>JAQFVV010000002.1:14547037-15194585 GCA_028023455.1 Epiperipatus broadwayi
CGATCTAATGCTAACGTAGATGTTGAATCCCATTTGAAATACAGTATCATTGTAAATTAAAGTAATCATTTGTCAATGAAAAATAAATGACTCATAAAAGAGAAGAAAAATAATTGTTAACCAAAGAAATATATTACCAACCTAGGATAAATTAAAGGAATATTACCATAATACGTGGATAAATAAACTTCTTGCAGTGAAACTACATTAGACCAACGTTTACGTCTAAAAAGAAAAACTGGTTATCTTCAACTATAAATATAATCTTATAAGCAAAGAAACCTAAATGAATAAAGAATTTAAAAATGAAACGAAAAATATTGTATTCCATTATATGAATCACTAATGTCTAAAGTGATTTCCTAAAATAAATACTTGGGATTAATGTTTTACGCAATTAAAAAAGAAAAATGGATTTTGTGCTAAAACTTCGAACAGAAATAATAAACCTTAAGGATTAATTCACCAAAGATGTATCAGAGTTTCCCAGCGGATTATAAAATTCAATACATGTGCACACAAAACAAACAAAATAAACAAAACACAAATTAAATGAGATTTGCAGGAAATGTAAGAAAGATCTGGAGGCCTATGTGGGAGAACTGTATAAGTATAATTTTATTACTTGTTATTTTCTAAGATTAAATTTAAATAGAAAAAAAAGTTAATCATATACCTCAGTTTGAATTTAACTTATATAAAAGTTTTTATTAGTTAAGTTATTATAAATTTTTTTTTTTTAAATATGCCTTATTCAAATATTAATTTAATGCTTTACCCTTAATAAAAAGAGTGAGAGATATAAGTAAGAACGTTTGTTATATAAAGTGTTTTAAGAGATCAGGTATTATTATTAAATATTTATGCTTATAGACATTTTATTTAAAGATAGAATGCATGTTGTGATCAAATACCATGACTATATTATAAAAGTGCAGAAAGATGACTTTGAAGATGATGCGAATTTATTTTTATTGTTATTATAGTAAGAGTTAAATTATGTTAGATCTAAACTAATTGATGCTTGGAAAATTGTTGGCTCATGTGTTAGGGCAATACTTTGTAGAGGGAGTGTAAGTATAAAATTTTATATCTATACAAATTAGTGTGAGATCCTCATATACATGATTGGTTAAAGAATCACCACCTAGCTAGTACAGCTGTAGCTTTGCTTGCTCATTTAGATATTTAATCCAATTTTATGAAGTATTTAGATGCATGTGGATGAGTTTCCTGCTTAGCTATTTCTACACCATAAGATGATTTCTTTATTGAGGGCCAGAGTGTTTTAGGCATACCCATGTATCCCTATATGATTAGCAATAAATCCTAGCATACCTCAACCTTAATGAAAGGTATTTTTTTCCTATTCGGGTCTTTGTCTACCCTCATGTTAATGCTGACTTCGTTTTCCTTATGAGTGTACATAAAAAGGGTTCAGAAAATGAAACAAAATTGCAAATTAAATAATAATATTTCATTCATCTGTTTTTTATGACCATAATAAGTCATGTATTTATGGTTTTAACTTCAATTATAATAATGTAAAAATATTGCAAATTGAAAAAAATAATAGCAAAAGGAAATAAAGGAAGCTATGCTAATATACAAATACAAACAAAACTTAATTAACAGACAGGCAACAAACTTTAAGATCACGGAATTGTGGGAAGGTTAGCCTTTCAAAGTGTTAGTTGTCAAAGACTATGAGGATAGCCAAAAGCACTCCTAAGTGGATAAAATTTTTAAAGTTATACTTATATCTAATTACTGTATTTATAAATATTCAATTATAAGATTACATATATATATATATACAAACTTAATTATAATTAATATATACACAGACAAATAAATGATCATGGAGTTCTCAAAGTCTTGTGTTTTCCCCATATTTCTTTAACTAAGAACCTAATGCTAGACAATAATTGCCTTGTTTATGCATTTATGATAGTTATCATTATCATATCAGTTTATTGGTGAAATTTAATCATTTATTAATTCCAATTAAAGTATAAAAATCTGTAAGGTATTTTAAATACTGTCCATAATATAGAAGTTAATCTTATAAATAACAATTGTTTATTGGACATAGCATTGTATTTAGATGCAGTTTTTACTTTGTTATAGTTTTAAAAGTTTTATGAAAGGATTAATTAATAAAATAACTTAAATTTGCTAAAAAGGGAAATTGTTTAAATAGTGTAGTCACCCATATGTTTATGTTCGAAATGAATAGTTGGTTAGGGTGAAGGCAATTTGGCCATTTTATTTTGTTGCATCCTGTATAAAAGAAACAGCACTTGTATTTAGCTTATGGCTGTTATTTTATTTTGTGTGTGTGTGTTCTTTCTTCTGGAAAGACAATGTGTAAATAATTTTTTTTGTGTAACCGTTTAAAATTTCTATGAAAATAAATAAATGTATTTATTGTTATTAGAATTTAGCTTTTGTTTTTTTATATATGATTTCTTGTGTCCTGAATTCTTTATTACATGACAGAAATCTTGGTATATTAGTTAATCAATTTTTATGCAGATTCCATAATATAAACTTAATCATGCAAAGATTGCATAAGTGATATATATTTCAAAGATTGGAATTTATTAAAAAAATTCAATGTTATTTAATTTAACTATGAATTCATCATCCATTCAGACTGCATATTATTTATTTATTTCAAACAAAGAACATGTTGTTTTAGAATTTGATTATTATTTTTATTGATTGTGTTGTTGCTGAATAGTTGAAAGATATAAAAGGTATCCTTTCTTTCTAATTATTCGAGTGTCATCCTGAGTAAAGGACTATTTTTCCAAATTTATATTTCTTTTATATAATTTATTAAGTAGATTAAACACTTCTTTAATTAATTATTATTATTGTTATGATATATTAGGATACATTAGCTTATAAGAAAAGTGTATGTCTCCTTTAGTCTACTAGGATGCCATTCATGTATTCAACAACATAAGATGATGATTAGCATTCCAATTATTAAAAGAACTCTGAGATAATTCATTATTATTATTTCATTAGTTATTCTAATTGATTTTATTAATCAAAAAGTTAGTGATGTGGCATAAGAAACGTGTGTGGTTTATTGTACTATTAGAAAAGTACATTACATTTCACTCTACAAGAATAGAGTAGATCAGATCATGGCAAAAAAATTGATAATGGCAAATATTTGTTCCATAAGATATTGAAGAAAATATAGAAAGATTCTATTAGAAGATGTTACATTAAATGTAAATATTTATTGTTAAGAGAATGTATTTTGATAGAGGGAAATATATGTTCTAAAAGTTGCGTGGGAACGAGTGAAGTTTTTCCTCTTGCTAGTTTATATATTTACTTTATAGCAGGGATCGCCAAACTTTTTTGATCATAGACCCCTATATAATTTTTCGAAATCTCCATCGACCCCCAAAAAAGTAATTTTCAGTTAATTAAAATAAAACTATCTATTAGGTACTGTGTTTGTACATTTATTTTATGATTTTAAACATTTATTAAAGTAATTTTACATTGTGTAACAATAGTTTTATGAAAAATATGAGTGATTTGCATATTAAGAATTGTTTTTCCTTCGACCCCCAATCAACCCCCTGGCTCAGATCAACCCCTACTTTTGTTAAATAGACCCCTGGGGGTCTATATAGACCACTTTGGCGATCTCTGCTTTATAGTAATGCATTTTATCATTGTTTTGAATTTTTTTTTTGTTTTAATGCATGTCTCTGTAGTAAACGTTAAGATAACTAACCGCCCACCAAGCTTAGCCGAGGTAATGATATTAGTAGCGTTCGTCTCTCTCTCTCTTAGAATTAGCTACGTTTATTCTAGCAATTTAGCATTCTCATTATCATTCCTTCTTTTCATTCTTTTTTATTTGGTTAGTATATATATGTGAACACTATATTAAAAGTTTTAGATGAATAATTTTATAACAATGGTGCAAAATATTTCAAATGAAACTGTAACAAGAAATACAAGGAAAGGCGATTTCACATTAGTTTAAAGCACTCAAATTAAAATCCGACTAAATATATATATATATAAGATCTTGTATATTTTGGTTATTTTTTATTACAGTATTTTTAATTTTGTTTTATTTTTAAATTTCTTATTAATTCTTAATAAAACGGATAAAGATTTATAACTATTTTGCTCAACAATGTTTGCTTTCCTAATGCTTTATTGCACAGACACTGATTACTAGATTGATTATTAATTATTTAATTATATGATTTTATTTTTAATTTTTAGGAATGGATTCGAATTGCGAGAATTGGAGGAGGAGAGGTAGTAAACCATAAATCATCTCACTATTCATAATTTGGTACTAATTCATGTTTCATTATGTTTTACCTTTCACCCTGACCTGAATCATCTGATATCATGATTAAGGATAAGTTCATTATTTCACAGGTATATACAAGTTTTTCTATGTAATAAGTCTTTCTGTTTAACCAAAGAATATTAAAAAGATTGTTTAAAATCTTATTGTCATTAAAAAATATTTCTACTGTCACAGTGCAATAATAATTATTATTTTTTTAGTTTTAATTAAATCTTATCTGAATTTTTTCTACAGTATAGGTATCTGCATTCAAATATGTATTATATAGGGGTTTGAACTCAGACTTTCACATGACTCTTAACTATCCATGCTATTTCATACTGCTGACACAATTGATCACACACATGTTGAAAAGATAAATAATCACCAGTATACGTATTTCATGCTAAACCGGCACTCATCAGTTGGTCCAGATTATCATCTCTACACATATATACAATCATCATACTTTAATGGACAGGCTTCAATCCACTCCACAACTCTTCAGCAATCCATTTCATTGATAATCTGATGATGTAACACGTGTGTGATCAAGTGTGTCAGCAGTATGAGATAGTGTGGATAGTTGAGGGTTGTGTGAAAGTCTGAGTTCAAACCCTCTATGTATTAAATCTTCTCTGTGCTCTAAGTACATTAATAATATTGTCTGAAACTTTGTCCATTATTTAATATCAATATTAAATATCTTAAAAAATTCAAACTTTATTTAAATTTTCTAAGTACATTCAAATATTATTAATAGCATTAATAGCACAGGTTAGTATAGAATGCAATATTTCAAATGTTATTCTCTCCTCTTTTTGAAGTATTGCTGGTTGAACCAGTGACAGTTCTATAAACCAGGAACTTTTAAATTTATGAATATTGGCTTTAACTGAGCAAAATGCAACACCATTGTCTAATTGCACAGCTATAGGGCCTGATCCTCTTGATTGTCATATTGCAGCAGAAACTGATGATTATTTTTAGTAAATTGTTAACAAGAGATTTATAGAAGAAGAATAGGTTGAATTTTATTTTTATAATGGACTTTATAGTCAATTAATATGGGTGTCATTGAGATGGGTCTTAAATGACTATGGGTTGAGGGTATGACATCTTTTTTTTAAAAAAGGTACCATGGAAACTGGATATAATTAATCTATTCTACAAATTTGAACTGCAAAATGAGATAGAAAATTTCATATGAGAGGAATAGTAAAATGCTGAAGGTAAACTAATTAAAATTGGTATTGCATGTAGGCTGGAAAAAAGTTAAGCATTAATATGATTTTTTTGTCTGGATATTTCATGGTCTGCTTTATTTAATTAAACATGTTTTTTTTTTTTAATTTTTGTTTGAGCAACATTGTGGATGATGTAGAAGAGTCATGAGATATTTTTTAACTTCAAGTGAAGAGCATCAAAATCACTGTGCGGGCTTATTTTTTAAGTATAAAATTAATTATATTAGTAAAAGTTAATCAAGCTTCTACAGGATTTAAGGAATGAACAGTTGATCTTCTGAAAATAAATGTAGATTTCTGAGATGACTGCCTTTGGAGTAATAGTTGATTATAAAAGTCAATGTACATGCAAGATGATTAGAAAAACATATATGTTAAAGAGAGAGCTTTATTTGTAAAGGAATGTCTGGAGAGTAAAATAATAGATCACTAAGTATTGAATGTTTTTTGTATAAAAAGATATAGAGTTACTCAAGAAGAAAACATTCTGTATAAAAAGGTATAGAGTTAGTCAAGAAGAATCTCTCTGTACTCATGAGTCTTCTCCTGATAATATATAAATATTTTGAGACAAATTCTGCATATAACATATTGAAATTTCTTATCAGAATGACTAATTCTAAGTTAATTTGATTAATAATGCTATGTATCAATGAGGCTTTGTGACATAAGTATAATGTAATTATAATAGTGAAAGCAGCATACTAGAAAGTAGTAATGCACATATTTTGGTCTGTATATATAATTTTAAAAGATTTGAAGGAGGATTTATGGCTAACAAGTATACCAATTCCAGTTGCACCAATGTTAGATTGTTACATATGATATGAACTTTAAAAAAAATATATGGATCTATAATGGCATTAATTGAATATTTAATTCTTGTAAATACAATAATATGGCATGTAAACTGCGCATTTAAATTTTTGATTGTGCTGAACCTTATGGAGAATTCACATTCTCTTTATATTAGCCTCTGTGATATTTAAGATCATAATGTTTGTGAAACATGTACTATTGACAAAACTAAAGTACTATTAATTTAGTTTGTAAAATGAAGATAATTCAAATGATTGATAAATATCATTATGTAACAATTCCACACTGTAATCAGACTGAACCTACCTTATTCAGATAGAGGGAATTATTTCTCTTTTGTGAATTATTTGTATGGTCTGAAGATTTTGTTTTCTCTAGAAATTCATTTAAATCCAATGACTTCTGCCAAAAGAAGTAACCATTTTGGAAATGTAGGGATGGATGAAATTAGACTATTTGTAGTCCAATGACTAGAAGTATGAATTGAAAACTGTTAATTCAAGGAGAGAGTTTTTTTTGTTAGTAATAGATGTTTTAAATTTTTTTCTGCTTTGAAGAGCTTTTTTTTTTGGCCTTGATAAAATGGAACTTTCTCTTGTTCAACATCTGATAATGAGTGACAAGAGGAAATTAATGTTCTTTGTATAATCCATTTTAATTCATCAACAGTTTCTACATGATGGTGGTCAATGTTATTAGGAGTGTTATGGGCATAATATACCAAAGTTCTTCTCTTTCATAACAGGCTGATAATCAATGATGTTAATGATAGGAGTATCAAAAATGAGTTCAGAAACATTAGAATATATTTGATTATTGGAACCATTATGTTGTAAAGAGCTTGATTTTTTTTTGTACATTTATGAGTCCTGTTTCTTTTAAACCACATTGATTGCAAAAGTGTTCAGAAACAATTCTTAATAAGGTGATTTCAAGTTGTATAGTAGAAGCACTGGGAGAATATGCCTCTAAAGGGCATGATAAATGGGAAGGTATCAATGGGGTGTAATATAGGCATATCCAGACAGAGTTGGTACTTTCTTTTTTAGTATGATGTTAAAAATAGCTGTGCTAGTTAAAACAGGTACTAAAATCCCTTTTTCTAATAGATATCTGAAATTGGAGATATTGACCTAAGCATTGAGAAGAAATTGTAAATCCTGTCTTTATAGTTGATATGACAGTTTTTAAATTAACCTGCAAGGGTGTATTTCTATTGGTATCTATGTAATATTATTTTGTCATTTATGGTTTTAAAAAATATTTTTCTGTACAGTATCTATGGAATTCTAAAATTAAAGTATTGGATGATCTAGAACTTTATATAGCATGCTTAAAAGCTTTTTTTCTGCCAAAAAGCTATAGAAGTTATTTGTGGGAAATTTCATGATTGAAATGTTGATATTATGATTGGTAGGATTAGTATTTTATTATTATTATATTTTTAAAATGACTTTAAAACTATACTTAAATTGGCAAGTTAAATTTGTTTTTTTATTATATCAGCTATTTTATCGATATTGACTTGATCAATAAAATTTTCATCAATACAGTCAACATTAAATAATTCAATAACATTATTTTGATTTATCTTTATAATTTCAAACCCTCTATTATTATTTTCAAAAAACCTTTCATTTGAATCCTGTAAATCCTGAGAAATTATTTGATTGATTAATATTTGCTTTCTTATTAATCAGATTTTGCATTATTACTAATTGCAGTATTAGTAGATATTCTTTATTTTTTACAGCATTAACATAATTTATTTTAAAACAGAGTGCATTTGATTAGCTTCAGACAAAGTTGTTAGACTTGCTGGGATTTGTTTTAACTTCGACAATAGGTCCATTGGTGTCTACTTTTCAGGGCAATATTAACACCAACGTTTGGTTTTTGGAAATGCTGATTCAAGCTAATGCTATTGTTTGTAATAAAATAAGATTTAATAATATTAATCCAATATATTTCTTCACTTTGAATATAATTTCAGCCCTAAAAACAGCTTTTACTCTATTAATCAGTTGACTTTTCTTATAAAACACTACCTGATGAATACTAATAATCCTAATGCTACTACTATTACTACATTGAATTTCTTTGAATTTTGTGATTTAAATAAAAGTTTTTATTGATTTATAGATATCATGATAATTTCTTTTTTTACCAGTAATTAAAATATATAATGTTTTTTTAAATATAAAATTAAGATATAGTTTAAGTCATTATCAGATGGTATAATGACAATGATTTTTGATTGAATTTTTATACCATTATAAACTTTTTATTCTGTTTCTATCATAATATTTAGAATTACACCCATATTTTAAATCACCAGAAAAGACTTGCAGTTACCATCATCCATGCAGTTTGAATTTGCACTAGCCACAGGGGAATGTTTTTTCAGATTCTGATCAGATTTATATTTTTTTCTTTACATAGCTATTGCAGAAGGCCATCTAACATTAGTCAGTAAATGGGTATCTAGCTATTGTTAGTTAGCGATTAAAATAAGGATTAAAAAACTATTCAAACCACCCTTCAACAATTGACAAACTTGTCAAGTAAGGTCTTCTGTTCATTGTTAGAGATTATTACTTTGCATTGGAATATGTAAAGGCTGTTTTATTTATATATATATATAAATTAATATAGCTCAATGTTAATAGAGTAAATCATTACTCCCATTAGGATAGAAACAACTAATTTTCTTTTGGAAAAGGATCAAAAATAGAATGGAACCACATATTCATTAAGCTTTTGTTTATAATCTTATCCCTATTAACATTAATGGAAGTACAAAATGCCATGTTTTCATCTGGCTGGTATATTGAGTTTACTCTGTATTTCCAACAGCATTGCAGGGATAAGCTTATAAACATTAAAAGATTAAAGAATATGTGGATTTGTTCTATTCTTGATTCTCCATTCAATTACATATATCTAACAGAAAAAAATCAATAAATATTAATTGTAATGATATTTATTTTTTCAATATATATATATAATTAGTTTCCAACCAGTAACCACCTAAACATTCACAGTAAATATAGCAACCAATATTTCTAACTGCTGTCAAGGCAACCTTCACACCTTTTAATAGCAAGAATGGAAATCCATTCTTACTAATGGTCCATTGAATATATATGGACACTTAAAGATTGCAACTTGACTACAGAGTTTGAAATATTGTTACAATGAAGTTTAAATAAACCTATTTAAACATGAAATAAACGTGTCATTATATTGCAGACTAATAAATAATCATCTAAAACATTACTTAATGCAATACTTTTAAATTGCCCATGTATTATTTAGAAATAATAAGCGAAATAGTGCCTAAAGCTAATCTGAAATAATGATGTAATTAGTTTCCAACCAGTAACCACCTAAGCGAAATAGTGCCTAAAGCTAATCTGAAATAATGATGTAATTAGTTTCCAACCAGTAACCACCTAAACATTCACAGTAAATATAGCAACCAATATTTCTATATTTATATATATATATATAATAAACCATAATAAACTCTTACTGGTGGGAGAGTATGCGTAGATTTATAATATTTAAGAAATAGCGCATTATCGGAGATTGACTTCCATTTGAATAATTTCAAAGTTTTCAGCACTTTATAATAATAAGTTTACATTTATAAGTCATATTAGTCTAATCGTAGATGGCTAAAAATGAGACACTATCTTTCTCCTGTGATGGGTTAAATAGATTTGTACAATTTGATTATAACATCAGGCACACAATAGACTCAAGCCCTGATTTAAGCATGGTCTGTAAGAGTTGGTGTATATAGAATGTACGCTCTAAACTTAAGTGATTCACTTAAGTTTTTTAAACTCTTACCAGTGGGAGAGTGCATGTAGATCTATAATATTTAAGAAATAGCCATTATCAGAGATTGACTTGGTTATCATATACAATAAACAAACAGAATATATTTTTTTGTCAAAAAGAATACACATTGAACATTGGTGATTCAATTAATTTTTTAAATTAACAAATACTTTATTGTTAATAAGTTTTTAATATTTCAATGTAATTAAATTATATTAAACATATTTTTAATATTTTAAATACAAGTATAGTTTATATACCTAGAGTCTACATGTAATATAGGGGATTTGAATACAGTCTTTCAAGCTTCTATCAGCCATCTATTCTATCTCATACAACCAATACACATGACCACGCACACATGTTTTGAATTTTTTTTATATATGACAGTAGAGTTTTATTACTTTTATCAAGAATATCTTTGCGCTGAGTCATATACTAATGCTAGCATTTTCACTTGTTTCTATTAATGAAAATCCATATTATCATTCTTGGCACTATGTGATAGTTGTTTAAAGATGTATTATAGTATTAACAATAACTTAAATTTGAATTTTACTATATGTTTTAGAATAAAAATCACTATTAATTCCTATTGGTTGATAAGTATGACTAATAAAAGTAAAGAATTTCTTATGAAATATTTTAATTTTGAGTTACATATTTTTCCCTATATAGGAGTAGATTAACAGGAGCAGCATAAATACGTGTTTTATATACTTTTACATTATGATATTCATACTTATTAAGTTTTCAAATTTATTGATTTTTAAAAAGATTAGATGTTGTTTTACAATATATTATTTTTTATATTTAATATTTCTATACTTCTATATATTATTGTTATTTATAATCTCATTATTTATTTTTTATTGTTATTGTAAATTTTAATTTAGTCTTATATATATATAAGAACGTTATGTAAAAATATTGATTTACTCCATTACTATAGAGGCCTCTACCTGCCATGGGTTATTTAAAAACTGTTTATCGTCCTCCCTTGTTATTTATTTATATAAAATTTTGTTATATTCATTGAATAATAAAATATATTTTGTTGTAACTTTAATGCCAATTTTCATGTATATATATATTGCAGACTTTGACCTCCATTCAAATATCATAAACTTTGCCATTACTTGAAGCACTTTTTGGGAAAAAAGTATAAAGAAACTCCAAGAATGCTGTAAATAAGTCCTGTCAGGAGCTCCTTAGTATTTAATGCAAATCATTTGAATACATTTTAAAATTATTTTTACTAAAAAAATTATGTTAATTTTGTCAGGACATAAATGAAACGTAGACAAATAGAAACTTATTTATGCATACATTTATATATATATGTAAACATGTAATGATTTTTTAAAAATATACATGCATATAATTACATTATAAAAAGTTGAATAGTTACTACTAGCTTTAATATGATTTTTAGGTCATTATGTTATTTTTTTACTCAACAGTCTAAAGCCATAGTGAAGGCTGGAACTAATAATTATTAAAATTCTAAATAAAACAAAGTGTTTGTGCATAACTGTATGAATAATGAAGTTTTAATGAAGCACAGTGATTTCCATAATTGATTTTGCAATATTTCTTTATTCACTTATATAAGTGAAGTGAGTATATGTAAGTGTTGGTGGCCGAGTGGTTAACACAGCTGTCTTACAAGCAGTTGTCCCGAGGTTCGCTTCTCGGCCGAAGCTTTGACATATATATAAAAAAGATAACTCATATTTATATCCACATATATAAATATATATCCTTGGATATATAATACTAGATATTGAAAATTAAATACAACATACATAAATAAACATATTTATAAATAAAATGTTGATCAATTGTACAATGATCCATATGTTTTAATGTTACTTATGTTTCACAAAAAAAAGGTCTTTGATTTTTTCCCTTGCATACAATATGTGTATTATATGCATGCTTTCAATTAAACTTGATCATCTTCAGTAGTTTGTTGTATACTTTCTACTGACATTTCAAATATTTATAAAAAATCACTTTAAAAACATATTTCAAAGTATTTTTCAAATTTTGACTAAAGTATTACAAGGAATAAATAAGAGTTTAAAGTAACTAAGAATCTAATCAAGCATTTATATAATTACTGTATTGAGTAACATTATTTGTTATATTACATGCACATACAGACATATATTATAATCTATTTTCATTGTATATTTATCAATGCATCGAACACTTATTTCATTGGACAATTTGTTTTTCTCTAAGTTAAAAATAGATAAATATTCATTTACAAAACAATATTGATTAGCAGAATTATGAACTGTCTACTTTAAAAAAAATATCCTAAAAATTGTGGAGATATTTTCAATTATATGAAAATTTTTCTAGGTCAAGTCCAAATTTAAATTCCAGGTTTTGAATGGAAAATAATGCAGTTATTTGGTTCTTTCCCTAGTGTGTATATATATATAATTAATCATAAGTGTTAATACCTAATTAGTTATCAAATATGTAAATAATATATCACAATGTTCATGCTTAAATAATCCAATAAAATAAAGACAATCTAATGTCAAGGTGACACTACAATTAGATAGTAAATGTTTCCATGTACTATTTATTGTCATATTGCAACATTTACTATCTAATTGTATAGTTGCCTTGACACCAGACTGCTTGTATTCTAGTGGTTAATTTAAGCACAAGAACTGTGGTATATAATTTATATAAACTATTATATATTATAATAATTAATTATGATTAATATAAAGATCTTGTAATGCAGGAAGTGAATGTGTTGAATGCCTTGAAAAGCATATCCAAGTAAATACAATACAATCATATATATATATATAAATGAGTATGTGTGAATATATATTTTAGATTTATTTCTGTATATTGTTAATACCAAAATTATACCAACATTTCAATTGGAATCTAGCACTTATCTATTTAGTAATGGGGATTATTGATATACGTGAACAAATTTGAAATATATATTCATAGCTTTTATTCACAAAAATCTTCACTTTAATATATATATAATTATAAATCATTTTAATAAAACTAAAATAATTATATTTGAAACTATTTAGCCTAAGTTTGCTCTTCAGCCTAAGAATTTACATTATTTGAACAATCATTCTAAAGTTTGAATATTGGTTTTATAATTTGCAGAAGAACAGAAAGATGTAGATTTAATCTGTCATGAATATATAAATGCAATAACATCTTTTAACCCACTTTATTCAGAAGAGAACTTGGAATATAGATCAACAGTTTAAATTTTTACACATGTGGCATGTATACATAATTATATGTTCATGTATTATTTGATATTGGAAATAATATATAAAATATGTTTTTATCTTAAATGTACATTTAAAAATTTGCTATAAGAGTCATAATTTTTTAATACAATACCTATATTCATATTATTTATCTTTAGCTTATACATGTGGAGGTTATTTATATTTTATAAAATCATTAGTTTAGTATTTATTATGATCAAATTAGTTAAAAACTTAAAATATTAATTTTTAAATACACCAAATGGAAGGTAATATTTTATTAAAGAAAATTATTTTTTAAAAATATAAAAATTTTATATTTATATGTAAAAATATAATTTAGATTAACTGATAAACAGAATTTCTGTTGAGAAAAATTTTCTTTGTTAAATGCAGATAGATTTATGTTTGAAGACTTATAAAAGCCTATATATTGACTTGATCAGTCATGTTGTTATGAAAGCATATGTTATTAATAACTTAATTTTTCTTTATTGGCGAAATGGTCTTGATTATATAAAATTCAAAGAATATATATATCCAAAATTTGAAATTTACTATAATATATTTTTAAATAAATTCATGATTTTTATTTTAAACACATTTTTTCATTCTTTCAAAATGACTTTTTAAAAACATGTTTGTTTTTTATATGTATACTTAAATGTTTACATATTACATGATATTCATTATTAATTAAACTCATTCTGATTTTTTTTGAATTAGTCATATATTTGTATTTACTATGTTTTTATTTAAACTATATAACCATGATTATAGCCTAAAGAGGTTTAAATGTGGCATAGAATAAAAAACAATGTAATTTAAACTTTTTTTACTTCAAATCATTAAATTTAATGTTTGAACAACATGAATAAAAAACATGTCATATTGTTTTTGCAGTGGTAAAAATGCAAAAATATATACAATGGAAATAGAATATATATATAACTATTGATTGCAGTGGTAGCTATTGATTGTATTTATACGCTTTCATTACATGAGCCATGATATGTATCTAAATATTAATACATGAATGCAGTCAATGCTTAAACAATAACAATCTTATCTGTTGCCAAGGCATTATTAGTTTTATTAAATATTGATGTAGACAAGTTAGGTATTTATCTATAGCTCTAGCTTCACTTTCATAACTTCAGCAAGGGTAAACAAAGTACAAGTGATCTAACCTTCCTATAACTATCTGCTTCAGTGTGATCTGATAATTTGTACATTAATTTTAATCATAAGAATGTTTTTAAATTGTTGCATTAGAACAATTTATTTTCTTATCAAACAACTTATATAAATTTTTTTTATTAAAGTTACTTGACTAAATTATACTTTGTATGTGCTTAATTAATATACTTGTTTTCAGTTAATGTATATCTTGGTAATATTTTTACATAAGAGATTTTGAAGTCAATTCCACTATTTTATCTATTTCTAATTCATTGTTTAGTAATATTATTTCTTATTCACCCACTTATCCATCACTTTACTTAATCATATACATTGATAATAAGACTTTTTTCAATAATGTTTTTTACATGGTTGTTTTATCAGTTTTATTGCCCTGGACAGTTGCCTCAGTCTAAGATTATTTTGATGGTGAACACAAACTTCTGTTTATAGTCTTCTTGATTTTCTGTTTTGCCAAATTATATGTAATTTTTGTAGACTGCTCTTTTATTTTTGAAAGCTACTTGACCGCCACAAATTAATTGGCCAAATAAAATTTATTTTTTATTTTTTTTATTTTATTGATTATAAAAGAGGTGATTTTTTTTTTTCAATTACATTCATCAAATTTCTTGCTGCTTCCCTTCCTTTCACTTGATTTGTAAAATTAACAGAATCTTTTTTTCTACACACATAAAATCTTTTATTCAAAATATAAAATGAAATTGTGTATAGTGTTACTTAAAATATATATCTTATACACCTTTATATATTAAGTTGCATTTTTTTTCTTCTGTTTTTTAATTATTATTAGTTAACCATATGAAAATATAGACTTTAGATCTATTATTTCATTTTTATCATGAATTTCAAAAAAAATGTTTTTGTTTTATATTTATTCATATAAATTCTGATACTTTGTTTTAAAATTAATTTTTGTTATTTACCAAAAGTTGTGACATTTTATTAAACAATATAGTTAAATTATTATTTTAATCAAACTTCATTATTTTGTTAATAATTTTACTAGCAATATAAAGCCTTTTTGCTTTATTATTCACTCATAACCTTAAATCTATCTAGCTTCTTACACTACATCAGAATTTCTTTAAAAATGTATTCTTTCTTTTTTTATTATTATCTGACCTAAATATTTAAAATTTTCATCTTTATATTTCATTTACTTTAGTAATAGTTCGCTTTATTTTGATATTAATCATCATCATCATCATTATCAACCATTATCAATCCACTGCAGGATGAAGGTCTCTCCAAGTTTAATCCATCTTTTTCGATCTTTAGCTTCTCTTCTCCACATCACCCCTGCACACTTTCTTATTTCATCCATCCATCTCACATGTGGTTTCTTTCTGGGTCTTTTACAATCTCTTGGAATCCAGTTTAAAATTTCAATTGTCCATCTATTATCATCTCTTCTAGCAATATGTCCAGCCCAACTCCACTTGTCTTTTAATTTTTTCAAGGAGATCAGTAATACCTGTTTGTTCTCTTACCCATACATTGCGTTACCTGAATTCTGCAATATTAAATCAGATCAAAACTTGTATTAGATAAAGAATTAATGCCTACATATCTTTAATATCTAATTTTCTTTGAATTAGTATAAAAATATGATTGAAATCTATTTTTATAACAGATATTTTATGTGCAAATTTTTTCTTATGATTTTTAAACAAAACATTTATTAGAATTATGCTTTTTTTTTTCTGTCTTTATATTCAAAATTTTATTTTATAATTTTTCAAAATTTATAATTTATCCTACATACTTCTTCAATGTCAATATTTTTTGTTAGAAACAATTGTATTACTTTATTTTTAATATTTTCATATATGGGTCCAACTCATTTCTTTTTATATTTTGCTCTACATGCTATTATATTTACTAGTTGGTGAATAAATAAATAAAAAATCAGCTCTTACTTTAAACATGATTAACTTGTTATTATTACAATTCTTACTCAAAATACTTTTCTTTATACTTTGAGGATAAATACAATAAACTATAATATGTGTTTTATTGCTAACAGAATAAAAAAAAAGCCTGTATGTCTTTACTATTTAACTTTTTTTTCCACTTCATCAATGTCTAAATCTTTTTTATACATTTCTAACAACTGATTATCTATTTATTCATCCTTTTAACATTCTATATATCTTTTTTTTTTTTGTTGTACATTAAAAATTTGAGCTAAGAGATTTGTGATATGTGTGTAGATAGATTGGGTAATATATATATCATGTGGAAATGTGTCATCATCAGAATAAATAGTCTGTTGGACTCATGGTGTGTCAGAATATTTTTTAATTATACAAAAATTTACTTATTAAAATGAAGAAAAAATCAATTTTTGTTATGTCTGTTTTAAATTAGAACAAAAACATATTTAATAATTTTTGTATATATAAAGTAAAACAAATTAAAACTTTTTCTATAATAAAATGATATTTTTCAAATACTATTATATAAAATAATGTAAATAAATAAATTCAGTATGATAATTTGTTTTAAACAAACATTGATTTGAAAAGATATTTGAGTATAATATATACAGTGCAATTATAATAAGCATGAGTAAAATTAAAATAAATGTTTAGGTAATAATAATAAAAAAGTTTAATGCTATATGAAGTGAAGAGGAATTAAGAGTTGCAACATGCTTTAATAAATGATTTGGATTAGTTTTATATGTATTTGAATATTGGAGTTAAAAGCACTGAAATGTTAATTCTGGAATGGAACTTTTCTAAGAGAGAAAAGTAATTCTTTTATAATATAAATTCAATAAAAAGAAAAGACTGAAAGAATAATTTAGGAATACAGAGGCAAAAAAATAAAACAACAGAGAAGGGGTGATAGTAATAACTGTTCTTTTTAAAAAAAGAAATTAAAAATAGTTCTGATAATGATTTTAAAACTAGAAAAATAGTGAGGGAAAATTAGAAAGAAATGAGAGTCTATAAAACAATAAAGGAAAGAAGAACTACATTATAGATGATTTTAATTAGAATTTGGAAAATAAAATACAATATAAGAAGATTGGGAATGGCATCAAATTATTTGTGGAATTTGTTGATAGACAGCTGCCTAATGTTATATATGTATACCAAACAATTTTCATTGTATAAAATAGTTTTACTTGAATGATGCTTACTAAGTTCGCACAGGGAAAATCTTCCAATAATTGATATATCTTTTTATTTTTTAACATTCAAATTTATTTATTAAGTGCATTGATCATATGAAATTAAAGGATTTCACCTTGTTTTAACATATGCATCTTTCTGATTTTATAATAACTCAACGATATCATGTTGCGTACAGAGGAGACTCTCAAACTCAAATACAAGATAAAGACTTTATAAAGTTAAGAGTGATCATCTTATCTTTAACCTAAATTCTGATTTGTATAGGCCAATCTGAAGCATCTTGGTTTTATTCTCTCAAACCAAGATGCTTCATATTGGCCTATATAAATCAGAATTTAGGTTAAAGATAAGTTGGCTACTCATCTTTGTAAAGTCTCTATCTTGTGTTTGGGTTTGAGAATCTCCTCGTACTGAACATAACATCATTGAGTTATTATAAAATCAGTAAGGCATATATGTTAAAAAAGGTGAAATATTTTCTCTTTAATTTCATACAATCTACATCTTTAATAAATAAATTTGAACATTACATAATTTCTATTAATTCATATTATAATATTGATGCATAATAAGTCAACATTTTTTATAAATGTTAATGTATGTAAGAATGTAATGGATATAAAAATGAACAGATTAACATCTTCACAAAACCAAAATGCTTCAGATTGGCCTATATAAATCAGAATTTAGCTTAAAGATAAGATGGCTGCTCTTATCTTTATAAAATCTCTATCTTGGGTTTGAGAGTTTCCTCTGTACTCAACACAGCATCATTGAGCTATTATAAAATCAGTAAGGTACATGTGTTTAAAAAAAGGTGAAATTCTTTTTACTTTCTATTTTTTTATATTTTCCATTTCATTGTATTAATATTTTTTTGTAATAAAAATGTTAAACAAACAATAGTGTTCTAAAAATTTTTTTATTCTTTTAAAAGATTTCTATGTTATTTTCTTAATTGTGTTAAAAGAGATTCATCATAAAAATGAAGTCATTTTGAAATTATGGAATTATTGTGATTTTGTTATAACCATTTTTGTTTGCACATAGAATATAATTTGTATACAAATAATTTGTAACTGAATGATATTAAAAAATAGAGGAATTTATATATTTTGTAAAAATGCACTTAATACTGGAATGGATCAAAACTTGTAAATTTATTGTACAGTTTTGTTAAACATCTATTTGTAAAATATATTCAGCTCTATTAAATAAAATCATTTTTTTTTAAAAAAAACCTTTTTAAGTTTTATATATTTGTATTGTCTAAGATACACACACATATATATATATATTGAATAAAATGATACGCTAAAATGGATAAACTATTCATAATCGAAGGAAGGTCGAACATTTCAAAATCTTTATATATTATTTTTAACTTTACAATAAAAAGTTTTGAATATAGAAATATTTAACTGTTTTCTTCTAACAATATTATTTTCAAAAATTACTTATCCTAAAATTTTGATCTATAGGCAGAGTTAATCCAATAGATAAGACAATTGCTTAAGATGCTAAAATGTAATGTGTAGTAATAAGACAATTTTCAAAACCCATTATTAAATTTAAAAAGGTTTGGCAGCATTTAATAATTTTTTAATAAAACAAAAGTTCAGAAAATATACATTTTTAAATTTTAGTTTCAAAATAAATTATTTTTCAGATATTCTCAACATGCTGGAATCCACAAGTGATAAAATAAATAACATTCCTGATTATGGTTAAAGGTAGTTGATCTTCAAATATAACTTGAAGGGAATTTTTGAGCCTATAAAATAATCCATCAAAAACAATAATGTTAACATTAATCTATTTTGCTTTCTTTGAAACAGAAAATAAAAATTAATTTTCCAGTAAATTGTATTCTTCTGCTATCAGAATTTATAGATTTCAAATAACCAATTGAAGGAATTTTTTTAAAAAAAATAAGTGTTTTATTATTATTCTGTTTTTGAACATTTTTATTGGTAAGTATATTGATGTTTTAATTATGTTATATATAGAGCTCCCAAAACAAACTCTTAACAAGCTTTATTAAATTAGGTTATGTGACATCTGACTTGATTTTTTTTTTTATGTAATGAATTATTAAAACAATTGTTTTCAAAATATCTGCAAATAGATTTGGGAAACTAAAATAAAAGAAAAAGAAACTTGAATAACTAAATATTCTTAAAAAAAAAAAAGTTACATACATTATTGAATGTCTTTAATGAAATTAGACATTGTGACATTTATATTCTTGGCATAAACTCGGTATGAAAATTAGATTATTATATGTCATCATCAGCAAATATTATCAATCCACTGCAGGATGGTCTCTCCAAGTTCAACCCATCTCTGATCTTTAGCTTCTCTACTCTACATCATCCCTGCACACTTTTTTATTTCATCCATCCATCTCACATGTGGTCTCTTTCTGGTTCTTTTACAATCTCATGGAATCCAGTTTAAGATTTCAATTGTCCATCTATTATCATCTCTTCTAGAAATATGTCCAGCCTAACTCCACTTCAATCTTTTAACTTTTTCAATGAGGTCAGTAATACTTGTTTGTTCTCTTACCCATACATTGCGTTTTCAATCTCTTCTTGTTACTCCCAACATGTATCTCTTCATACTTCTTTGAGTGGTCTGAAGTCTCTTTACTGCTCTTCTATTAACTGCCCAAGTCTTGGTTCCATAAGTAAGAACTGGTAAAACACATTTGTTAAAAACCTTCCTTTTCAAACACATAGGCATATTTCCTTTTAGTATCAAGTTATTTCTACCAAAAGCACTCAACCAAGTTTAATTCTACGATTAATTTTATTCATTATGTTTCCATCTGTATTAATAATCGAACGAAGGTATTTGTAACTGTTAACTTCTAATTCATCATAATAAATCTTTATTTTCATATTTTGAGCAAATCTACTAAACATTACTTTAGTCTTTTTAACATTTATCTTTAATCCTACTTTCATCTGATAACTCCTGCAGCTCTGAAGCATTAGTGCAAAACAACTACATCATCTGCAAAATCTAAATGACTTAAATAATCTCCATTTACTTTCACTCCTTTAGTTTCCCATTTTAATCCACAAAATACTTCTTGTAGCACTGTTGTAAAAAGTTTTGGAGATATGGAGTCACCTTGTCTTACACTCTTCTCAATGTTGACTTTCCCAGTATCATTATGTAATCTAATTGTTGCTGTTGCATTTTTATAAATATTCTTTAAAATATGACAATATCCTGGATCTATACCTTGATGATCCAATGCTTTAATCACTGAAGAAATGTTTATAGAATCAAATGCCTTTTCATAATCTACAAATCCAAAACATAATGGCAATTCGTATTCATTTGCCCTTTCTATAACTTCTCTCAATACCTGGATATGATCTACTGCAGTGGTCTTCAACCACTGGGCCATGGACCAGCACCGGGCCGCAGAAGTTTTCTGCCAGTCCACGCTAGATTGCCAAGAAAGTTTGTAATAACAAAATAATATTTTAAACTTTTAATTAATATAAACAATTTTTATTTATTTTTTCATCGCAATTGCTTAAATAAAATTAATTATAAATCAAAATTTTATTTAAATTATTAGATAATGCTATAATTACTAAATAATAATCAAATGAATTTATCTGAAAATGCAATCTTTAAAAGACAAAGCATCAATCTCATGAGAATTGCACCGCTCCTTACCTTACACGTCATTTTCTATATCTAGTAGGCATTTCTGTATTGCGTCAGCTCATTTATTGTTCACATATAGCAAATTTTTTATTGCATTTGTATTATCTTTTTATTTTGTGTATGACATTTCTTTTTGAAATTGTAAATTTCATAAAATGGAGACAAAAAAAGTCAAACAGCAAAACCTTTTGGCCTTCTTAAGAAGAGACAAGGATAATATTCCAGTAAAAAGAGATGCTGATACTGAAAGTATGCCAAGTACAGTACTAGTGTTTCAACTCTTGAAGAAATGAGGAAAAAGATATGCCGATACTTCAGAATGTGCAGGAAAAAACAAAAAAGGTCATTTTATTAGAAATTACAATAAGAAGTATTTAAAACTTGGTTTCATAGTTGCTCCTGACAGTGAACTATCACCACAGCCATTGTGTGTAGTATGTTCCAAAATTTTGTCAAATGAAGCTATGAAACCTTCCGAACTTGCACGTCATTTGTATTCAAAGCATGGAGAATTTACCCATAAGCCATTAGACTTTTTTGAAAGATTACATGATCAAATGAAAATTCAGAAAAATCAAATGAGTACGATGATGACTAGTGACAAATCACTGCTTCAAGCATCTTATTTAGTTGCTCTTCGAATAGCTAAAACAAAAAAACCATTTACGATTGCAGAGGAATTAGTAAAGCCTTGCATCTTGGATGTTGTACAAGAAATTTTGAGTCCCCAAGCTGCTAAAAAACAACCTTGTATAACTTTCAGATACTACTATTAGGAGGAGAATTGTTGATATGGCCACAGATATTGAAGAACAAGTTATAGAGGGCATTAAAAAAATCGAAATGTTTTGCGATTCAGCTTGATGAATCAACTGATGTGAGTAATCACACTATTCTACTCTGCTTCGTGAGATATAATAAAGATAAAGTCTTAAGGGAAGAACTTCTTTGTTGCCTTGATTTACCTGCATGGACTACTGGTTCAGAGATATTTAATGTTCTTGACGAGTATTTTCAAGCACAAGGTTTGGACTGGAGTAAATGTGTAGGAGTATGTACGGATGGTACTGCTAGCATGACTGGATGTTGCTCAGGAGTAGTTATAAAAATAAAGAAAGTCGCACAACCGACATTTTGTTCACTCACTGCATGATCCACCGAGAACAGCTAGCTGCAAAGAAGCTTTCTACTGAACTAAATATTGTAATGAATGGTGCTGTTAAAATTAATAATTAAATTCGCAGTCGAGCAAAGAATTCCAGATTATTCACAATATTGTGTGAGAGCATGGAATCACACCACCAACATCTTCTTCTACATGCAGAAGTGAGGTGGTTATCAAGAGGAAGAGTTCTAGCATGTCTTTTCGAACTTAGAAAAGAAGTAAAACAGTTTTTACTAGAGCGGAAATCAGACCTAGTAGTACCTTTGTTGAATGATGAATGGATGGCTAAACTTGCATACTTAGCAGATATATTTGACCTTCTTAACAGACTTAATCTTTCCCTTCAGGGACCTTGTACAAATATTTTTATATTGAGAAATAAAATGGTCGCATTTAGAAAAAAGCTGTCATTTTGTGATAATCGTGTACAACAAAAAGATATAGATATGTTTCCACTTTTAGGAGAATTTTTGACTGCTGCTGATGTCAACCAGAAAGTCATTATTCAACATAATTAGTCAGCATTTAAGAGCGTTAGCTGAAAACTTTGATAATTATTTTTCTGAAAATGAGGATCCTCGTAAAGGTAATCTCTGGATTAATAACCCTTTTTTGGAAGATGTAAACTCTTGTGCACTTGAATCTCATGAAAGAGAAAATCTGATTGAATTGTCATCTGATCTCACTCTGGTGTCCAGACATAAAATGCAATCGTTATCTCAATTTTGGCTATCACTTGAAAAAGAATATCCAACTTTTAGTTACAAAGCTATCAAATTATTAGTGATTTTTTCAACCTTGTATTTATGTGAGAAAACATTTTCAGCAATGTCTATAATAAAAAATAAACAAAGAAATAGAATGGATATTAAAGCAGCACTTCGTCTTTCCGAAACAACGCTACAGTCTCGCATATCAAATTTAGTAACAAAGAAACAACAGCAGACGTCACATTAGGTAGGTAAAAAAATTTAGAATTTAGATTTTTTTGTAAATAAAATATTACCTACAATAGTTTTTATTTCTATGTTAGATAAAGCTGTAGAATTTTTTAAATGCAGTTTAATATGAGAAAATTTTTGCCCTAATTACTATATTTTTAAGCCTTAAAAGCTGATTGTTTCTTTTTTTAATTGGAATTCAAACGAATTATATATATATATAGTGATAAGAACACAACCACCCACCTGAATGGAAGGAGTCACTCAATATGTAGTTGAACCAATATATAATGGAACTCATCGACCACATAAATTGTAATCACTCATATGCTGGCTATCCATTTGATTTACAGATATATTTGACTGTTCATTTCAACACTTTATAATTTCTAGTAATTATTATAATCATCATCAGATCTTAAGGAATCATAATTTTAATCTTTAACTGTAAAAGACCGTTGACTACCTGAAAATATTTTAATTCTACAGATCATTGATGATGATTTCACTTCAGCAAGAACGTAAATCTATTATCTTTTTTTTTTTTTTTTTTAGCAAAATGACATCTTTATAATGATTGTTTTATTTCTATGTGACTCTATCAAAACAACTTTCAGCTCAATGTTCTCAGTGGCTTTACAGGTGGTCCTCAGGTGATTTCAAGAGTAAACAACTAATGCAATCTGGTGTTATTTTAATCTTATTTTTACCTAATTAAAAAAAAAAAAAAAACAGAACGAAAACAAAAACTCATCAATCATACATAAATTAATTTAATTTGAAGTTTATGAATCAAATTTTTTTATTATTTTTCGAAAAAAAATTCAAAATTTATATTAAAAAAATGTTTTTTATTATACAAACTCCATATATCATCATCATCATCATCATCAACCATTATCAATCCACTGCAGGATGAAGGTATCTCCAAGTTTAATCCATCTCCGATCTTTAGCTTCTCTTCTCCACAACACCCCTGCACATTTTCTTATTTCATCCATCCATCTCACATGTGGTCTCTTTCTGGGTCTTTTACAATCTCTTGGAATCCAGTTTAAAATTTCAATTGTCCATCTATTATCATCTCTTCTAGCAATATGTCCAGCCCAACTCCATTTCAATATATATATAAAACTTTATCTTGTATATTTAACATTAAATACAGATATTTCCCAACATTCAGATGAATAACATTTTATTCTTGCATGTTTTAACGATGAAACAATAAACGTAGCAATGCAGGCACATTAATGAGAATGATTGTTATTATGCTGTTTTCTGTACTCGAGAGAGTGTTCAGCATGGGAAGGTAAGCAACACCATTACAATACACAGTAACTAATGTATTGTTTTGGTCAGTTATAACAATTATGCTCATCTAAGGCTAAGCAGTTAAATCTTTAAGAAAATTTATCTGTAGACTTCTACCAGTCCATGAAATCTTATCCTTATTTTTGTCGGTCCGCAGGTGTGAAAAGATTGAAGACCACTGATCTACTGTACTAAAACCACTTTTAAATCCAGCTTGTTCAATGTTTTCTGTAGATGAGTTGTAATTATCTTGGTAAAAATTTTGTATAAAACTGATAAAAGGCTGATAAATGAATAGAAAGGTAAAGCAAAAGATTAGACACATAACTAACAAATATTTTGAGCTAAATATATTGCTGATAAATAATTGACTGACATCACTAATTATAAAATAGGCATATAAATACAAAGTTTAAATAATGTGAATAGTTTAAATATTTCTAACATTAGGAATATTGGTAATGCAATCAAGGATTGATTAAAGATTTTGAGAAGTCAACAATTAAAAAATATACATTTATTTTGATTAAAAAACAAAATATAGTTTTTTGCACATTGAAAAAAGCCAAAATATATTATTTTTAAAATCTAACTAAATGATTTTAATTAAAAATCTAATTTAAATTGTTTAGTAATAGTATTGTTTTAAATATTAAAGAGGTTTTACCAGCATTGACCCTATATGTGGTCTGTGTGCTCGTGAAGATGAAACCATAGACCATATTATACACCGGTGCCCAAGACTTAAAACACTGAAAGATATAATTATAATCAATTCCAACATAAGACCCGATATGATTTTCTCACTTGAAAATGCCATTCATAATGGGTTTTTTTCAATAATAAGGCTTTGTACCTTTGTTCTTTATTCCATATGGATAGTGAGATGCAAAACTCTCATGGAATTACCCCCGCCAAAAATCATACCATTGTTTTATCAAATGCTCAAAAAAATCAAGAAACGTGACCAGCTCCTGGCTTCCAGTAAAGTCTTTGATGACACCTGGTCTTTAACTGCTCTTTCCTTTTCCTGATTATCAACTCCCACCTACCCAGCATTATAGAATAGGAAATTCTAAAAGAAAATATTCATGTTTATATAAAAAATGCTTATTCCATTAATCAAGTTCTTAGAATCTCATCACTATAACTAAACACATAAGAGTATAACAATTGTACTCTCATAACAAAATCTAGCCAGATAACAAATAGAACATTATACAATCATATTATTGTACAATTTATTCATTTATCTATCCTTTATTAGTATGTAATCACTATTTATTGTTAATAAAATTTTTGTTGAAATGAAAAAGAGTGCTGAAAACATACTAAAAATACAAAAAATGAAATTATTGTACATAGATTGTATGAGAGTCAAAAAATTAAAGATGCCTAATGACTATATCCTGAGGATGGAGTGCATAATTATTTCTCTGTTATATATAGAGCTCACAAAATAAGCTCTTAACAAGCTTTGAGAATATCCCCAACCCCAGACCAATTTCTGCTACTGGCATCGTCAGTGAAGTACTAGGATATTCAAGCATTAAATTAAAAATACCAGGACAAGCCCAGAACTTTATCTAATGCATAACTATTAAGTAGAAAATCTGAAATTTTCAGACATCCATATGTCTTCCAATCCAGCTATCTAACTTAAATAGCCATATGGGACTGAACTAAGTTCAGATACACCATATATATATTAATAGCTTTAGCAATATAAAATCACCAAACCCTTAATAGCAAAAAATAAAATTACAAAAAAAATCAAGTCAGATGTCACATGACTTAATTTACATTTGTCCTCTCTGACTAGGCCAGTAGCAGAAACCGGTCTGGGGTTGGGGATTTTCTCAAAGCTTGTTAAGAGCTTATTTTGTGAGCTTTATATATAACATTTGTAAATACAAGCTTATTAAATTAAGTCAGGTGACATCTGACTTTACTTTTTTAGAATTATTTCTATTATAAAAGCATTAAACAGTTCATTTTAGAATAATTAGTAAGTAGTCATCAGTGTTCTTGTTATTCACGTTCAGCAAGGGTGTTCAAGTTTAATAGACAATCTTCAAGCCTGTCATTATTGACTTCTCAAAGTGGAAACATGCAGTCTAATAATTTAGAAAAGTGTCTTGCAGTCATCAATTATCTAGATTGAGTAATGAAAATAGTCACATCATTCAAGAATGTAGTATTATAAGTAGATGCAGACATATGTCCATAAGAAGCCAACTTCTAAAAGTTCTGATATACATATATCTTTAGTATCAGCCAAAGATTTAATATTTTTATATTATGAAATATTAATAGCTTATACACACAATTACATGCATATACAGAAGAAACTATAAAATTATGAGCTGTCCTGTATCATATATTGTCATGGTAAATAATAATAGAGTACAAAAATACCACCTCAGTGGTATCTATACAATGATGAGATGACTAATATTGAAGTTATGGAGAGTAAGAAGCAGACAAAACAGTATGATGCAGCAAAAAGGTAAAGGCATTTAATTTAACTAAATGTTTAATACACCTGAATGTCTGAGTTCAAGTCTAGTCCAAAATAATAATACTTAACATTATATAAAAACATGCACAAGAGATGTTGGTTGTAATTTAAGTAAACATTTCATAATAGTATGTCCATTTTCTATATATCCACTATGCATGTATACACAAATGAGGGTATTGTGATTCTACAATGAAATTATCATACACACAGGTGGTTTAAATATTCTCACTGTCACAACACACAAATAATCTTTAAACAGATCCAAAATATACTTTCTAAAATATGGCATATGCAATAAATTCTTTTTTAAAATAATATACTTTTTCTTGATGTAAATATTATTGACTTCATTGAGAGCTAAAAAAAATAAATCTTAAGCTGTTTTTAAAACAAAAATGGTAAGCATACAAATAAAATTTTCTTTTTATTTAAAAAAAAAAAACAATTTCAAATAGTCATTGATAGGTGATCTCTGAGGATGATGATTTTTTTTTGATGTGCTATATGTGGGATACAATAACATGCGAATAATACAGATAATTGGAGCAGCATGAGGTTCCATTGGAAATTATTAAATTTCTTCAATGACTTAATGAAGTATAAATGAAACAGTTAATTTTTGCATGGCAAATAGCTTAATGATTTTCAACACTTAATGCCACTATTATTTAGGGCCCTATCATCATCAATAGACTTATACTCCATTCTCTTCACTATCCAGCTTTTCAATTCTATGTACCTCTTTCCATCTCTTATATCACCCAACAATGCCCATCTTTTCCATTATTTCTTCTTGCTTTGACTCATCATTCCCTCCACCTTTCATTAAACTATACTTTCTTCTTAATATACATTCAAGGCAGTTTTTCTTTCTAATTTTTTTAATCAATCTTTTTTTTTATTTACTCTTTTCAAAACTTCATTTATTATTTTATTCATTCAATTGATTTTTTCCATTCTTCATGTACACATCTTAAAGGCTTCTAATCGGTTTCTAATTTTATTACTCTTTGTCCACATTTCACAACCATGCAGTAGTACACTCTACACATATCATTTAATTAATCTTTTTTTTTAAAATTTTATCTGCAAAGATGCACAAAGGATTTTCTTTCTCTTAATAATTGCCTCTTTTACCAATGCTATTCTTTTAACTTTATATTCACTTCTTTCATTCTCACTCAACAACTACCCAAATATCTACATCTCTTTATCTGTTGAACTATGTTATCATGGATTTCAATTTTCAGTTTTTTTTTTGCATTCCTCCCTATCCATAAACATTTGGTTTTCTCAACTTTAATCTTTATTCCATAATCCTTCCTCCAATTTATTTAACATATTCTAAAGAGACTTCATCCCAATTATAAGAGCCATAACTAAGTTTTAAATTGAAAGTTCAAAAAACAAAAGAGAATGCTAAATTTTCTTTTTAGTTTAACTTGTGAATTGTTAATTAGTTGAAGTCCTATTTAACTATCACAGGGTTAAATTGTTGTTTACTTCAATGAAGTATGATGATTCTTTGATAATGGCTTACTCAAATGTTTCTGGTGATATAAACATGGCTTGAGGGGGGTTTGTGACCCCATCTAATTTCTTTATCTGTCTGAGTATCATCTTTTAACCAATTATCATTATACAATGGGCAATTAAACAACCACTTTTTTCTTTTAAAATATATGTTCTCCAACATTATAAATAAATGCATAAAACATTTTCCCAAAAACTTTATTCCCATATATTAACTAATGAACATACATACATACATATTCATATATTATACATTTCCAATGTTTCAACTGTTTTTTACACTATTACAGTCATTTTCAAGAATCTACAATGAAAAAATACATATCTTTACATAATACTCTAAATACAAAATCTCTTCCTTATATTCTCATTAACACATCACATTCATTATAATAAAACATATTACTTATACATAATTATATTTTTACTTACTTCTCTTTACTTCCTTTACTATAAAACTTTCTTTTTTACATATCAAGTATAAATTTTCAAAAATATTAGAAACCATCTAAAACACTAATAAACAAAAAACTGTATAAATTAATTTAACCCACCCCTAATTACAAATTTATTTCTTTAACTATTTTATCTAACTTCCATATCAATTATCTATATTTCCTATCTATACTTTTAAATCTATTTAAAAACTAATGTAAATTTTTCCTCTATTCTTTAACAATTTACTTAAATACTATTTAAGCAGTCTTTATTAATTACATTGTTTTTCCATATATCATAGCATCGGCTGGGAGGTGAACCCGCAACAATCTGCAACCATCTGCTTGCTTGCAAGATGGCTGAGCTGACCTCTCGGCTAACAATTCCCGACAATTACATTTTATTTTACATTCCTTATCTACACTATTAATTCTATTTAAAACAGGTTTATATCTTTTTATGTAAAAATATTCTTTTATCATCCTTTCTCTGTAGTTTTTAACCTTTTCCAATATTTTTATATTATTATTTTTTTTATTGGTACAACAAAAACAGATTAAAACTAGATTTAAACAATATGAAAATGTTGGAAAAGGTTAAAAACTACTAGAAAGGATGATAAAATAATATTTTTATATAAAAAGATATAAACATGTTTTAAATAGAGTTAATGGTGTAGATAAGGAATTAAAATAAAATGTAATTAACAGAGAATGTTTAAATAATTTAAGTTAATTCTTAAAGAATAGAGGAAAAAATTAATTAGTTTTTAAATAGATTTAAAAATATAGATAGGGAATGTAGATAATTGATATGGAAGTTAAATAAAATAGTTAAAGGAAGAAATAAATTTGTAATTAGGGGTGGGTTAAAATGATTTAAATAGTTTTTTGTTTATTGGTGTTTTAGATGGTTTCTAATATTTTTGAAAATTTATACTTAATATGCAAAAAAGAAAGTTTTATAATAAAGGAAGTAGAGGGAGGGAGAAGAAAGAAAAATATAATTATGTATAATTAATTTTTTATTATAATGAATTTGATGTGTTAATGTTAATATAAGAAAGAGATTTTGTATTTAGAGTATTATGTAAAGATATGTATTTTTTTGTTGTAGATCCTTGAAATTGACTGTAATGGTGTAAAAAACAGTTAAAACATTGGAAATGAATAATGTGAATTTATATATATGTTCATTAGTTAATAAATAGAAATAAAGTTTTTTGAAAGAAATAAGATGTTTTGTGCATTTATTTATTTATAAATAAATAATTTATTAATAATTATTTAAACCAAGAGTTCTCAAAGTGGTTGATATTGACCCCCTGGAATCGATTTGAATTTTCTAAGGGCCAATAGTTTCAATAAAAAAATTTGGGAATCAAGGAAAGCAAAAATAGACCCCTTACTACCACTATTTGTTTGTTACTTCAAAATATCTATGATTCTAATAGGTACTTAATTAAGAAGTAAAATAATTTAAAAAAATTTTTTTTTTGATAAAAACACATTAAAGGCAAAACTCCCCATACAGTAGTGCCACCCTGTGCCAAACAGAGTAATCAATGGACACCAGAAGGCTTGTGCATAAAATCCCTATCTAATGCCTACTCATCCAATATCCCCAGACTAGTTTCTGGCTTGTGGCCATCATCAGTGAGGAGCCTTGGATCTGAGAGCACTGCACCTAGATCTTAGGATCTAATACAACCCTCCAGCAGCCACCTTTTAACTCTACTTTACTACAAAACTATGAGAATGAAATTGAAAACATTGTTAATATCTTCAATCTAAGCTCAATAGCTTATATAGTCATATGGGTCTGAACTCAATTCAGCACCCATACATTTTGGTGTCTTTGGCTCTTAAACAACCATAGCCACCACCATCCTATTAGGCAGGATTGGTGTTAAACCATCAAACATCACATGATCACCATCTCTATACTAGCACATGGTGATCATGTGATGTTTGATGGTTTAACACCAATCCTGCCTAATAGAATGGTGGTGGCTATGGTTGTTTAAGAGCCAAAGACACCAAAATGTATGGGTGCTGAATTGAGTTCAGACCCATATGACTATATAAGCTATTGAGCTTAGATTGAAGATATTAACAATGCTTTCAATTTCATTCTCATAGTTTTGTAGTAAAGTAGAGTTAAAAGGTGGCTGCTGGAGGGTTGCATTAGATCCTAAGATCTAGGTGCAGTGCTCTCAGATCCAAGGCTCCTCACTGATGATGCCACAAGCCAGAAACTAGTCTGGGGGTATTGGATGAGTAGGCACTAGATAGGGATTTTATGCACAAGCCTTCAGGCATCCATGACTACTCTGTTTGGCACAGGGTGGCATTACTGTATGGGGAGTTTTGCCTTTGTTTACAACAAATTATGTGCTAGTATAGAGATGGTGATCATGTGATGTGTGATGGTCTAACACCAATCCTGCCTAATAGGATGGTGGTGGCTATGGTTGTTTAAGAGCCAAAGATACCAAAATGTATGGGTGCTGAATTGAGTTCAGACCCATATGACTATATAAGCTATTGAGCTTAGATTGAAGATATTAACAAGGTTTTCAATTTCATTCTCATAGTTTTGTAGTAGAGTTAAAAGGTGGCTGCTGGAGGGTTGCATTAGATCCTAAGATCTAGGTGCAGTGCTCTCAGATCCAAGGCTCCTCACTGATGATGGCCACAAGCCAGAAACTAGTCTGGGGATATTGGATGAGTAGGCACTACATAGGGATTTTATGCACAAGCCTTCTGGCATCCATTGATTACTCTGTTTAGCACAGGGTGGCACTACTGTATGGGGAGTTTTGCCTTTGTTTACAACAAATTATGTGCTAGTATAGAGATGGTGATCATGTGATGTTTGATGGTATAAAAACACATTACATACCAAATTCGTGAATGAAAGTAAAAGGTGGTCATTAAAAGAGTCATACATAAGAATGCATGAAAATACATGTAGCAAAAACATGTCTGTACATTGTCTTATTGAATGCATCAAAGCAAGTGTGGACTTGAAAAATCATTGCATGTTCACACTTGTTCATGGTGGGACGAGACAATATTTGATATTAGCAGAATATTAGTCTTGTATCATCATGCTTTCATAAAACACTACAAATTGGTTCATTTGATGTGACAGGTACTTATTTATGATTTGAACTTTGAATATAATTCTTTATTGAGGAGTAATACTGTGAAAAAAAAAATCAGAGGACAGTTTATTTATTTGAGTTTGAACAAAAATCATGTTTCAAGTACATACTTTATTGGGGGGGGGGATTATTGCAGGAACTGTCAACATTGTTTGTTAATAAAAGTTTTTATTTCTTATAATAATAATATGACTATTGCACAAAAGTATTTGCTGGCATTTCCATCTTGTATCTAGTAGAGAGAGACTTCAGTCTAGTTTTAAACCTGCTTCAGAACAAACATCGATTGCATATCATTGAACATGAAGATTTGAGAATGCCACTCACTAATTTAAAACCGGACATAAATAAATTGTTGACAGATCACCAGGTACACCCATCTCATTAAATTCAGTTTTCTAAGCTAATTTATTTGGTATTCTTATTTTTATAATTCTGATTACAATCTTTTGTTGATGTTTAATTCTGTCTGAATATGTTGATTTTTTTTAATTTAATTTTTATGTTTAATAAAATGATTTCAATATGTGTACTTATTTTGAATTTACAGATTTCTAACTTTTCTAAGCTAATTTATTTGGTATTCTTATTTTTATAATTCTGATTACAATCTTTTGTTGATGTTTAATTCTGTCTGAATATGTTGATTTTTTTTAATTTAATTTTTATGTTTAATAAAATGATTTCAATATGTGTACTTATTTTGAATTTACAGATTTCTAACTATAAGATCGTTCCATTGACTCATTGTAAATCGAAAGATTTCGAGAGTACTAATGTGTAATAGGAATTGTGGACTTAATCAGTGAAGTATTGAATAGCTTCACGCTCTCAGATCTAATAGCTTCAGCTATTTATATAGAAAGTAAGTTGAAGAGGGTTCTCCTCTTTTCTTCCAAAGCGTAAGCTTGTGGTTAAGATCTGTAGAGGTCCCTACCATCGCATTTTCAAGCGCACCCTCAAGATTTATTGCCTTAGTAATTAATACTTACGTAATCAATGTGCGTTAAATAAATTTATATTTATCTCATAAATGTCAAAAATTAAAAAAAAATCTGCTCATATTTTTTTGCTTTAATTTTCGTTATTGCAGGTTTCGATATTAAATGTTGCACAAGATGACATATTCCGTAGACCTTTTATCTTTCTCAATCATTAATTACAAGTGATTAATGAAAAGTTTGATATCCAGTGAAACATTTAATATCGAGTACCGTACACATTTATTAATTTGAGTAAGTAAAATAAATGACAAGTTTTTGGTAAAGGGGATCTGCGGCCGAAAAAAGTTTAGGAACTCTTGATTTAAATATATGTATAAAAAGTTTAATGATAAGCTCCATTATCTCACATATATATTAAGTTAATGCATTTAAAATAGAACACCGACAACTTTCTTTTCTCTTTTCATAAAATACAATTGTTTTTAAAACAAAATTTTAGCTAAAAATAAAATAAAATTTTAATAATAAGAAGATAACCTCTTACACATTAATTTGTTACTATTTCATATACTTAAATTCCAATCTAAATCTTTGCTTATTTAATTAAATGTTTGCATAAATATACTTTTTCTTAATTTTTATCGTAGAAAAATATATACTTTTTCATTTACACATGTGTATAGGTAAAATGTGAGTAAATAAAGTAGAGATTTTGAACACGTCAAAGCAATACATATAGTGTTATTCTTAGACTTTTTTAATGCCGCAAAAATATTGATATAAATGAAGACAAACTATGTACTCCCCAATGAACTTAAAATGTAACTCATAATGTATTTAACTAGACTATTTTTAAAGTTAAATATTTATATATAATAATAACCCTTAGTTAACCTATAAGTACATTATACATATCAACAAAAATAATATCTACTTAAAATGAAGTCAAGCCAAGTTTAAAATGCAATTTGTTAAAAGTTAATTTAAAACAAAGTGAGCCATATAATGTTTGATAAGTGTTGTATTCAAAACGAATCTTAAGGTAATTAATTTTAAAATGTTCATTACTAGAAGTTTGATGTATCTTCTGAAATAAAATTATAATAATAATTGTGGCAAACAATAAGTTTGTGGAGGATCTTTATATTTTAATTTTGATGTATCTCAATGTTCACTTGAAGTAATTTTCTTTGCTAATTAAAAACAAGATGAATATACTCAATGCTTGAATTATTTTATTGTTGCCAACACCATGTAATCATTTTGAGAGTCCTAGAATTATCATCAGCATAGTTCTGATATATCCATTTCTTATATATTTTTAAAATACACTTTAATAGTTTTGTTATATATTTTTATTTGATTTTATTAAAGTAATCCATCAGGATAGTTTGTTTTCTATATAGTGACATTAGATTCACAATGCATGTAATTTGTGAGGTAAGATACAGGAAATCGGATATTCATCTATTCTGATGGTTTTAACATTTGTTTATTTAATATTTTCAGATTACGATTTTTTTTAACATAGTTTTTTTTTTTATAAATTTAGTAAATTAAATAAATTGTATGCATTTAGATTTAATTTCTCAATATTGTACAACATTTCAACTCATTAATTCATTGTTCTTTTATATCATTATATTAAATGATCTAATTTTTCAATATTTTATAAAGACTTCTATTTTATTGCCAGCAATATGTCATTAGTTTTTTTTTTTTGAGTCATTATCATCCAGTTTAGTCATAAAGTTTTTCAGAAGTTTAGGTGATTATCCACTTTATTTTCTGCATCCCAGAAGTAACTCTTATTTTTTCTAATATAAATCTCATTATCTAAAATGATATTAAGATTATTTTGATTTAGAATTTTTTTTTTTGCCTTAGCTTTTTAAATTTTTTACTCTATTATTTTCACTCCACATTATTTTTTTAGCATTAAAATTTTTAAAGAGACTTCTCACTTAAAATTAAAAATGTTAAATATATTGAAATCATTATATATATATAAATTAAAGCTTGTTTGGAGCTGGTAGTAAGCTCCATCTAGTGAACATTTTAGCACAAGCTTAAAGGCAAGTTGCACAATTTGTGTCATTTTATTAATTATTTATATAATAAATTAGGACATGTGCCATTTGACTTGATTTTTTTGTGTATATAGGCATATTGCAAATCAAAACATATGAACCTAATATAATATGCAATTATTATTTAGATATATATTATCATTGTCAGAATTAGTAAATGAATATTGCCATTCAACTTCAGGAAAAAAATATAAAGAAAATAAAAAAATTAAAAATAAGTTTTATAATGACTACATAAAATAATTTGTGAACTATAACTGTATTAATATATATCACTATTTTTTTTTTTTGCTTTTTTATTTGATTTTGTAAACCTGTTTCTTAACCTCTTTAGAAGTAAACTTTTTTTTTTTTAAAGAAAACTTCAATATTCTATTCAAATATAACTTTTCTATGTGTTCTTTTCCCAGCCATAATTTCTTTAGGAAAACATTTGTGAAATATTAATAACATAAATAGAGTTGCACAAGTTCTGTGTAAATTACTTTTACTGTTGTAACTTTATGCCCGTGTCACATGCTCAACACGTTTTTACAAATTGTAGATTCAATATCATCACATTTACGAAGTTGAAAAATATATGTCTTTCAATCATGCTATTTGTATTTCTAAAACATTGCAGATAACCTTTAAATAAAATTTTTTAGTACCTTTATGTGTCATCAACAAGAACTATAAATCTCACTTTTGTGTAATAAATTAGTAGAAAACAGTAGGGTATCACTAACATATCAATAAATATTGTATCCCTTATCACTACCATATCAATAAATATTGTATCTTTTAGCTTGTTAAATGTAGAAAAATATTGATGTCTGTTCCTTATCCTCAACATTTCTATTCTGTATTTCTATTTAAAAACCAATCAAAATATTTTTATTGGTCCTCATTCTCAAATTAATAACCACCCAAGCCAAAAGTTATGAAATATATTTTTCACTGCTGATTTTTAAAAACTTAAGTTTTTGAATATTAATTAATGAAATAGATTCTTTACAGTTTACTTTCAAGGCAATAAATTGTTTATAGTTTACTTTCAAGGCATTAACTTTGATTTGACAAGAATAGTATAATAATTAAGATGCCATAAAGATGGGAGCCAAGATGGAATTCTTGTTTTTATTAAAAGCCTTTATTGATTTTGAAAAATCTGTTTGTTAATTTTTGATGTTTTTCAAGTTAGAATGAAATTTTAAAATCAAGAATTACTATATATTTAAATTCAATAGAATTGCTTGAAAATTGATACATAACTAAGTTATATCACTCTGATCCATTTAAAATACTTATCTTTTCAGTATGTCAACTAGTTTGATAGACATGAAACAGAGGGTGGGAAAAATATTCAATAATTTCAATTTTGCAGTTAAAAATCATTCTTAATGGAATATTTTCTCAAACTCAGGGCAAGTCTCAGACACAGAGAACATATGAGGAAGAAGAGTGCTTTCAGTGCTCTGGTTTCAACCCAGGCCTCCTCTCTTCACACTCTCTCACCATCCTCTGTTGAAATTTTCTTGATCAGTGGTTCATCATGTGACATCAAGAAGAAATCATTGTGCAATTCTGGCAGAAGAACCATGTACCTCACCTTTCTCCCAGCCTAATTCATCCCCTTGTACCATAAAAACTCCACTTTCCTATTTTGCCATACCTTATGTCCATTTTGAGGTCACCTTATGTTTATCTCTATTGTTAATTTAAACATTCAGGATTTGGGGCTTTAACTTGATCCACAGGCTCCTCACCACTCAACTCATCCAATATCCTCTTCCTTGCCGAAACTAAACTCTCCACACACTTTAACCACAAGATTTAATCCAATGTCAACATGCTCGGTGACCATAAAACTAACAATGAAACCCTCCAGCACTTCCTACTCGAATGTCTCTTTTTGCTTGGAGTGAGGGAGACATGCCAGTAACTCCTGCTTTTCCTCACACAGGAACACCATCTTCAACCTCTGAGGATCTATCAAAACAGGAGTCTTTGCAACCATCAGACTATCTGTTTTCCTCATCTATGCACTCTGGCTGCTCCAATGTGCTATTATTTTAGACCAGAGAATACACTCAGTGAATCAAAAACTATTGAACCTAACTCGCTCTCTCAAAACCAGAGATACCAAACTATCCCCATGCTCTTCAAACACCTGGGCAATCCTCTAACTCCCATCCTCTCAGCCTCTGTCACAGGACACATCCAATTAAATGTTTGTGATCCATGCAATTGCTCACTCAATGGGAACATGCAGCTTGGACTTGCAATCAAAGATTTTTTTGGCCTGGACTACATACCCTTTCCACATCCCTTTCCCTTCTCATATGTATCCTTTTCCTTTTCACCATGTTGTTCCTGAATTTCATTTTATCATGTATTCCCTTTTTTGTAAATCTTTTTTTAACTGTATTTGTATGTTTTTTTTTTTTATGAATAAACTTTCATCACCAAGAAAAAAAAATTGTTCTTATAATTTTCATTTGTTTTAAATAATGGTCTCAAGATGGCAGTTTAAATTTATTTTTCTTTCAATTTAATAACAATTTTAAAACCATTTTAAATTCTTAATGTATAAGTTATATTATTATGTGGACATAATTATATATGTATAATAAATCAATAATATTGAAATACAAGTATAGTATATATATTTAACCTAGAGTGAATGACTATAGGAAGCTTGAAAGTCTCAGCTCAAATCCCTTTAATTATAAATAAATCAATAACTAAATTTTTGAGTGTGGATACATCCAATTTTTTATTCTAATTTTATGACTAAAAAAAGCATTTGTTATAGTAATCTATTTATTAAATATTACCAAAATCACACTTTTCTTTATGTTTGCTGTAATATCATATAAATACAATTTATCCAAACTTCAAACACTTTTTAGCAAAACTCTATTTGTACATATCATAGCTCTGAAGAAGACTACAGGTCAGTTGAAATGTAGGTGTATGTACAAATAAAGTTTTGCTAAAAAGTGTTTGAAGTTTGGATAAATTGTATTTATAATCTATATATTGTGTAAAATTCATTATGAAGTTTGAATAAATTGTATTTATAATCTATATATTGTGTAAAATTCATTATTAACAATCAGTTCAAGATGAAATTTTCAGCTTTAATTTGTATTGATGCAAGAACTTTATCTAAAACAAATTAAAAACTTTTTTTAACTCTCTGAGCTAGCAATACAGTTTTTAATGTTATTAGCTTTTCATTAAAATATCTAGAAACTTCAAGAATTGAATATATCAAATTTTACAGGGGGTCCTTGATCTTCATGTTCAACTGGTTCTAGAAAATCACATGGAATTCATGAAAAATGTGACTCAAATTCACATAGAAATAATGTTGATCAGTATAATGACATAATAAAACTTTGGTATTTATATAGTGACAAAAGTAGAAATGCATAATGTATATTTTACTGAACCAGGAAAATGGTTTAAATTTCACACAAGATAAATTATTACATAAACAATAAATATATAGTTAATGATTTTTTTTAAAAAAATCATTTTTCCCTTTGCATTTAATTTAGAGAGAAAAAGAATTAAATTTCCTCTTTTTTTTTTTTCACCTGTATATTTTTGCCATTAGCAAAATTAATGATAGTCTTTTTATATTAATATTCTAAGTAACTGGTAATGAAGATTTAGCATTATTTTTCAGAATTTTCATTTTTAAACCAAATTTTTATGTTTTGTGATTGCTATTAAAAAATTGTTTTGCAATATCCCATCAGAATTCTATTTTGCTTGGATAATTTTTTATTCGCAATATATTTTTTACTTGAATTGTTACAATATTAAATTTATATTTTCATCACAAACATATTATATTTTTAAGTGAAAAGAGATAACTATCCGTCAACATTAAATTTTAAATTTGATGTATAAATTTATCTTTTTTTTTAAAGTTTAAAACAAATGTTGATATTATAAGTAAAGACATGCATTTTGATGATTTGACTGTATTTCAAATTTCCTAATCAAAATATATATTTTGTTTGATCATTTATATTTTTACATTTAAATTGTAGTATTGTATTTGAAAAAGAAAGTTTTAATAAATATATTTTAAAACAGGCAAAACTCTCCATACAGCAGTGCCAACCAGAGTAATCAATGGATGCCAGAAGGCTTGTGCATAAATCATATGTGCTAGCATAAGAAATGGTGATCATGTGAAATATATTTTACCAATACTTATTTATGAATCTAAGCCTAAAACCCATGATAAAAGACTAATATAAAGACTTTAAACCACACACTCAACTAAGCAAAATACATGCGTAATGAAAGAAACCACATATGACTGAATTATTGTTGAAAACATTAAGAGGCTGAAACGAAGGTGGATTAGACATGTCATAAAAAAGATGATAATGAATGAAGATTGAAGTTTTAAACTGAATCTTGAGTAATTTACTGAGACCAACTGGAAGGTAAACAGATAAAGAAAGTTTCTGAAGTAGTATGGGAAAGCTATGAAAGAGAGAATCGGGATTAAATTCATTAAACATCTCATCTTACAATAAAATGATAATGGTTGTGAAGCTGATGAATTGCTATATTATGAATAAGATTTTTTGCTTTACAAGTCTCTTTAAAACTATATGCTTGTATGAATAATGAATACTGTATGTAATCATTACTTATTTTGTATTTATTTATAATTGTTTATATTTTTATGGTGGTATTTAAACCATTAAACATCACATGATCACCATCTCTTATACTAGCACATAATTGTTTATAAACAAGGCAAAACTCTCCATACAGTAGTGCCACCCTGTGCCAGCCAGAGTAATCAATGGATGCCAGAAGGCTTGTGCATAAAATCCTTATCTAATGCCTACTCATCCAATATCCCCAGACTAGTTTCTGGCTTGTGGCCTTCATCAGTGAGGAGCTAGTCTGGGGATATTAGATGAGTAGGCATAAGATAGGGATTTTATGCACAAGCCTTCTGGCATCCATTGATTACTCTGGTTGGCACAGGGTGGCACTACTGTATGGAGAATTTTGCCTTGTTTATGGTAGTATTTACAAATACTAAATAAAAGCATATGATTATATATATATATTATACTGCATTTTTTATTTAATAATATGTTGTTGTTTTTTAAAATGGAAAAGTTTTTAAGAAAAATTAATCAACAAAATTATTAATTAAAAATTGTTAAGAAAAAATAAAAACAAGATGCAGATTATTTTCCAGCATACTCATACAGCCTGACATCTTTGAGCTACACGAAGTTTGGTCAAGTTACCAACACCTCTGTAATTGTTAGACTTTAAAAAATATGGATATACTATATATTAGCTTATGAAAAATGTATTATGTAATATTATGTAACCTTTTATTTGCAATAAATTATGCTTTAAGACTAATATCATACTGCAAATGTCAGAATTATGAGATTACAAAGTTTTATATAGCATTAGGAAAAATACGCTTTGAATATTTAAATATGAACAATAATTTTAGTTTTCGTTAGCAATCATAAAAAAGTAAAGCCTTCTTCAATGCTTTTATGCTTAAGATTCACAGATGGTGATTAAAGCTTTTATAAACTCATAAAAGTCATTTGATTATTTTGTTTAATATTTAACTATTGAATTTTTTAATCTTCATGATAATCCAGTAAATTTTTAAATTTCTAACGTTGTTAGTCTGTTTTCAGTGAAGTTCTATGGCTTGTAAAAAAAAAAACATTGCCGACTCAAATATATATATTTTGTTTACAATGTTTTTGTCTAACTATTAGTAATCACTGATTAATTTTTTAATCTATTGCTTTTTTATAATTTAAGTTGCTTATAATCAATGAGAACTGAATTGAATGCTTTATGCTGAATAATTATTAATACACCTTTATCCTGTTTAGCGATGGCAATTGGTCCAAAACTCATCTTTAAGCAAGAATATCATATACAGAATACATATTTATAAATTTCTAACGTTGTTAGTCTGTTTTCAGTGAAGTTCTATGGCTTGTAAAAAAAAAAACATTGCCGACTCAAATATATATATTTTGTTTACAATGTTTTTGTCTAACTATTAGTAATCACTGATTAATTTTTTAATCTATTGCTTTTTTATAATTTAAGTTGCTTATAATCAATGAGAACTGAATTGAATGCTTTATGCTGAATAATTATTAATACACCTTTACCCTGTTTAGCAATGGCAATTGGTCCAAAACTCATCTTTAAGCAAGAATATCATATACAGAATACATATTTATAATGGAGGTCTATGGGAAAAAAATTGGCTGGTTCCAGTCGATGTAAAATATCCACATTGGTTTCCAAACTCAAAGATTTTCTTGATTTTTTTTTATGGCAATGATGACTAAATACGTATCTAAATAGAAAAGTTTTATATCACTAGGAAAAAAAATGCACATTTTCACTGTTTAAAAAGTACAGTACAGCAAAAAGAAAGAGAAAATGAAACTAAATTTGAATTTAAGAGTTTTTATATTCTTCCGCAGAAGTTTTTCATCGTAATGAAAAAAAAAATCCATACTGAAGTGTATTTTTTTGAAATTTGCATTACAGTACATATTACTGTACATTTATGTTTATTACTTATGTGAAATTATTCAAATTAAAAAAACAATGTTTAATTATAAATTATTTAATTGAACATAAATACTTATTTATTACTGTACTCCAGAGTAACAAAAGGCTTAAAGCGCACTGTAAATAAGTCAACTTTAGAAAAAAAAAATCCACTTGTTTTAAAAGAAAAAAAAATCTAACTTTTCTAATTTTTTAAAACATACACTTTTATTTTTCTTACTGTATATTTTTAATAATGTAATAGTGCCCCCCCCCCCTCCGTTCGTGTAGAAAGACTTATTTTAAATGCAATATTTTTTTTTCTTAAAAATGTTTTTCTTTTGATTTGAAACTACTTGGGTGTACATAATTAAGGAACACACACACGCAATTTAATATTAGTATTTAGTGTTTTTCTGATAGTTTGTGATGATGGTATTTTAGTTGTACTGTTTTCATCATCTATATATAAGTGCTGAATGTCTAGAAAAATTAAACTTTATTTAAATAATCCAAGTACTGTACATTATATTTAAATAAAGTTTAATTTTTCTAAAGACATTCAACAATTATATGTATACAGTATTATAGATTCAGTAATTATATATATTTTAAATTTATGCGTTCTATATTTAAAATACTGAATGCAGCACTAACATTGTGTTTTATGAATAAAATATTGTATGTGCTATACAATTACAGTAATGTACTGTTGCTTTTGGGTAAAATGAATTTAAAATATCTACTCTCTGATGTCATCAGTGACGCAAAATTCAAGATGGCTGCCAAAACATTTTTTTCCCGATTGTTATAATGAATAATTGATTGTAAATCGAAGTTGTGGGTACAAATTGATGATGATCGCTATTGTGAAATATTGTTAAGTAGCCAATCACTAAGCGGGGTAAAGGTGTATTATATATATAAATAAAAAGCAAAAATATAGAATGGCACTCAGAAATCTGTGATTTTCTGATTATATATATATATATAGACACACAAATTAAAGTACGAGAACTTTTAGGAAATTATATTTTAGCAATGTTACGTGCTTGTTATTAAAACAACAGTTTTTTTATAATTGGCTGTTTAAAATAAATAATGAAAAAAAAAAAATCTCAGTATATCAACTATGAAATATTACCATTTTTATATCATTATTATCTCTGTTTATAAAATGGTTTTGAAATAATAAAAAAATCAGGACAAAGAGTTGGAGTTCTGACTTGGGCACTAAAGTTATTCTGTAGATATGTGGTTCAGGAGAAAGTTCCAAATAAAACTTTAGCTATTCTTTAGGAAGACAAAATTAATTCAAAGTTGTTTTTAAAAAACTTGTTTATTACTCCAAAAAAGTGATTAGAAACAAATTTTGAAATTAGTTCAAAACAAGTAATTCATGTCTTTGACTTCCTCGCTTCCGTTATCATCTTTTATTCATATATCAGTTATCATCTTTTATCCATATATCGGTTATCACCTTTTATCCATATATCGAAAGTTACCTATAATATAGGCACTTTATTAATCATCATCTTAGTTGTCAGCAGGAGACATAAAAGAATTTCAATTAATAAAAAAATATATATTTATCTGTATACAATAATATCATATAAACATTTCATTACATAATATAAAATAATTATTACATTTGAATATAAAATACTCATTATTACATTAGTAAAATATAAAATGATTTTTTAGTCTTGGACAAAAACACTTCCCAATTTATTATCGGTGAACTGCTAAGTGCATTTGCATCGTATGTTTAACAAAACAAATAGTCTGTCACAGTATATCACAGGTTAACTTCATTGTTCATTAAGTATGTTTATCATCTTCATAATTTTTCATCTGTGGAAGAAGGTGATAATATGTTATAATAGGAATGATCAGGGAACTGATTAAGATCAATGTAGTCTGTATTTGTTTGCATAATATTTTCCAAAAGATCACAGAGTTCTCCAAATGTTGGTCTTTGTTCAGGATCAGGGTCCCAACAATAATACATAATATTATATAATTCTCTTTTACAATGGTCAGGCTTTTCCAAACGATAGCCTTCTTTCACCTTTCTTATTACTTCACTTGCAGACATACCTGGATATGGAGTTGAACCTAAAAAAAAAGTATATACATTTAAATTTAAAATTTTTTAAATATAAATTTCATAAAATATATTATTCGAAATAAAGTTCATATATATATATAGCAATATATATAGTAGTTTTCCATATTCTTTGCTGTTAATTCCAAGCCTTTCTGTGAATAAGTGAGACTGTATATAATATACTATTCTATATAATATATACACGTTAACATTTAGATATCAATAAAAATTCTGAAAAAAAAAATGGAACAATGCAGTTGTGAGAAAGACAATATAATGATAAATCTGAAGGAAAAAAAACAGTAAAATGAATGCAAGAGACAAAATGAATGGCTGAGTGATGATACCGAATCAGTGAAAATTTTGTGTTAGGATTTGTGAAGATAAATTGATAAATTTTTTAATTTTTTTAATACTTTTGAAATCATTACCAGAAACATGGTGGGCGAGTCAATGCATATGAAGATGGATAAAAGTAATGTATATAGAATTATGTTTTGACTAAGAGAATATTACTTAATCGATAATAACTTTACAAATAAGCTAAATGATAAGTAGTCTTCAAATAACCTGAAAAAGGACAAAGACTTCTTCAATACCCTATCAAATGATGACAGGGATGGAGAAGACATTTGTTAGACTAACAACTGTCAGCTGTGATTATTTAGAAGTATTTATTTCTATATTTAATCCATTAGCTAATAATAAATACATACGTGCTGAAACAGTAAGATTCATATTCGAATCTTAAGTTTCACCTTTTTTTCCTCTCCCCCCCACGGGCCTCTCCCCCCCCAAAAATTAAATTTTTTTGGTTTTAGTATTGTAAAAAAATAAAAAAAATATAATTTAGAATTCAGCATAAACACGCACACATTTCGATCTCAAATTAAAGGTGATAAATAGGTATAAAATAATATAATTTAGATTTCTTTTAGTTATATAATTTTGTATAATTTTAATCATTTATTTTGGATTATAAAGTTCGTATTTATTGCTTTGTTTAAATTTCATTTAATAATAATTCTAAAAAAATCTGATGTAATATTTAATTAAAAGTTAAAATAATCTTATGTTCCCTTTTTGATTTGAAAAGCATCGGTCAGTGATAGATAATAGATTAATTAAAAAAAATTCCCAAAATGTAATTAGTAAAGTAAAAGTAAACAATAGAAGGCAGCTTTCTTTATAATTAAAACCAACAAAATGCATTGATTATCCTCAGGGCAGATTAAGTAGAACCTAAAAATACCTTAACAAAAATGTGAGAGATCAAGATAAGAAAAGAGGCCATCTTAGACTTGCTGGAGACATTCACTTAAACTTTAGCTTTGCTCTCGATCACTGAGAGTCTCCAAAATATAAAAATAAATTGTTCCTGCCAAGGTATGACCAAGTAAAAGCACCTAGATTATTCTCCATCGGGAGATGGCCTATCAGATGCCGAACTTTCCATTGCCTGTCATAAATTCACCATGAAGATCTGCTGCCTGAGATAAATGAGAAAGCTGCTGCTGCTGTTAAAATAAATGAAATGCCTAAATACAAGAAAGAACTGCCAATCACGCACCTTTTGCTACTAAACTAATGGAATCAGAAAACTTCTTATAAAGCAGGTACCTGTCTGTGTTCAAACTCTAGAGTACTCTAATAACATGCTATAGCTCTTCTTTATCTTACTTATCTAAATTGTAAAATGTAAAAACTACCATTTGCGTAACTAAAGTTGAATAATTAACTTAATGTGTCAATTTCTCTAATAATCTAGCTTACCTCATTCTATCTTTCTTGGGTGCGTATTTCTAAAATCTACATTTTATCTATATTTATTATTTAATTATTGCATGCTCATAATTGTCTCAATTTTCAAAGTCTAAATCTATGATCGCTTGAAACAGTGAATGCATGTCAAATTTTCATTAATATTTACTTTCATAAATCACTTAACTTTCATATAAATTGACACACATTCAATGCATCATTTATTGTAATGCAGGGTCTACTACTTCACAAATGGCTGGAATATTAGTTGTAATAATTCCCAGTTTATATATGTTTTGTATTTATTAAATCTTAATAAATAATTCTAGAAAATTACATTTCTTTGAGAGTCGCCAACGTTCTTTTAGTAAATGTTGATAATGTAGGGCTGAGTTAGAAATCTATTTAAATCTTATCATAATCGTTAATACATTATACATGTGTTACGTTTTAGAGACGCGATGACCCATTCTGCCGTGAAATTTCCGGATTCTTCAGGGTTGAAATTAACCCCAGTCATCCTACACAAGCGGACATAATGGGTGCTCCCGTAGGACTTGACGATGTCATGCAGCCAGCCGGAAAACTGCAACATGGACCGCTTGTCCCTGGTTATGCTTATGTGACACCTTACTTCATCGGGCCGATGGCAGAGACCAGCCTGACATTCTTATAAACTCATTCACGGCATTGCAGTTTTGATATACTACCATTCCATATCGCCTTTCTAAAGCGTACCACATGTTCCTTTACTTAATTTTATTATTCTATATATCACTCCGCCTCTGGATTATCTTCATAATTCACTCTCAAATAAATGTTTGCCCTTAGTCATAAAATAAATATTTTAATTAAATAAATATATGTCCACCGTTACTCTTAAATCTTACTTTAGACTCTTGCATTGCAAAGGTATAAATCCCTCCAGGCATGCATTAGAAATACTTACTCGAGAATTTTAGGTAGCTAGATTATGCCTTCAAATAAATGAATTCCTTTTGTAAACAAATAAATAAATGTATTCTTTAAAATATAATCATGATGCAAATCCCACTACTGAAGCTTTTAATCCATAAAATATTATTAGTAAATGATCTTATTAAAATGTGTTAATAAATAATTTTAAACTATACGTCTGCAGTTACGTTTCATTTATTCGATACCCATTCTATATATTTCCTCGATTATGTAAATATGAATGTTTAATTAATATTAGTTTGACTATTAGCTAACTCGAAAATAAAATCATGAATCTCTTGCATATCCCTGACCACCGTGCCTTAAATAAATGTATTCTTTAAAATATAATCATGTCGCAAATCCCGCTACTGAAGCTTTTAATCCCTAAAATATTGTTAGTAAATGATCTTATTAAAATGTGTTAATAAATAATTTTAAACTATACGTCTGCAGTTACGTTTCATTTATTCGATACCCATTCTATATAATATTTCCTCGATTATATAAATACAAATGTTTAACTAATATTAGTTTGATTATTGGCTAACTCGAAAATAAAATCATGAATCTCTTGCATATCCCTGACCACCGTGCCTAAAGAAATATTTACTAATGTTGCATCAGATGCATTGTTTTGTGGAACCGATAAACTATGTTCGAACTCAGTACCACGAGTGGCTTCCCTACCTCGATGGTGCTGTTCTGTGTGGTGGTCGAATTCTGCACTATGTTTATGAATCACATGTTTTCTGACTGTTACAGTGCCTATTTACTGCAATAAATGAGGAAAAAATCATGGTTGTTTGTAACCTTAAAAAAAAAAATCCAAATTTCACTCAATCTAGGTTTATCCATCAAATCATGGATATAATGAGAGAATGCACTAATTGCTATATGGCCTTTCTATTTATAAATAATTTTCTATAAATAATATATTTGACCAATAATCGGTAATAGAAATACTGACTAAAGTCTTAAGATAAACAAAATGTAGTTACATTATGGGAATTCAGTTAAAACTTAAGCTGGATATTGTAGCTGTTTTAAGGCTAACTAAGACTCTAAAATTCCAGAGTTTTAATGCAAGATATTAAGAAAAATGAAAAAAATTATAGCCAAACCAAATATTAAGATTAGCTATATTTGAATATCAAAATGTCAATACAGACATAGAGATCCAGGAATTTGATGCTGCATGCATAATGAGAGAGGGGGGTGTAGTTCTGGTGCTGGTAGATGGTTGTGTTGTGGTGGAGTTGATATGAATTTTAAAAAAAGATAAGAATATGATATTATCTACATAAAACATTTAGACAAAATTTATGAAATCTATAAAATGCTCGCAAATTTTTTTTATACCCAGCAAGAAGCCCATGTCTAAAAAGTATTTACAATAAATATTTACAAACAATTAACAACCTAGTTAATAGTTCAGGCAGTCCAATTAAACATATAATGGCCATTTCTAATTAATATGCCTGTCATAAAATAGGCCTTGATCAATATTAATAAAAATATTTTCATATTTTTCCAAGTATTTTCTATAATCTTACAGTTTTTAGAGTCCAAAATTATTAAAAGACAGCAGTTTTTCTTTAACATATGCATAGTAGATCACATAAAGTTTAGAGATTAAAGAAAGGAATAATGGGTTCTCATTATGCTTTGGGTTTATAGATTATTAAGATCTTTGACACTATAATTAAAACTTTCAAACATCAAGATATAGACCCAGATTATTATCAAATTAAAAAAAAAAAACTCATCAAAATCCAAAAGTGATATATAGTACCAGTAAGAAGATTAACATTGATAATGGTTCACACCCAGAGAAGTCAATATTTCCATAAAAATTTACCAGAGAATAGGAGAAATATTTTGTGGATTAAACTAAAGAAATAAAAATAAATGTTTCTTATTTAAGTCATCTAGATTTTGCAGTTGATACAGTTGCTTTTGCAAATAATACTTCAGAGTTTCAGGAAATGTTATGAGTTGTCAAACAAAAGTAAGAAAATAGAATTGAAGATTAATTTTAAATATTAGATATTAAAAATATTTTATAATCAATGCTTTTATTTACTTTGCACTAAAGAAAATAATTGTTTCCTCAATCACAATTTGAGTTTTTATATTTAATTTAAAATAAAAGTAGGGGGTTCAGAAATTAATTAAATCAATCTCTTATTATAAAAAATAGGGATTAGCTTAATTAATTTCTGCACCCCCCACACATTTATTTCAAGTTAAATATAAAAACCCCTAAAGTAGCTGAAGAAACAATTGTATTTTTAATGCAAAGTAAATAAAAGCATGAATTATAAAATATTTTTATATCATTTAGTTTTTAACAGTAAGATTGTAAGCAAAGATTTGTTTTTATTTCAATTTTAAATGATGTTAAAATACTTTTAAGGTTGAAAGTAAAATCATGAGTACTAAATCAAGTTGTTTACAATATAGTTTATTCATTCACCCATTGGTCTGTATTTAAGAAACTAGGTAACCTATCTAAAATATTTTAGTACCATATTGCATTGCCAAGTACCAAATTTGAACAAATTATATTGAATATAAATATAATAAACCTCAATTTAAAATTTTTATTCTAACTAAATAAAAGCATTTAATTGAAATAAACCACCAAACAATATGTATATAAACAAAATACACTAGAATAACTACAAAATTAAAAATGCATATATAAAACTAAATAATTTCTTTGCTATAGCCAGCTTAGAGCTTCTTCTGCCATCTTGAGTAGCAATACACGATAATATTTAAATTTATATATATATTACTTTTTACAAATCTGCACATATACACTTTAATGCAATTCTTTTTATATAATTCCTTTAATTTTCTAACAGTTTTGACTGTCCTGCAGTCTTCATCAGAGTTACAACATTAAAACAATCATATAAACATTATTCCATATACATATAAAAATACATATTTTACATTATTATTCATAATCATATTTTATTTTTAACCCTATACCTTTCCCTTATTTCCTAATTATTATTTTCTTATTAATTTTTTATTACTTCCCCCTTAGTTTTATTTCTTATTTTTTACTTTTTCTTCCATTCCATCTATCATTCTACATTACTCTCTAATAAGCAAATTATAAAAGAGGATAAAGATAGGAATAGAAATAAAAATTATTTAGAAAACAATAAATACAGATAAAAAATAAAAAGGAAGGAAAAAATAGATTAATAGGTATTAAAAATAAAATAAAAAGATGATAATGATATATTGGACAGCAATGTAGAATGATAGATAGAATGGAAGAAAAAGTAAAAAATAAGAAATAAAATGAAGGGGAAAGTAATAAAGAAATAATAAGAAAATAATAATTAGGAAATAAGGGAAGTAAAGGTATAGGGTTAAAAATAAAATATGATTATGAATAATAATGTAAAATACCCATTTTTATATGTATACGGAATAATGGTTATATGATTATATGTTTTAATGCTGTAGCTCTGATGAAGACTGCAGGACAGTCGAAACTGTTAGAAAATTAAAGGAATTATATAAAAAAAATTGCATTAGAGTGTATATGTGGAGATTTATAAAAAGTAATATATATAAATATATGAATGAATGCAAAACAAGTAATGGAGAAGATATAAGAATAATAATTAAATCTTGTTAAAATCACACAACAATAACGTTCCCACATGACTGGCCAACTTTCCATAAATTGTGAATACTAACATAATTACACTGATTATTCAACACATTATCTATATTATTAATAAAATATGACTCCTTAATTATTTTTTTTTCAAATCATTTTCCACATGCAAGACAAAAACACTATCAAAGCAAATATAAATTTAATCACTAATTAAATCCTTATCAATTAGCGATCTAATATATATTTCTCTAATATATTTTTCTTATTTTTTCTGGAGTACAAAACTTATACTTAAATTGCCATAAACATATTTATAGAAAACACGACAATAGTAACAAGACTGTCAAGCTTTTAAAAACTATGAAAATGACTGTTTTATTAAAATCTTGGTAAAAACTCATTGGTAATGTCTGCCAGAATATTTTTCTATGTTCATTTTAATGTTTTTTTAATATATAAAAAAATACTTTTCACACGTTCTGAATTAGCAGTTTCAAAAACAATGAATAATTTTAGCAAGCATGCCTTCTTTTTTATTCTTTCATAAATTGATAATTTGCTGTTATATGAGACAAGAAACATTTCTAATTTTATTTTTATTTAATATTTTTTCCATATCACTCCATTATTGAATACTGGGTATCAAGACAATGGATATGAAGAGCCATATTTTTTTATTTTTAAGCTACATCCCATTTTAAAACAGAATAATCGTCTTATTTATTTTTAAAACAAATCTTAATTATAAACACTTAACATTTTGAGATTAGCTTTTTAATTATTAATTCGACAAAATATTTTTAAGCATTAAAATTACTTTTTATTTTAAATAATTCATCCAAAATAATTTTTAAATCCTTAAAAAGATAATGGAAAAATTAACATTTTGGAACAAGTAAGTTAATTATTGCTTAATAAAATTAATTATAGTGCATTTAAAAAGGAAGCGCGGGTGGGGTGGGGTGGGTGGAGAGAAATAAAACACTTTATTTCTGTGTGTGTTTTAAAACTTATTAACTATGTTTCCCCTCTGATTTTAAATTTTTTAGTAAAATTAAAATAGGTAAAGTAGCTATTTTTATTTAATCTTTCATTAATTTTTCTTGATACATTTGTTTAAACGAAAAATGAATTAGTCTCAATATTCTATTTGAATTATAGATTAATTTTAACAAGCGGAAATTAAATCAACTTCGATTACTAATTAATTATTGAATAAAATAAAATTGGGATTATGCTTTTATTGATTTTAACTAACATTTTAAAATAATTTAGATTTATACTAATATTCAGTATCATCATATGTCTAGATTATAAATACAAATTATCAGACAGTCATAAACGAATGAATATTCAAATACTAAAAAAAGTGTGTTTGTGAGTAAGAGAATAAGAAATCAACTTTAAAGATGACTTTAGTTTGTCAAGCATTGGGACAGCTGCTTTACAAGTAGTTGTCCCGGATTAGTGGGTTCGCTTCCCGGCTAATGCTATGACACATAAGAAAAAAAAAAGATGACTTTAGTGATAATTATATAAAGAAATTTGTGAAATATTAATTTGTCCACTTATATTAATCTTATGACATCTTGTGATTCTGTCTTTTTAATATATTCTGGTGCAAAATTTACATATGTATCATTATAGTTAATAATAAGTCAAAAAAGTTCATTCCAATTCTAGCAAATAAAAAAAAAAAATAGAAAGACAACTAAAAATTAAAAATAAGTTTCATAACAACTAAATAAACTAATTCTTGAGCTCTGGTATGCAGTTTTTAACTTCTGCAGTAAATATTTATTTCTAAAAGACTCCAGTCAGTATCTTACCTAATTATAATTTTCAAATGCTCTATTTTCAGCCACATCCTATCAATAACAACAATCAATTTTTATTATGTGAATGAGATATGTCTCTAAATCCTTAATATAATTTTTTATTAGTCTATTATTCTTCATTCACTTATTATTATTTCAGGTTGAGTAAAACAAATGACATTTTCTGTTTGACAGAATAATAAAATAAATATGGAATTTCATAATAAATACAGAGATTTGAAAATAGAAATTCAATGATCGACAAGAAGACTTAAAAATGGTTGGTGAATTAAAACTTCAAAAAAGATGCACACATTCACTAATCATGATCAATCTAGATCTATTTTCAAGTGCATTGAAAGCAACATATGAAGCTGAAAAATGAAACATTAATCCTATTACATCTAGAAATGGTACTCCCTTTTATGATAAGAATGATGTTTTGAACAGATGAAAAGTAGTATTTTGAACATCTTTAAAAACTTATGCAAAAAGTGAGATGATGACTTTTAATAATATAATCCATTTTTGTCTATTCATTTAGATTTGGACAAAGATATCCCCTTAATGAAGTCAAAACATCTCTATGCAGATTCTGATTAAATATCTGAAAAGGTTTAAAATATAGTGGTTATATATATATGTTAATATCAAAAAATATTAGAATTTTTTAGACATATAATGATTCATGAAGTTAGGTTGCTTAATTTAAGGATAATTCTATTGTTCTAATTTTTTTAAAAATAAAATGTAATAGATATAATGACAATAGTCAATATGGAATATCAATATTATTCACTATAGTAATGATATTTTCAAGAATTTTGTTGAATATATTGGTTTCAGTTATAGAAGTATAATATATTTCTTTGATTGACAGGTAGGTGCAAGTAAGTGTTAGAAACAAAAAAGTGATTTATATATATTTATTATTAATTTGATCAAGGCATTTGATTCAATGAAATGAACAATTCTGTAGTCTTGTTTGAAATTAGTTGGTTTGTTTACCAAAGTTTATTTGTATTATACAGCTTTTGCTTGATGAAATAAATGGGAGGAAATATTATTGCTACAGGTGAAAAATCTAAAACCTTTAAAATGAAAAAATGAGATTAAACAAAGATGTATACCTGTTCCCACATTGTTTTAAATTTTTAAGACAAATGTGTTTGGAGCTATTTATAGGGTTACCTAATGAAGCAGGGATCAAGATGCAACATAGGTTTGATAATGAAATCTTAAATTTAAATTTATCTAAAAGGGAAAACAAGAATTTCATCTTCTTGAGTTCTGGATTTAGAGTAAGCTGAAAAAAGTTAGTTTAAATGATGATCTATAGCAGTGGTCTTCAATCTTTTCATACCTGCGGCCTGGTAAAAATAAGGATAAGATTTTGCGAACCGGCAGAAGTTTAGATAAATTTTCTTAAAGATGTAACCTGCTTAGCCTTAGATAAGCATAATTGTTTTAACTGACCAAAACAGCACACTAGTTATTGTGTATTGTAATGGTGTTACTTACCTTCACATGCTAAACCCTCTTTCTCGAGTTGCGCAGCCATACTGCTACAGAAAACATACAATAACAATCGTTCTCATTAATGTGCTTGCATTTTACGTTTATTATTTCATTGTTAAAATGTGCAAGAATAAAATGTTATTCACCTGAATGTTGAAAAAGTCAAAAGTTTTGATCTTATTTTATTTGGGGTGGGGGTGAGAAATACTGAGACAAAAGATAGACACCAAAGTTATTTTTTGTTTGTTTTTATTTTTAAAAAAAGGTAACATAAATTGGTTTTAAAAATAAAAGTTTTAGTATTTTAGCGGTATACAAATAAAGCCAAAAAAAATATTGCCTTATAGGCCAAAAAAAAGTGGGCGTATTTTTAAACAAAAAAAAAGAAAACGAAACTTGAAAAAGTCAAAAGTTTTGATTTTACTTTATTTTGGGGTGGTGGGGGTGTATTGAGAAATACTTTGTAAAAGTTAGAAACAGAACTTATTTTTTGGTTTTTATTTTTTAAAAAAGGTAATAAAAATTGATTTAAAGCCAAAAAAAAAAAATCGCCATAGAAAAAATTTAAGAGATCAAAAAAAGTCACGTTACATTTTATTGTTTTAACAATGCTGATAAGCAGCCATGATTGGCTATCAAAAGACAACCGGAGTTTGTATAATAAAAAACTTTTTTCTACCCCTCCCCCATAAACATCTGTGATAAATAGAAAAACAAATTAATTTATGTATGATTGATTAGATTTTGTTTTTGTTCTGTTTCTTTTTTTTAAATCAGGAAAAAATGCGATGAAAAAATAAATAAAAATTGTTCATATTAATTAAAAGTTTAAAATCTTATTATTTTGTTATTACAAACTTTCTTGCTAGTCTAGCTGCAGACCGACAGAAAAGTTCTGTGGCCCGGTGCCGGTTCATGGCCCGGTGGTTGAAGACCACTGATCTATAGCATGTACTTAATAATTTGATTAATTGTTAATGTCATGTGGTAATTACACATTCTGCTTTAATTAATATTTAAATTGTCCTCGAGCAGTTCAATGATAATTTCTTAATGTATTTTTGATATTTTTAATTAACATTAAAATATATAAACTGATTTAAGATTGCTCTCTAGCCGTTGTTGTTCTAGATAACTTTATATAAAAAAATCTGGTTAGTTCAAATATTAATAAAAACTAGAATTTGTAATATATATATTGTAGCCCTTGGATTTGCCCAAGACTTCATTTTTGAGTTAACTATGCAAGATAAGACTTAATATAAAATTTTCCTCATAATTTATATATATATTTTTCTTAATAAACAAATTTTTTAGCCAAGACTAGGTTCGAACCCATATTTATAGGGATTGCATATGTTTTACTCGGTAGGCAATCTGAAAATTTATCATTAAAATATTTCTAACCAAAAGATTATTTTATTTAACAATGATTTATGGGTCAATTTAGTATTAAAAATATATTTTTAGAAAAGCAAGATTTATACATCATTTGACAGTTGAGTGAAAAGAAGGAGGTAAAACTACCTTAGATAGTGATAATGAATGGTTATAATTTTAGACTAATAAGTTAGAAATAAATAGTTCATGAGATTATTTAAAAATATATTTATTGACTTCATAAAATTGTACAGATGCATAATAAAAACACTTTGTAAATGTTGGCTCATCCATTGCTGGCGTTGGTCTGGAAAAAGTATGCAAGAGCCATTCTCCGCACTAGCAGGTTATAAAATGAGCAGATACGTACTATTTAGTTGGCATTGCCCACCCCTGCCAGTGCAAAGAATGACCCAATAATGCTAACTTATCAGCTGGGATAGATGTAGTATGAATTCAATGCCCCTCTAGAAGAATCTGACATGTTGCAACACAGACTACTTCTTCTACAAAACACTACAATGTGGATATATCGGGTCCAAAATTCATGTAGAGTCTGTAGGCCATACTAGTAGGCTCCATGTATTGTTAAACAAAAATCTAGAGGATAGTATCTTATCCTTGTCTTGAAGAGCTTTAAGCTTATCGCAAAATACAGCATTGGGATCCGGTGTTGGTTGTGTGAACTTTGTCCTGCACCTTGTGTACCAAAAAGCATATGTCAGGAAGATTGATAACCTGATTACTGTAAAGTCTCCAGAGAAGAGACAACCCCTGATGTCCAGGATTTTATCCACTGCTATAATGCAGTGTTGAGAGATAATTCTTCGAATACTGTTATAGCCTGGACATACATTTAACAGGTGATTAAAGGACTCCTCTCCTCTAGAACAGGCATGACAAATAGGGTCTATTTTATTTAGAAACCGTTTGTAGTATAAGAATGTATTAGTTGGCATGGAATCCATATTCACCTTAATCAGATAATCCAAAAGTTTGGGCTCCAGTAGCAGATATTTAAATATTGAGGTGATTTTATGATTGCTGCACCCTAGGTGAGCATAAATAACTGTATTAACAGGATTCAGCAGGCAATGTGCCTGCCAGATGTTGATTTTATTATTAAACCCTGTTATTGAGTGCCCGATGTATAGAGATTGTTGTTTAATAATGGTGTCAAGCCATGTGTGTTTACTGGGGGAGGTCTGTCAGTAGGTATTACAGTCTCTATAATATTTGATAGAGGGTATTTTTTCCCTAGATTTACTAAAAGTGAATGCCCTTTTTGGAAATTGATTGTCTGTATTGAATGGAGACCCATACCGTTCTGTTTCCTGTGAAACTGAAGTCTGCGGATGCTAATTGCAGTGGTCCGACCTCTCCATAAGAGCTGACCACAGAGCCTCTGAATCTGTAAGGTGAATAATTTGGTAACTGACATTATTGGCAGGTAGTAATTTATGCTCGCCATAATCTTCATATTAATAAGAGCAATCTTCCCTTGTAGGGACAGGTATGTCCTTGACAGCGACTGAACCACCTTAGTAGCATTGCTTATGATGGATTTTTGTAGACAGACAGACATAGCAGTCTGTGACTTGAAGATAGGAAACCCCAGAAAACACTGAGGTTCCGCTAAAAAATTGGATAGTATTTTCCTACCAGTGTTGATGCACCAGGATGACGACTTGTGAGGATTGATGGATAATTTATAATCTTTAGTATAATTGGTAATTATGGAATGAAGTGTCTTCAGATATTTACGAGATGGAAGAATCACAAGTATGTCATCCATGTATGCAAAAACCTTGATGTTTTTCTTAAGCCGGGACACATATATACCTGGAAGCTGATCTAGCTCTTTAATCAGAGGGTCGATGTACTTTATGAACAAAAGACCACTCAATGGTGAACCTTGTAGTATGGATCTTGAAGGGCCAAATCCATCTGAGTAATGTCCATTTATGGAAATATGAATATGCCTATTATTCAGGAGATTGTCCAATATCTGAATTATCTGTTTTGATATGTCCAACTGAGATAGCAATTCAAGAAGAATGTTGACATCTACTGTATCAAAAGCATTGGACACATCCAGCTGGACTGCCACAGGCCGGGATTTTCTGTTAGATCTAATGTGATCAAGCAGAATTTTCACTTCGCCAATTGCAGTCAGCGCCGATGATCCCCTCCTTGCATATTGAGAGGCCGATATATCCTGTAAAATGGCATTCTGAATTTTTTCTTTTATTATACCTTCCATTACTTTGAACAAAATTGGTGTCATCGATATTGGTCTGATACTGCTAAGAGAGGTAGGATCCCGGTTCTTTTTAATGAATGGAACCATGGCGATTGGATATAGGTTAGGAATTACTCTCCTTTCAATGGCGAGGTAGGTTAACATGTTTAATATAATCCTCGCAGTAAAAAACATTAAGTGAGTGAACACAAACTTCGGGATAGCATGAATCCCAGGATGAACACTGTCAGGGAGACCCTGCAACCTACTGGTGATGTCTTGGAGTGTAATACCATGATCTGCCTCTCCGGTTGTGCTCACCCACTCCAAGGCAGGGTTTGTGCGGTGACCTAAGAGAAGGTTTTGAAAGTGGTTCTCTATGTGTAAAATCATATTCGCACCAGTAAGGCTACCACCATTGATGAGCAATGAAGTAGGAACCTCCTGTTTCTTTCTGGCCCCCAGAGCCCACCTGAGATAGCCCCGGGTCCAGCAATGTTGAGCTGGCAGGTAATTCTTTGCATTTTTTGTAGCTATTATCTCTGCTACTGCTGATTGTTTTGATCTGTATGAAGCTTTTAACTCAAGTAAGTATTCAATGTTGTGATCCTGACCATTGAAGTTTTTAATTTTCCAATTCAGGCTGTCTAATTCACGCATCAGTGTGGTTGTTCCCTTAAGCTTGAAGGTGTATTGAGTAATCAGTGACTGAATAATGCCTATAAATGTACTCCAGGCCTCGACCGGGTGTAGGTTTATGAGGTTCACCTTGTGAAAAAGAATGTAGGCCTCTGAGAAGAATGCCTCAGTGGCGTTGGTTTTAGTGAACATTCTGAGACTCCGGTTGACTTTAATTTGTTGAAAGTTGTTCAGCTCTATGGATGCCATAATCGCAAAATGATCCGAAAAGGCTGTCGGTTGCAGTTTAGCCTCTATCCCATAGTGCAATTCGGCCGAGTAGAACATTAGATCAATGAGTGTACGACTGTTTTTTGTATAGAATGAAAATGCATCAGGTGGAAAGAATCCCCTCCCATTGAGAAATACTTTGTTGAGTAGGGGTAAATATTTCTTTGTGAAGGATTCATAGGAGATGTTAAAGTCACCGAGCAGAATGGTAGGTGCATTATTATTATTAGTAATTAGGTTAATTGTGTGGACTATTTTCAGCAGTGTTGCATGAACATTGGTGCTGTATACATAAATCACATTGAAAGTATTCAAGGAGAAGGTAAACTCCAAGGCAATTAGGTTCTGATCTAGATAAATTGTTCTGAAGGAGGTTGGAGCCAGAAGATTATTTATTATTACCCCAACTCCTCCCCTAGCCACATGACCTGTAGATAAATGGGTGAAACCTATTTTACTAAGTTCTGATTTTATGAAGTAGTTTGAGTTTAGATGATATTTTGTTTCACCTATGAACAACATATGTGGTGAGTTTTGCCTAAAGAAATGCCTGATGGCATTAATACGACCGAGGGAATTAATACCTTGGATATTGACAGCAGAGATTAAACATTTATTGTTATCCATTGCAAGGTGGCCCGCTAGATTCCACCGCAGGCGGTTTCAATGAAGCATCAGCAGACTCTTTTTTTTATTAATTTCCTTGCGGATGTTTTGAGGGATGTTTAAATCTGAAGTGGGGAGGTCCACAGGCAAACCATTGGTAGGATAACCAGTTAACAAATCAGATGGAAGATTAATCTTGCGTTTCTTTTCTGTGGCTCCTTTATGCTTATTGTTCGTTGCATTTGATATTGTGGGTTTCGACTTTTGCCTCACTGGGAATGCCATCTCTTCTTCTCCTGAGCTAGGACTAGATACAACCCATGGTTTTCTGAGATTAAATTATAAAAAAATAAATATTAGTTATAATAATTAAAGATTAAAATATTAAATAGGTTTAATTAAAGAATTGTATACATGTGATGTGTGTGTGTATTTAATCTAATTGTGGATTTTAATTGTAAAGTTCACAATTAAAAATCATTCCTTGTCAGTTTGTAAGGAAATCTTTACAAAAGGAAATTAAGTCATTTTTAAATAGTTTATTATTAGCAGCCAAAAATTAGTTCAAAATACTGGGTTTGAAGCTGGGCTGCAATATATATTTTGTTTCATTATTTAATGGAAAAGGTAAAAGGGGGGAGAGAAAGATTTCTGTTATTTATTTTAAAGAGAGATTTCTGTCTTTTGTTTTACCACACATGTTGTATTACCAAGTAAATTATCAGAGCCATTTAGATGATATAGATTTCACCAAGGAATTTAAGTGTACAATTAACGGGTGATAATCTGTTGAGTGTAAAATTAATTGGTAATTATATCTGTTGAATGTAGAATTAATTGGTGGTCATCTGTTAGAATGCAGATGTTAATTTGGCATGGTTTTCTAAAAGAGCAAAAGGTTAAAATTAACCAGAGACAAAAAGAAACAAGATTCAATTAAGAAAAGAGAATGACCAGAATAAGGGTCAATACAATTTCATAGTAGGGGGAAGCAGGAGAGGGCTAGTCTATTTGAAACTTTCTGTTTGCAAGTTTTTCTTTCATTGATTTTATAGAGAAACTTTGCTATAAAATTTAAAAGAAATATTTTTCTTTTGGAAAAAAGAAATAGTTTATTATTATTCTTTTGTCTCTTAAAATAACTGCTAAATTTAGCATTGTATTAAGAAAAGAATGTTTATTGACTAAATTTTAGGTGGGCACACATTTACATCTCCGGAAGTTAACCAATGGTCATGATTGGATCAGAAAATGGTAAAAGTTAAAACCCAGAAGTTTGATATCGTATATAAAAGCGTTCAATTTGAATATAAAAATGAATTTAAAGAGGGAAAAAGACAATCAGAAATGGACTTATATTTGGAAAATGTAAATGAGTGCTGTTTAAATGTAATCTACATAAAATTAAAAATGAGGAACTCATTTCAGCGGTATAAAAATTGTATATCTGATGGAAAAAAAAGGAGAAAACGAGAGATATCATTATTAACAGAAATGTTTTGAATGAATCGTATCAGAAGTTATTGTCAAATGCTTAGACTTATAAAATTGCATGACTATTGAGCTAAAACATCATCATTTTCATATAAAAGTGCATGGAAATAGTTTTAAAATTTTAATACACATTTCTTATTATGTCTTATTATTGTTATCATAAATCTAAGGCCAGATACAAGCTGATTAATGCTTGAAAAATTTATTGGCTCATATTCCAGTGCACTAAGTCACAAGAATATTAAAGATATGAAAGTTTTACTTGTAGAAGTTGATATTTCAACCTGTATGTAATGTGGATAGACAACAGTCTCCACCAAGCCAGTGAAGTCTAGCTCACTAAGATATTTATGCTATATTCATAAAGTATTTGAACACAATGGAAGCGTTTTCCCACTTGATTATTCTCTACACCGTAAGGTTTCTGTATTGATGGTCAGAGGCAATAGGTACACCTAAGTCTTTTTATATGACTAGCGATAAAAATCCTTGCATATCTCATCCTTAGTGAAAAGGTTTTCTCTTATTTGGGTCACTGCCTGCCTCATGTTAATGTTTAATATTCCTTACGGTTGTACGAAAGATAGTTATTATAAGCATTATTTATAAATGTCAAATACAAGTCACAAACTCAATTTGATGTCAGGATGAATGCAGATAATGTATGTGCGATTGGTGTACTCGAATATTGTTTTGTTGATCTAGTTTAATTTATCAATTCGAGCCAACAGTAATAAAGTTAATAAATGTGAAATTAAGGGTTAAATAAAACTTACGAATGTTTAAATGTAAGCAATGTGTATATGAAATTATCTCCTAAATATTTCCACAGCCAGCTGAGAACTTCGCTGGAAAGGTAATATTATTAAAATATTATGTCATAAGAATATGAGTATAGAGTGTGTGCACTACGATGATGATTGATCTAGATGCCGATTTATTTGCATTGACTTAGTCCCACCATTCATAAGGTATCTCTGTTGTAAAGATTAGGGCAAAAGGATGTTCGATCAGAATGATAGGATAAGATTAAGAAATTTGTGAAGGAATGTTAATTCAAAATAGTTAAATAAAATTATAAAATTTTATTATGGGAGGAATTAACTCTAAAACAAATCAGTAATTTAAAAAGCATTAAACATGGGAAGAAGTTTGGTATTTGCTGAATCTAGGTTAAAAATGAAAGCGTAAATATAATATATATGTGAAGGTAAATATTAAATTAATATTACTCCATGGAAATTGTGATTTCCTGATAATTAGGAAATGAATACTGATATTTTAAACCTATTGATATTATCCATTGATTTAGGGATAGTAATGTGTTTAGATTTTCTTTTTATATATATCATAATACGGTTGTAAAACAGGGGGAAAGCCATGCGAATCATCAAGTGAATGGGTATATATTCTGTATGGATTTGTAATCTGTCAATAAAATTTATTTGTTTTAAATAAAATTTGCATATGTCTCAATGTTTTTGTGGGTTATTATTATCTAGACAACTCAATCCAATCATACATCAATATATTATTATTAATATTTGAATCTTCATTTTCGTAAATAAATATGCTGTAAAATTATTTAAAATGGTTAATTTCCGATACTTAAAATTACCAAATAATGTAAAATAGTTGAAATATAAATTATGAATAGGGATAGTTATTGAGTGATAGTGAGTGCAGGGGTGGGCATAAAATCCTTTCCCCATCCGTTGTATTCAAACACCTCTCTAGACGCACTTCTTTATAATTTTGTTTTAAGTGTGAATATGTTTATAATGTATTTCTAAAAGATTTAATAAACTTAAATGATTCCGAAATGTAAATAGATATTAAACTACATTAAAGACAACCAAGACCATCTTGGAGGTGATCATGAGAGGAGTGTTTATCACCAATAATCTGTCACAGCTTGTTCGATTTCCACACCTAATTGTTCTAAAAAACCATGAGAAGAGATTATAATGGGAGAAATGAGCTAGAAGAATGTAAAATTTAATAGAAAAATAGATAATAGTGTAATAAATCTATGGATGTGAAGTTGATGGAGGGGTGGATCAGGAAAGTGGAGATGGATATAGAACTTTGTAATTAGAATAAAATTTAATTGTAGCTTTAATGATGGTGAATGGAGTGTGCTGAGAATAACCAAGAATTTCCAAAGATATTAATATTATCGATTTTAATGCATTCTCAGTATTCTCTGAATCGATTGATTATTTATTAACCCATTCATTAAATATTATTACTGAAAGTTATTGAGGTGAGATTTAACCTTTATATTTATTAAAGTTGCAATTTGGCGCCCTGGCCATTAAGATTATAGATATTCTATACCATCATCATCATCCCAGTGGGCCTTAGAAATAGTGTTAGCTAGGAATGATGAAGCATCCATCGATCCATCCTTAAAATGTTATAATTGGCATGCAATTTAGTCTGCAAGTGTTTAAATGCCATATAGATTTAAATATAGTACAATTAATCCATAATGTGGATGTGCGACTATTTGAATAAAAATTCTCATTTGTTAGAATAAAATTATAATTAGCTTAAATGGTCCAATAATATATGTGATATTTGTAAACTCTCCCAATCGTTTTAGTTCTATTTGAAATACAATGTGGATGACCAATCGAAAGGTCACAAAATACGTTTTATGTCAATTTAATAATTTTTATAAAAATTAACAAAGTAAAGCATAACTTTTCATTTGTTAGAATTGGCTGGTAACGCGGTCACATGAAGGAAATTATACTTAGAAAATATTTAATTTATACTTAGGAAATTCTTTTTACTTAGAATTGGCCCACAACATGGATGCCCTATTGAACATCTCAATCCCTTATAAAACAAACCAACTTAGATTTTAATATGTTACAATATATATATAATATAATAAATATAGCAATTGTCCCTCAAATTTATACGTAATTCTTGCTCTAGTCTAATGAACTAAAAATTGTTAATAAATATTACAGAACTCCTTTGCTCATTCGATTTCCCAGCTTATGAAAAATAATTTGCATTCACTGATCCAGATATATGAACAGATGTAGTGAGTTTGCAGCAACAAGGTTGAAACTAATTTATATACAGCATACTTTTATTTATTATTTTTAAGCCCTTGCTAGTGAAAAATTATACAGCATATCTATCTAAAAATTTGATAAAAATATCTAGTGGATCAAAGTTACCAAATTTGATTAGATATTTTTACAAGAATTTGGAAATTATTTTTAATAAAAAAAATAGTTATTAAATGTTTTTCTAAAAAAACAATTTTGATTATTCTAAAAGCTCCATGGTGAAAGATACTATGATAACAGATAAGATCATTACCTATTGTATTTTGCCACAGGTTTGTATTTATAATAAATTATTGGCATCATATTTTTTAAGTTTGAATAAAAAATAAATCTGATAACAATAAAAGAAAATATTGGATATGCCAATAATAATATCACATGATTTTTTTTTATGTGCTTACTCATATTTCTTCCATAAGCAATATTCTTCATTATACTCTACAATTACCTACTGTAATCTTAAGAGTAATCCATTGATCCAAATGGCATAGTAACAATATATCCCCAGACTATTTTTTGGTTTTTCACTTCACCAATGAGATCTAGAAATCAAAGCTACAATTTATTCATTTATGTATTTAGCAGCCACACTTTCTCTATTATTTTAGCCAATTGTCTGAAATTCAAAAAACCCAAACTAACTTACTTTTCTAATTATATATACCTGAAATCAGGCCAATTTTTATATATATTACAAATCTCAGTTTTACGCTAACTACAAGCATTTCTATCTTTTAGCAATGAAAGTCAGTACCAGCTACAATATCATATGACTTTCTTATACAGTTTTCATTTGGCTTCTAAAAGCAGTTCTCTATTCTCTTACCCTATTCTATAAAACCATCTACTGTTGATGTAAGACTAATTAGAAACTGATCTGGTGTCAGATATATAGCTATGAAAGAAAATTAGCATAGATTCAAAATCTTAAAGTTTTTCTAAATTCAGGCTGTTCCTTTGATTAATATAATAAAGTAAAAGGTAACTACTAGATGCATAAGTTCATTAATTTCAACACTCAATTCTATCATTTATCTTTGATAGTAAAAGCCAGAAATCAGTCTGGGAATGGATATATTATAGAATTAAATCATCTCATCTGGTGCCCATTAATTACTAAATCTTACAAGAGATGGCTATAAATAAAGCGAATATTGGACATGGTATAAAACTATAAAAAAATTACCAAATAGCCAATATGTTATGCAGAAAGACAAGTAGGAAGATAAAATAATACTAAATAATTCAGGAGAATGATATTGAAATATTTAAGTCACTATCATTCATACTCATTATATTAAATAATGTGTAAAGTCTGACAATCTTGAGACCCAAAATGTTGTTCAACAAACAAAAATGAACCCATTGCTGTCTAATAATTTATATAGAGAAAAGAAATTAGAATTTTAAATAAAATCAAATTCATTTGAACATTTTTACATGAGTAATAATTACAGTTTCATTCTCGTAATTGTTGATGTTTAAATTGATTCTATATTATAACATAATTAAACGCAAGCAAAAGGAGATGGAGTTTTAAAAATTATGACTGTTAATAAATTATATACTTCATCCCATACATTTATAAATTTTCACATATTAACAATGGATTTAATTTCTTTCCAAGATTATTAAAAATGAATATGTAATGGTTCTGTTTTGGGAATATTAAATAAAATCAAAATCATTTGAGTATAATTTATATTTGTAACAAATATAATTTTATTCTCATATTTGTGATATTTAAATTCATTTTTGTATAATTATATCATTAGATGCTAGCAAAAATGAATTCATTTTTGTTTGTTAAAAAAGGGTTTGTGCCTTAATACAGCAGGATTTTGCATGTGTGAAAAACCATGGATTTTAATAAACTACATAATACTTCATACCTAAACATATAATAAATTCATATATAAAAATAATTTGTTGCTCACTATATATGTAGACTCTGCACATGTACTATTCTAGTACTGTTGTAACATTGATATTTCAGCTAATTTTCACCTGCCATTATCTAGGTAATATGGATAGTTCAGTTTTTATTGCTAAATATACTTTTCTGTTACCAGTGTTTCTAGAACCCCCACTGTTTCTGAGCTCTTTATACTATCCAGATGATGGCCAGTAATAACCAATTTAAACATTTGATCTATTTCAGTGATAATGAGCAACCAATACACACACTGAAAAATCTGAAACTGTATTAATGTCTTTTGTTCATAAATAACATTTATTTTAACACCCAAGCACAAAAATATAAATAATTTTATAAATATTAAAATTTAACACTTACCTAATGTTACAATTTCCCATACAAGAATACCAAAAGACCAAACATCCGACTTTGTTGTAAATATGTTATCAAATAATGATTCTGGTGCCATCCACCGAATAGGAAGTCTTCCCTAAATAAATGTTATACAATAAAATAATATTATTCCCAAAACTATGGTATTAATTTTAATATTATTCTGTTTTCTCACATTTTAATATAACTTGCACTCTTCCTCAATCTATCTTTTTTGATATGTGATATTAGATTTTCTTATTGAAGATGTGATGATAAATCAATAGAGCATAATAATCAAGCAATAACATTAATTATTATTATTTTTGGTAATTTTTTACTTCTAATCACATCTGATACTAATTAATTCTAGCCTTTCAATATTTAGAGATACATTTCTAAATATGATTTTTTAAAAAAATATATTCATTTCCCTATTCATTTTAACATTTCTTTACCTTTACTAATAATTGAAATATAAAAAGACTATAAGTGTCAAGAGGAAATTACATAATCCAAAATTATTTGAAGAGGTAAGGTAAATGTCTTTTTTTTTTTTTAATTTAGGAAAATATTTAAAATTGATTAAATGTGAGAAAAAGCTAATAATAGAATAATGCAAGAAAACAAAACTTTCTGAAGATAAAAGTTAAATAATGAAAAAATCTTATATCCAATCATGTTCTCTCTCTCTCTCACACACACACACACCGGAATATCCATTAATGCATATCTATATGCAATAGAAATTTGTTAAACATTTAATAAATTTAAAATAAATAGCATTAAATTGATATAATTACTATTATAAAAAATATATATCAGAAATTAAAAAGAATAACCATAGATAAAAATTCATAAATTTTTACACAAGAAATTGATATTCATTTAATAAATGTTAAAACATACAACCAATTTCTGAATGATTATTCCGAATCTGCAATCTGTTTTGTGAATGAAAATAAGATTAAATATCAAATAAAAAATCAACATAATTTAAAGAATAGGAGACTGTTTGGAGAAAAAAAATTCTACTAAATCTTAAAAATACCGATACACTCAAGCACATATATGCTGAAAAGATAAATAATCACCAATATATGTATTTCATGCTAAACCAGCAATCATCAGTTGGTCCAGATTATCATCTCCCACACATATATACTATAAGTGCTCAGTATATATTAAGATAGACAATCTTCATACTTTAATGGACAGGCTCCAATCTACTACACACTCCAACTCTTCAACCGTCTATCCAATTGGAAATCTGATGATGGAAATGCTCAAAGGCCACCCTGAGGCCGAGATTCTTGTCACACCCATGTTGACCTAAGGTCAATCTAAACCCCATATGTACAGGACCTAATCCATTTAATACATATGCAAGGATGGGCAGACATCTCGGCCTCAGGGTGGCCTTCGAGCATTCCATCATCAGATTTTCAATTGGATGGACGGTTGAAGAGTTGGAGTGTGAAGTAGATTGGAGCCTGTCCATTAAAGTATGAAGATTGTCTATCTTAATATATACTGAGCACTTATAGTATATATGTGTGGGAGATGATAATCTGGACCAACTGATGATTGCTGGTTTAGCATGAAATACGTATATTGGTGATTATTTATCTTTTCAGCATATATGTGCTTGAGTGTATCGGTGTTATTAGATAGAGTGGAGAGTGATGAGTCATCTGAAAGTCTGTGCTCATATACCCTATATTACATATATAGACCCAGGTATATAAATAAGCCTGTGTTACAGTTATTAAATCTTAAAAATGTGGAAAAACCTAAATTATTATTATTGTTTTAAAAAAAATCATCACAACTAATTGTTTACTATATAGCAAGACTTGTTTATCAAATTAATATACGATACTTTTGATGATCTTAAAAATTATGAATATTTCTTTTTCTTGGAAATTTTATCTATATAAAAACTATTAATAATGTATATAGTAAAATCAAATCTTAAAAAGATTTTAAAGATACTGTAACTTGCTGAAATGTTTACACAGAAGAAAACTGAAATTGTCAACTTGTAAGTAAATAGACTCTTTTATCATTGAAATTGTTAAAGGTAAAATAATTTAGAGTACTTTCAAATAAAAAATAAAAGTAAAATCAGGAGTTGTAACAGTGACTCTAAACAAATGACACTGTATATAGTGAAACATTTTTAAAAAGGAGACCACTTAATGTGACAACTATATTAAGACATATAAAGACTTCCATCGAGATGAAAGCTTAGTCTTCCAAAATGAACTCCTACAAGAAAATCTAAAAATTGTATGTCCTATTGATAATATTATAAGTGTTAATCATAATGAAAAATATTCATTCAATTTAATTCAAATAACTCTGATGAATGGAAATTATCTAATGCTTCAATTTATAGTGAATAACATGAACAAAAGTTTATTGCCTAATGAAACTACACCAAAAACTCTTGATATTGAAAGGGTTAATGATGTAAAACATTACTAGTTAGATAGTAATAAAAACAAAGCAATACTGCAGAGAAATTCACTTCATAAAATTATCTATGGTAAATTAAATGACAGTATATATTTATTTTTGAGTTTAAATTAAACTTTTATTAATTGAAATGAATAAGTACTGAATACGTATTTTAAGGTCATTTAAATTTTTTTAAATATATTTATACAATACAAATGTAAAGAGTAGTATGCTTTTGTTAAGTTTACCTATGCTTGGGAATTTTTTTTACTTTATAGAAATATAAATTAAGATAATGATCAATGTAGATATTTTTTATAATGTATGGTAATATACTTTATACATTTCAATTTTTTATCAAGAAAATATTTGGAAGTTATTAAAGTTTAGGCTAATGTTTGAAAATATAATGAGATATAGAACATGATTGTTTTATATTATTCCCTTTAATACATAGAGATTAAATGTGAAGAAGAATGTGAATGTTGATATCCTTATCTATCATACAGTAAAACAAGGTACCCATAATTGTGCATATAAAATATTATTCATCTCTTTCCAGAATAATAGGTAGAGAAATACAGCCATGAAATGTCTCATAAAGAAGTGTTGTACTTGTGAACAATTTAATAGATTAAGATAAGTCATAATAACTCTTTTGATTTTTGCTTTTCTAGATGAAAAAAAATTTGAATGCTTGCAATTTATCTTGGCAATTGTCAATGAAAACAGTGATTTATGTACTTCATCTTTTGCAATATTAAGATTCTCAGCTATTTAATTAAATTACTAACCAAAACAAGAAAACCTAAAAATACACAAAGAATATAAATTTTCAGAAAATACTTTTTTATGAAAAGGAAAGCAGTGAGTATATTGGAGATAAAAATCTTAACAATTGCAGAATGAATCTCACTGACAATTCTAAATGAGTCACAACCAGTGATATCTAAAATCCCAACAGAAAGATTCATTCAAGAAGCAGAAAAAATCATCTTTACTTAAGCAATGAATAATTTTATTTAATTCAGCTCCCAAACAGAGACTAAAAAAATATCGACAAAACACAATAAAATTAATCAATTTATGAACTTGTATACCACACGCTATGTTTATAAATTGTAATACATTAAAGATCAGCCTTTCAAGCTATTGTGCATGTGCTTTTTTTACGAGTGTTAATAATAAATGAATACTTTCATTCCCAACACAAGATATAGTATTTATGAAAGAACAAAATGAATCCACTTATTCTTTCAAACCCAAATGCTTATATATGGGCAAATCTTAAGTAGTGGAAATGAAAGCGTGAGGATAGACCACTCATTTTAAATTACTGTCTACGATGTTTGAATGAATGGGTTTGAAAGAATAAGTGGATTCATTTTATTCTTTCATATATACTATATCTTGTGTTGGGAATGAAAGTATTTATTTATTATTAACACTCATAAAAAAAAGTGCATGCACAATAGCTTGAAAGGCTGATCTTTAATGTATTACAATATATATAAAACTTTAAATAAGTTTATTAAATTTCTGTAACTATGTACACACAGTCACTTTTTGCTTTTTATCACTCTAAAAAAATTTACATATAACATGAATATTGTTGAATGGTAAATAAAGATAATATATATAAATGAGTGCATATTATGCAGAAAGGACTGATATAAAAAAAACCTGCAAGAGTCTATGTGTGGGGGCTAATAATGAAGATATATTATCTATTCATCAGCAAGGTGATGGCTGATTAATTAATGAGGGTGATGGAATTTTCATGTATACAGTTATCCAATATTTGAGTATAAAAAACCTAAAGTAAATGTTAACACATAGTTATATAGAAACCTCATAACGCAATGGTGATAATACATGCATTGAAAACTATATGGACAATCCAGTGTTTGTTAATCTTTGATAATAAAAAGTTTAATTGGCTAAAGAAACTTGACAATGATTGGGACAACTATTTTGCTAGGTGTTTGAAATACAGGCCGAAGAAGATTATGGAAATGGTATGGGGAGAGACTGTTATGACTGTTTGTGAAATGTGGGAGTAAAAGGACACACATAAAGAGAAATAAGGCAGTAAAAGTATGTAGAGTGGTAAAATAAAGGATCTTTCAAGAGAGAAGAAATGTTCCATGTTTTAAACTAGAAATAAGATTTGTAAGGCCTAACTCTAGGATTTAACAATAAAATGATAGTAACATTTCAACAATGAGAGTCTTATAGATTTGCAATGTGGTGTTTTGGGGGACAGGATTGGTAAATTTGGTGTAAAGGATAAAATGAATCAAAACTAATTTGTAGATATTTCATGTACATATTTAAATGTTTGTTTAATAAAGTTTATTACTTAAAATAAAAAAATATATACATTTTATTGTGTGTATGAATAACTAAATTTAAAAGACAGTTTATTGTCTTTTAAATAGTACAAAGTGAATTCTACTCATTATTTATTATTTTCTTATATAACTTTATTGCAAGTGAATAAACTTGTATTGTTAAGTTTTAATTTGCATATTATTTATTTTATGAGTTATTGATGTGACTCAGCAGATATTTAAAAAATACCTCAGAGGAACACAGTATAATGACACAGTCAACAGGGTGACCTGAGAATTACAGCAGAATGCCACAACCTACAGTTCTTTTGTTTAAAAGAATCTGGTCAAACAGTATCAGAATGGTACAGTTACGATTGTTATAAATGTAATTTATTCAATACTTTGAACGCACTTTAGCAAAAACTTTTTATCGCCATCATCTATATGAAAACACAATCTTATGTTTCGACTGTTCTGTAGTTTTCTTCAGAGTCACTTTTATTTTATTTTATTTTTAAAAAAAAGAAGTGGTGAATATGGTAATAGTTATGACTGACTGTTGTTGAACAATTTGTACAAACTAGCAGAACAGTGTAATTAATAGAAATGGTACTATCAAATATTACTATTTATGAATTTCATGTAAACAATGCTTCAGCTTGGAAAATATATGTGGAACTTGTTGAGCAATATAATAGAATCAAAGATTCTATTATACTTTTGTTATTTTCTGGTAAAAATGTTTTACAAGTAGCAAAACAATTATATGAACCCAAAATCTTTGCAGACATTTTATACAAGAAGTTCAAAGACTATTTGGATGCTTATTTGCAACTGCCAACATCTAAATGGGTGGCAAGCTTAAAATTTAGGATGAGAAAACAGTCAGCTTATGAGCAATATCACAATTATGATTTAACATTAAAGACACTTATGAAAGAATGCCATTTTATCTCCTAGATAAATGACATGTTAATGGATCAACTATTATATGAAATGATGGATGAATTCAGCAAAGTTTTATTAAATGAGCTGAATCTTACTTATAAAACTACAATGGCAAAATGTGTTAATGCAAGAAGTAATGTTAGAGAATGCTTTAGAAGTCCAAGCTATAACAGACATCTTTAAGACTTCTATGGCTGTTAATAAAGCTGAAAGTAATAGTCAAAGCCATAAGACTTCAAATCATGATCTAATCTGTTGCTACTGTGGAGAAACTGCAAATTTAGAAAAGAAATGTAATGAGTGTAATGTTTGTTGAAATAAGGACAAGAATTTAAAAACTGAGTTAAATACAGACTTCAAATCACAGGGAAAGTAGACTAAGAAAAAATATGATTTTAAAGTTTAATGACCTGGACAAAGATCATATTTTGTTAGATGTTGTTATCTACAAATGGAAATCTTTGTTATCACAAAAGGACTAGAATAAAATTAGTGATAACAATAAAAGCAAGCTGACACTTAAAAATATACAAAAACAGATACACATATAAATATAAACATAAATGGGAATAAAATCAATCAGGATTAAACTGGTACAGACTACTTGCAATGACATTACAAATTGCAGGAAATAGTCTGGGCCATAAAAGAGATAGTAATAGCAAGAAGTGGAATTTCAAAATCTTGAATAGTTCAAAGGTCTCAAATTGGACGAGGAACGGCTCTGGATATAAAATCAGCAAAATTCAAAGCGTACAGAGTCATGGATGAGACTATATTTAGTCCATGCCTCGCTGTAACTTTCTAATTTCAGGCAGAGTATAAGCTCTCAAAAATACAAGTTTGGAGTGTACTACTAGAGCCTTGAAAAAATCTTCACAAGCCATGCACATCCAGAAACTATTGTGACAAATAACAATATCCGCTGAATCATAGTGAAAGTCAGTTAGAAATACTTCAGTATGATTTTGTTATTCTTTTATAGGAGTAATTATTGATTTTTCTTTTACTTAAGGATAAATTGAATTACTAAAACTTTGCCAATAAATTAAAACTCATTTTTTGTTGTATTTTGTAAAATATCATGAACATTTTTTATCCACACTTGATTCAACAATTATTGTTCATTTTAATAAATCAGTTAAAGAGACTCTATAATAAATAAACAATCTGGAAATAATAATAGTTTTTAAAAATAATATTGCAGATGAATTAATTTTTTTTTTTGTATGTAGTGTATTTTTTCTTTTATTCTTTGCAAGTGTTGATATTCATAAAATCAAAGTAATTTTGGCTTTATTAAGTGCTAGTTTTTTTATTTTTTAAAAAATAAAAAAATAATAATGAATTAAGCAGAGAAGAGAATTCAACTGAACAATTGGAAGGGAATCTTCTAAGCTAAATGCATAAATGAACTTTTAAAATCGTATTTCCATTTTCGATTTAAATGTTTGAGATTCAATTTTATAGAGACCTTTTAGAAATAGAGAGGCAAATAACTAGTTATATTCCTGCAAAAAAATTTTTTAAACTTTGGTTTATTATTATGTGCTTTTCAGATAATTTTCTTACTAATTTTAACATTGTCGATCAAAACTTCCCACTTTTTTTACCTGCACTTTTGATCAAGGCCACTATATTTTTGATAAGTTAAAAAATTTCATTCATGCAGTATCTAAATAAAAAGATTAGAGAAAAACTCTAGTTTAATAAATGATTAATGGTAAATGTAGTTAGGTTTACCAAAAAATGTAAGTCGATGTTGTGAGTGGAGCAAGTCTGGCGTTGTAAATAAAGATATGACAATTCGCCATAGATAAATACTCTTTATGTAATAAAGATATATAGGAGAGCTGGTGACCTGGGCCAACCTATGAGTGCTGGTTAAGCATGAAATGCATCTTGGGGGGTCATTTGTCTTTTATTGTATCTTTATTTATATAAAGAGTAAAAAAGAAAGAGAAAGTATGGAGATTATTAAAATAAATTTTCATTAAACAAATTTTACATTTTATTTTGCAATATATTAAAACTGTAATATTTTAAAGAAAAGACTTGTGAATACACACACACATCATACACATAATGAATATATATATAATTGAATTGTGGAGATAATTAATATTGAGAATGTAATTAATTAAAATCGAACCACTCTAATAATAATACACACAATGTGTGTTCTGAAATTTATTTTACATTGAGTTGAGATTTAAGGTCATTATTTAATCCAATTATGACTATAGGAAAGAGGAGGGGGGAGAGAATATTTTAATCTGAAAGATTAATATTTTTATGAAGACATTTTTTTATGTATTAGAATCTCTTTATCCATTTTGTAACTATAGGAAAAAAAAAACCCAACAACATTTTAATGCTGACAGATTAATATGTCTAATGCAGATTTTTTTTAAATATTAGAATCTCTTTAGAACATGAAATGGTTGAACATATAGTTGTAGCGGAATAAGCTACACTATCTTAGTACATAAGTGCGTAGTTTGTTTAGAAATATGGTTAAAATCAGTAGTTATTTGCCCTATCTTGTTAGTTTAAATTTATTCCAATTTAAATGCAGCTTTAATAATATTTCGTTAATTTAAATTTAGCACTTGTTTGTAAATGCTTAAATATTCATGTCTATTTATAAATTTCAACAAGCAGGAAAAGTTGATATTATCTTTATATATATGTCTATGCATACTTGCCAGTTATTGAACTCATTCATTTATAATATTACTTACTTCAGATTTTCTTTCATAAATATGACTGTCTATAACATCTCTTGCTAATCCAAAGTCAGATACTTTGCATAACTTATTATCCCCTACTAGAATATTTCTAGCAGCTAAATCTCGATGCAGAATCTATAAATTACAAATATATATTATTAATTCATTAACATATATTCCATATTAATATTAAAATGCTGAAATATATAATTTACCTAAACATTGGTTAAGCGCTCCTAAATATATAATTTTATTTTACTTAAAAAAAAAATTGAAATAAATTGAGATACTGCCAAATGTCACTGCGCTAGTTACAACACCTATCCGACAGCCAATCAGATGACATGTTAGCTACTCAAACGACAATCAAACCCCACCATTAATAAAAATACCAATTGAAATATAAAAATATTGAGATATTAGTTATATCCAATTAAATAAATGGTTCTAGTAAATATATATAATAACAATCGAAAATTGGAATCTGTTAAAATAATATTGAAGCATCCAACAAATAAAATAAAATATAATATTGTTATAGCAATAACTTTTCTTAAATACCTCTTTCTTAAGTTAATTATGGCAATGCTGCACTTTATTTTATATTATTTGACTGACAGTTTATTGGTATATTGATAAAGTTCAGTTTTTATTATTACATACAGATAGTTTATATATATATATAATCAGAAATAATATATAATTAAATAAAATACTGGAATAAACTATAATTTTCAAAATACCAACATATAAAATAAAATTCAATCTTACAACTAAATTTAATTAATTTTTTATAATACTATGCTTGCGTTTTATACACAATTAATGAAGCTATACATAACAATTGATAAGCTAAGCATTTGCGGGAATTCTATGTTCCCATATTCATAGCTTAGTGAATGCCACAGTAATGTATGCAAATTTATTCAATAATGTTTAAACAGCCCACTTTTTGGAGATAGTAAAGCGAGAGTCTCTTCAGTTGATTGCTTTGGGATCATCTGTGATAAAACAAGCTTCCTTCACTTTGCATTTCATGTCATTGTGCTCTGTGCACATTATCTTGGCTGAAGCCAGTTGGAAGGTGTGGCCAGTGACCCTTTCGTGCTCTACAAATATTGAGCTGCCTTCGACCTTAGTTCGCATTCTGGGGTATATGTATTGATGTTGCAATACAGTTTCACTGTAGTATGTTGCTTGGCACCCTTATTGGGGGCAATTTCGTTGTAGTATGTTGCTTGGCACCCTCATTGGGGGAAAGTCATCTTGTACATGAACCATGGAATTTCATTATTAAAATATGGCATGATAGATAATCCAGAAATATATGTAAAATCCAATTAATATATAATAAAACAAAATATTGGAATTAAATTTATAATTTTTAAAATTTCAGTAATTAAATAAAGGTTTATATATAAATAGAGAAGAGATGGTTAAAATTTCATCTAGCCATGAAATAATAAAATAAATCCATTGCTTTATGTTTAGCAAATGAAAGAATAGAATAAAGTGATTTGTCTAGACTTTAAGATTTTCAATGTAAATAAAATGAAAATTTCCAAATGTTTAATTATTTCAAGGTTAGATGGAGTTATAATTATATATATTTATGTGTAATAATTAGCAATTGTGAAGTACAACATATTCAATTAATCCTATTTTCAATTTTGTTAGTGCTGATTTCTATTTTGTATTCTTCTAGTTATATGTAGATAAAAAATATCCTTACTGTGGTAAAATTTATTCTATTGTTGAATTGAAGGTTTAAACACAGTAAAGATGTATGCTTAACTGTAAAAAAATTCAAAATTTAAAATCTAAGTGGTGATATTTATGATGGAAATATATAAATATTAGATTATGAATATAAATGTAAAGATTCAAATGATTGTTCAAAAAAATACATTAATAGTGGTAGGTAATTGTTATATATTGGAATGTAAAATGATTGATGCATTGTGAATTTAATTAAATATATTTTTCCAACACAATTACTTATTACATATACTGTTAGTTATTACTGCTACTACATGATGTTCAACTGAAATCTTATGAATTTTATAAGAATCATAACTCTCATACCAGTTACTAGAGTATTAAGATACACTGTTAACATAAACAATGAGGATTGCCAATTCCTCAACAAGCTTTAAGATAAATGCTTAGCCAGAGCCAGCATTTAAAATATCTCCATTAGGAACCTCCCCCCCCAACCCCTGACCTAGTGTCTGAACCTACCCTGGCACCTCTCTGAGGAGTGCCAAAGCACGAAACCATGGTCAGGGGTTTGGGGGGGGGGTTCCTGACAGAGATATTTTAAATGCTGGCTCTGGCTAAGCATTTATCATAAAGCTTGTTGAGGAATTGGCAATCCTCATTGTTTATAACTTACAAGTTTAAGAGATAGCGTCATGTGATCCATGACTCTTATTGTGAACACTGTTAACATCTTTGACGGACTTATTCAGTAATTTTTAAGTTAATTTAATAATCTATCATAATATTAAAAATATACAAAATAATAATGCATTTTATTTTATACATACTATCATAGCTCAGGCTTTAATCACTTCACACATCATATATATGAGACTAAAATTTAATATTTAGAATTTTATTGAAATCTAATTAATATCAAAAAATTGTATTCACGTTTTTATGCCAAATTTAAGCATTAACAATCAGAGTATTAAAAAAGTATCTATTAATTTACATGCAACATGGTTCTACATTTACATAGCTGCTAATATATATTAAAACAAATATACTAATTCAGAAGGAAATAATTAGCTTTTCTCGAATACTTAGTACCCAGCATATAATAGCTCACATTTTATAGATAAACTTTGAATACACACACATAAATATATATGTCATAGATGCTCTTTTTAAATATAATATGCATTAATAAATTAAAATTACACTATAAATAAAATTTAAAAGAAAATGTAATGTAATAATAAATTGAGTGGGCATATTTACATATATATATATATATATTTTCTGTATGCGTTCCCTCATTAACATTCACTCAAAAAATAAAAAATAAAATATTATATTATATCCTTTTTTAAAAATAAAATGATTAGTCTTGTGTTTTAATGTTTCAAATATCTCCAGAATCTACATCCAGCACCTATATCTAAAACTAATATTAGTTCATATTTAAATTTAAATTATTCATTTTTAATATTGATTGATTCCATGATCGATTTACAGTATTCATGTTTATATTGATTATTTCCATATTCGATTCACATAATTCATTTTTATATTGATTATTTTCGTGGTTGATTCACATAATTTATTTTCATAGTTGATTTGCATAATCTATTTTATGATTTATTTCCATATGTCACTTACATAAGTAATTTCTTGATCGATTTCTATGATTAATGTCCATGTTTTATTTTCATAGTGTACTTTGGCAAAATATAATAGATTTAAAATTATTAATTAAATTTGGGCAAACAGATTATATAAAATAGAATAAGATGATAGAAAATAGTTTATTTAGGTTTATTAAATTTAATCATTTGGTTCATTGCAATGTTATGAATATTGGGAGCAGACATAAAATCCCTTTTTCACTTTCGGTATTTAATATGATTCCCATTGGTAAATTCACATTAAAATTTAATTTAGCAAAGATCATATGCATTGCAATGTAATCGTTCATAATTGCACCTCTTGGCAGATCTAGACCTTGAGAAAGAGAAGTTCGATTATTAATCTAAGAGCTAGTTTGGAAGTCAAGTAGCATAAATAATAAAATTGGAAATATTATTATTATAATAATGATCATGAATTGATAGTTGATTGAAGAATTAATATGTGTGTTTAAGAAAATAGGATTAAAAGTTATTAGATTAGAGAACATAACACAGACATTCTGTGTTATATAATTGTAGCTATTGAGAGTGATAGATGCTGAGAACGAAAAATAAAGTAGTGGAATTAAATGGGAAGGATTTATTTATAATATTTTTATCTTGTATTAAATTAAATAATAATTTTATGTTATAAGCATAAATTATGAGTTCTCTGCATCGATTACTAATTTATTTCCAGTCATGTATAAATTAGAAATGTATAAACATTTTCCGTAGTTACCACTCGAAGTCAGATATTTATATTAAAGTTGTGGAAGAAAGTTCTTTCATTATTATTCATTTAGTAATAAATTTTATCATGAAACATTTGCATAATTGATGCTAGGTTTGAAACCAAGACCACAATAAATTAAATGGTTTTATCAACATTTTTTTTTTTGAGAGACAATTTAATTACTTTCTCCATTATCTTTTATAGTCATAAGCATGGATGATGATGATGATCTCTGGTGGGCATTATGATTTATAGTTGCAATTTGGTGCCCGGGTATACTTAGTCTGATTATTAATATTAGTAGATAAACACACTAGACATCCTTGTTTGATTCTAAGGTTAATATTAGATTCAATCGACTAGCTACTTAAAATAAATGAAATAAAATAAAATTAAGGTTAAACACATAGAAAGTGAAGTTTGGTGCATGTAAAGTGAAGTTAATAAATAAATGAGAGAAAGTTGAGGTTACAATATATATATATAAAATCAGAAATAATATATAGTTAAATAAAATACTGGAATTAACTATAATTTTCAAAATACCAACCAACATATAAAATAAAATTCAATCTTACAACAAAATTTAATTAATTTTTTATAATACTAAGCTTGCATTTTATACACAATTAATGAAGCTATACATAACAATTGGTAAGCTAAGTGCTTTCAGTAATTCTATATTCCTATATTCATAGCTCTTTTCACTAGTATTTAGTGAATGCCACAGTAATGTATGCAAATTTATTCAATAATGTTTAAACGGCCCACTTTTTGGAGATAGTAAAGCAGGTATCTCTTCGTTTGATTACTTTGGGATCATCTGTGATAAAACAAGCTTTCTTCACTTTGCATTTCATGTCATTGTGCTCTGTGCACATTTATCTTGGCTGAAGCCAGTTGGAAGGTGTGGCCAGTGACCCTTTCATGCTCTACAAATATTGAGCTGCCTTCGGCCTTAGTTTGCATTCTGTGGTATATGTATTGATGTTGTGATACTCTAGTGGCAATATTTACTTCAGTTTCACTGTAGTATGTTGCTTGGCACCCTCGTTGGGGGAAAGTCATCTTGTACACGAACCATGGAATTTCATTATTAAAATTTGGCTTGATAGATAATCCAGAAAAATATGTAAAATCCAATTAATATATAATAAAACAAAATATTGGAATTAAATCTATAATTTTTAAAATTTCAATAAATAAATAAAAGCTTATATATAAATAGAGAAGAGATGGTTAAAATTTCATCTAGCCATGAAATAATAAAATAAATCCATTGCTTTATGTTTAGCAAATGAAAGAATAGAATAAAGTGATTTGTCTAGACTTTAAGCTTTTCAATGTAAATAAAATGAAAATTTCCAAATGTTTAATTATTTCAAGGCTAGATGGAGTTTTAATTATATATATATTTATGTGTAATAATTAGCAGTTGTGAAGTACAACATATTCAACTAATCCTATTTTCAATTTTGTTAGTGTTGATTTCTATTTTGTATTCTAATTATATGTAGATAAAAAATATCCTCACCGTAGGTAAAATTTATGTTTAACTGTAAAAAAATTCAAGATCTAAAATCTAAGCGGTGATATTTATGATGTAAATATATAAATATTGGATTATCAATATGAATGTAAAGATTCAAATGATTTAAGCCTTTAGTTTATTTGATGAAGGAAGATTGTTCAAAAAATACATTAATAGTGGTAGGTGATTGTTATATAATGGAATGTAAAATGGTTGATGCATTGTGAATTTGATTAAATATATTTCTCCAACACAATTACTTATTACATATACTGTTAGTTATTCCTACTGCTATATGATGTTCAACTGAAATCTTATGAATTTTATAAGAATTATAACTCTCATACCAGTTACTAGAGTATTAAAATACACTGTTAACATCTTTGACTGACTTATTCAGTAATTTTTAAGTTAATTTAATAATCTATCATATATTCAAAATATACAAAATAAGAATGCATTTTATTTTATACATATTATCATAGCACAGGCTTTAACTTCACACATCATATATATGAGACTAAAATTTAATATTTAGAATTTTATTGAAATCTAATTAATATCAAAAAAATTGTATTCACATCCACTGCCAAATTTAAGCATTAACAATCAGAGAATTAAAAAAGTATCTATTAATTTACATGCAACATGGTTCTACATTTACATATCTGCTAATATATAATAAAACAAATATATTAATTCAGAAGGAAATAATAAGCTTTTCCTGAATACTTAGTACCCAGCATATAATAGCTCACATTTTATTGATAAACTTTGAACACAAACACACACATATATATATGTATCATAGATGCTCTTTTTAAGTATAATATGCATTAATAAATTAAAATTATAATATAAATAAAATTTAAAAGAAAATGTAATATAATAATAAATTGAGTGGGAATGTTTACATATATATTTTATGTACGCGTTCCCTCATTAACATTCACTCAAAAAATAAAATATTGTATTGTACCCTTTTTTAAAAATAAAAATAAAAGGATTAGTCAAATTTGACTTTCATTCTCACTTAATGCTGAGCTATATTCTTCATTGACATTTTTTCGCTATAGAAATGTAATGGCATACAAAAGCACTTATAAACAGAAATATGAGAATATTTGTAGAACTGCTAACTTTATATATATGATATCTTTTGGAAAATGATTATAATATTTATTATTGATAGTATAAGTTTGTATCTTAAAAATTCCTCATTTAGTTAATACTTTTAGTGATTAATGTTGATAGAAAGTCTGTAATAAAGAAATAAAAGAAAAATATATCTTAATTAAGTGAAAAAATCATACCATGCTACTTGGCTCATGATATGGGTAACATAGTCCTGGTCAGTGAACAGAGTGATGAGTTTGATGATGTTTCATAAAATATACATATTAGGAGTTAATAGATAAATATATGCTACCTGATTCATGGAACAATTAAAGTTGATCGACCATGGCCAAAGTGATGATCTATGAAAGATATTTGTCAAGGTTTTCATAGAAAACACTGTAGAATTATGTTAAAGTTCAAGTTATTTATTCCAACTCTGTGGAGAGAAATCCAAACAATGATCATAACTACATTTTAAGTGAGACAGATGTCATCTTGTCTATGTCTAATTCTGATCCCAGAATGAGAATATTTGTTACACATAACTCATACATCTATATTTAAGTTATCATATAAAGAACTGATTGTCAATCCTAAATTCTTTTAAGTCTTGATTTATTTCAATTTATTTCATTTTCATGAATTCTGGTTCATTTATGTGTACTTGCTTAATTTTGCACATATTGCAAATAAAATTTTATTAGTTTTTATAAAAGCAGAAGTCATTATCACTATTATGTTTTAATTGAACTTCAAGTTAATAAACAGATAGTGTTTTTATGCATCATAAACCTAAAAGTGTTCTGAAGATAGACCACTGAATATAATATTCAGTTGGTGAAAGTCAGATATTCAGTAAAAACTGAGTTACATCATAAGATTTATCAATATTATTGCATCATATATGTTTTTGAATAAGTATGCAAGAGAATTTGAGGGAATAATTGTTTAAGTATTTCACCTTCCAAGTATTATTACATCTATTTGCAGCTTGGTAATACAGAATTTAATGATGATGATCAATACTCTCACCCAGAAACTCTAAAACTATTCAGATCAATGCAAATCCACCTTATCACCTTTGATCTCAAGAAATAATATCCGAAATAATAACAATGTAACTTTACACATTCATAACATTAAATGTATACACACACTTTAAGTAAATCCATATCAATGCAAAAACACTTTATGAAATTTGATCTCAGGCAATACTATTTGAAATAATAACAGTAATAACAGACTATGCAACTTCACAAATTCGTAACACCAAATATATATACACTCTTTAAGTATAAAGAACACATCTTTGTGACACAGAAATATTCAGATGATTTGATGACATTAGGACAGAAGAAAGATACCATGGTCAAAGATAGTTAATTTGGCTGCTTTCAACATATGCTCTCATAAATTTATTGAATATGTACATTCATATGTTTTCACGAGATGAGATAATATTTGCCATTAGGTATTTTGAAAAGAAAGATTAATTTAAATAATGACAAATATTAATAATATTGCTAATAATCAGTTATTACTTGAAAAAAAAAAGCTATTTATTTTGCAATAGAAGTAATAATTCATATTCAATGTTTATCATTTATTATTTATTGATTACTTAAATTTACAATGAAACAGAATAAAAAATAGAATGAATTACTCCTTCTAACCCAGATGTATTTTTAAATTTCAAATTCTTATTTTAAATATTTTAAACCAGGCACTCTTTCACAAACCTGGAGTGTAATTGTAAATATAGGGGATTTGAACTCAGACCTTCAATCACCCTTCAACTATCCACACTATCTCAAACAACTGATACACATGACCACACACATGTAGAAAAGATAAATAATCACCAATATACGTATTTCGTGCTTGTATCCTGCTCATCCCTCTTCTATGTATTTAAATGGATATGGTCCTATACATGAGGGATCAGAATAACTTCAGGTCAACATGGGCATGGCAATAATATTGGCATCAGCATGGGATTTGGGTTTTCATCATCAGATTTTCAATGATATGAATGGCTGAAAAGTTGGAGACTGGTGTAGATTGAAGCCTGTCCATTAAAGTGTGAAGATTTACTTATCTTAATATAAACTGAGCACTGATTATATATATATGTGTATGAGATGATAATCTGGACCAACTGATGAGTGCTGGTTTAGCACGAAATACGTATATTGGTGATTATTTATCTTTTCTACATTATGTGGTTATGTATATCAGTTGTTTGAGATCGTATGGATAGTTGAAGGGTGCTTGAAGATCCGAGTTCAAATCCCCTATAAATTCTTATTTTAGAAAATGCATACACCTTTAAAATAAATTATTCTAAATAAAGATAGATAAAAATGTGATCACTAGCAGTCCAATATAATCATCTTTAAAACAGCAACAAATAATAATGAATTATTTTTCCATGAATTAATCAATAGGATGAAGTAAATAAAACTGAATACAAAAGTTATGTTATTGAATAAGCTAAAAAAAGAAAAAGAAATTTATAATCTAATTAAGTTATGAAAGCATGGTATAGATTTTTTCAAACATGCTACTGTACATTACTTAAACTTCTTTCCTATTAACACTGATTATTCAGGATATATTGTCAAAAAATCTGTTTTCCACACTTATTTTTTACATATATATAATTTTAGAGTACCAAGTGGATACTTTTACTGTGAGTGATACGTTTTAAATAGATTTTTTTTTTAAAAATGAAAACTATAAAATGGTATCATGCTATAATATATAATAAAGATAATCTATATGAATGCCAAAGAAAAAAATATTTCTCTCATGAGAAAACAACAAGAATATAGCTCCCTACTACAGTGTCACCTATAATAGATTTGAATAATCAATGATTACCAGATGTTAGTGCTTATTAAATCTCAAGACAGGTTTTTGGCTTTTGCTTCTAGCAATGAAGCCAAAGGTGATAGAAATGCAATTACCAAATGATGCAAAGAGATATGTCATTTGTTATTATAATAATGAATGACAATAGATAATAATAGTCAGTACAGAAAAGGGGAGAAGGGGGTTCTTTAGCATCTACTTTAATAGAAAACTAAGAGGAATGCTGGATAAGGTTTTATTTATCAAGCAATAATCAGATAGATAGCCTAGCTAGCCAACATCCAGATAACTGAAAAAAAATTCTTTAGCTTGTTTGGATTCTTAAAATTTTTTATTTAAATTCCATCCTCCAAATCATTGCAGGCAGATATTTTAACCTGGAGAAGTATATAAAATTTCTTTTTTTTTTTTCATATGTCAAATGCGTTATGGGAAGCGAACCCAGGTCAACTGTTTGGAAGGCAGCTATGCTAACCGCTAGGCCACCAACGCTTGACTATAAAATTTCTTTTATCAATGTGAAAGAATGCATTATCAGGTTTTATTTTTGATTAAATTCTTTTTTGTTTAAATGAGATTATTTTTAGACTTCTTTTATTCACCATCTATGATTAACTAAGTCCTCATTTATAAATCAATATCATATGGCTAGTTATACTGCTTATAAGCTATTGTTTTAATACTAAGCAAACTTAAGTAATCTTCACTGCTTAAAAAAAAATCTTATTTTTATTTTGAATTAGAATTTTACTGACAGCCACAGGTATCCCAAGCCATAAAAATTAAAGAAGATCCAAGTAAAGAAATGGAATTAATTGAAGTTCTAATAAAATGATTTGGTAGACTAATAAAGTTGAAAACTTAAAGAAAATGTTTTATTAAAAGTGTTAGTTTTAAAATACAGTAGAATTTGAATGATTTAAAAAAGTGAGGGGGAAATGTGAAAGTTATGAACAGCAAAAATAAAAAAAGTATTAAAAAAAGTCAAGTGTTACTATAAAGGAGGATAAAAGAAATCACAAAAAGAGAAAAAAGACAAAAGTTCTCTAAAGAAGAATATAAAATTCTGCTTTTTAAAAAAAAAAAATCAACAAAGCATTTGCTGCTCTATAATGACTTATATATGACTGTTCTGTTAATTATAAAAAGTTCTGTCAAAAAAATAATGATTATTTCTGTGATTTAAAAAAGAGCGTAAAACACAAAAGGAGATGTAAAACATAAACTTAAGATTTTTATGTACTTCTGCAAATAACAAATTAAAAAAAAAACAAAGATTAAAAATAAGTATAAATTTAAATACATTCATCATTGTTTTACATAGAATTCTTAATACTACAGATGGAAAAACCTATAATAATTTTTTATAAAGAAGATATGTAATTGTAACAGTAATATTTAAATATAGAATTTTCCATAAGGTCTAAAAATATTAAATAAAAGATGTACCCCTTTAGATGATAAATACTGCATTCCCTTAGCTACTTGATATGCAAATGAAGTAAGGTCGAGTGCTGAGAGAGTTTCACTATGAAGATTATTGTTGCCATAATAATGACCTACTCTTCTCTCTCGGAGATATGCTTGAAGTTTTCCATAAGGCATATGTTCCATGATCACAAAAATAGGTTCTATAATAATAAAAAAATTAAAATTAATTTATTTATATTAGCAATAATATGAATTTATTTTTAAAATATTTTAATTATATCAATGTTTATGTCTCTATCTGGCTAATAATATTTATTTGATCTTACTTCATTTGAGACTGAATAAAAAAGTTTGCTGTTAATTGAAAGGAAATCCTTTGATTGTATTTTTTGAGGTCTTTAAAGGAACCAAGTAGGAAAAATTCCTAAAGTCTATTCTATGCATTTTTGTCGTTATAGCTATTATTACTGGGTGATTATTCATATAATAATCAAATATGAATGGGCTGCTGGTTAATATCATGTATCCATCAGCATGGCAAGTTTATTGGGTTTTTATTTCTGAGTTTAAGAGCAAGCAATACTATGATCTTTCTTCTCAGCTGCTTAATAGTTCTTAGCTAAAATATCAGTTGAGTTTCTTGAAGATAGAATAAACGCACATATAAATGATCACTTCTTTAAACAAAACTAAATTCTAATCACAAATTGCTGTAGAGTTATCAGCCAAAGCAGTGGTTGGTATTTAAAGATTGAGAGTTTTAAGAAAGCTCTGATTTCAGACCCAGTCTACCATTGATGACAAACTTATTTAGATAGCTAAAATTGTGGAGTACTTTCAAGTGAAGAAAGATTTCATGCATTGGATGCAACCTATTTAATATTAAATGAGACATTATCAGTCTTTGTAAAGTTAGAAATGTGAAGAACCAATTGACTTAAAAAGTTGATATATATTGTACTATGAAAGCATAAATATTGAAAGCACAAATGGAGTGGGATAATTATAAGTAGAAAGTGGAAGAACAACATTAAGAAGATTGATATTATATCAGATAGATTGGTAAGATTAGTTATTCAATTTAATGGAAGATACCAAATGCAGATAATTCAGGTTTATGCTTCAACAAGTTATGATATGGAGAAGGAGAGAAATTTTATATGGATGTGTTAAATGCTTTTCAACAGACCAAATTACATTTTAAAATTGTCATGGGAGACTTTAATGCTAGAATTGGTAAACAAATGAAAGATGAAATTGTAATAAAAATGAGAAATGTCACAGACTTGTAGAGTTTGCAGGCAAAAACCTGTACATTATAAATACTTTTGTTTTTAAAGAAAAAAAAGGTAAAGAAAAATGGACATGGAAGCATCCAAGTAAAAATATAATGAATTTTGATTATATTTTGACTAATAGAAAATATGTATTTACAGATTGTAATGTTCTAAATAGATTCAACACAGAAGTAACCATCAATTATTTGAGATACAAGATACATGTCAATGCAAAACTACAGAAACAAAAATTATTAATAAAGTCAATACAGTAGTTGATATTCCTAATCTTCAAAAACATTCCAGTGAATTTAAATTAGAGTTTGAAAAACCATTTAAAATTATTAACAGACTTTGAAGATAGTTCAGATATGGCTTAATTCAATAAAAAAAATTGGTACTATTAAGAACTGCAACAAGTAAGTTAGTATAAAAAATAAGCAATTTGCTAGTACATTTTCTATTGAAACAAGAGAATATATAAAGAAAAAAAGGGATATGATTTTTTTTTAGAATGGTTAATTAAAAAGAACTGAATATCTAGAATTTTGTAAAATAATATGAAAAAGAATGGTAATAATATAAAAGACATTATTTAACCTTAATACTATGCACCTTGAGTGCTTAATTTTACCACAAGAGGGACCTCTACAAATCTTAACACAAGATTACGACTTTATAAAGATAAGAGCGGTCTTCTTCAACCTATTTTCTAATTATATAGGCAAATCTAAAGCATTTTAATTTGAGAGTGTAAAGCTAGTAAGTTCTTCACTAATTAAGTCCACTACCGTAAGAATTAATGTTTATAAAAGGCATTATTGTGAATTGGCAAAGAGAGCTGAAGAAAATAAAAAAAGTCTCAAAATAGTAAAACAATATCTTGGTATTAGAAATAAAATTATATCTGTAATAAGAATAAAAGATTGAGCTATTAATAAAAAGAGAAATGATATCATGGAAAAATTCTACAAAGAATTATATAGTAATAAAAAACAAGAAAACATGTATCCTCTACAGTTATTACATGTTATAAAATGCTCAGCTTTTTAAATCAAGAAGTCAGCTCTAGAGGTGGATATATTAAAAGGAGTGAAGAAATAGAAAAAAATATTAGCAAACATATATATCAAATATATCTAACTGATAAAAATGTATCAGATGACAGGAAGAATGTTATTTATATATATATATATATAGTAACTTTTTGATTGGTTATCCATGGTAAGAATAGCATATAAAGTATAGCTCCAAAATTTTAAATTTATGAATTAAAATAATAGTAATAATTTAAACTTTGGTGTAATAGGAATAAATGATAAAAATATATATGATTAAAGAGAGAAATCTGTAGAGATGTTATAATCATAGTTATTAATAATCATTTGTAGTATAACCCATTATATAATTTTAATATACTAGTTGTAATTCTAAATAAACATCATTATGTATAAATTTGATTTTAATTTATTTTATTGCGATGTTTCTTCAAAAGTTAAAAACATAAAATTGCCATCAAGGAAAAAAGGAACAATTATTGATTACAAGATAATAATTTATTTTAAAATTATCATAATAATAATATTTTAAGTATAAATATTTATTAGTAAACTTTATATTTAACTTCAACTAATATCATATATTAAAAATATAATGAGAATGAAAATTTTAGTCTTAAAGAAATGATTTAAATTAATTTCATTTGTAAAATATTTATTGATTTTAATTACTTTAAATAGAAACAGAAAAATCTTCAATTTAAAAGTTATACATGTTGATTTGCGATATTGACCAATGAGAATTTAGTAAGTAGTTTTGTGATGTCACTTTATCCTGGGATTTTTAAGAAAAAAAAATATCAGAAGATGATTGGAGAGAAGGATTCAAGAAAAATTACAAAGTAGATAGCAGTTTCAATTTTTTTTTTTCTGTAAAAAAGTTATAAAAAATTAAAATGCAGTAAAAATTATATTCAATAAGCTATCTAAAGATATAAAATATTATAAAGTATTTATAAACATCATGGAGTAAATTAAATTAATCTTCATTGTGACCTAACTGTATAGCAGAAATAATACCCAAAAAGTTGAAAATTCAAAGTTGTTGTTTTAACTTTGTTTAGGATAACCATGAGAAAGGAAAGACAATGACATTGCTTCGAAGAGAAACTTAACTGCATTCACATAGGAAAGCATTGGTTTATCAATGTTATGTTATGTGTTTTTGTTAATTATAGATTAAAAAGAAGAAACCAATCCAAAATTTCCCAGAAAGAAAATTTTAAAGCTTATAAAGATACTTTATTAAATGTTAAAAATAATTAATTAGTTGAGAGTGATAAGTTTAAGAAACTAATCTTCATTTAAATTGAACAATTGCTATTTAAGAAATAGTTTACAAAGTGTAGAAGAAAATATCAAGCTTCTACTTAAGAAAAATAAATTGAATTAAGATTTCTTATATTCAAAGAAAAGATGAACTTTTATTATAAGATTTTAAGAATGGAACATTAAACTGGGAAGGATAAGTTAAGAGTCTATGTAATTTTGAATAAGAAAAGATAGTCACAAAAATGAATATATACTTGGAGCCAGAGAATTAAAAAAATTTATGAGATATATGTTTAAAAATTTTCCAAGTCTAATAAATGACAGAAGAATGAAAGAAATGCTGAAGTAAAATTACTGAAATCTTAGTTAAACATTGATTTTAAAATGTGCATTGAAAAAAAAATAATGTGGAGATCTGTTAAGAAGATTTAGGAAATGCTTTCATAGTGTATTTTTCTTTAAGAGCAGAATTATGCACATAGAACTACAAACTAGCCAGGAAGGAACGATGTATCCAATTTAGAATTGTTGTCCCACTAATTGTACTTGTGTCTAATATTTTGTTTATTATGCATGTATTTAGCAATACAAAGAGAGGAGAAACACCCAAATGCACAAGAAATGATAAAAGTCTACAGGGTAACCATGGTGATATTAAACTAAAAAAAAAATTTGAAATGAGTTTTAAGAAGAAAAAAAACAAGGTGAAAAGGATTTCAATTTTAAATTTATTAGTAATAATTTTCTTGTTTAATATGAAATATGAATGCAAAATATTTTCATAGTAGTGATTTAAAGAATTTATGTTTGCAATTTAGTATATAATATTAAAACTATGCTTAAATATAGGAAGAAAGTACCCATGAGTTGTAATGTGAGGGTGTGTATGGGGGGAATATAATGTTTAAGTTGTATATTCTGAGCCAGTATAAATTTTAGAAAATTAAGTATGATAACACACATTAAAAAGTATCTCGAAGTTATTATTGTTAAATATACTTAACAAAGAGGGATGAACTAGTAATCATAAATAAAATATGATAGTATTCTCAGAAAAGTATAATAAATATACGATAAAATGTAATATTTATGAGAGCGAGAATGAGTGAATGTTGATTTAAGACCATATCATGATCTCATTTATTAAAAAAAAAAAAATTAATAATAATAATAGAAATGGATTATTTGTTTTGTGACATGATAGCAAATATAGATAGGAAAATATTTCATGAGAAGATTATATTATATTATTGGTATAGAAATGATAAAATATTAGATACTGCATACACTGCAGGAGTAGGTGAGTTAAAATTCTGGGATAGGATATAAAAAGTGTCTTGAAGAACTGATGATGGGTTAAGTGGGATTAATCTTTGTGATACTCTGATAGTTAGTAGGAAAAGATAGGAGGATTTTAGGCAAAGAAATGATTATGGTACATACTGTAAGTGCTTATTAAAGAAGCCAGGATAGAATTTGGGTAAGTTCATTAAGAAAATGATTACCTACCAAAATATGACACATCATAAATAAAACGAAACCTCCATTAGGATAATAATTAATAAAATCAGTGGCTCATATCTCTAAAGTTATAGTAAATACTAATATAGTGTGAATTAGAGGTAGATACAATATTTTAAAGGATGGTATGGGTTTCTGCTTAAACCTGGGTAGAGTGGTCTGTAGATAGTAGAATCATGTACAAAACAAAGGTCCTATATAGTTAGATAAAACTTGAATAAATGACCAAATACATAAAAACAACAGAGATCTAAGATCAATATAAAACACGAGTATGGGAGAGAGAATTAATGGCATAAATGAATTTCATCATATGATAAAGAATCCTAACTTTATTATTCATTTTAAATACATCATAAATATTGTCTTTATTTTTTTGTTACTCATCACATCCGTAATAACTTTGTTAATATGATTGGAGTGTAAGATTTTAAATTCATTTTAAATATTAAATATAATTTACTATTACAAGATTATTAATGTATCGGAAGTTATAAAATATCACATAATATGGAAAATGATTGTGAAGATCTCAGATAACTCATGAATGATGCAAATATATCAGATTAGTATGAAAGCATATATAATGATAAAATAATAAATTGATAATTTCAAAAGAACTAGATATAAGCTATGGGAAGGATAAAGTGGATATCATAATCACTAAATTTATTTATAAGGAATGTAAATAAGTTATTATCAATGTATAAATAGTTTCATGCTTATTAATTTTTTTATTATTGTTAAAGAAGTATGTACCTAATGTGCATATGTTTATTAGTAATGTTGTAAATAAAAGACCATATTGGTTTAACTTTGTAGTATTAGTTTCATTGTGTTTTAAAGTCATTTCCATCACAAGGTCACATCAATAAAACACTTTATCCACATAGAATGATAAAGATCAGATTTTGATTACATACCTCATTTGAGAAGTTCTGTTTAATGTTTTATAATTGACACACAAATTCTCAACTGCTTATAAATAAAAACTATACCAAAAGGGAGCATGGTACTTCAGATTGTTATGGGATGTAAAAAAATCTTGAAGATCCCTGTGAAAAATACTTTTCAGTATTATCAAATGGAGAGCATATAATAGAAATTAGTAGTATGTTAAAAGTCACATCCTGAGTTCATAATATAATTGAAAAATATATTATAGCATAAATTTAAAGTAATATCTCATTTCAGAGTGCAAGTTACTGATGAATATGTTTTAAGATCTGTGGTTCACAAGGATTTGATCACAGCAAATGAATGCTGATTAATTATCAAATGTATTTCAGTGAATTAAACTTTATAGATAACAAGGGTGTAATAAAGCTTTGATTACAACAAAAATGAGTATTCTAGAGTAATTATTATTGGTATAAGTATGAGATCCAATTATAGAAAAGTAGATCAAGTTATAGAAATGAGATTAATGAGTAAATAACCATTATTGATTTCCATGCCACATTATTATTAAAGTTAGGTTAATTTTTTTTTTGTAGGAAACTAATCATAGTTTGTAGCAGTAAATGCTTCTGAAATAAAACACTAAACATTACATGATTACCATTTCTTATGCTTCCTCATAACTGTTATTAAAACAGGCAAAACTCTCCATACAATAGTGTCACTCAATACAAGCCAATGAGCTTAGATTGAAAATATTGTGTTTTCAATTTTATTCTCATAGTTTGTAATTAAATAGAGATAAAAGGTGGCTGCTGGAGGGTTGTGTTAGATCCTAAGATCTAGGTGCAGTGCTCTCAGATCCAAGGCTCCTCACTGATGAAAGCCACAAGTTAGAAACTAGTCTGGTGATATTGGATGAGTAGGCACTAGATAGGGATTTTATGCACAAGTCTTGCTTGCACTGAGTGGCACTACTGCATGGAGAGTTTTGCCTGTTTTGATTTTGAAATAGTTGGATCCCAGTAAATCTCTCTGGTAATGTAATTATTTCACTATTAATATTGTGGAATAGAATACTTATGATCCCTGAGATAGCCATTAGTTCAGGTTAAGGTAATTGTGTTAATGTTATTAATTTAAGATTCTTAAATTATAGAAGGGTAGTTTAAATCCTTATTACAGCTAGAATATTATGTTAGTCATTGCTTATTGTTGGAGTTTTCCCAATAATAATAATAGGATAGTAGCAGGAGAATTTCCACAATAGTAATGTCATTGTGGAGTGTGATCTATATTTCCCAATGTTAAAATATCTCCACTGTAACCATCCTTTGAGTCTATCCTATAAATTTTATGTGTAGTAAATTTCACACCTCATAAAGAGTCTTATACTTTATTGTTGTGATACTATATTGTTTAGTATTGAGCTAGTATGGTAGAGAGTAAAAGAGTAGGTAAGGTAGAGATGGTTAGAAGAACCGGATGGGAAGGTTACAATATATATACAAGAAAGATGATAAAGAAAGAAAATATTAAAAATTACAAATCAATAATTTTTTATCCATTCCATAAAAAAAGTTATTAAGATAATTATTATTCATCTTCAATGAAATTTATAATTCTTACCAACTAAAACAATAGGCTGGATTTAAAACTAGTTTTATTAGGGTGAGTCACAGCCACATATTGTGAGAAATTATGGGAAGATCCAATGAATATGCATTGCTATTATGTTTTAGATTTGTAGATTATGAAAAGGCATTTGATCTGTAATACTTTTTATGATGATTAGAGCACTGGATTATTGAGATATAAATCCAAGACATTGTCATAATCTAAAAAAAATATTTATCAAAATGCAACAGCAATAAATAGATTATGTGGTAATACTAAATAGATTAATATTGAGAAAAAAATATATCATGCAAATTCTATATCTCCAAATTTTTTTACAGCAGTTTACAAAATGAATTTTATGAATTAAAATAGGGAAGTAAAGAAATAAAAGTAAATAAAGATTATTTAAGTCACCCAGATTTTGCAGATGAAGTGGTTGCTTTTGCAAATAATGCTTCGGAGCTTCAGGAAATATTGCAAGAGTTATCAGATCAAAGTAAAAAAATAACACTAAGAGTAAATGGTAAAAAGATTCATGTTCAATGGATTTTATCAGAAGGTAAAATATTGATAATCATGAATTAGAAGATGTTATGAAGATTATTAAACAGACAGAAACATAATGTATAAAATTAAACATTGAATTAAATTTGGATTAATTGCTTTTGGTAGAAATAATTTATTAAAAGGAAATATGCCTATGGGTTTGAAAGAAAGGTTTTTTTAATAGATGTATTTTATAGTTCTTATTTATGAATCTAAGACTTGAACACTTAACTAGAAGAGCAATACAGATATTTTACACCGTTCGAAGAAGTATGGAGTAATGTATATTAGGAATAACAAGATGAGATTAAAATTTAAATACATGGGTGATAGAACAAACAGTGCCACTGACATTATTGAAAGAATTAAATGATTGAAATGAAGCTAGGCTCAATATACTATGAAAAGAGATAATAACAAATGAACAGTTGAAGTGTTTGTTGATCAGGATTCCAAAAGATTGTAAAAGACTTAGAAAAAACCACACATGAGATGGACGAATGGATGAAATTAAAGTTTGCTGATAAATTGTGGAGAAAAAAAACTAGATATCAAAATAAGTGGATCAAAGTTGGGGAAACTTTTATAATATAATGGATTGATAATAGTTGAAAAAGATAATGATAATTTTATTGAAAAACAGAAGAAACTTATACACTAAAGGTTAGTAGTTACATTTTTATTAATATTGTATACATACATATATAATTAAAATCAGTCAAACTTAGACAATTGCAATATTAATAACATATATATAAATTATAAAAAATCTCATATTATAATAATAATGCATTCATTTGCTATGCCCTTAGCCTGAGTTTGAATCTGGATAATTGGTCCACAGCTTGTCATCTAACAATCCAATATATTTTGTTTAGAAATTTGATATATAGCTAGCCTTAGCTAGAAAATAGGAGTAGAATACCCATAAATCTTCTTAATCCAGAAATTCAAAAGCCCAAAGTACTGCCTTTTGATAATTATTTCTCTACAAAAAACTGTTAGTGTGGCCTTTGTTCTGCAATTATCTACTTAAAGCTCTTTAGATGAAACTAAGTATTGCTTATGAAATGAATTATGGATTAAGGTCCTAACATCAAAAGTCCTACATTAAAATCATTAAGATTTTTTGCAATCAGTTAGTAAAAAATTAAAATAAAATATGTGCATTCAATGGTTTACTTATCAACATTGTAAGACTGTAAATCTTATTCTACAAAATTCAATAGTAAATTTACTTGCACATAAACATACATAATTGAATAATGATATCAAGGATAAGCATATATAACAAACTGATAAGAAATTCTTATAGTTATTTATCAAATAACCATGACAGATTCACATCACTAGATGCATATAAAAAATGAACCAATCACTCTACAGGGAACAATGTGTGTTTTGAGAAAAAAATTTCTTGACAACTATCTAAACTTCATTTGATGATTGACTACCTTTAAAAATACTTACCATATTTTTATTCAAAACATTTATATATATTAAATATTTACTTTTATAATGTTTTATGCATACCCATATCCACAGCAGTCTTGAATTTTTTTTATATAAAAACATTATTTATTTTTTGTTATGAAATATGTGAAGTGCTACTTATAAATACAAGTTTATTCATTTTAATGTATAAATTGAAATTAATGTAGAGATTGTGCAAAGTACAGTAAAACAAATTTTTTAAAATTAATTTGTTAAAGAAAATAAGTGAATTAAGTTCATAAAAACATTTATTATTATATAATATTAATTTTTTATGTTATGACAGAAGAATGAAATAATTTCAAAACCTTAAGTTCCTTCAAACGTAATTCAATATTATTCGTAAAAAAAAGAGCAAAATATTATTCCTACATTAGATCAAGAATTCAAATTAAACAAAAGAACAATAAAAAAAAAGAATAACCTGTTTTGGATGATCAAATATATTAATTTTATTATCACTTCGAAAAAGTTCATTGCTACGAAAAAAATCAGAAAAGTTGTTTACAGAAATAAGTTTAATTTATCACACGATCTCATCATTATTTTCCTTTTAAAATTTTGGTATTTTTATTAGAGCTGAAAATAAGATAATGTAATTTAAATAAAAAGTCTCACACCTGTTCTTAAATTAGAATTTTTCCATATTTTAAAGAAGCTGTCTTTGCTAAAAATAAAATATAATCTTTTATTAAATTATTTCTCAATTTATTCTTAAGTTTATTTTTTTTAATATTAAAGTTTTGCATTTTTTAATCTCATTAAAATTTTTTTCACTCTTATATCTATGCAAACTGTATATTAATTTAGAAGGAATTTGAATTCAGACTTTCAAGCTCTCTACAGCTATCTATTCCATCTTATATAACCAACACACATGACCACTTACATGTGAAAAAGATAAATAATTTCCAATATACATGTTTTGTGCTTTACCAGCACTCATCAGTTGGTTCAGATCATCATCTTTTATATATATATAAATCAATGCTCAGTTTATATTAAAATAGCAAATCTTCATACTTTAATGGACAGGCTTCAACTTTCTCCACCCTCCAACTTTTCAGCTATCCATATCATTGAAAATCTAATGATGGAACAGTCAAAGACCTTGTTGATGCCAATATTGTTATCCTACCCATATTGACTAAGTCATTCTGACCTCTCACACCTAAGACCTTTAATAAGTCAATTTAAATACACAGAAGAGGAATAAGAAGAATACAGATTGAATATGTAATATTTAAATACATGTATACAGTATTGATTAATACATTTATACAGTATTGATTATACTGAAATTGATGTAATTTAGAATGGATTTGAACTCAGACTTTCAAACTCCCTACAGCTATAATATATAATAAAATTTAGGAGCAATGAACCCAATGGACTTTACAAGTGACATATCATTGCCTAATTGCTTGTGCACAAGAAAATGAATTTATTTTTAAGTGCAGCCTGAAATATATATATAAGAAGTAGATTTAAACAATGATGAGATATTTAGTTAACTTTATTTAAATAAGCCTTAAATCATTTCTGAAAATATTACATGTAAATTGATATAGTTTAATTCTAATATTACATACGTAATATGAATTCAGCAATTTACAAAGTTATTAAAATTGTAATACTTAGATTCTTTTTTTTTTAAATAAAACTTTTTTTCTAAATTAAAATTGTTTAAAAAAATTATAAAATCTATAACTTTATATCTAAACTAGTTGAATTAATTCCATGATCTTTTGAATCATGCTTACATAATTCTTTTAACTATTTTTTTCCCAACTTAATATTCATATTTACACACCTATCATGATTAATTGTCATAGTATATAATAAACAATTAACTGGCACCATAAATATGAAATAATTTGAAACGACAGTAAACTACAATATGACATTTACAGTATTTTTTTAATTTTAGAGTATATATCCCACATGCTATAGAAATTGGCATTGAGCTTTTAATATTAATTCATTATTTTATGTATATAATATTAAACAATGCAACAGAGAATAAAAATAAAGTATAATTATATAAACCAATTATACTTTCAAAGCATATCGTAATCGTGATTATTAAGCAAATAAGCAACAACAACAAAACAGTATTTTACCGTTAAAAAATTCAAAAAACTCATTTATTACTAACTTGAATGCTATTGATTCTCTGATTTATTACATATTTATTTTATGCAATTTTGGCTCCTTAATCTTTCACTTTCTATCATTACTTTCCTCACACAGTACCTTAACAATATCAGATTAATAACATGCCCATATTTCTTCTCATGATTATAAAACACAGACACAGTTGTTAAATTAGTTTGTTTTTTTCAACATTAATGAATGTTGCATCATTCTGGTCCTCAAATTTGCTTTTGTTTCATCATAGTGTATATAAGGACAATGTAATTGAATGAACTCCACCATATGCATGACATTAGACCAGTCCAATTTATCTATTTTATCTTTAGTATTATTTATTAACCTATTCAAATTAATGGGTGTCCTAAATTCAAAATGGAACTTATTTGCACATATTTTTGCAATTTTATTTCCATGTGATGATGTGATATGATACATTGTGACTTTTCCTTAAATAGAGTCAGGAATCTCTCAGAAACTATGCCCAGAGAAACCTGTTAGCCACTTTACCTTCCCTTTCCCCCACCCTACGTTTTCCCATAATCTGCTCCATCCCATTTCCACAACATAATCTTTATCAACTCCATGCCTTTATATCTAAATCCCCCTTATCTTTTCCCAAACCCAGCATAAAAACCAATATTCCACTTTCGGTATAATCAGTTTGTTCATATTTATTCTTCCACAACTTCATTATTTATACCCTTTCACTTTCAAGCATTTACATTTAATTAACAGATGCCTAATATTTTCTATGCCTTCCTTACACAACTTGCAGACTAAATTACCTATATTTTTCCATTTACATGTATATTCCCTTGTTGCTAAAGATCCTGTTAGAGCCTTAAACAATAAACTACCTTCCTTACTATTATCATAAATTAACTCGCACCCAATGTTTCGTTTACTTCTATATATATTTAAACTCTTTTTACTCTCCATACTAGTTCTCCATCTCTCCATTTCCCTGTTCTTTATTAATGCATCTATTCTTTTATCCCATTCCTTATCACTATAACATTCAACATTCCTCCTAACCCAATTGTACAAGTATACCGATATAAATTCTTTATCAAAATCTTTTGCATATTGCATTACCTTTCTCACCCATCTTGTTGCCTGCCCTTTACTCATAACCCAATTAAATACTATTTTGGCTATTCTTTTATTATCCATAAACTGCAACCTACTAAACATTTTCACTTTACTTTTTGCATCTCTCATATAAAAACTTGACCAACCCATTTCTCCTTGAATTGCCTTCTTTGCTGTCTACACACCTGCATCTAATGCATGATTTCCTACTTCCCTTTGTACTTTTTCTAAGCAATCTAATACCCTTTACTAACACATAATGCATCATTATCATATGTTAACCCTGCTACTGCAACTCCCTTCCATACAATTCTAGCTACATCATATTTATTATATGAAAACACTGTTAATTTCTTTATCAATCCCTTTCTTTTCTTTGCTTCATTTATCAATTTTTTTCTCCCATTCATCCAAGCAATTTTTCTGATTACTTAAGATGATTCCCAAATAATTATATCTATTCACCATACTTAACTTTATGTCCCCCAATAAAAATTCTACATCTTCTCTTTCACCAGTATTAACCATCATTATTTTTGATTTTTCTTCACTAAATTTAATCCCCATCTCTTTACCCACCCTTGTACATGTCCTCAGCATAACTTCCATATCTTCTCTTCTTTCTGCACACAAAAAGACATCATCCACAAAAAAAAAGACCCGACAAAATATAAACTCCCTTGCCACCTATTAACGGTATCTCTATCCCTCTTCCTAGTCTTTTTATTGCTCTCTCCATTTCACTCAAATATAACAAAAACAAAATAGGTGACATAGGGCATCCTTGCCTTAGTCTCACCCCATTTTAAACTTTAACTGATTCTATATCCCCTAATTGATACGTATAGTAATTATTTTCATATAATTTCTTAATAATATCCACTTAAGCTTCATCCATTCCCAAATTTGCTAAACTTACCCATAGTCTATTTCTATTTACTCTATCATATGCCTTCTCTATATCTATAAAACTCATATATAACTGTCTACCTGAATTCCTACTCATATCCATAAGTTGTGTAACTACAAATAAACTATCTCCTATACACCTATCTGCTCTAAAACCTCCTTGCATTTTCCCCACTACATTATTCTCTTCCATCCATTTTACAACTCTTCCAACCACCCTATATCAGAAAACTTTATATAAAAATGATGTTACCACTATCGGTCTATAATTGTTTAATTTTCTATGATCCTTACCCTTTTCTTTAAATAATAATCTTATTCTTGTATTACTCCAACCACCCAGAAAATCTCTCTTCTGTACCATCTTATTGAAACAGGATAATAGCTTTACTTTTGCCCTATTCCCTAAATTCATTAACATCTCTGCTGCCCATCCATCTAAACCTCTTGCCTTTCCACTTTTCAATTTCTTCCCTGCCTCATTCAGTTCATTTCTTGTAAACCTAATATTCCCATTACTATATGCTTTCATGTTTCTATCACTCTGTCCTTCACATCTAACATCTTTTCTATATCCATTACATATCTATTTAAGATTCTCTCTAAGTCTTCTCTAGAGCTACACTCTATTCCCTCATCATCTAGTAATACTATCTATCTCCCCATACATTTCTCCTTTTAATGTAATTCCAAATTTTTTACTCCCATCTCATACACTTTTATTAATATCCTCCAACAATTTACTATTCAATTTCATTCTCTCTCTATAATTGTCTATTTTAGCCAATTTTTTATTTTCTAAGTACTTTTACCATTTAGCATTAATATCTTTTTCACTTTCTTTGTTTTTAATAGCACACTTATATTTTCTACATGCTTCTTTCCTCTCTTTTATACTTTTACTAATTCTCATTTTTTATTACTTTTATTCTTCTGAATATTCTCACCTAAAACCCTATTTGCCACTTTTTCTATTTCATCATACCAGTCCTAATACTCATCCCCAACCAACTCTTTCACCTTCAACTTGTATTTTATACTCTTCCAACTTATTCTTATCATCCATTCTCCATACATACCTTTCACTATTGTTTCTACTGTTATTTCTATTCTCCATCACATTACTAACCATTTCTATTACAATGAAGTTATGATCACTATTATATACTTTCTCTTCATTATCAAACACCTTAATTTTCTGTACTTTATTAATTCCCCCTTTCTCTACTAATACATAATCTATTGTGGGAAATATATTATTCCTAGACCATGTGTATTGTCCCTCATAAATATTTGATAAGTTTCCAATGCTCAAATTCACTCTCTGTCAAAATTTCTTCAAAAGCTGTTCATTATTATTATCTACATCATCAATTTCTTCAATATGTCCATTCATATCCTCTATAACCATTATTTTCTTCCCTTTTCTTTAAAACTTTGTATATCCTTAACTAGACATTCATATATGCTACTGTTTCACTCCATCACATCACATCACATAGTAATTCTCAAAAATTTGATTTTGATAGTAGTTTTTAGTGGTAGGCATGTCCACTTCACTTTAACTTTTTATGTATTTTGACATACTTATGTAAATCGGTTGCATTAAAACCTGATTTTATAATTTCAGAAATATAAAATTCCCAAATACTCAATTTTGTCAGACTCAATCTTACATAAATAGTTGTTTGGATACAAAAAGCTCTCTCAAATCCACAAATTTATGCTACATTGGGACTTGAGATCCCACATTGACACATTCTCTAATATTAAAGGTTTAACAATCATCATATAACCCAATGAATTAATGTTCCACTTTATTTTCAAATCCAAGTAGCAAATTTCCTCATCTTTTTCAGACTCCATGATTCAATTTAATTCCAATTTCATATTTAATTAATCAAACTTATGATTAATAGTGGGTCTGTGATGTATATATAAAACATTATCCACATATAAAGTACATATATACAGTTTTTATATTCATCTAATATTGGAACAATTATATTATATTTGAAAGTTAATGTTACACTACTAACAACTAAACTAATAGACAAACCCATTGACAAATTTTTGTCATTTTACAAACATTATCTCTAAATGCAGCCACAATATCATTATCAATTCAGATTAAGATATCATGAATAAATTTTCATTTATATTTATTGCTTATTAAATAATAAGTCATTAATAATTTTAATAGCTTCTTTCCTATCTACAGAACCATATAATTGAATAACATCCAACAAAATCATTTTACATTTACAAATTTAATTGTAAACTGCCCAAAACCTAATTTCTGCTTTTTGATGAATATTTGATCCATATACTTAAGTGATTCATAATAATATGTATCACCAATGTAACCCTTAAAGGATAGTACTGTTTATGTATTTTAATATTAGCAAACAATCTAGACAAAATAGCTCTTAATGAATACATATGCAAATCTGCTTTCTTTCACATAATTTATACACATATTTTTTAAAATCATATTTTATGAATTTATTCTTATTAGATTTAATATTATAAATGTTCAATTTATTAAATTTTAATGAAGCAATTTGCATAAACATTTTCTCTTCAAACATGCTATTATCTAATAAAACAGATTGATGCTTTTTATTTTCTTTCATACATGAGACTATATTTTTATTTTATTTATTACTTTTTTAAAGACTTTAACTCTCTCTAAGCAAGATGAACAATTCATCCTCTTTAAACCAGCTTGCAGAATATTAGCTGTTTTATCATATAACTTATCTGTCCCCTGCTCTTCTTTATAAGCAACTTCCAATTTATCTACTATTTCCAGATGAAGAATCAAACCATCTTCTTTCATATATCTTGGCCCAAAATTAAGAATAAACATATAAACTAAATGCTACATTAAAATTTGAAAGATTTACAAAATTATTAGCCATTAAAAAGTTCAAGCCTTTTTGCTTAATCACTAAAATCGAATTTTTTACATATTTTTTTTGTAAATTCATTTTCCAGCTTATTACATCTATTTACACACATTTCAGGAAACACTCAGTTTCTTTCATTATATTTATCATATAATGAAAACACCTCATTTACCTTTCTTTTAATGCCTTTCATAATCCATTTCATTAAATTCCTTTTCAGCTGCTCAAAAATATAAACATAACCTTGCAGACCTATTAATTTTTATATTAGAATAATTTTAAAAAATACTATGTAAAGACATTTGTTATTCCAGCCTTGCCTAAAGCATTATAATGTCTCTTCTTATTTTATATGCTGTCTTCAAATGTCAGATATTATTACAATATGTAACAGACTGGACCTCTGCCATTATTATAAATAATATTCAAATATTGCAACAGAGAATAAAAACAAAATATAATTAAATAAATCAAATATATTTTCGATGTGTAATCAATGTTATATTACGATTAAGTAAAGTTATATTTGATTTTATCTTTTATAAAATTGAATTAACTTCTTCTTTAATCATATATCTGTATATAAAATTCTAAATTTCATATATGATTTTTACTATATAAAAGGCAGAGACTATATGTAGAAAAACAGAAACATTGATAATTAAGCTCTCTTACATGAAAAATATTTTTAATATCATTGCACTAATTTTAATGTATTATTTAATTCTAATAGTAATTTTCACATACAAGATATAAGATGCGATCTGTAAATTTAAATATTAGTAAATTTTAATTTAAAGAGAAAGTTTAAAGCCATAAAATAATAGATAAAAAAAAAATTGAAAGTGTTTCATTAAATGATTTTTATGTACAAAAGAATGTGTAGATGGAAAGGATACAATGAAATTATTTTTAGTATTAATGAATAATAATTTAATACAGACTATTAACATTTAAACATAAATATTGAAATTTTAAACAGATAATTATTATGTTATGCCTTTTGAGACTATTTAAACATCTTAGTTATTAAAATATAAAAAAAATAAAGTTTATTTTGATTTATGATTTTAAAAATATGCTAGTATCAGCGATCACTATACAATTTATTTTTTCAAAATATAATTCTTGAAAATTGCCAAGGAATTGATTAGCCTAATGAGTACTGAGCTGTTGTAAGTTTTTATATACTTTTCAATTTTTCTTTTGAATATATATTTGTATTATTATTTGGGGACAAATAAGTTTATTGAAAATGGTAAAGAAAAACCATCAAATTTAATATATAGCCAGTACTTTAAAGGAATTATCTCAAACATAATAATTACAAAAAGTAATCACAAAACTCAGAGTAGTAAAATAAGTAAGACCTGAAAAATATGGTCAATATGTGAAAAGTATTTATTATATTTAACAACATTTAGTCACTTCTTGGAAATAATTATTCAGAAATTTCTTACAATAAATACAAATGTGTGTGTGTATTTTTAAAACACAGAAATATTCTGCATGCACATGTATATATATATATATGTAATATTATGGAAGGAATTATTCTTCACACAAGCTAGAACTGTCACTCATTCTCTCCTATCAATAATTGTTTTAAAACCATAGATGGCCAACCTATGGTTAAAGCTTATTATTTAAATAAATTAGCAATTACTGACCTTGTCTAAATTAGGGTTTCATCTTATTATTAGCCTGATTATTAAATTAGGGTATTACTTGTACAAATTCAATTCATATATCACAGGAAAGAGAAAGTTTCTTATTTTTAACTACCTGCGATACTGAATCTTATTAGTTTATATTGATGTAATAAATAATAATATAGCTATTTATATATATAGTGGAAGGAACTATTTTTTACACATGTATTGTGTGTATCAATTCTAAAGCATGTGTGAAGAATCGTTCTTTCCACAATATTACAGATATATTATTAATTATTACATATATTATTAATTATTGCATATATATATATATTATTAATTATTACATATAATATATTATTAATTATTACATATATATAATATATTTATGTTAAAGTAAAGATTTTTAAGACAAAAAATATAAGTATAGTTTTTTTTCGTTCTTTCATATAGACAGTCGCTCCATTTTTTCCCTCTTCTTTTTCTTATATTTATTTTCTTCTTCTACTTCTTCAACGTCTTTTTAGTTTTACATTTTTTTGTTGTTGTTGCTCTTCTTTTTATTATTATTATAGCAGATTTCACTGCTATCATCTGGATATTAACATTTTTTCATAGAAATCAGCTGTTGTTATTAGAAACATAAATAATAAAAAACATCACAACTAAATTGTACTGAGACACCCTCACCATTCAGATAATGAATGGCTGTCCTATTAAAATACGAGGTCAATAAAAGTAACAAAAAACAACATGAAAAGAATCTGAAACTGTATTTTATACATACAACCAAAATAGATTCACTAAAATATATAAACACATTGTAAATCTGTTTGCATGTTTGACTGGCTGACTATTTTTATATATTGGAATATGACAGCATGTATAACAGAACAAAAAAGTTGTAAAAAAATTTGAGTTAAATTGAATAGAATTTATCCAAACTTCAAACACTTTTTAGCAAACTTTATTTGTACATACACCTACGTTTCAACTGACCTGCAGTCTTCTTCAGAGTTATTATATAGTTGTTTTTTTATTTTGTTCATTATATCATAGCTCTGAAGAAGATTGCAGGTCAGTTGAAACGTAGGTGTATGTACAAATAAAATTTGCTAAAAAGTGTTTGAAGTTTGGATAAATTGTATTTATATGATATTGTGGCAAACATAAAGAAAAGTGTGATTTTGGTTAAATTGAATAGACTAAAAAAAAGCCCATGTTTTTTTTAACAAAAGAATGGATGAGTAAAACTATTATTGAAATACAAATCCTGAAAAAAAGCTATATATATTGCTTATAACACTTCTTTCATATACAATTCAATGCAAACAAATTTTCCTAAAAACTTCTTTATTTTCCTTACAGGTATGGAATTTATATATATGATTAGGGATGATGTGGATCTATATAATGTATATGTATGAAGGGAATATATGTGTATATATATATGTATTTTTATATATATGTGAAATGATGGTTATGTATTTATATTTTTCAAATATTGTAGCTCTGATGAAGATTTCTGGACAGTTGAAACTATAAGGAAAATAAAGAAGTTTTTAAGAAAATTTGTTTGCATTGAAGTGTATATGAAAGAAGTGTTATAAGCAATATATATATACGAATATCTGAAGATATGCAAAGAAAGTGAAAGAGAAGAATAAGAGAATATACTTCTGAAAAAAAGCTATATATAAATTAAATATTTTAAATGTATGCTATATATTATTTACACAGATAATTTATTTACCTTCTTCTGTGCAACAGCCAAGAAGTCGAATAACATTTGGATGTGGATCCAAAATTTTCATCACTTCCAATTCACTTAATAGGTCTTCTTTCTCTTTTTCTTCTGCATTTTCTGACAAAAACAAATGATCTTTATCACATCACACTTGCATATATATATATATTCTAAGCAGTATGATTTTTTTAATGTTTTATCTAAATTTCATTTTTGACTTTTGATCATATTAAATACCAAATAAAAAATTTCCTCACTAATTCTCTCCATTTCTCTAACTGTCTCATCACCATTATTAGAAAGTTTGATAATTAAAATAATTTACATATTTCACTTTCAAACTCTAGCACCCTCATGTTAGTAAAAATTTTGATAATTAAAATATACTTATGTATTCCATTTTCGATATATTGAATGCCAAATAAATTTTTTACTTGTTAATTTTCTCTATTTCTCTAGCTGTCCTTTGCATTAGTAGAAAATTTGGTAATTAAAAGATATTTATGTAATATTTACATGAAATAATTATCAACAGCAATATTGAAAAGTAATTAATTTATAGAGCGCACAGAAAGCTTACATAAATAGTCTGAACAGGCCCTAATCTGTATTTAATACGCTGTAAAATTTGCAATAATCAAGCACATTTTGCTAATAGAGGGTTCTTCCAAACCACGACACAAGATAATGACTTTTACAAAGATAAGAGCGTAAGTTAATTTGTAAAGGAAATCGTGGATTTAAACAGTGGAGAAAACAACTACTTCCCACTCCCAAATCAAGATGCTTCAGATTCGACTATATAAATGGATATTTAGGTTAAAGATTATAAGATGGCCACTCTTATCTTTATAAAAGTCGCTATCTTGTGTCATGGTTTAGAAGATCCCTCTATCGGAAAAATATGCTTGTTTATTGCAAATTTTAAAGTGCATTGAATACAGGTTAGGGCCTGTTCAGACTATTTACAATAGCAATATTGCAAAAAATATAACTTTTATTAAATACAATAAATAATAATTTTAAAATAAATTATTTTATATTTCTCATATGACAATTTTTAAAATGCTACAAAATTTTAACATTGTCATGATATATGCAAATGAGAAATTAAATATATGGTTCAAATAAGTTTAAATAATTTCAAATAATTTTTTCGAAAATTTTTTATCTTCTCTAGTATGTATTTTAATATTGTTTATATTTTATACTTTTTGTATAAAAAAATGTCCCAACTCTGTAATCTTTTAATCAGTGCTATCCTCTTTTTAGTTTTTTATGATGTCATTCAAAAACAATTATGATGTAGATTTTCCTTTCATTTTTATATTGCAAATTATAATTTTTTTCAAACAATTAAAGCAAAAATTTACATACTAATAACATTCTATACAAAAGAAAAAAGAAAATTATGCAAAATTCTTTAAGATTAGTAAATATTTGTTGACTTATATAGTTACAAGCAAAACATCAAACATTTACTTTTATATAGTAATATAGATATTCTACATTTATAAGACTTTCAAACCTTTTAATAATTAATTTATTTTTGTCATTTTAATTATTCTATTATAGTTTTAATTATGCATTAATTAACTATAGTTATATACTATTTTTCTGAAATTTATAATTCTTCTTATATAATCTTATTTCCTCTAACTCAATAATTTGAACTTCCTCTATGAGCATTTTTTAAAGTTATGTCTTATTTTAATTTTCAATCTACATATACTTATTTAATTAATAAAGAATATTTTTATAAAATTAATGTTTTTAAATTTAAATCTTTATTTAAAGTTGGCCTATTACCTTTAATTATGACAGCTTCTTTATTTTTTCTATCCTTTCTATTGTTAGTATAATTAATCATTTTTATATTATCTTTAACAAATTTATGTCTTGTCTCTAGTGAATGTAAATAAATAGGCAATCTTTTTTCATATTTGTCTTAAGTTAATCTTATATAAATTGAATTCTTTATTTCATCTACATAATCACTTCTGATATTATTAGCTTGAGTAGTTTTACATTTAATTTTATGTATACATTTATACAACTTTCATATTTTTAATATATTTATTGTCTTATATATTAAGTATATTCTTCTTATTTTTATTTATTACTTTAAGTTTTATTATACTGTTAAATTTTTTATTAATCTTATTAAGTTTTATTCTTGTCACAAGTTTTTATTCTTTTATATTTATCTTTGTTGCATTTATCTTTCTTATTATTGTTCTCTTTGTTATTATTAAATATTCCTATATAATTCTGTAAACACTTCTTCCTTCTTCCTCTTCCTTAATTTTCCTTCTTCATATACAACAATATATCTTTTCAAAATAACCACAACTTCTTACACCTTTTAAGCAAAAATATCTAGGCCTCTACTTCTCCCTTTCCAGAAGCATAAGAAGTGGTGGACTTGTGATGTTTATATATAAATAAGAAGTAATTATATGGTCATGTTTATGTTTGAATAGTGTAGCTCTGATGAAGACTGCTGGACAGCTGAAACAGTAAACAAATATAAAAGAATAAATTTTATTTTATTAGATTGCATTATAAAGTGATCAATGGAGATGTAAATAGTGTTATATATATATCAATGCATTAAAGAACAAGAAGAAAAAATTATAACATTTAGAATTGGCCTGAGATATTTTAATGCTATAATTGGAGACCAACTAAAAAATAAAAGTGTTATTGGTAATTGAAAAAAACAAAGCAAAACAAAACAACAATTATATAGTATAAATTGTCTTTTTTGAAAAAAATCTAAAATAGAAATGGATATGAAAACATTCAAATAACGCAACAACAGAAAAACAACAATAATAGCTGATTTTCTTAATCATCAGAAATACTCCAATTAATTAAATAAGTTATAAGTTATTAACATACTTTGAATATGGATAAGATTTGAATTAGATTATAAAAATAATATATTCTGCTAATAAAATCTACACAGTGATATTAAAAAAGCAGTACTTCACTAATAAATTTTCAACTGAGACAAAGCAATATATAAAGAAACCAAATATAAAAATAATTAAAGTTGTTGCAATAAATGAATATATGATTCTGAAAAAGAATAAATAACAAAGAAAATTATAAAAGATAATAAAATTTAAAAAAAAATAAAACATCTTACTATTGGAAGAAAAGTTATTGAGCAAGGAATAAAAAGGGTGGCATTATTACTAAAATAAAGGTAACCTTTTGAAATATGTGGAAGAATTATGCTGTAATAAAGAACAAATAGCTCTTTCAGTTAAATGTAAATGCCAAGCATTTTAAGTCATTATGCAATCAAATTCTATAAAAAGAAAACATCCTAAAAAACAGAGAACTTATTTACAAATCTATATATCTTATTTCTAAATGATAAACTTGTACCAGTTGCTATAATGTAGTTTAATATAAAATTTGAAAAAGTTCTCATAAATGTTTTAAACCATTAAATACTAAAGCATTTTTTGACTTAGAAAAAATTTTCAAATGCTAATTTTTGAAATAATTTTGTAGAGACAAATTAGTTTATTAAAACTTGCATTTAATGTGTTGTTAAAACCTATTTCTATGATGAGTAAAAAAAATTGTATTAATTTATATGCATATATATTGGGATTATTCAAATATATCCAGGGATGAATTCATTCTAAATCACAAAGTTACCATAAAAACATTAACTAAAATATTATAAATATAAATGACTAAATAAGAAATGCCATGAAAGCAAAATTAAATGTTACTATATAAAATTGATTGCATGTTACTATATAAAAAATGGTTCAAATTCAGTGTTTTTAACATATAATGCAGGGACAGTTTTTGTGAATGTTAATTAGTTGTATTATAAACTGTTTAAACTCATTATGGAATGTGATAAGGGGGTTAAATGATCAGTTATATTCAGAAGAATATGTAGGAACTCAGTTTGTTTTAAAGCTGAAACAAAACCTTTCAAAAATAAAATTCTGTAAATTTATGAATATTATACACTGTAAATCAATATGTATATGGGTATATAGAATCAAATAATTTACTCATTTATATTATATATGTGGGGTTCGAACTCAGACTTTCACATGACTCACCACTCTCAGTGCCATCTCATATTGCTGACCCACCTGATCACACACATGTTGAAAAGATAAATAATCACCAATATACGTATTTCATGCTAAACCAGCAATCATCAGTTTGTCTAGATTGGTTTAGCATGAAATACGTATATTGGTGATTATTTATCTTTTCAACATGTGTGTGATCAGGTGGATCAGCAATATGAGATGGCACTGAGAGTGGTGGGTCATGTGAAAGTCTGAGTTTGAACCAATATTACATATATAAATGCAGGTTTAAGCCTGTACAATGTATTCATTTATATTATGTAAACCTTGTGGAAGAAAATGAATCTTCATACATGTGCTATTGGATTGATATATTAAATTTATATGCACTCACCTATCACAGTGTTTTAAAAGCATAAGTGAATTACTTGTGCTTACAGCTTATTCTTATATAATCCAACATCCTTTGATCATGCATAAACCAGGATTTGAACTTATTATGAGACTGATATTTCAGTTGACAAATTACTTATACAAATTTAGTCTAATTTGTCAACTGTAAACATCAGACTCATAATAAGATCAAGTTCTGATTCAAGAGATGGGCAATAAGTGTTGAATTATATAAGAATAAGCTCTAAGCACAAGTAATTCACATATGCTGTTAAAATACTTATTGATGGATAAATGCATCTAAATTTAATATATCAATCCAATAGTGCATGTATGAAGATTCATTTCCTTCCATAAGATTTACATGTATAGCGGCAGCTATTAGACTTATCAGTTTTTTTCATCTATGCTCTCTGGCTGCTCTAAGGTGCCATCATCCTTGACCAGAGAGTACATTCAGTCAATCAAAAGCCCTTGGACCTAATTCACACTCTCAAAACCTGAGATACCAAACTAGCCTCACCTCCACTCCTCACAGACACTTGGGCAATCCTCCAACTCCCAAGCTCTCAGCCTCTGTCATAGGACTCAATCATAAAGACATGCATTTCTAACCGGCCTGGACTACACACCATTTCCCCTATCCACTTCCCATTCCCTTTCTACATGTATCCTTCCCCTCTTACCATTTTGCTCCTGAAATTTCATTTGTTTTACTGTATCTGTTTTTTTTTTTATGAATAAACATCTCATCACTGAGAAAAAAAAGATTTACATGTATATGGTTATATGTAAAAATAAATTCAATCTGCATAGTTATTGCATTTCAAATCCTAAGGAGTTCTCTTTTATTTTAATTATAATTTCTTAATTTGGCGACGTGTTAAGGATGAAATTTCATATCTTTCTATAGATTAGAACAAGGTTATTGTAAATTAAAAAAAATTGATTATAAATATGAAGATTTTCACAGGTTACATAAATATAAATGATTAATTAGAAGGGATTTGAACCCATACTTTCAAACCCCTTTCAGTCATCCACTCCATCTTATACAACTGATACACATGACCACATACACATGAAAAAGATAAATGATCTCCAATATATGTATTTTGTGCTGAACCAGCACTCATCAGTTGGTCCGAATCATCATCCACACACATATAATCAGTAATCAGTTTACATTAAGATAACAAATCTTCAATGTTTAATGGACAGGTTTCAATCTTCTCCACTCAATAACTCTTTGCCATCTATATCATTGAAAGTTTAATAATGGCATGTTCAAAGCCCTCCCTTGTTTGCCAATCATCAGATTTTCAATGATATAGATAGTTGAAGAATTGGAGAGTGGAGAGGATTGATAAAGTTTGAAGATTAGTCATCTTAATATAAATTGAGCACTGATATATGTAAGTGTCAGAAATGATGATCTGGACCAACTTGATGGGTGCTGGTTCAACACGAAATATGTATATTGGAGATCATTTATCTTTTTCACATTGTGTAATAATGTGTATGGGTTTATAAGATGGAGTGGATGACTGAAGAGATCTTGAAAAACTGGGTTCAAATTCCCTCTAATTGTATCTAGTTTGAGTATATATACTATACTTGTACTTCAATATTAGATATAAATAATATATTTTGCAGTTTCATCCATGTATGATTTTGTGTGATCAAGCCAAAACAAACACAGATGAACCAAAAAAAAATCTAAAATCTTACAAGGGTGAACCAACAAGATATATCATTTATATATATATAAGAGAATTTTAAAAAGTTGGCATTGAATTTTTTTAACAAATCTGATAAAGAATTTATTTTGGAAAATATAATTTTATGTGTAATTAAATAAAAAAATAAAAATAAATGCCAATTAAAAAACAACAACTAATTATAAGTAATTTACGCTCTGTAATTAGAATATTATCTTAATCTGTGCAAATAGAGTTTTAAAAAAGAGAAAAACAGAAAAGCAAACAGCTATAAGAATTTAAGAAAATAACTTTTCATAAACAATAGTATGAGCTTTTGGCCTGGTAAACATGTTTTTGGCAAGTATCGGAGAAGTTATGTAAATAAAGTGACATAAATATGTTGGAGAAGTTATGTAAATAAAGTGAGATAAATATGTTAATATATTCATTCTTTCATATTTAGAACAAAATAGATAATTATATAATTAAAATAAAGTGCAAACAACTATCAGAGTGTAATCATCATGCAAAGCAAAACTTGAATTAGATTAACTCAATACTGCCAAAGAAAAATAGAAATGGGTATAAGCATGACGTCATTGCAACCCAACAGCAACTTTCTCTATAAAAGAAATCATATAGCAATAAAAGACATTTTAGTGTGAATCTTATTCTAACTATAATGCAAATTTCTTTGTGATAATGATCGTCAACATTATGTGCTGAGTGTTCACCAATAGTGTACTACTTATTGCTTCTATCACCCAATCTGACAACAGTCAAATAACGGCATGCCTCATAATTTATAATTTGATGATGATGATATAGAATATAGTGTACTGTTTGATTCTGATAAAAAAATTGTTCTCATTGCTCAAGAGGTTTAGCTAATGTATTGAAGTGATGAAATTTACTAGAAGAATTAGATTTCAAAGTTGAGATTAATTTCAAGTATGACTATGAAAAGTCAAAGAATGGTGTGAAGAGATATTAAAAGGCTGCTATATAAGACAAATCTGTAATTTAGAAAGATATTTAGATCCATAAGGTTATGTATTTTTCAAATCTGAGATAAGATTTTTGATTATATACAAGTACATAATTATAAATACAACTATTATTTTCTTGTCATAAAATATTTTTTTAAATTTATTCTTATTTTCTACTTACTCTTATGTATTGATTTTGTTTTCTATAACTTGTATTTTTTTTTTTTTTACATAGACAATCAATTTCATCGAGACTCAAGTACTATGAATGCTGCTGTCAAGAGGTTATCAATAAAAAGGATACTTCTTTGGATGACAGTGAAATCCCTGAGTTATTCTGTGATATGATATATATATATACACTCACATACTTAATAGTAAAAAAGCATTGGTCTATTACTGAAGGCTGAAAATTATAGCCCAGTATATATAGGTTTTTTCTTTCTTCAATTTGAAGACTGATCTAATATCTTTGTGATAATTTCTGTTCAGGATTACTTTATATATATCTACATGTGCATATAGCCATGCATAATTTTATTTCGAGAAATCTTTCAAATAAATTGGTTTTTGTTATTTAAAACTAAATTTAATTTCCATGCCATTCTTACTTAAGTGTGTCTAAAGGTGTATATGCTCTAGACTGAACAAATATTGAAATGTTATGGAGAAGAAATTAGAATAACATAGTGTGAGGGTATTACTTCATTATTAGTACTCATCTAGAATGGAAGCACTTCAGGAATCTATCCAGACACTCTGATTACAAATAAAGCTACTCAATGATGTGACTCTTAGAATAACTCTCAAATTGATGAAGATCGGGAAATATAATCCACATTTCTATAAGAAAGCTTTAATAAGATATTTATAATTGGGAAATATATGGTTTGATCATCAATCTAATTACTAGTGAAAAATTCATATTATATAAATTTATATGTAAGTAATATTTACTAAGGCTGTAACCTCGAGAATATGCATATAAAATGTGATAGTAGGGACCTCTACAGGTGTTTAACCACAAGCTTAAGCCTCGGTAAATATTACTTACATAATCAATGTGCGTTATAAATTTATATGATAGCCAGTGTATAAATTAATCATTAGGGAAGTAAGGTTTGTCTACATAACAGTTTTTTTTATATTGTTACATAATATTTCTTCTCTCTACAACATAGTAACATAAATATTTTATAGGCAAAAGATGTTAATTTTTTTTCTAATTTTTCTGCATGAAAATAGCCAAAACTTATTTATGCAAAGAAATATCAATGGATGGATAATTCTGAAAAGAGTCTTAGTCATTATCATGACTATGCATGATGTTTAAGTTATTGAAATTTCCATAACATTTCAGTTATTAAATTATCTATCATTCTTTGCATGGGTAAAATCTAACCTCCAAAAACATTTAACATATAATTTAGAAAAAATATATATATATTTTTTTTACCTTTAAGAGTCTTAATGGCTACTGTCACTTTTTCTCCAGGAGTAAATAAACTTAAAGCTTCTGCTGCCCAAACTTGTCCAAAACAACCCTCACCCAATGAACCTCTAACTCTCAAATTCTGCCTTGGAAATTCCCATTTAGAATTATTAATGTCTACTCTTGAAGGCTATAAAATAAAAGATTGTTTTAAACTATTTTCATAGAATCAACAAATGTAAAGTATCTTGCAATAAAAATTTTACCTCTTGATTTTCTTGTGTAAGTCTTGTGGCATTAAAAATATATCTGTTTGTAATAGCTCTCTGAAGAGGAGGCTGAAGGCCTGATAAATGATATACTGGGTCATTAAAATCTGAGTTCTGTAAATGATAAAAAACACATTAACCAATCATTAATTATGCCCAACAATTAATAGAAGCAATATAATTTTATAGATTATTAATTTTATAAGTAATTTTTCTATTAAAATTTTTTTTTTCATGGGATAATTATCTAAAATTAAATACGTTTGGAAGGTTACAAAATAAAAATAGATTAATAAAAATTGTGTTTAAGTGAGTTATAGAGGGAAGATAAAGACATTGGACAAAAAGGTTTTACATATTTAAAGTTAATAGATAGAAAAAGTACTTTTATGTGTTTACATGGAAGAGCTGGGATAAATGTGTTGAGATTATATTACAGATACATAATTATAAAAGATAGAAAAATAAAAAAAGATAAATTGGAAAAATAGAGTTATGGACAATGAATAAAAATTTGCAATTACATAAAAATTATATATACATTGAAATGATATAATTATTTTATTTGATTATATTCATTAATCATTTTATAAGGATTAGAGAAAAGAAGAGTTTATTACAGAATATAGCAATCACTCTTCAAAACAAAATAGACAAGATAAAGAAAGAATAAAGCCATTTAAATAAAATAAGCAAGCACATATTTAGGCAGCAAATAATTTATAACCAAGAAATAGATATATCATATATATATATGAGTGTATATGTCTACATATATCCATCGTTCATTCATATATGTAATAAATATATGTATATGGTATGGATTTTTAAAAATACTGTATAAAATAATTTTAAGTTTAATTAATTAAAAAAATAATGTACACTTAATGTTCAGAATAAATGATAAAATGTACAAATATAAGTATATGTAACTAAGGAATTCAGTAGATTTTATGTTCTAAAATTACAGTAGCTAGGAATCGACTTTTTAACAAAGATCCATAATAAAAATAACTCCTGAAAATTTGAAAAATAATGGCAGGTTAGTCCAAAAGATTTCTTTTTGGATAGAAAACCAACTTCACAGGGAACATTTCCAAAATGCCTTAGTACATACAATAATCTGACTATGGAATATATCACTTCAAACTGAAATAAAATCCTTGTTTTTATTTCACCTTTGAGTGGTAAGTTTTAAATTGTGCTTTACGCAAAAAAGTGAAGCTTAGTATTATTAAAAAAAAATTATAAGGTTTAGCCCTTTTGGAGGACTTAGGTCTCCATCTTCATAGCCTATCAATAAAATTTTGAATAAATTTTGCATAAATTACTGCTAAGCTTCATTTAAAATCTCAATGTAAGTTGACACTCCCAAGATAGGCTATGAATATGGAGACCTAAGTTCTCCGAAAGTGCTAAGCCTTATAATTCTTTTTCTAATAATACTAAGCTTCACTTTTTGGCATAAAGCGCAATTTAAGACTTATCACTTCAAACTGTAACTTAATATTAAAAGGTTTACCTTAAAAATATTATTGATCTCAAAGGATCATATATGAAACTTTGAGAAAATAAAATAAAGGTTTCACCATCAAACAACTTATAAGATGTTTATCAGAGCTCTTAAAAGAAAATAAAAAATAACTAAATAAGTTTAATGTCTTTGATTATAAATTTCTTCCAAATTCCGACTGTACTATATCAGTATTCTCATTTGTATACAAGTCATTTGAAAATTTTAAATAAACTTTGATAGAAACTGTTTTAAAATTATGAATGAACTTTTAGTTTACAAATTATCATCATCATCGTCGTCGTCGTAGTCGTCGTTATTATTATTATTATTATTATTATTATTATTATTATTTCATGCAATTATGATGTGTTTTATAAGTAATATACATCTTTTGAGTAAAAAGTAAAATTATATTTGTAAATATTTAATGTTTCAAATAATATTTAAATATTAGGCTTAGATAGTGATATATTCATGTATGTATGTTTAGGTATTGAAAAAATAAATTATCTACTAGTTAGATTAATGAAAGATGTCAGAAATTGAGCTAAAAAAGGAAATCATTTTATTTTAAGCATAGCAGTAATTTTAGACAAATTCATAATAGGACACATGAATAAAGATATGAGTACATAAGAAGAGTTAAGATTGTTAGACAGCAAAAATAACTTGAATTCAAACAATGCTTTTAAGTTCATCTTTATATATGTTAAATGATTTTCTATAACTTCATGAAATTTTGTTATAAAAAAAATATATAAGTAATTGAAGTGTGTGGATTTATTTGTTGATAATTTTCAGAAATGTTAAATTATAGATGTGCATATATTTAATATTATTTTCATAAACATTCAATATTCACATCAAATGTAACTACTTTTAGTTATTAAAGCTTTGAAATAAGAATTCATGTTAGTAATTGGGTTATATATTATGTCTTGATTATATATATATATATATATGCAGATGTGTTATTCCTGCTCCTATACTGTAAGTTTTAAAGTAATGATATGTATGCCCACTGTTTATATTATATTCTAGAAATCTGGCAAATAATGATTTGTTCATTATTTGTACTTGCATCTGGAATATAACATGTTATTATATCATACCAGTGGTAATAATTCAAATCATATCTGCCTGATCATATTTTCTTAATATTGGGATTTATGTAAATATATTTTTTCATGCATGTGTTATCTTTACTTCTTCATGGAGAATTGACCAAATTTTATTATGGGATAATGATTTATATTATTATTGTTGATAGTAAAAAATAATAAATTATTGCATATATTATATATGATGTTATAAGATGCTTATATGCATGAGTTATAATTCCATTCATACTAAGCCATTAAATTTAAATCTCTCTTTAAAAATCTAACACTTGTTAGGATATATGGGAATTGAGTATAGAGCTAGGTGACATCACATGTATTCATATTCAGGTGCCAAGTTTTTAATGATTTCAAAAGTAAACTGCAAACTTCAAATAGACCTAAATTTATTTTTCTGCATTTTTGTAACTGTAAGGAAAGATATAACATTACAAAAACCAGACATTATATTAGATGTGATATGTTGGACTATTTCCATCATATATGAGTGAATGTTGAATGTTTAGAAAATTTTAAACTTTATTTGAACTTTCCAAATACAAACAACTTGTTAGTAATAACACACAAATAGACAACACAGGTTAATAATGCACAACATTTTGAATAGTATTATTCTCCACTCTTCTTCAAATGCTGCTGGCCTATATGCACAGTGACAATATTTGCTTAGAAGTTGAACTTGCACCATTAGATTCTTGAATATCGAATTTAAGGCAAACGCTCTACCAACTGAGGTATTCTGTCAAAGGCAACATATAGTAGAAATTTGATATATTTATATATGAGAGTTGGTTCAAATCCTCCTGAATCATTCAATTTTTTTTTATACATTATATACTTAAATATAGAATCTTTCCCTAACAGTATACAGCTAGGTACACATACAATTCCCTAATTTATACTTACACATCTCAGTCATATCATAATACTTATTACACAAAATATATTAAAATTCCTTTCAAATCAAATCTATAGCATATATCAGCTGTATCCTCTTTCATTGGTGTCTTTACTTAAGAAAAATATCCCATCACCATTTAATAATCTTTGACTCATTTCAATAATTGTCATTTTAATTAAAATTATAGAATCACTAATAAAAGATAAGACTAAACTTCTCATCCTTCTCCAATAATCAAATTTTCAATTTTTCTGGAAAAAAGGTTGCTCCACTGTTGCTGCTATTATGCTTTTAAAAATGACTGTAGTTGACATCAGACATTCTAGAAAATCAGGACCTATTGCAGTGCAACTTGATATCACTGCAGGCTTTAATTCAGTTTCTATTGACAAGCTCCTATAAATTCTTAAAGAACATAATGTATCAACTTCTATTCTCTACATATTAGCAACGTTACTCAACAATAGACAAATTCACATTATATTAATATACAAAAACTCAAAGCTCACTTTTCTGACTTACATTAACCCATTATTATCAAACATCCAAAATACACTACTAGGAATTTATATCTCTTTTGTAAATCAAACAATTATTCACATAGCACATATGAATGAGTTAGACATCAAATTGACATCAAAAATATATGTTTATCAACTAAATAACATTCCAAAAAATTATACAAAAAATACTATATCAACTTTAATAAAGAAAAATCATCTTACTAGTACATTTTCTAGACAATATAGTAAACTCCTTTTCTTAGGTTTTCACATTTATCTTTCTACTAATGCTACGAGATCTAAAATCCAAAGTAAATTTCTCATCTCTATAGAAAACACATTTAATTCATTATCTAAAAAATCCTTATCCATACATGCAAAAGTATTTCTCATCAATATTTTGATCTCAAACCAAATGTACTACACCCGTTATCAAACAAATAAATTCACTATGCAATACATTTATTTGGAGGAAGAAAGCAGTATTAATTGGTATCTAATCAAAAAAAATATGTCAAAGATAAAGAGCTGTCATTATGCATCTCAATATACTATCTTCAAAGAGCAATAAATGAGATCACAGTTTAAAACCACCCCAAATAACTTTATGTTAATAACACACCCCACAAAATTTAAAAAAAACAACAAAAAAAAAAACCCAAAAAAAATTTGCAACAAAAATTAAATACTGGGATGCATATATAATAGTACATAAAGAAAAACTACTTAAGCCACCATAATCTAGACTTAAATTTGAGTTCTTATTTAAAATCAATCTTGAAGCTCTTTCTACCAATGTCTTTTTAGTAAAAAAAAAAAAAAAAAAGGGTTTTTTGCCAATATAGACTCAATATGTTCTCTATATCACAAAAAACTTTCTTAATAATTGTTCAGAAATACACATATATTGAAACATAATAGTTTCAATTACTAGATCTCAAATTTCTTCTCTCACTTATTTAACAATATAAGTTGAGGGATTTTCTCTAACATATGAACAACTACATTTATACTTTTTATCCTATGGTTTCTCAGGTATCATTTTTGTTTTAATCTGACATCTTGGAAGCTTTAATCACTTTTCCATAACAGACTAGCTAAAATAAAGAACAGACATTTTCTCTGCCCAACATCTTTTCAGCTACATGGGATTTAGTCAAGCTACTAAAATTACTGTTATTTGATGTTAAAAAAAAAACAACTCTTTATACTATATATTAGCTCATGCAAATGTTTTTCTGTAAACTCATATAGATATTCAACACTTTGGTTGGATTTTATATTGATTAAATCTTTTTTTAGGATATGAAAACACATAATGCAATGTTCTGATGTTTGCATATTATATTTGCAATAAAGTACACTTTAAACCTATTTTGATTAATGTAAAACACTCAAACACCAATATAATAAAGAATTAAGGAACAAATAAAAAATACTCTCTCTTTATATCAAATAGGTTCTTCAATTAATCTAAATGGTAAATATGAAGTTGTTATTGTAAGATAACTAAATGGAGTTTGTCAAAGTAAAATTTCTTTTATAATCAAATAGAAATTTGGAATCATATATTTTGTTTTATATTTTGTGAGGGTGCATTATAGTTCATTTTATAAAAAAAAATCAAACTACCTCTTGAATTATGGGGTTGTAGAAATATATTATTTTACATACTTGTTCATTAATAAATATTATTTTGTTTATTGTTAGCACTTAAAAGTTATATTTATTTATTGGAGAATTGAAGGGAAGATTTGAATGTACTCTCTAACCTAACTAGCGTTAAAAGATATATATTCATAGTATTGGTGAGTACTATGAAGGATCAGAATTAGAACATCTTCCAGTTAAACTTTATATTTTATAGATGGAATACATAATAGTCTTTGAGTATAATATATGACAAGAATACATCAGATTCAAGGCATTTATAAATTTGAAATATTACATTGCGAAAATTAGTGTATCTAAAGTCATCTCATGGGTGGCTATAATTAGTGAGCTAACAATTAAACTGAATGTTTATATACCAATATAAAATTTAATTGTTTTTTATTAGATAAAATTAATTCCAAATAAAGATGGATTCAGTTTATTTAATTTTTTTTAAAAAAAATTTCCATGTTTGTCTTTTACAATTTACTATCCCTCTTTTCTTCTGAGCATAAGCTTGTGGCTAAGACCTGTAGAGGTCCCTACCTTCGAATTTTTCAGATGCTTCTTCATAAGATTACAGCCTTAGTAAATATTACTTAATATAATAATGTGCGTTTAATAAAATTTATAATTATAAATACTCTTCATATAATAGAGATATATATGAGAGATAGTGACCTGGGCCAACTGATGAGTGCTGGTTCAGCATGAAATGCATCTTGGGATCATTTGTCTTTTATTGTATCTTTATTTATATAAATTTAAAAAGAATGGGGATGTATGGAGGTTGTTTAATATACCTATAAGATATTACACATGGGAAAGAAAAAGGTAAATAACTCCGTGTGTGTGTATGTTTAAAGTTAAAAAAATAAGATATGTTAATCTTTAACTGAAGTTTAAAGTTTATATCTGTGCTATAGATAACCTCTAGTTTAGAAAATGATTAGTAATAATCATTGTTGTATTTATCTGAGGTGGATGGTGTCAAGGTTGTGAGTGGAGTAATGGTAAAGAAAAAATGTAACAATTTACTATAGATAAATACTCTTCATATAATAGATATATATATATGAGAGATAGTGACTTAAGCCAACTGATGAGTGCTGGTTTAGCATAAAATGTATCTTGGGGATCATTTGTCTTTTATTGTATCTTTATTTATATGAATTTAAAAAGAATAGGGAAGTATGGAGATTGTTTAATATATCTATAAAAATTCTGTCTATAACCCATTATTTTAAAGAATTTTCTGCTATATATATATATTTAAAAGTGAATAAATAAAAATAAAGCAAGTGCTAATAGTTATTACTTTTAAATTATTGATTAGTTATTATTTAGAGGAAATAGCCTATCAGATCCTCCTTGACATTTAATAATACTGAAGTAGTAATAAACTAGAGATACAGAATTTGAAGTGGTTTTATGTATTCCAATAATTTGGAAATAATATTTGATTATATAACTGCATTAATAATGATAATAATAAAAAACATAACTTCAATTATTCAGATTACCACTGGCAACCATTGAAAATTTAAGTCCAGCATAATATCATTCTTAAATCAAATATAAAGGTAAAGCTAAAATCACTATATGAAAAACATTAAAAAAATATAGGGGATTTGAACCCAGACTTTCAAAAAATCTTTAACTATTCACACTATCTCATACTCATGATACACATGACCACACACATGCAGAAAAGATAAATAATCACCAAAATAAGTATTTCGTGCTGAGCCAGCACTCAACAGTTGGTCTAGATTATCATTTCTCACACACATATAATCAGTACTCAGTTTTTATTAGGATAGAAAATATTCAAATGAATATTGCAATTCAAATTAATTTTAAATTGAAAATAGAAATTTTATTATCTGGTTTAATTAATATAAAGTTACTACTAAGATCAAGTGCAATTTGTAAGAATATAAGCATTATAGAAATCAATAGTTAGACTATACTTAGTCTATAGAGATATAAGCAGTTAAAAGTTCTAAGAATGATGTAGTAAAATACTGATCTATAAAAGATTTGCAATCATCATAATCATTTCCAACCATTATCAATTCACTGTAGGATGAAGGTCTCTCCAAGTTCAATCCATCTTTTCTCATCTCTAGCCTATTTGCACTAGTATGTTAAAAATTTAAAGTGAAAAAGGAAAACAAATCTGTAGTCAAATGGTGCTAAAGTATATATTTATTATATATAACAGAAAGCAAAAACATCAGCTATTTCACTTGGAAAAAAATTTCCAACAACAAAATTTTATACAAATTTTTGAAATTCTTTAAGATTTACTTGTGTTAATATATGCACAATTTAGATAAAATATTCACATAAACACTCATTATCTTTCCAAAAAAAGCTTAACTTGCTGTTTTTTGAAAAAATAGAATAAACTTTATATATATATAAATTATAAAAAAATGAATTTCCAAACAAACATTATTTGGACAAATAATACTGTTTAAGAATCTACAAACATTCAAATAAAAATATAAACATTGAGAAAGTAGATTTTAAATAAGGTAAAAAGCAAGAAAAAAATAAAGTTTATAAAATAAATGGTAATATGTTAATGACCAGTAATGAACAAAGAAAGATAAAATGAATAATATCAAGGGATATGACAAGACTAAAGAGAGCTTAATTATCATTTGATGCAATATCAGGGACATTACATGCCAGAGAAAGAAGGTATAAATGAAATATAGTTTTAAATTATAAATGAAATTTAAAGTTGGAAAGAAAAACATTAAATATTTATTTCTGAGTGTAATGAGATGAAAGGGCATCAGGATTAATTATAAAGTAAATAGGAGAAAATTATAAGTAATAAAAACAAAAAGGTAAACATTTTATGATTTTTAATAAAAAATGGAAAATAACAGAATGCATAATGGAATTAACAAAACAGTTTTTTTTTAATGGGAGAGGAAAGAAAAGAAAGTGAACTAAAAGTGGAAAAGTGATTTGGTGATAAGGAATAATAAGAAGATAAATTTATCATGAATTATAATAATTTGGGAACGGGGGGGGGGATAACTTGACAAACAGAATTTCTGGAAATGTAATATATACACAGAAACTTATGATTTCATTTAACGAGAAGCCATTTTAAATCATGAAAATTTAAGTATAATAAATTATACTTATTTAGGAAAAACTTATTCATGGAACAACTAAGTCCAAAAATATTATTATGATAATTCACAAGCCAGAGTTCCAAATAATTATTTAAATTAAGAAAGAAAACAAACCAAGAATCTTAATCCCATACGTTCACTCTACAGCTAAAAGCCTTATCAATCAACTATCATGTGACTTTGAAGCCGCTTTCCGTTCACCTCCCAACACCAATAGACTGATAAATAATACCAAAGACAGGATCAAACCTGAACTCACCCCTCAAGTTGTGTACAAAATTACCTGCCCCCCAAAAAATTGCATGACAACATATTATGGAGAGACCAAAACTAACATTGCCACCAGAGTAGCTCAACATCGATACCTTTACAATAAAACCAAAACAAAGTATGAAGGTAATTCAATTTTTGTCGAACATGAAAGAAACTCTGGACATGCTTTTCTACCTATCACAGCCAGTGTCGTTTGCTCTGAAACAAACAACATCAAACGTAAAGTTAGGGAAGCTTACTTCATTGCGGCTGACCCATCGGCAATCAACAGAAGAGAGGCCTGCTATTCCCTATCTCGTAAATGGTTCACGTAACATCTGTATATAAATTTGCATAAAATTTGCATAGTTTTACAGTTATTAACAGAATAACTCGCCATGAATATGGGACTGTAGACTGTCCCGAAAGCGCTTGGCAGTAAAAATTTTGACAATTTATTAATAGCTTCATTAACTGTGCGCAGAGCACATATATATATATATATATTAAATTAAGATGCAAATAATGCCCACCGCTTTTACATCAATGCTAATCAATAGATTAGCATTGATATAAAAAAAGATAGCATTTTCACAAGTTCACTTAAATTATTCATGGCAGATATATTTTCATATTTTTTTGTTATATGAATAATTTTATATCATCAGTATTACTTATATCATACATTGCAAGTTAATTATGGACTTATCCTTAAAAATATTATTCACTATTTTAAAAACTTATTTATGTAATGCATTGACTTGCAGAAATTAATGTCACAATGATTGATAAATAATTTTTATGATGCTACTAATCAAATGAAAAAAGTCTATTTCATCTAGTTTGAAGTTTAATCTGTCAAAATAAACTTAATCTAACAAAATTCATATTTATCTATATATGCAATAAAGAAATTGATTATCAGATTGTTTAAAGCAAATAAGTAAGAGTGTTAAAAATCTTTACAGCAAACCTGAATAATGTTGTGTAATAGTTATAATCGTCAGGATTATGACAACTTTGGCACTATCAAGGGCTTTGAACGTTCCCTCATCAGATTTTCAAGGAAATGGAAGGCTAAAGAGTTGTGAGTTGGAATAGTTTGAAGCCTGTCCATTAAAGTATGAAGATTGGCTATCTTAATATAAAGCTGAGCACTGATTATATATATGTGTGAGGATAGTAATCTAGATCAACTGATGTTTGCTGGTTTAGCATGAAATATGTATATTGGTGATTATTTATCTCTTCAACATGTGTGTGATCAGGTGGGTCAGCAATATGAGATGGCACTGAGAGTGGTGGGTCGCGCGGAAGTCTGAGTTCGAACCCCGCATATATTACATATATAAATGCAGGTTTAAGCCTGTACAAAGTATTAATCATCAGGATTAGTAGTTTTTCAAAATCTAGGCTAGATACATTATCTTTAGCAATTTTCTCAAAATTTTTCTTTTGAATGTTGGCTTAAGAAAAGCTTATTCTATGTTGATTTCCTAACACATGCTGAGCCTGCTTGCATTCCTGAATTGCAGGGTGCCATTACGGAATTTAATTGGGACAATTGCATATTATTTTCTTATTTGTTGATTGTGTGGGGATTATTAGAAATAAATCATGCCTCTATGACTTTGGGCTTTTTATCATCATATTTGATACATACAATGTTGATCTTTATTGAGTCAAAGATGTGGGCAGGTTTCTAATTATGTTCTAGAAAAACCGATCTAAACTTAAAATCATTTTTTGCATACCTATATAAATACTTAGGCTATACAACTCCAATAGCACTATTTGCAAAAGACTCCCTGTAGTATACAAATCTACAAGAAGTATTGTTGCTCTGATTTTATGCCCTATTGGGATGAGGTTAATCTTAAGATAATTTGTCTTTTGTATTGCTTAAAAGTTTATTGAGATTAGGGGAATTCTCAGGCTGACATTCTACATGTTAGCACAGATTTTTTTTCATTTTTTTGTGAAAGCCTTGATTAAGGCAGACTTATCTAAGGTTTATTGTCTGCCTCTTGTGAAGGTGGCTGTCTTATTTTTTTTATAAAATTTCATAACAGTATTAATTAGTGCATTATAACAGTAGCCTATTTTGCATAAATTCTTAATGTAGCTGTTGATATTAGCTTTTCAATCAGCCTTATATTTACAAAGGTTTAAGTTTCTGCTTAAGAATCCCTCAATCCCAGTTAATTTATGCATAATTGGAGTACTAAACTATGAATTGCCCCTCAGATTTCTAGAGCCTTCTGTAATCCAGAGTATTTATATTTAATTGTATATGTAGATCTAAGAAATTCAGATCCCTAGAAACATTTTCATGCTCAATCGTTCACTAAAATGACATTTCCTGTACTGACATTTTGTGTATCTCAATGGCATATACTTCAGATGCACAAATAAAAACATCACCCACTTACCATTTGTAAATTAAGTTAGATTCAATGGCCAAGTATTTATGAATAACTACATCCTCACACGTATCCAAGCCCTATACAGAGATCAATGGACCAACCATTGTCCATCCTGTAGTATTTGTTATTGAATAATATTGTAATATCATTATCTATCTATTTTAATGCAGCAACAATGAAATCACTCTTTTTTAGAGTTATAAATGGCATTATATGCAGCATGGCTTTGACTAAGTTTGAAGATGTAGTTTTTTTTTATAAATACTTGTCCATTGGATCTAACTTAATTTACAAATGGTATGTGAGTGATGTTTTTATATCTGCACCTGAAGTATATCTCAATGAGATAAGCAAAGAGTTAGCACAGAAAACATCATTGGATGGTTGAGGATGAAAATGTCTCTAAGGGTCAAAATTTTAGACTTAAATATAGAATGATCATCAAGCTTCTAAAAATTTGGGAGGCAATTCATCAGCACTCTAGTACTCTAATTACACATAAATTAGCTGAAATTAAGGAATTTTTAAACAGAAACAAATCTTTGCAAATATGAGGCTGATTGAAAAGCCAATATTGATGCCTGCATTAAGGATTTATGTAAAATAGGCTACAATTATAATGCACTAATTAATATTGCTAAAAAATGTTATAAAAAAATAAGAGAATCACCCTCACAACAGGCACACAATAAACCTTAGTTAAATCTGCCTTTTATTCCAAGACTTTCACAAAAAATGAAAAAAATCTGTCTAACATGTGCAATATCAGCCTGAGAATCCCCTTAATCTCAATATACTTTCAAACAATATAAAGGGCATGTTATTTCAAGCAAAAAATAATTCTGAGTTTAGATCAGTTTTCTAAAGCATGATCAGAAATCTGACCACATCTTTGACCTAGAAAGGTTAACATTATATGTATCAAATGTATTGACAGCAAGCCAAAGTTAAAGAGGTGTGGTTTATTTCTAATAATCCCCATGTGATAAACGAAAATAGTGTTCAGTTATCTAAAATGTGGAATATTTAAATTTGCAATTTACATAATTTGTGTCCCAACTAAATTCCACAATGCAACCTGCATGCTATGATTTGGGCTTTACTCGTCCACGCATGCTCAGCATGTGTTAGGAAATAAACATAAAATAATATTTTCTTAAGCCAATGTTAAAAACGTTTGTATACGTTATTACAATTAGCTTAAGGAAAGATAAAAAAAAAAATTGTTTCGGATTAAAGTTTTTCTTATATTCTGTGTGTAATATTCAAAAATAATTATTTTTATAAAGACCATTCATCAATTCTCATTTTAATTATGATGTTACTGCTTCCATATTGGTTAATTAATCAACTTTCTAAGATTTAATTATTTAAAAACCACTTACATGTCTAATTACCATAGTTATTATTATTTTTTTTTTAAACTCATTTTTTCACTAATGAATTTTTTTAATTGTTAAAAATGCCAAAGATTTTACTTCAATAAAATAATTTTTTAAAAATTTATTTAAGATTTCACAAACAGAAAATGGATTGAAATAACTTAAAAATTTATATGGACGTACATATATTTGTATAAAATTATACATATGTGCATATATATATATCAGTGACAAAGCGTGACTTTTTTAGGAATGAAAGCACACTACATCTTTTTTTTAATAATGTTTTTTATTTTACTTGCCACAACAATTTTCATATATTTAAAAGATCGTGTATAATTTAAAATGCGATTTAGTTTAAATTATAAATCAATTTTATACTTTATTTTGCTTAGATCGCATATATATATTATATTCCACGTACCACCATCATATATATATATATAGCGTCTTATTTAATCGTTTGCTATTTTTTAAATTATTTTAAAATAATCTGTAAAACGCCACATCTACATTTAGTATGGCGGGATGATGAAATCAAAACTTTATTAAAGACAATAAATGTTTGTCGAAATATATTTTAAGTTAGCCAAAATCTTGTCGGAAAGTAAATGGCCAAATATAAGAAAACATCCTGTTCGTGGATTAAAACAAAAGCTAAAAGTTATTTTGGTCTCTAAAAATATGAAATTTTAAAGGTGCTAATTGCTAACTTTACCGCGAAAATTTTGTTTATTAAAAATATAATTTCATCATGAGCAAGTGTAAATAGGCTGTTTTTTGCTACATATATACTCAGTCAAATTTTAGAAAGATCTACAAGCCGAATCCATGCCCGTTTGAATTTTAGGATGGCAAAGTACTTAGGCGGAGTGTGCTGTTCCTTATGCCCCGAGGAACGATGATCTTCATCTCCATCCTACATGCCAAAATGATACAAGCCAACATAATGATGGATAACCTTCCTGATAAAAACCTACTGCAATGGTACTTAGAGTAGAAAGCTGCTGCCTATCCAGAGAACAAAGCCAAGAGACAAGCTGCTGCCCAGGAGTTAGGTAATATATAACCTTCACGATTATAGCAAGAACTCTCAGATGAACTTTAATTATTAATTTTCAAAACTATAGCTATAGTAAATTTAAATAAATGCCCAGTTTAAAGTCTAATAGTTCAAATATTTCTTTTACTTCAACCGGTAAAACCAATAATAAATACTTGCTTGATTTACTGTAAAATAGCTCTGTAAAATCTATTATCTCGAACCTGGTAAAGATATAAACTTAATAATTATTTTGTTAATTTAATTCTGTTTTACTCTTGTATTTGTGGTGAAATCTATGCTCTTTTATATGTGTAAGTTCTTAATATTTCATTTAGATATGTGATGATATGCCAAATATATTTCGAACCAGCGAGCGGATATATTTTCATAATTTTATCCTGAAGATAATATTTCTATCTTCAATTTAGTAATTATGATATAATGATTAGTTATATTACATCTGAATCGCTGTTTCAAAATTAAAATTCATTAATTAATAATTGATTACCTTGCGATCATTGCAGTAATTTAAATCAACTCTGAATTCCATTTTATATAAAATTGTTTCGGTTTGCTTTGTTATACTGATAAATTATGATTTTAAGCATAGTTTTACTTAATTAATAATAGAATTCTGGCCAGAGAGATATTAATAAGGCATATTTAGTTATTTTCATTAATTCTGATCCTCTTAAATATGCTTTCACTCCGTTTTTATTAAATATGATTAGAGATATGAATTAATTGTTTGTTAAATGAGAGTATTAATATATTTAAGTAACCCCTCTCTCTTTATAGCATATTTTAAGTGCCTATAGTGAATGTATGTAGGGTTAGTTTGACCAGTTTTCTCTATAATATATAATATTCGGGATTTATCCAAAACTAAGATAACATATAGTTTGATGAATGACGATTCACATCATTATCAAGCTATATTATTAGGCTCGAGTATTAGAGAATCTTAGTAAACAGTCATAATATTATCGCTGTAGTAATTAAATTATATTTCTGACTAGCATAGTTATTTATCATTTGGAAAAACATGATATTAAATGAATATTATGTTGGCATATTAAATTCTTATATGCATAGATTATTTGCTGAGCAAGGAAGTCAGCTAATACATTTAAATGAATCTGAACACTATTACCTGACTGATTACATTTCATTGTATAATATCTGCAAGCATCTATTTGATCTCTATGTGATTCCTAAATAGTATAATTTAATTTATTTTGTTTTTCATTACTAATAATTTTAATAAATGTATTTAAATTTATCCTGTCTTCATTATTCTTTTATCATATCCCAATTCAATCCACTTACTTATTAATTATATTATCAGATATTATTATACAAAATGTCAATATTATATTAGCTTAGCCTTTAGTAGACGTGTTTAGTCCAATTTTATGTGATGTGTATGTGGTTAGCCTTCCTGTTTAGAGCCAGCTTGTGAGTAAAATTAAGGCCCATGCATAACCTTAGAAATGTCACTCATATGGTGTTAAATCACAGAGTGCTGGAAAATGAGTTGATGCCTAGTTCAGACTCTGGATCTTACTATCCCATTTCGATCGGCTTTAGTGTATTGGATTCTGGATTTTGTTACGTGAATGTGCAAATCTGACCATTGCAATATAGATAATGCATTATCAATATTAAGTTTTAATTGTAAATTAGATTTTAGCATTGTGTGAATTTCTTATAATCAACATATAATGCATTGGTCAAACTCATTCTTTGCCAATTCAACTGTTGGTAAAAAAGTTGAAAGTCAACAGAAATTCCATACAATAAAAAAAAATGTTTGATTAGTTCGTTCTTTTTTTTATATTTAGCAAAATAGTTGAGATTTTATTTTTTACGTTTTAATAGCTTATATATACTAAATGTACTTATTGTTCTAATTACACTATTGTATGTGCAACTTGTTGGATTGATTTTGTGAGTTGAATATGTACATATTTTAGTGAATTTTTAAAATTGAATTTTAATTAAAGCTTTTGACAGTTTTAGTGAATTTTTCTATGGAAGCACTCATTCTGTTCAATACATGGACACTTCATCCCTGACACACACATATATATATATTGTGACCTCAACTTTCTCTTATTTATTTATTAACTTCACTTTACTACGCCAAACTTCACTTTCTTTGTATTTAACCTTAATTTCCTTTCATTTCATTTATTTCAAGTAGCTAGTCAATTGAATCTAATATTAATCTTAGGATTAAACCAGGACTAGTGTGTTTATCTACCAATATTAACAATAAGACTAAGTATATCCGGGCACCAAATTGCAACTATAAATTATAATGCCCACCAGAGATCATCATCATTAGCCATGTTTAGGATTAATAGAAGATAATGGAGAAAGTAATTAAATTGTCTCTAAAAAAATGTAATGTTGATAAAACCATTCAATTATTGTGGTCTTGGTTTCAAACCTAGAATCAATTATGCAAATGTTCCATGCTAAAATTTATTACTAAATGAATAATAATGAGACAACTTTCTTCCACAACTTTAATATAAATATCTCATCTCGAGTGGTAACCACAAAAATGTTATATATATTTCTAATTTATTCATGACTGGAAATAAATTAGTAATCGATGCAGAGAACTCATAATTTATGCTTATAATATAAAATTATTATTTAATTTAATATAGGATAAAATTATTATAAATAAATCCTTCCCATTTAATTCCATTACTGCATTTGTCATTCTCAGCATCTATCACTTTCAATAGCTACAATTATATAACACGGAATGTCTGTGTTATGTTCTATAATCTGATAACCCTTAATCCTATTTCTTTAAACACACATATTAATCTTTCAATCATCTATCAATTTATGATCATTATTACAATAATAGTATTTCCAATTTTATTATCAATGCTACTTGACTTCCAAACTAACTCTTAGATTAATAATCGAACTGCTCTTTCTCAAGGTCTAGATCTGCCAATGAGGTGCAATTATGAGCGATTACATTGCAATGGATATGATTCCAAAATATGCTAAATTAGATTTTAATACGAGTTTACTAGTGGGAATCACACTAAACACCAAGAGCAGGAAAGGGATTTTATGTCTGCTCCCAATATTTACAACATTGCAATGAACCAAATGATTAAATTTATTAAAATTAAATTAACTATTCTCTGTCATTTTATTCTGTATTATATAATCTGTTTGACCAAATTTAATTAATAATTTTAAATCTATTATATTTTGCCAAAGTAAACTATGGAGGTAAAACATGGACATTAATCATAGAAATCGATCAAGAAATTACTTATGTAAGTGACATACGGAAATAAATCATAAAATGGATTATGCAAATCAACTATGAAAATAAATTATGTAAAAATGAATTATGTGAATCGAATATGGAAATAATCAATATAAAAATGAATACCGTAAATCAATCATGGAATCAATCAATATTAAAAATGAATAATTTAAATTTAAAGATGATCTAATATTAGTTTTAAATATAGGTGCTGGATGAAGATTCTGGAGATATTTGAAACATTAAAACACAAGATGCAATATAATTTCATAACAATAACAAATCTTTATTACAATAATAATAATAAAATAAATAAATAAAAAGAAACAAAAACACACATATATAAATAATATCATTACACTCAAATATTATATGATATGAGATCTACTAAAGAATAATATTGATGATACGAATACATATTTAAATTAACTAAATTTCTGAATAACTCATTCATCGTTTTGACCCCATCTATTTATTAAATATTAAAAACGCTTACGCATGGAATCAGAATTCCATATTTACTTATCTTTAACTTTAAGAAAAACCTATAAATTCCTGCTCCCCCTTTCATTGCAATCATTATCAATTGGACTATTCCAAAATAATTATCAATTTTGATTATTCTAACAAGCAATAATAAATAACTATCAATTTTAATTACTTCTACAAGCAACAATCTTTTAGATTTCTTATGAAAAGGATGATGTGACATGAAAAATCTCTCATTGGTCCTGCAAATGGGTTTAAATATAAAAAACCATAACTTTATGTTCATGCATGCCAACTATTCATGCTTTCGACCATATATATTTTGATAGGTCAGCATGTTGCCCCAGCTTGACGATATTCAATTTACCATCCTTCACAAAATCGACTATAGATTGGTTAGCTTCCAAATTAAAATCTCTGTCATCCCCTCCATCAACACACATACATCCGACTGAAATCCTCATCCTGTCAAAGCAACTTTTATTCTGTCCTACACAAGAAAACACTCTACATATTTCATATTAACATGCAGTATTTTATAACGTGCACACATCAGCATCTTAATAAGGGAAATTAAATAAAAACAACAACAAACGACTCCCAACTTCGAATGTCTGCATTATCCAGAGAGAGGTCTTCTCTGAGACCTAGAACCATGTGAAGAACTCTTGTCTATACACTTACTCTATATAGGCATGCACAACATTTTCCACACTCTAACAATAACTCAATAAATAAATCCCTACTTTAATAAAAATAAATGGAGCTGGAAACTGGTCCAAGATCTCCTCTGCACTAGTGAATAAACCATAAGAGTTATTCTCTATCTATCCCTTCTGAGGTGGTAGGATAACTCTACCTCAGTAATAACAAGCATTTATAGCTTTATATATGCATACACATACATCGAGTATAGTCCAGATAAATGACAAAAAAGACTAACCAGATCTCGAATCAAAACCATGACTATCTTAATTTACAAAGTCAAGTAAACAGCAACTCCCATCCAACATTTATATTAATAACAGATCAAATCAACATTATAGCATATCAATGATTTTTCATATGAATCCAATCACTCTTCATACATCTAATATCAAGCATAAAATTTTGATAATAATAAAAAATATTTTGTATCTCTTTTTTTTAAAAATAAATAAATGTAAGCATTTAGACTTCATCATCATTATATGTTAACAATTTTTAAACCCTTTTTCTTTTTTTACTTCAATGGGATCATAATCATTTTTCCTTCTTTTAAACATTTTTAAAACATTAAAAAAAAATTTTAATTAATATAATCGTTAAAGTTTCTATAAAATATGCTACATATTATATAAATAAAGCAAAATAAAGAATAAATATTAAACATTATGATTGTCTCTTTCCATTGTCTCTTTCCTTCGAGGCCAAGTTTGAAGACTTGATATATTGTCCACCAGTTAATTACAATTTTGTTCATTTTGTTTTGGAGATAGCTATATAGATGCATATACAGCCTTTTTAATCAAGATGTATATAAAAATGCACAAACAGTTCTTTTAATCAAGATGTATATAAAAATGCACGGACAGTTCTTTTAATCAAGATGTAGATACACTGATAATTAAAAAAAAATTTAAAAGAGTTGTTCTGCTGATTACCTTTCCATTTTGTTGAGTTTCTATCCTGGATTTGAATTTAGTTGTTTTTTTCTTCCTTTTTTCCATTTTAGGTTTAAAATACAGTCAAAACAAGTAGATTTTAATTACTAAATATGGATTGGCTTTTAAACATTATACAAAAGTTTGATGCTCTCTTTTTAAATGAATTTTAATAAGCCAAATAATTATTAAAATATGAATTGGCCCTTTAACATTATATAACAGTTTGATTGTTCTCTCTAAATGAAATTTTAATAAGCCAAATAATTATTAAAATATGAATTGGCCCTTTAACATTATATAACAGTTTGATCGTTCTCTCTTTAAACGAAATTTTAATAAGCCAAATATACATATTGTGGCATTGCACACAGAATCTTATTAAAAGTTGATTTGTTCATAATTGACTATGGAGAAAGAAAACATACACCTATTATATATGAATTAGAAATTCATATTTTACTTATAGTTTACACTTCTTAACATGTTAACTCTAAGAAAAAAAGTTGAAAAGCCAGAGAAAACATTCAGAGAGAAAAATTGGCAATCTAGCTTTGAATTAGTAAGTTAATTCTCAATTAGCCCCTCCCCACTCTACTTGGCTCCTTTTATAAGAAAAGGGGGGAAATCTGTCAGCTGGCCTTTCTCTGACCTCTAATTAACCTCTCAGAGACCAACCATTTAAAAACCATTTGTTAACTGTCACTTTCACTTCTTACTTGCAGTTCTAATTTCACCATATGGCTCAAACACATGGCTAGGTGAATTATGAAAAACCCAATTAAAATATCTAAGATTGCTTGACAATTTTTACAAAATAAATGTTACCTAAATAACTTTTTATTTAAACTTACATTTTGGATCTGCAAGCAACAAATCAAACATTCATTTTTTACACTATATTATGAAATAATATAAAAATTATATAAATTTCTATAAAGGAAAAAAAATCAAATCCATATATCTGTATCACACACACATACATATGCAGAACATTAAATAGAAAACTGCTTATTCAGATCACATGAGCATAAAATATCCACTATAATTTCTTATAATCACAAACATAAAATATCCATTAGAATTTCTGATAATCACAAACCTATCCATAACAAATTCAATTTCAACTTTCACTAACTTTTTATTGACAAACATTAAAATTCATGAAGACTCTTTATTTTAGACATATAAATATTTATTTTTCAATTATTATATTTTTCAGTTATTAAAGTGCGTACAAAAAAAAATCAATTCCCCTTTCATTAAATAATGCTAGCTATATTTCATACAAGTACAAACTGTATCTCTATATATGTTAGATTTGAGCTATACAGTTATTGATTTTTTCAAATAAAACTTTTCAACTTTTCTTAAATTAATAAAAAATTTTTTTGCCTATAAATAGTTGATTTTCTTACAATTGGTTTTAATTATAAATTTATTAAACACACATTGATTATGTAAGTAATATTTACCGAGGCTATAACCTCAAGAATATGCATGTAAAATGTGATAATAGGGACCTCTACAGGCGTTTAACCACAAGCTTACGCTATGGAAGAAAAGAGGGGAACCCTTCTTTACTTCAACCTACTTTCTATTTAAATAGGTGAAGTGGAAGCGGTTAGATCTGCTATCGCATTTTACATGCATATTCTTGAGGTTACAGCCTCGGTAAATATTACTTACATAATCAATGTGTGTTTAATAAATTTATAATTACAACTTTAAATTACTGTAATAGATTTCTAACTATAAAGTCTTTCCATTGACTCATTGTAAATCAAAAGATTTTGCGAGTATTAATGTGTAATAAAAAATGTGGACTTAATCAGTGAAGTATTAAATAGCTTCACGCTCGCAGATCTAACCGCTTCAGCTTCACCTATTTAAATAGAAAGTAGGTTGAAATAAAGAAGGGTTCCCCTCTTTTCTTCCATAGCGTAAGCTTGTGGTTAAACACCTGTAGAGGTCCCTACTATCGCATTTTACATGCATATTCTCAAGGTTACAGCCTCGGTAAATATTACTTACAATTGGTTTATAGATAAAATAAACCAAAGGTTACAATATATATATATATAACAGTAACAGTTATATTAATGTTAATAATTTAAAATATATATTATGTAATTCTCAATAGTAAATACTCTTTTCATATAATTATTTAATTCTTACAAACTTTTATTGTTCAATTAATCTAAAAAGGTAAATCAAACTATAAGAAAGTCTTAAATGCACTGAAGCATCTTTCGGAAGATTGCTGCCAGAATCATGGTGCTGAATAAAAATGCACCATTAGAAATATGCCTTTATATTAGCATGACCCAATATGTAAATATGCTCGGTATGTAATTGAAGTGATTAGATGTTCCTTTTTTTTCAATAATGGGACACAGGAATCTTTTTATTGATGAAATGTGGATCCCTTGCAATAGCCCATGCTCTTTATATTTTCTTTTCCTATCATTCCTCTCAGCATATATTGTTCTTACAAGTTAAATTTACTTTTTCAGATTAACTTGAAACAATAGAAGTTTGTTAGAATTAAAAATATATATTAACAAATAAAACAGCTTTATTAACATGAATAATTAAATAATAATAATAATAAATATTATACAAAATTGAATATTTTGTATATATTTACATCTAGCAGTAATGGTTAGTATTAAATGATTTATTACTACAAAAACTCTGCTTAAGATTATGTATGCTGCATTATGCTCTAACATCATTAAGCATCAATCTAATTATTGCATTTATATAAATATCTAGCAGTTTTTCAAATTATAAAATTATTAAATATTATCTATAATATTTTTAAATATTTTTATATTAACTATTTATTTAATATTTTTAATTACTAACTAAATAATATCTACATCTAATGATAGTGATAAAAAGAAAAATCATAAATTGAGCCAATACTAGGTTATTTATCACCTTTCTGCATTTTATTAAAATAAATAATTTAAAGACAAAAAAAACTGAAAAGGTAATTCTTATTTAAAACAAGTTTAAATACAAACATTTTTCTGCTTGATTTTCTTTTACAAAATTAGAAACTATTTTATAAATATAACATCCAATTCAGCACATCCATCACTTTCAGTTTCTATTAATGCATTGTATACAAATCTTTTTATGAACTAGTCATTATATATGAATTTATTTAAAATCAATTTTGATTTATTACTGAAGTATCTCATACGCTAATTTTTTAAGTCAATTCTAAGATCATAAACTGATTTCTAAAAATCCAGTATTCTTAAGTCCATATAAATGATAATTTGTGGATGCAATTTAGTTCTTCATATTATTTATTAACTATGATATAAATTATGGTTAAAATGTTTTGGAAGTTATGCTTTTTGCTTGGCATAAATGTTTTACTTTAAATGGCAAGTTAGAAATAAGTAAACTATGTGAATAAAACATATCTATATTCATCATAAATTATAAACTAGGATTGTCTAATTAAACAATTATAACTATAATGAATAGTAAAAACAAGTTTCATAAAGCTGAGATAGGGAAGCTATTGACAAGAATTTCAAATCTAGTCATGGCTGGTTTTTAAGATTGAAGGAAATAAATAGTATTTACAATGTAATTCAAAGTGAACTGTTTACAATCAAAAATTATTTTATTATAATACTTTTTTCTTTAAGGCAAAAAAATAATATTATAGTAAAATAATTAAATTAAAAAATTTAATTAGTGTGATATTATTTTTTAATTATTTTTACCTTTTCTACTTTACTGTATTATTATATTTTACATTTCTTTTTGATTTTGTTTATAAGTGTTCAAATAATTGGGTTAATAAAAATATAATTATATAAATGAATAATTATATTATTGAATACAATTGTTAATAAAATAATTTTACATCAAAATAGCTTTAACTCATCCTGTTTAAAGAAATACCATGTAGATTTTTTGCTATAAGTATTTATGAGCAGAAAAAAAAGGTCTAAACTTAATGATGAATTGTGCTTAATAACAAATAAATTTTTTCCATATGGCTATTATTATGAGGTGCTATTGTGTGTATATATATATGTTTTAATAATTTTTTCCAATTTCATTTGGTTAAAACTATAAATATACATATTTATAAGTTACTTGTTTCAAAATCTGATCAACTTATTGTGTGCCAAGATGTACATAAGTAAATTCTTCTCAAAAACAAATTTGAGTTATTACTTTATTTTAAGGAGCTAACTAACATTAGGTATCTACAAAAAAATAACTGCTGCCTTCTAAGAGTTTTTTCATAGCCTGCAGTTAATGTAATCATATTCAAGATCTGTAATAATATTCAAACAATTAGATAAAATTATAAAGACACATTAGTGTCTTGAGTTTATTCAATGTTATTAGAAATTATTATTTTTTGCAATAGATTATTGCTTATTAATAAATATAAATAAAATTATACTATCTGGATTTAGTAGTTGATATAGTACTGAATACTGTGATAAATGAGTAATTAGAAAGAGAGTCACGCAATATAAATTAGATAAGATGATTATCAGAAATATTAATAAAGTACAGAGAAAAAGTAAAATCACTTTTTTGGTAAGTTGTGAAGCAGAAGAACATTTTAGACTGCCGATGGAAATTATTATTCCATTTGGTTATTGAATAATATGACACAATTGTACTTTTTAAAATCAAAAGTCACTTGCAATGTAGCATAAAAGATAAAAATGAAAATCATAAAAATTTTCAGGAAAAGACAAACAAACACTAATGCAAAAAACTTAATTAATAGTATATTTGGGGGAAAAAACAAAGAAAAGTCAAAATAATATTGACAAAAGAATCTAAATCTTGCTGAATAGATTTTGTCAGTTACATATTGACAGTAAAACCAAGACCAAAATTTAATTTATGGTGAAGTAATGCTTTACTGGAGATTAGTGAGATTATAGAAAATCTCATCAGATATGGAGTAAAAACCAATATAACTTATAATAAATATTTAGTCTAAACTATGAATCTAGCAATTGAAAATCAGAATGGTGTTAGTTGAAAATAATTAGTTTTAATAAAATATATTACAAAGACTGGTTAATAATATATTTAAAAATAAAATTTCTAAGGCGATCATTCTTACAACAGTTAAATATTATTGTAAATATCAGACTCACTATTTTTATAATTTTAATTATAATTTAATTATAGTGAGTTTTGTCTGTTTTAATTATAATCATATTAAATATTTTCTGATTATATTATCATAATAACAACAATAATAAAAATCAATATTTCTGAGTTTAAAACAAGGATTATAGAAGACCATGATAAAATAAAAAGTGATAGTTGGACAGAAAATTTTTTAGAGCATGGTAATATTTAAACATTGAAGAGTGATTAATAGTGAAAATATTGAGAATAAAGATACTGAAAAATTTCCTTATAGATAGAATTTTAATAAGAGTAAAAAAATAGTTAATAGTCTGTTAAAACTGGAATTAAAAAAATATAGGTATCAATTTAGTAAGCATTCTATACCATTTTTGGACACCACCACTGATATAACATACTGATATCACTCGTAGTTTTGGGACTCCTTGGTATCAAAATGGCATAGACCACCTACTAAATTGGCACAAAAAGATGATTGTTAATCTAAAGAAAAGGAGTAGTTGTGGGCCAGAAAATTAGGACTATCATCAGAATATCTTGGAGTGTGTTGTGATATTGATATCCAGGACCTGTTTTTTTAAACAAATGCATATATTGTTTAAGTTTTATTAAAAAATTGAGTATTGTTAATGATTTTATTTAAATAAATCTATTAATGTATGGATGAATATTTGCAAATAATTGTCATTAAAATAATTAATATTTATTTTAAATCATAGTTTTATGTAAAAAAAAAAAAAAAGTAACAATAAACACTAGATAGTATTACAATAATGTTTAGTGAAAAAAAAAATATTTTATTTAAAAAAAAAAAATCAGGTAACTAAAAGATGGTTATGTGATTTATGTCATCTACAGTATTTTTATTATGCTTTTCATACAATGGAAATTTAATTTAAAACATGAAAATATTTGATTTATTTATAAGCAATATTTTGTAAAAAAAATATTTTGAAAAGCAAATTATCAATAAAATTTAAGATGAAGATTACATCTTTCATAAAATTGCTTATAATGAATCTTAGGCTGAAATTATTATGAATATATACATGTAGCATGCTGTCTCAATTTCATTTTCAGAAAAGAATATGTCAGTAATATGGTTTGATGTTATATCATTATAGCTAGAATAAATCATTAAATTTATTAAAGCTAAATTTTGTTGATTTCCATTGGAGAATTTACAATCAAGCATTTTCTATGGCTTCTGTTTATTTATAGTTTTTGTTTTTTCCAAGCAAATGCTGTTCTCATGTATCTAGGTAATGTATTTTTTGTTAACTTTTTTTGCATTTCTGGTTATTTCTAAAAAAAAAAAAAAATCTGTTTGTAATCAATCTAAGCATCTCGTGTGATGAGTAGATCAATCTTTGCTGACAACTTTGGCTATTATTGATATTTTAGCTTTAATATTCTAAAAATTCTATTTTTAACTTATGACATTTATATTAAAGGTAAAAAACTTTTGTATTAGTTAAAAAAAAAAAATTTTTATTCATGTTTTTTTTTTTTTAAACCACCAAACTTTTATATCCATATGTGGTTAAAATGAAAATTAATGTCTATTCTACAATTTTTTTTTATTTCATTTAATTCCAGACTAGATTTGGTTTTATTTTAGGGAATTTTGGAATAAATGAATTTTATTTTCTTTTACTGTTAATTTTTGTTTTGATTTTTACATTTTCACTTGTTATAATTTTGACTTTTGTGACATAAAATTGCAATTCTGCCTTTTTATGACCTCAATGAACTTTTACAAAAAAAACCCAACACATTTGTTTTACATACAAAAATCTTAATAGAAAATTCTAAACAGTAGCTTATATTGTAAGACTAATATAAAGATAAACCACAATTGAAATATATAGAAAAACAAGATTAGAAATATGAACATGAGAATACTACCAAGATTAGAAATTGTAAATATTATAATAGATAAACTGAAAAACATAGGATAAGAATATTATACAAGATGATCATTAACTTGATAAAAATATCATTTTACATTTGGAAACTCACATAAAAAATATGTAGCAAGAACAGATTCTGATGTTAAAAAAAGCTATAATTTCAAGTAATTATTAAAATATGTTATTTTAATGTTAAAAGAAAGCTCAGTAACTTATCTGTGATAAGTATACATGCATTAACAGAGAATTATAAAGAGAAAGTCAAAAATTATGAAAATCCAGAAATGTATATCAGAATGTGAATGTAAAATGTTTATGGAAAATTTGAATGAAAACAAGAAATGGAATTAACTTGGTAGGAGTGATATAGGAATTGAAAAATAAATAAGATTCTTCATTTAATCTAACAATTCATATCTTTCATTTATATTATTTGATTAACTTCTAATATATCCTCTTTTTTTAGATTTATCCATTTTAATATGGAATTAAGTTTCTATTTGATTACAATATATTTTGCATTTGAATATTTGTTTATATATATGTAAAGCAACACATTAATGATTGTGAATTTTATCAGCGATTTTCAAATAAAGGAAATAATGCTTTTTTTTATATATATGTATGCATCACATTTAATTATATGTATTCCATCTTTCATTCTTTTAAATAAAATAAATAAAATCTGCATTATATAAAAGAAGATACCAATCTAGTCTTATAAGTGATTATTAATATATAAAAATTTGTTTATGAGTATTTTTTTGAAATTGGTCTTGTGAGTTTTATATTATCATAAAATGTTTTATTTTGCAATGAACTTAGTAAAAAGTGCTTTAATTTTCTGATACATATTTTATAACTTAAGTTCCCTTAGTATAATAAATTATTATGATAGAATGACAGCCTGTTAAGCTAATTGCGCAGACGCTGTGAGAATGTTATTAATAAATGAATACCTTTGAACAACCACATGATATAGTATTTATATAAGAGTAAAAAGGAATCTTCTTACTCTTACGACTCAAATGTTTATATATGAGCAAATCTAAAGTAGTTGTAACGAAGGCTTGACTACATAATAGTCACTTTAGAAAATTTCATTGGCGTCATTCATACAGACATTATATATAGTAATTTAAAGTGACTATTATGTAGTCACGCCTTCATTACAACTACTTTAGATTTGCTCATATATAAACATTTGAGTCGTAAGAGTAAGAGGATTCCTTTTTACTCTTATATAAATACTATATCATGTGGTTGTTCGAAGGTATTCATTTATTAATAACATTCTCACAGCGTCTGTGCAATTAGCTTAACAGGCTGTCATTCTATCGTAATTATAATCGCATGCAAGACGTTATAAAATAAATGTTTATAATAAATTATATAAATAAATGATAACTTTGATAATTTGTATATTTTCTCCCTTTTCTAAATCTTCTGATAGGTCCCAACTATACAATTCACTTTTGTTGTTGCTGTTATATGTTGAATTATTTCCATTATCTAGATGAAATTGTTAAATATTATTTAAAAAAAGTCAAACTTTATTCATAATCTTCCAAATATATTTAACATACTACCCTGACCACAATAAGTCTAGTTAGTTTAGAGCATCTCTTTAAATTCAATATTCATAAATCTAAATATTACTGGTTCACGCCACTGATCAAATCAGCAATATTTGAAGAAAAAAGGGAAAAATACAACTCAAAATATTTGGTTCTATCAATATGAATGTATGTGAAAAGTTTAAATAATGATCGAATTTTGAAAAAAAAAAGTTTTAAATAAATGATAATTTAATATGTAACAACAAACTATCTCAATTCTATCACAGAAATGTACTTATTTAAATACATGAATAATACTGCTTTTTATACAAAAAATGTTAAGAACTTTAACTATAAACTTTAACACATTTTCAGTGCTGAGGATTTATGCATTGCTTTCAAATGATTCTGTGATTTTCTGCGTATTAAGAGAGAAAAAAAAGATGAAAAGAAAGTGAAATCAAATTCAAAGAATAACTGTAATTCTTAATGATGTGATGGAAAGCAAAAACAAATACAATATATATATATATACACATATACACGTGTGTTAAAAATGTATATTATGATAGGTATTGAGTTGTTATCTGCACCATATTTGTAGCTGAAAAAAGGAAATCTTTTAAACTATATATATATATATATATTTAAAAGATTGGACTAATTGTAAAAATCAGACAAATTGTAATAATCAAAATAATATCTGTTCAATGAATTAATAATAAAGTTAGAAAAGTTGCACACAGGTTTTGATTAATTAAATAAATAAGTTCAATGAGCCATTAAGGAGCATAAACATTCATAACATAATACAGGATATTATAAATAAATGATATTTAATCAATAGTTTAGAAATTATTATCAATTTACCATATAATACTAAATCATCCATGCATTTTTTACTATTACTCAATACTTTATTTACCACCACCTTTTACAGTTTACAGTTTCGATTGCGGTAGCAATCTTTTTCAGAATTTTATATCTCCTAACTTCAACTAAATAAAGCATTGTGTAATAGTAGAAAAGTGCATGGATGATTTTGTATTATATGGTATACATTTGGTAATGCAATAAGAAAGATTAGTTATTATACTTCTTGAAGAAGATAAAGAAATATTGGAAATAGAGCTTGGATAAAAAGAAAGAAGAAACATTGATATAGATATATGAGTGAATACATGGAGCATATAAAGAATATTAAGAATTTGATAGACTATGTTAAAGAGAAGGAAGGTAAAGAAGCAGTGGACTATTTAAATAAAAGATGCACATTGGTGATTAAATTAAATAATATTAATAATAATATAAAATTTTTAAAAGAATGTAAAAGAAAAAAAAAGGACTTTAGCAGTTGAAGTTAGGAGATATAAAGTTCTGAAGAAGATTGTTGGGGCAATTGAAACTGTAAAATGTGGTAAATAAAGCATTGTGTAACAGTAGAAAAGTGCATGGATGATTTAGTATTATATGGTATACATTTGGCAATGCAATAAGAAAGATTAGTTATTATCAATTTATTGTTTTCCCTTTATTTGTTTTAAAATAAATTTTTGCATAACTAAAACATTTATTTGTGCTATATTATTTTATAAATTCGTTGAACAGGAAAATAATGGATTTTGTGTCTGTAAGATGTATCTCAGAAAAAATGAAAATCACATAATATTTTAATATTTATCTTTTGAAGAAGTCAGAACATTGATATTTATTTGAAAAACCCATAGTTTGTATCTGCCTTACTGTCTAATTATGAATAGCAAGATACTTTCAATTAACACAGGATGAACAGTAGAAACATTTCTATTTTTCTGGGAATGATTTGGCTACAGAATATTTTTCACTTCATTCTATGCTTCAAATCCAACTTGTGCCTAAGGAAAGTTAACATACTAATTATCATTAATTCTATAATTAAAAATAAGAGAGTAATCAAGTATTTTAATATTTTGATATATAAAGTATACCAAATTAGATGTGACTTTTTGTAAAATTGATTAAAAAGTACAAGTCTCTATTATAGAATTCACATGGGTCAAGTGATAAAAACTGTCTGCTAAATTTAAAAAACAAAATTGCACTTTCTTGATTTCTTTAAAAGATAAATAATTCATAAATCAATTTAATGGATGTAAGAGAGTTTATAAAATTTTAAACTACAAAAGCTATTTATAATAAAGACTCAAAAAAAGTTTTTTGTAAAAAAAAAAAAAAAAAGTAAAACGCATTAAAGTTGATTTCCTCTAAATGCTTGGTAACAGCTGTTCTCTTATAAATCCATTTAAAAAATTTTTTTTATTGATATCTGCAATGATACTAATTTTATTTTAACTTTAATCCTTCTTTTTTTTAAAAAAAAAAACAATGTTTAATAATTTGGTACATTCAATAAATTATTTTAATATTAAAATTTATCAGTATTTCTTAGTATATACTATACATGCTTTTATATCGTATCATTGATAAAAAAAAGAAATCATTATTTTTCCATAAATTGTTATAGCTAACATTTATTTTACCACTGATCTATTTTTAATTTCTGTTTAACACAATTTAAAACTTAAGACTATTTTTATATAGGAATTGTTTTATTTTGAACATCAAGTGATAAATTAGGTCTTTTTTTAAAAAAAAAAAAAAAAAAGTAAAAAAAACTTTATTATATCTAAGGTTTATATTTTAGGATAATAATTAGGTGAAAGTTTTTTAACAAAGCAAAGGACAAAAAAAAATAGGAAAAGTTGCACAGTTCCATTGTTGGATCTTTTTGGCAATGTTCTAATATCTTTGATATTTTTATATTCTGAATGGGGGGGGGGAGGGCTATTATCAGTCGAGAGTATAAGTTAGATAGTCATTGCTAATTTTGGAATTCTTGGGGAAAAGATACAATATTGTCAAGCATTGGTGGTCGAGAGGTCAGCATTGGTGGTCGAGAGGTGACAACTGCTTTACAAGCAGTTGTCACCGGTTAGCGGGTTCGCATCCGGCTGATGCTATGACACATGAGAAAAAAAAAGATACAAGATTCCATGTTTCTGTCAAGATCTGTGTGGAGTTTATGGTTGCACTGTCAATTATGATTATACATTGTATGGACTAAAGGGTAAATGCTAGAAAGGTTAGCATTCTGATATTTATTCAAATAATCTCAATTTAAATTTTTAATTTTTATGAGAATATGAGACCTCTATTAACATGACAAAAAAGAGGATAAGCAAAGCTTCATGTTTGTTTAAATTTTATTAGGAAATAATATAATACAAACACGAACATAGTTAAATTAAAAATATTACACAAATCAGTTATCCAAATAATGCTTAATAATCTAAAATTGGGGTAATGAATTGATTGGATTATTAAATATTTGAATAATTGGATTTATTATTATATCTATCTATAAAATTTAAATGGAAGCAAACTTTCATATTCGGATATCAATAAATGAAAAAAAATAGTATAATAGTGTTATACATTATTCTTTGAATATGTTAAAGTACGAATGTTAATTTATGTATAATTTTTGGAGTTTTGGTAACTTCATTTAAATTTCATGTACATTAACGTTTGGATACCAATTGATTATAAAAGACCTAGAAAGAAACCACATGTTAGATGAATGAATAAAATAAAGAAGTATGCCGGGTTGGTGTGGAAAAGAGAGGCTAAAGATCAGAGATGTTGGATTGGTCATAGAGAGCTCTTCATCTGGCAGTGGATTGATAGTGGTTGAAAATAGTGATGACATTAAGATTTGTGTTTTTAAAACTTATATATGCACAAATCCAATTTTACTTATTAGGATGTAATAGGATTAGGAATAAACGTTTATTTATTAAATTTAAGAATGTAAAACAGCTTTATAAAAAATTCATTGAAGAAATGTCAGAATTTATTAATTAGCAGTTGCATCTTAATGATGCAAGGATACACTAAAGCTTAAAATTAAGACACTAAAAATAATATTAAGATGTCAGCAAGCAATTGCATGCTACTATTATGTACATCAATTTAGTATTGATTTCATTACTTAATTATTCTGTCAAGTTTCAGGCAGAGAATTTAATAGGTACCAAATCAATTACACATTAGAATATTAATAAATTAACCTTAAAAAGAAAGTGTGTTACATATTGACTGCCAGTTAAAAAAACTCATAGTTTGTTGTAACAAAAGAGCATAAAACGATTAAAGTAGACAGATTTTCTGAACTGAATTTTCTCAATAATTAATTTAATGAGACTGATGTTGAAAATTGAGAATATTTAAACACTATCTTGATCTTGCTTTATTGATATTAAAAACAATTGATTAATATTAATATGTCAATTCTTTATTTTTGAGTCATTCATTACTATATATAAAATGCATTAGTTCCAATAATTGTTGCTTTGTTGTCATACAGCTTTAAAAAAAAAAAAATTAAACCAAGAATATTTAAGGAATAGTGATTGAATCTCTTCAGATTTCTTTATATAATTTCAAAGCACATTCCTATTAGAAGTCATATTAAATATTGCAATGCCTTTAAGTTAGAAGTTTATCTCTCTGATTGTGTTTTATATCATTTAGCACTGTTTAATTTAACTTAAACCCACACATTTACATATTAAGTGTATATTTGGAATCATCTATCTTTTTGGCATGTATGTGGTTCATGTGTTAATTATTTGAGATGGAGTGAAAGACAAATATAAACTGAAAAATCCTAAATTCAAGTCCCTTTAGTTATTTATATAGAAAACATTCTGTACACTGAATGAATAGATTAATTATATATTGTGTTATATAATATGAAGAGTGGTCTACCATTCAAGTTATAATAAGTTGCACAAAGAAGCTACATATATGTATTTTTATTAATTACAGATAAGCTATAATGTAAGTAATGAAGGGATCAAATAAATAAAAAAATATTGTTGCTCAATTATGTAATTTCAATTTCTGAATAGTTTTTAATTAAAAGTTTGCTGAATATTATCATGGCTAACTCTAATTAAAAAAATATATACATGAAAACAATTGTTTCCACATGGAAATCAGATTTCATTTCAATGAAATCCTGGTTAAAGATGATATTAATGTTAAACCATCAAACATCACATGATCACCATCTCTATACTAGCACATAATTTGTTGTAAACAAAGGCAAAACTCCCCATACAGTAATGCCACCCTGTGCCAAACAGAGTAATCAATGGATGCCAGAAGGCTTGTGCATAAAATCCCTATCTAGTGCCTACTCATCTAATATCCCCAGACTAGTTTCTGGCTTGTGGCCATCATCAGTGAGGAGCCTTGGATCTGAGAGCACTGCACCTAGATCTTAGGATCTAATGCAACCCTCCAGCAGCCACCTTTTAACTCTACTTTATTACAAAACTATGAGAATGAAATTGAAAACCTTGTTAATATCTTCAATCTAAGCTCAATAGCTTATATAGTCATATGGGTCTGAACTCAATTCAGCAACCATACATTTTGCTGTCTTTGGCTCTTAAACAACCATAGCCACCACTATCCTATTAGGCAGGATTGGTGTTAAACCATCAAACATCACATGATCACCATCTCTATACTAGCACATAATTTGTTGTAAACAAAGGCAAAACTCCCCATACAGTAGTGCCACCCTGTGCCAAACAGAGTAATCAATGGATGCCAGAAGGCTTGTGCATAAAATCCCTATCTAGTGCCTACTCATCCAATATCCCCAGACTAGTTTCTGGCTTGTGGCCATCATCAGTGAGGAGCCTTGGATCTGAGAGCACTGCACCTAGATCTTAGGATCTAATGCAACCTCCAGCAGCCACTTTTTAACTCTACTTTACTACAAAACTATGAGAATGAAATTGAAAACATTGTTAATATCTTCAATCTATGCACAAGCCTTCTAGAATCCATTGATTACTCTGTTTGGCACAGGGTGACACTACTGTATGGGAGTTTTGCCTTTGTTTACAACAAATTAAGTGCTAGTATAGAGATGGTGATTATGTGATGTTTGATGGTTTAACACCAATCCTGCCTAATAGGATAGTGATGGCTATGGTTGTTTAAGAGCCAAAGACACCAAAATGTATGGGTGCTGAATTGAGTTCAGACCCATATGACTATATAAGCTATTGAGCTTAGATTGAAGATATTAACAATGTTTTCAATTTCATTCTCATAGTTTTGTAGTAAAGTAAAGTTAAAAGGTGGCTGCTGGAGGGTTGCAATAGATCCTAAGATCTAGTGCAGTGCTCTCAGATCCAAGGCTCCTCACTGATGATGGCCACAAGCCAGAAACTAGTCTGGGGATATTGGATGAGTAGGCACTAGATAGGGATTTTATGCACAAGCCTTCTGGCATCCATTGATTACTCTGTTTGGCACAGCGTGGCACTAATGTATGGGGAGTTTTGCCTTTGTTTACAATGATATTAATGTAAATACAGGCAATATTAATCACCTTGGACCAGAAGAGAAAGTCACTCAAAATGAAAAACAATTGTATAGTTTTGTGATAGTGAAATACTTCAAATGTCATATCACCCACTGTAGAGCAATTTTTTTTACCTAGGAAATACAATAAAATAAAATTTAATATTGAAGATATATCAAAATTAAAAGTGTAAATCCTCTGCAAATTATCATTAAATACTATTGATGTAAATTGCATTTCAAGAGATTAATGTTTACAGGCAAAACTCTCCATAAAGTAGTGCCACCCAGTGTAAGCCAGAGTAATCAATGGATGACTGAAGGCTTGTATATAAAATCCCTATCTAGTGCCTACCCATCCAATATCCCCAGATTAATGTTTATTTTTGATTTACATTGATTATTAATAAAATGCATTCTAAATATGATATTTCTATTTTTATTTTAAACCATCATGTAAAGCAAGCAATTTTTATTGAAGATAGTTTAAATTATGTTGCAACCATCAATTAGATAGATAGTTTTTGTGAAAATGCAATATATGCAAACCTTTCAATACAAACCGGCCCTATCCTTCTCTTCCAGATTTTCCTGCTTGTCTATTTATAGTAGTTTAGTTTTAATAATAGCATTTAGGGATATGCAAATAAGGATCAATCAAATTGCCAAGTTTTAGATTGGATGGATTTAAACAACATGCCCTTAATTTCATTCAAGCAGGTAAAAACTCCAGATTTATGATAGTTTAGAAAAAATGATTCATTGACATCTAATATTAAGTCATTTCTTCCATAGCCAACACAAATCAAATCTTATCACTCTTGGAATCTACATTTTTGTAGTTGCAAGTGATCTTTCATGAGATAGAATTTAAGAAAATGTAAGTGTAATCAGTATATGGATATTTTGAATGGAAGAGAATCTCTTTGATTTTTACTTGCTATGATAAGATAGGTTTAACAAATTCATAACAACAGCTACCAAATGGTCCATCCCTCAAGGTATCAAAGTAATATTCTAGATTTAAATAATGTCAGCAATGATGTTTATCACAAATATATGTCTACTAAAGATACAAAAATTATAACAAGTTTATAAAATCATCGGCTAATATTAGAAAAATGAAGAAGACTATGAAAGAACAAAATTTTTACAACATTTGGTCAAAAAATCTTGTTATTTTTATATAAAATTGATGGTTGTAAAACATCTCTAAAATAACTAATACTGTCATTGCTAACAAGATGGGTAATTTTATATATAATACTAAATTGTCCAAGCACTTTATAACTGTTACACAATGCTTTATTTATCAACCTTTCTTACAATTTACAATCAAAATGATTGTAACAGCTGAGGTTAGGAGATATAAAGTTCTGAAGAAGATTGCTGGGGCAATCAAAACTTTAAACAGAAAGGGTGATAAATAATGCATTGTGTAACAGTGGTAAAGTGCTTGGACAATTTAGTGTTATATGGTATATATTTGGCACTGCAATAAAAAAGAGCAGTTATTAATTTTATATATATATATCAGACTTCTAAATCAAGATTGATAGAATAAATGAAAACTGCAAGCTTCTCTTTCACAATGTTCTCTCTAATATCAAACTGGTAACTAGGGTCAGTGATACTTAAATTTGCTTTTGATTTCTTAAACTGCTATCAGAGTTTGTGAAAATAATTTAAACCTAAAATCAAAGCATAGTTGTTGGCATAACTACTCAGTGGCAATATTCATATAAAAACTATTGTAAAAAGATGGCATAAAGCAAAATCATAATCTTAAAAATCAAATTAAGTCAAATGATCCAAAAAATATTGCCATCCAATATCATTATTATATGTTCATTAGAAGCTATTTATCATTAATATTAACAAAAATTTTGCACTTATTTTAATAAATAATCTGGCAGGCATGACTACTGACTTAGCTAGAGTTGATGAAACAGACTATTTTTAGACTATATTTTCTAGATCTGTTTTAATTCCATAATAGACAATGTGTCCCCTAAATAAAGGTGCCCAAACATACAATCTTTGCCAAGATGAAACTCCTGCCTTTAATCCAGTTCCAATATAATTAAATAGTTATTGGATTGTCTCAAGCAAAAGTCACAAATAAGGGCTGCCATCCTACTAAACCTGTCTCCATCATTTCTTAATTTTCAAAAACTCAAGTTAGAAAAAAAAAAAATTTGTGCATGTAATTAAACTTTTTGGTATTTGTGACTTTTCAAGTAAACCAAAATGGTAGCCAGTATTTTTAATAAATCGACAGTTGGGAGGGGGGGGGGCACCAAAAATGTTTACAAAAAAAAATTCCTGCTAGAACACATACATAATAATTACATTTTATTTATTATTATTTTTTTTAAAAAAATCATTGTAGAAAAATTAATTACAATATTTACAGGTTTTTTTTTTATTGGATTAACATATTAACAAAAAAATGAAAAAAAAATATAAATACAATTTTTACACTTTATTCGATGTAGGTAGATGCAATCATATTGTGACCATTAATGCACACTTTTCAAGAGAGCAGGATCCTGTATCTTTGGGAAGAGTTCACTGCATCATTTTTTGTGATAGAAAGATCCCAAATTTTTATTATTATGACAATTTAACAAAAAAAAAAAACTGCTGACAAAAAGAAAGATGCTGAATTGAAACAAAGTATGACAATATTAAGAGTGTTTCATCACTTTCCACATTATAAGTAAAAAAAAAAAAAAAATTGAAATAAAGCTTTTTCCTGAAATTTATCAGGAATTTATTCCTTTTTTTAAATTTAACAATTGACTTTTAATTTTGTTTTAATTTAACAACTAACACATCTTCAGTAGATTATAGGCCCTCAAAACTGTACATTTATCAAAAATATGGGGTGCCATCTCAGTTTACTTGAAAACTCACAACTACTGTTTTTTTTAAAAAAAATAAAAACATGGTTGCATAAATATCCAGAGAAAGTGCAGGGAGATATCCAATAGCATGACAATAGTACACTACATTAGATTAAGAGACTGAACATCTTATGAGAAAAAAGGAGAGAAAACTATTTATATTGGATAATATGTAGCTTTTGATGAATCAACATGCTATTTTATAAGGCCGCAAGCCTCATTTATGGTCAGGCAATATTTATTTTTTCATCACAGTTAACTCCCACATTTGTTTAAATTCAAAAAAAAAATATTGTGAATATGATGCTGAAGTTGTTTATAATAAATTTAGTTTAACTAAATGAGCATAAAATGAATTTTTCAATTTCCCAAACTTAAAAAATATTTTAAAATTTAATTTTCACATTTTCTTTATTTTAAATATATTTCTTTGCATGTATGATTATATTATCTCTGGATTCTATTATAAAAAAACACAACAATAAAATAAAAATTAATTAAACAATTATATAATTTCAAGGTACTTATTTTTTATAAGTGAATTATGGACATAATAGTCTTCAGTTATTAACTGTTAATCAATTAAAGATAATTAAATTTCTTTTCTTTTTTTTAGAATTTGAAAATTACAATTTTTGCTTATTATAATATCATCTCTTTTTTAACTTTCTTTGTTAAAACTATATATCAATTTATTGAATTGAGTCTTTTACTTCTTTTCATATAACAGTTTAATGTACTTATTTTTAAAAACAGAAAAAAATATTCTTTAACTTAAACAGAGGAATTGAACTAAGAAAAAAAATATCTCACTATACTTAGGCTATTAACTATAGATATTTAACGATCTAGATTCTTTTTTAGTAATTTGATTTTTAAATGTGTGTTCAATATTCATCCCATATTTATGATTAACAAAAATAATAATATTAAAAAAAATCTATTTTTAATTTTTTTGTTTATAATGCATTCACTATGTACATACAGTCATATATGTGTGTGTTATATACATTTTCAATGTATAACCCTTTACATCAATAGCTGATCACCTACTCTTAAAACCTTTTATTAAATAAACTAACATTCATTGATAGTTAAACCAGGCAAAACTTACTATATATATTACCACTCACAGCAAGCTAGAGTAATCAATGAATGCTAGAAGGCTTGTGCACAAAATCTCCATCAAGAGCCTACTCATCCAATATCCCCAGGCTGGTTTCTGGCTTATGGCCTTTGTCAGTGAGAAGCCTTGGATCTGAGAGCACTGCACCTAGATCTTAGGATCTAATGCAACCCTCCAGCAACTACCTTTTATCTCCATTTAACTACAAAACTATGAGTCTTAAACTGAAACTATCTTAATGTTTTCAATCCAAGCCCATCAGCTTATATAGTCATATGGGTCTGAACCCAGTTCAGTACCCATACATTTTGGTGTCTAGCTTGCTGTGTGTGGCAATATATATATAGTGAGTTTTGCCTGTTTTAACAACAGTTATACACAAGCATAAGAGGTGGTGGTCATGTGATGTTTATTGGTTTAATTCATTGACAGTGTTATAAATATAATATGAGCTAATTTAAGAGCCAGAATATTAAATCAATTTATTATTCATAAAGGTTTGAATTATATATTCCATGCAGATAAAGCATCTAATTTTTAATGACTTGCAATAATGAATGACAACAATTTAAATAAAAGTAATTCTTCCACCTTTATTGTTAAAAGGAGGTTGCCTTGGCAACAGTTTAAAATGGTTGATTGTTACTGATATTGGAATTGTCTAAATATTGACTGGTTTTTAGTGATATATATATGCTATATCGTTTGAAATTTATATTTATATAAATGAATATGGTTCATTAACACAGGACATTAAGAATGAGATGCCCTGGAATATATAATTTGCATCTTTACAAATAAACTATTTAGAAATCTGTTTTTTAACTAAGAATGTTCTGTATTTATACTGTCAATGAATGTTGGTTTGTTTAGTATTAGAGAATTGGTGGGCTACCCATTCATTTAAAACATTTATAATGATGTCTATTCATAGGGCATAGTTTAGAAGATTAACTTTCTTCTATCTAAATTATACATATATTTAATTGCTATGTTATTAATAATTATATATATATTATAGCCTTTGATTTTGACCAAAACTCCATTAAATTTTAAACTGAGTTATTTACGACAGTGTTTATTAAAAAATTTTTCCTAAAATGTATTTTATGATAACATATAAGCTATTTATAGGAAGCTAAGTACAATCAAAATAAAAGTAAATTTCATTCATAAAGGCATATAAACAGGGATTACTTTATTTTAGTATCAATTAAGGAAGGTTTTGTTAAATCAGAAATGGTCGTATTTAGGAATGTATTTGTTAAAAATATTTGATAAATTATTATTAATAGTTTAGAGATAAAAATAAAGAAGGAAAGGAGTTAGGATTTATACAGTTAACTTCTTGAAGTGATGCTCTCAGTGTTTTAATCGTTAATAATTAATCGTTTATTAACCTATTCATTATATTTTGTTGTAAATTATTAAGACAATTAATGTTATTGGCATCCTGGCAATTGTTATTAATATGCTGTCCATTGCCATCAATCCTGAGGATAGCTGGTCCTGAGATGAGTGAGTGTGGGAGCGAATGTGATTCATCTGTCTGTTTCTCTCTCTCTCTCTCGGTCTAGCTTTGTTAGGTTATAAGTGGTGCATCAATATGATCGCCCACAGAATAGTAGGTGTGGGAGTTATATAAGAACTGGAGGACTGAGTTTAGATGTGCCAGTGATTCGTTATATAGGAATTTTATTATAATATTGAAAATTGCAGTGTATAATTAATTCCGATAAAAGTATAAAATTTTTCTTGTATGTTTAAAAATAAATAGATTTATTCAAAATCTGATTATTGAGGACGATTGGATTTCTAGATACCCAAAGCATTGGAAAAAATAGACAATATAAAATTGCTAAGGTCAAGACCGACTAGGTAAATACGTAGGTTATTGGGAGGGTCTTAATTGTTGGTTAATGAAGGGGGAGAGAAGTATATGCTTGATTATTCATGAACAAATATAAAATAAATATTAGTAAAAATAAAATGGAGCCAGATAGACCAGAGAATAATAAAGGAGGGACCCTAGAAGAAATGTCATTAGAGTTACAAAGTGAAGAAAGTGGAAGTATAGTGGCCTATATATTAATCTTGGAAGCTGATCAAAAAGAAGCAAAGATGACTGATATTCAGCGACATGAACAAATGATGCAGGTTATGATGATAACTATAAAGAAGAGCATAGGTAATCAAGATATTTGTAGTGCAGAATTAAATAGTCGCTTAGATAGCCAAGCTAGTCTAAGTGCAGAGTTAATAGATAGTATAAATAACCAAGCTATTTGAAGTGCCAAATTAAAAGTAGAATTAAAAAATAGCTTTGAAAGTAAAATAAATAACCAAGCTATTCGAAGTGCCGAATTAAATGAAGAATTAAAAGTAGAATTAAAAAATAGCTTTGAAAGTAAAACAGATAACCAAGCTAAAGAATTAAATAGTCGCCTAGATAGCCAAGATATTCAAGTTAAAGAATTAAAAGATAGCATAACTATTCAACTTGGCAAGTTAGAGAACCGAAGGAAAATCCAAAATAACAAGCTTGAAAGTAGAATAAATGAACTTGAGAATCAATGTAAGATCCAAAGTTTAAGTGTAGAAAGTAGAGTAGAGAAGGCCATAGTCACTCAAGAAAATAGTCTGTTGAGAGATTGAAAAATCAAATGGAGGCCATGAAAGAATCGTTGGAAGGTAAAATGGATTTTTCCAGGGATCAGTTTAAACTAGAATTTATAGAAGAAATAGAATTGAAATTATCATAAAATAAGCTAGACATTGTGGCTTACTTAGAATTGCAATTTACCAAGTTAGAAATTGAGGGACAAGATAGTCAGACTAAGACAGAGTGCAAGCTAGATAGTCTAGAAAGGAAGGTAGAAGACACCAATGAGATTAGTGAGCCATGTGATAGGTATGGATCACCAGCTAAGGAATATTGAAAGTTCAATCTAATAGTATAATAGATAAATTTAAAACAGATGTTGATGTGCAATTTCAAGGCAATTTCAAGAAACAGAGAATAATCAGAGGGCTTTGAAAATAGAAAGTTATAAGGCGTGCGCAAGAGCAGACTAATCAGACAGGCATCAATCTCCAGACTAAGTTAAATGTGGATTTACAAGCTATGAAACAAGAATGTACAGAATCCATAAAGGAGTTAGAAATAGAAGTTGTGAAAATGAAAAACATTACTTGGTCTTTAGAGAAAGATGTGAAGAAAATACAGAAATTCACAGCCAGTCCAGAAAATAGGGATAGGGTTCAGGTGGATAATTCCAAGGAAGAGATCAAGAATAAACTCAATACTTAGAAAGAGACTTCACATAAAATAGAAGCTAGTGGAGAAAATAATTTAGATTAGACATTAAGAGAAACCAAGAATGAAGCTAAGCTGTTCGAGATTAAGAAGAAAGAAATATGTTTGATAAATAGTTTCAATGCAGAAAATGTAAATAAGATAATAAATAAAGCATTGCTAGACTATAATTGTCAAAGACAAAATAGTAATTATTGTAATAAAAATATTAATTATAGCAGTAGAAATAGTAGTAAAGTTATCATAGATTTTCGGAAGATGATAAGCTGTAAGATGTAAAATAGATTGTGAACCACCAATATTGTTTAAAAAGCCACAGAATATTATTAGAATGTTGTGGGGAGATATTGAGATAAAAGGTGAAATGAATTATATGCCACCAATATTATTTAAACAGCAGAATAATATTAAAATATTGGAAAGAGAAGGTAAAATAAAGTGTAGAATGAAAAATGTTTTAGACAAATTAAATTCATTTGGATGTAGAGATATTTTGATGTTGGTAAATGATCAGATTTACCGAATCTAATTCGTTTGGAAATAGAGATATTCTGACATTTATGGATGATAAAATCAAAATAAAAATGCTTTCATAAACTGGAATGTGTTTAATTATTATAATAAGTTGGTCAATAATTGAATTCCCCATAAAATAAAGAGGGATCTCATAAAGGTTAATCCATTGCAATTATTTGATTATATTATGGCTATATGTTTAAATAAAAGGATTGGATATAAAATGAAAACCTTTTCGGATTGTCTTTAGTTGAATTGTTTAATGACATTATAGCTGTGTTATTTAACCATAAAATTAACTATAAAATAAGACAGATATTTATGAGTTATCTTATTCTAAAATATTCAATAGTGAATAAAATAAGGAAGGAATGAACTCCAGGTACTTACAATGCACATAGTTTAAAACCTGTCCAACCTAAAAAGTAAGCAACAAAATATAATTATCACAGATCAGTCCACCTTATATAATATGAAATTAATTGTCTGCATAAAATTGATAGGGATGTAATTTGAATTTGGAAAATTTTTCTTTATGGAGGGGGATATGTAGCCTTTGGTTTCAACCAAAGCTCCATTAAATTTTAAGCTGGGTTATTTATGACAGTGTTTATTAAAATTTTCCTCCTAAAATATATTTTATGATAATATATAAGCTATTTATAGGGTGCTAAGTTCAAATCAAAAAAAAAAGTTCAAATAGGTTTACATAAATTACTTAGTACACAAGCAAATTTCATTCATAAAGGCTTATAAACAGGGATTACTTTATTTTAGTGTCAATTAAAGAAGATTTTGTTAAATCAGAAACGGTGGTAGTTGAGAATGTATTTGTTAAAAATATTTTATAAATTATTATTAACAGTTTAGAGATTGAAAGGAAAAAAATGGGGGGAGGAGGTAGAATTTATAAAGTTAACTTTTTGAGGGTGATAAGTAAAAAATCACATTATTATAAAGAAAATTATAATGCTCTCAGTGTTTTAATCATTTATTAACCCATCCATTATATATTGTTGTAAATTATTAAGTCAATTATTGATAAATAATGATTAGCATAAGATAGTGTTATTAAAGATACAATTTGGCACCCTGGAATGTTATTAATATGCTGCCCATCACCATCAATCCTGAGGATAGCTGATCCTGAGATGAGTGAGTGTAGGAGAGAGTGTGATTCATCTCTCTCTTTCTCTATCTAGCTTTGTTAGGTTATAATATATATATAATGATTATAAATGTGTATGTGTGTTAAATATTCATACTACATACTATAATATAGTTCACTATTATCCATGAATTTCATTATGTGCAACATGGTTTAAAAATAAATTTAATGAACATGGAAAAAAGGGACTACCATACTCTATCACTCATAAATTATTTTATAGATAATGTTAAAAACTTATTAAAATACTTAATTTATATGAATTTATTATCAATTGTAAATTTTAATATTCATGATAAGATAGAAATAAATTATATAGATACAGACAAATTATTTACAAAAAAAATGGGAAATAGATTGTGAATATAATTACGGGATATGTTATTAATGATATGCAATGTTTTTAAAAAACTTATACTGTTATTAAAATATGTTGAATATGGATAAATATAAGTATATAGATGTGTTTATTGATAGTTAATTTTACCTTGGCAGAATCTTCATTTTTTTTACGTTTATGTTTTATATACCAAATGAATACTCCAATTGAAGGTATTATAACAATTAATATCATCAGTGGAATAGCAATAGGTATCCATGCAAGTTGTGTAGATGGTTTAGTTTGATTTTCCAGTGCCATGTTATTATTTTTACTACTATTGTCAAACTGATATGATACATTGGCTTCATTATTAGTTATATTGTTTAACCGTTCAATACGTGGATTATCAATGCTGGGTACCTCTTTCACTGGGGTGGTTCTAGCTGTTGTAGAAATTGTAGAGGATACTGAAAAGTCAAGAGTAGAATCTGATTCTGAATGATTGATTACCAATATAAATTCGGTTTTAGTCTGAAAATAATCAATAATATGTTTTTGTTAGAAAAATTACTAATTAAATAAATAATAATTTTATGATAAATTCAAAATTTTAGTGCAATAAAAATAATTGAATTCAATGTAAATTAGTGTATTAAATAATTAAGATTTCAATTTACATACAAATTACTAAATGCATTATTATTTTTACAATTCAATGCTAAGATTAATTTTATATATGATAACAGCTAAAGAAGATAGCCTAATAATTGGAAATAATTTGAATTTCCAGTATATTTTAAATTTTAATTAAATGTTTATACTTTTTATATTTTTGCCTTCTGTATTAAAAAAGATTCAACATCCATATGACTATGACATTGAATTTATAATAGAGAAAATTGCATTACATTACAATTCTATGATCAAAACATATCATATCCGATTTATCCAAATCAATCTGAAAGCTTTACTTTGTAGATAGTAACAGTTAATCTGACTAAAACTGGATAATTAATAGCAGAAATGGCTATGTGTCAAAAGTTCTGAGCATGTTTACCTTCAAGAAAAAAAAAATTCACTCAGTATATATTCAAATTTCAGTTCACGGAAATAGTACATTAATGTACAAATCATTATATTATTAGAGTAAATCTGCATTATATCAATATCATGAGTAAATTTTTTATTGATTATATTATTTACTATACCATTAAGCATCACATGATCACATTTCCTATACTAGCACATTAATTGTTGATGAACAGAGCAAAACTCTCCATACAGTATTGCCACCTGTGCTAAACAGAGTAATCAATGGATGCCAGAAGGCTTGTGCATAAAATCCCTATCTAAAGCTCCTCACTGACGAAGGCCACAAGTCAGAAACTAGTCTGGGGATATTGGATGAGTAGGCATTAGATAGGGATTTTATGCACAAGCTTTCTGGCATCCATTGATTACTCTGTTTAGCACAGGTGGCAATACTGTATGGAGAGTTTTTCTCTGTTTATTTACTATAGTGAAGGCATATATCAAATGATACTTTTTAAGTGCCATTAATTAACAGTTGAACTGCCTTCCAATTTCCACAATCAATAATCTTTTGCAGTGGACAAATGGCCATTTCTTGCTGTATTGATGATTTTTTTTTTTGAATAAAAGTTAGCTAGAACTGCAACAGACTGATAACATATATTTTACATTAATCTAAATATTTAATGCAAATTGATTTTGAAATAATTGATATTTAAGTTTACAGAAAGGATCTACTTTAATAATTTCTAAGACTCTTTACATTAATTGTTTAAGAAATACTCTTCTAGCTGTTGCAATTCTAGTTAACTCTATAAAGAGAGAAGAATATAATAAGAGCAGTCATTTCTTCCACTATAAAAAATTATTAAACATGAAAGCTAAAGAACAGTTCACTTATTATTTAATAGCACTTAGAAATCACTTGATTTTATATATTTTTTTCATAATATTTTTATTATTTGTCATTACATATTTGATTTTACCATAGCTATGCCATTTAATGTAATCTTTAGTCACTAATAGATGATAATACTTAGTTACTAAAGCTTAAAAATATAGTTAGAGGGCATTTGAACACAGTTTCAAGCCTCTTCACGGTATCCACTCCATCTTATATAACTGACACACATGGCCACATACATGTGAAAAAGATAATTGATCTCCAATATATTTTGTGCTGAATAAGCACTCATTAGTTGATCCAAATCATTATCTCCCACATACATATATACTTAGTGCTCAGTTTATATTAAGATAGCAAGTCTTTAAACTTTAATGGGTATACTTCAATCTTCTCCACCTTCTAACTTTTCAGCTAACTATATTATTGAAAATCTGATGATAGCATGCTCAAAGCTGTTATTGATTCCAATATTGTTATCATACCCATGTTGACTTTAAATTGCTCTTACCCATCAGACATTAATGTATTCATTTAAATACATAGAAGAGGGGTGGACAGAATTCAGGCTGAATCTGTAATATTTAAATACCAATACATTATATATACTGAATATATTAAGGTCTTATATGTGAAGGGTCATAAATTAAAGTCAACATGGGTATGACAACAATATTGGCATCAACAAGGGCTTTGAACATTCCATCATCAGATTTTCAATAATATTGATGGCTGAAGATTTGCTATCTTAATATAGCTGAGCACTGATTATATACATATGGGAGATGATGATCTGGATCAAATGATGAGTGATGGTTCCACATGAAATACATATATTGAAGATCATTTATCTTTTTCATGTATATGTGATCATGTGTATTGGTGATATGGAGTGAGTTTGAAAGTCTGTGTTCAAATTCCCTCTAATTACATCTAAAAGTCAGTATATAGATTATACTTGCATTTAAATCTTAAAGCTTATATTAAGGGGAATAATTGCAGTAAAAGAAAAAGAATATGTTGAAACAGCAGTGTGAAAACTGAAGTCATGTAGTAGAGTCATGTGACATTTTATTGTTTTTATGCATGATATTTATTTATTTGTGTAAGGAGTTTTAGAAATGAATGAAATGACTCGACTCTATAACCAATTTGCATGAAATATTTAGGTTGATTTAAGATACATTTCTCTATTTGTCATAGATCTAATTAATTCTACAAAAGATTGTAGAGCACAGTAAAAAAAACAACCATTTTCTTGATATAAAAACTTATTTATTATGGCAGTTAGAGGACAGTATAATTAATAGTATTCAAAAATTATATTGACTTTATATATTTTTATAAAGTATTATATGTCATTATATTATGTGTGTATAAATGTATAAATTAAAAATATATATTTTACTCCATTATTTGTAAAAACAATTCATAGCAATAAAGCAAAAAAAAGACTCCATTTACTTAGTAAGCATTGTGAATCTTAATACAATTGTGTATTTTAAAAACATAAACACAATTCAACCAATCTCTTTTTTGCTATTCATCTTATCCACATATATTAACAATATATACTCCCAGCATTATTTGCTTGTCATTTCATATATTAAAAACAAAACATAAATTGCTCCATTACCAAATTCTTGCATTAAGGCTCTAACTAGCTCCAAATAACTTGCCAAATATGTCATTATATGATAGTAAAACCTTTCATTGTAGATTTTAATTTTAAGCATACTGATCTAATCATCATCATTATCAACTATTATCAATCCACTGCAGGATGAAGGTCTCTCCAATTTCAACCCATCTTCTCTGATCTTTAGCTTCTCTTCTCCACATCACCCTTGCACACCTTCTTATTTCATTCATCCATCTCACATGTGGTCTTTTTCTGGATCATCAAGATATAGACCCAGGATATTGTAATAATGATATTAGAAAAGCCAACATTGAGAAGGGTGTAAGACAGGGTGATTCCATATCTCCAAAACATTTTACAGCAGTGCTGCAAGAAATATTTTGTGGATTAAAATGGAAAACTAAAGGAGTGAAAATAAATGGAGATTATTTAAGTCATTTAGATTTTACAGATGATGTAGTTGATTTTGCAAATAATGCTTTAGAGCTGCAGGAAATGTTGCAGGAGTTATCAGATGAAAGTAGGACTAAAGATAAATGTTAAAAAGCCTAAAGTAATGTTCAATGGATTTTCTCAAAATATGAAAATAAAGATTGATTATGATGAGTTAGAAGAAGTTAACAGCTACAAATACCTTGGTCAGATTATTAATACAGATGAAAACATAATGGATAAAATTAATCATAGAATTAAACTTGGTTGGAGTGCTTTTGCTAGAAATAACTTGATACTAAAAGGAAATATGCCTATGTGTTTGAAAAGGAAGGTTTTTAACAAATGTGTTTTACCAGTTCTTACTTATGTATCTGAGACTTGGACACTTAATAGAAGAGCAATACAGAGACTTCAGACCACTCAAGGAAGTATGGAGAGATGCATGTTAGGATTAACAAGAAGAAATTGAAAATGCAATATACGGGTAAGAGAACAAACAGGTGTTACTGACCTCATTGAAAAAATTAAGACTGAAATGGAGTTGGGTTGGACATATTACTAAAAGAGATGATAATAGATGGACAATTGAAATCTTAAACTGGATTCCATGAGGTAGTAAAATACTGATCTAATAGATGAACTAAATATTATGTCATTAGCAATTATCTTTTGTAATAACAACTATGTACTATCAGTATAATTTTTGAATTTCTCTTCCCATTATTACAATTTTTTCAATATGTCATAATTTTCACTATTATTTTTAATAAGTTTTTTTTAAAATACTATTTCTGTTAAATTTAATTTTTTTTTTTTCCATATGTCATAGCATCGGTCGGGGTGCGAACCCACAACCGTCTGCAACCAACTACTTGCTCGCAAGGTAGCTGCGATGACCTCTCGGCTAACAATGCTTGAATTTAATTTCGATTTAAATGCATCTTGCAATCTAGACAATTGCATAATTTGACAACATAAGCCAACAAACTTTAGTAAACAAACAGACTCATATATTGCTGCTATACAATGGCTGAATAATTTTTAAAAAGTTTCTAATCCCTATTGGGATTGTATGTCATAAGATTGTTTAATAATAATCAAGGACTTCTAAAATTATTCTCACAAATGACTTTTTTGCCTGTTGTTATATACACATAGAAAAATCCAAAAAATAAAATAAAAAAAATTAGTGTACACACACATATATATATAAGTAAAATTTTTACATCATTAAAGTTTGCAATTGACATCAGTAATATGATCATCTTTCCTTCAGATCCTTTATTGTAAGCATGAGTAATCAATAGATTCAAGAAGTCAAACAGAGCTTCAGATTTTTTAGTATTGGAGAAATCATTATATTTGCAAACAAAGAAGACTAATAAGTTAGAATGATCTCTGCAAGCATCTATAATATTCATTGTCTACTTATCCTTATAAAGTTGATGCTTATGAAAGAAATTATTATACTCAAATTTAAAATAAATGCAAACTTAAAAAGCCCTGTAATGTTTAATTGACTAAGATTTACATAGTAAGATTGAAACTTTACCTTTCTTCGTAAAACTTTACCTTTCTTCGTAAATTGACTTCATATATAGTTTTTAGAACATTTATTCCAAAAATATCTAACTTTTTTTTGTTATTGCATTTTTTAAAAATATTATTTAAGAGTATGCCATTAATTCTATTTAGACTTTAAAAAAAGTTTTTAAAAAAATCTCTTAAAAGAATCTTTATTTAAATAATTGGTACTATTTTAGCTTTCAGTTACATTTTATTGACAAGTTGTTTTATTTCTATCTTATGTAATAATATATAAAAAATAATTTCTTAATGAGTGATAATATAATAAATGTTTTTATCACTTTCACTAATCGGAATCGTTTTAAATTATTCAGTTCTAAGGGGAAAAAATTGGACCTCATTTTTCCATTTTAAAAAAAATAATTTTACCAGAGACCAGCAGGTAGCAGTGCAGTCTCCTAAATTGTTTTTATTGCAATACAATAAAAGAATTATGAAGAATTTTGAAATATTTTTAAGGAATGGTAATACAACTTTGTTTACATAGAATAGGATAATCAGAAGATTTATACAAAATGTGAGTAAAAATAGTGATTAAATTTAGTAAAAAAAATAAAATGAAAAATATTGATAGTAAACAAGATATTTAGAGGGGAAAGATAATATAAAAAGATATTAAATACAATTATATACTAATTATTTTAAAAAACTAAATATTGTTTGTTTAATTGATTAGGAAATAAAATTGATAAATGATTAAAAAAAAAGACTGATAAAAAATTTGTTTCTGTTTCTATAATAAGATGTAGCAAGAACTGTGAAAAAGTAGTTGTGATAATTAATTTAATATAAGAAAATAATATAGTATGACTTTTTAAAAGGATATTAATATTTTGGAGTGAATTAAAGAAGAAGTATAGATATGTGCATAGTAAATAAAGAAATTTAGAAGCAGATGAAAAGATCAAGTTATGACATGCAAAAATCTAAACATAAATATTGTAGTAATGAAATAAATAAACAATTTAAAAACAAACAAACAACAAAGTGAACAAACAAAAACTGAACAAAGATTTTAATTTATTTATATGAAAAGTAGATATAAACATGCTTAAAAATGGAATAAGGAAGATATTACCATTAATTAAAGACATATAGAAATCAAATATGAAAAATAGAAATTTGAATATTTATATATGTCAATGAATAAAAAAGTTATTAGAAGTTAAAGCATTTATGATAATAGAAAAAAAGTACTATGCTCTTTAAAATACAAAGAGGAAACTGGAAAAAAAAAGAGTGTCTTAATAGATGGAATTATTTGAGAAATTTCTTATGTAAACTAATTTATAGAACTTGGAATTTAAAAGAGTGAAGACACTCAATTAATGGAATAAAATAAGTATTTTTTAGATTTTATGTTGGGATTAAATAATGATAAAGATAATTTTAAAACTAAAATGTTGAATAGATGAAAAAAAATCTGTGGAAATAGAATAGAAAATTTAAAAAATGTAAAAATATATAGAATTTATTAGAATAACAATGATAGAGATTTATGGATAACAAGTTTCTTTAGCATACTGATTTGGAGATTCCTGATGCAATATAAAAGCTTATGTTTCTTACATTACAACAGTGATATGCTATCAGTAATCAAATCACTAAGAATAATTCATTTCTTAAGAACTATACAGAATTATGCTTTCCATAATAATGGCTTCAGCTTCCCATGATTCAAAAAACATTAAATTAAAAAAAAGTAGAAGTTAATAAAAACAATTTTAGTTTACAGAGTATATATGCTATAAATGTTTTCAACATGTATGTATACTATGCACACACACTTCTATATGTGACGGCTAAAATGCATAATATAAAGTTTGCTGCTATACTAGGAATTTTAACATTCACCTCAAGGCTTGAAGTCAAATGTTGGGGATACAACAGAAATACTGTATGTTTTTTAAATTTTATTTATTCATATATTTGCATATTATTCAATTGTTTCTTTTTACCTCATCAACAACAAAATTTCTCAAGGTAAACTTTATGATACATAGTTTTTATTTATATCAGCAAAATTTATTACAGGAATAAAATAAGTTCCAACATACTATACAGTTCTGGAACTGACTGTTAAAGTATAATTAGAGTTGAATGTAATTTTAGCCATATAAAAAAATTGAATGTTATCTTTAGTCAAAGTTAGGCTACTATAGCATGTAATGGGAAAATCTCACATAATCTAATTTTTATTAACAACTTTCTGTTTTAAAACATTATTGACCTAAAATCTTTACTCATTAAAATAATTAAAAGTTATGGATTTTTAATTAAAAAAGATATTTTCAGTCATAATTTATTTCCAATTGAAAATTTATAATAGTACTTTCATTTTGTATATGTGATTATCAAATTCAGATTTATCATCACATTTACAAAAAACTCAAGCTTTCTAAGAAATAAGAAGTATAATATTGATCATCCTAAAAATCTATATCAGTTAGAGTATCACAATATCCAATCGGTGATAAAAAAATTTCTTCTCTATATTATGCCTGTTTAAAATTATGTAAGCTCTATTTGGAGATACAAATCTTTTATTGGCTAAAAGTACTTTTAAAGTTTTTGAATAATGTTTCTGTAGTGTAATTTCACTACACCACTATTGGCAAGGTAGGGATTGGTTTCTATCCACTTTTAATACCTTGTAGAAGGATGTAATCATAAACATCAAAAACATATAAAAAATATGTATGACTTCCAATATGCATATTTCATGATAAACCAACACTCATAAGTTGGCTCAGTCAAAATCTCTTACACATATCTTTAATATTGTTCAGAATAAGTAAATTAAACTGTAGTAATTGGCTATCTATATACACTGAACAATGTTAAAGATATATGTAAGAGATTGTGGTCTTGGCCAACTGATGAGGGCTGGTTCAACACAAAAGGTGTATCTTGGGAATCATGCATCTTTTTTATGTGTCTTTGACCATATATTTATGATTATGCCTCTCCACAAGATGTTAAAAGTGGATAGAAACCAGACTCTACCTTGCAGATAGTGGAATGAAATTACACTACAGAAATACTATCCATTAAATGGATAACGTCTAGTCTAATGAATGACTAATAAAAATTATTAATATACTTTTAAACTTTTCTTTAAATACTTTCCTATTTTTAATTTTTTTTTATTCTTTTAAGTAATTTATATATTTAAATAATTTTGTTAAAAACTACAATCAATCTTTTATTTTATATTCAGTACATGCTTGATATACATTGCAGTTTTTTTATTAAAAAATATGAGATACAATGACATTTATTGACTTCATTGAAATAGCATATTATGTGGAAGTTACCCTTTGGACCAGAGAGTCAATTCAAATTTAAATGAAATTATAATACAAAGTAATTTATTCTAATAATTATAAAATTTCTAATGAAATTAATAATAAAACAATTACAGATTGAATGCAATATTTCCATTGCATTGACAAACTAATTTTTTTTTTTACTTTCCTAGGAATCAAACCAAAAACCATTAGTTATTTGATTCTATTCTATACTGAACTAAAGGCATGAAGAAAAGTTTTTATTATTCTCATTTCAACTGCTTCTTCTCTGTAAATAAATAAATCATTACACATAATTGGCATGCATGTGCATATTTTTCAATTTACTTTGATTTATTTATTATTTTGAATTGTGATTTTAATTTTTTTTCCCTATAAAATAGCCATTAAAAAAATAAACAAAAATGGAAAGAAACTTTATTTAATAACTTTCATAATTGTTATTAAAAATAATAAGATCTTATCACAAAAGAATCCAAGTAGGGGAGGATATAGACCCTTAAATGGTAATTAAAAAGTGGCATGCATGATATCACAAATAGTGAAGGGAACACGCATTACTAGATAAAATTTAAAAATTATTTTTAACAGTGAAGTATGATACAGATATAAAAATAAACTTTGATTATAATATCTAGAATATAATAGATATTAAAATTAAATTACTTTATTATTATTTAGTATTTATTCTTAATATTTGAGTTTCTAGAAACTTTTGGAAGGTGTCAAACTATACAAACTTGCTACTGCATTTATGTTTTGACACATATTTTGTATATTTTAAATTTGAAGGTGAAAAGAAAAAGAAAATTCAAAAGAAAATATATATCCAATCAAATACAATGACTGCAGTTAGTGAGTCTACATGATGATACTTGGGTGAAAGTTTTTTTTCCCACTTAATCTTATTAAGATACCATTTTCTCTCATTGACTTTTTCAAGTTTCATTCTGAATGCTATGTAAATTTTTATAAAGTTTAACTGTATATTATTATGTTTAATAAATTTATTTTAAAACAACTTTATCAATGTAAAATGTTAATTAACTTTTATTGAGAAGTTCTTTATAAAGAAAATTATTTATTCATTTCCCATTACTGATAAATAATTCTTTTTTTTTTTCTCAAAAGTAACCTTTATTAGTCAAAAGATTACAAAAAAGTTATCGGGTACGCTTACCTGTGGAGGATTACAAAGTGTTCAATGTTATTGACCAGGTTTACAAGGTACGTACGCTCGATGACAAATATATCCATAAAAGGGTTGTATAATTTTGCTTAATGTGTATCTACACATGAATGAGCACAGATCTGCACAGCCCCAAAACAATCCATCAAGGGGGTGCAGCAGCCCATCAGAGCAGAAAAGGTGCTGAAAACTTTGACCCTGTACTCTCCTGGCAAGTTTTCCAGGTAGCAGCAATAATCATCATCAGCCTGCACCCATAAACCAGACCCCCAGTGACTGCCATCATCAACCCCTGTGGAAAAAATGAGAAGCACAGACCCGTGCCCGCAAATATTACAAGAAAACTGTTACTGTTACAAAGATGATATTTCTAACTGCAGTGTCTAGCATCCAGTGATATCATTTTGCACACTGAGGTCAATGGAGCTGAACATCTGCCCTTAATCATTATCAAACTCCTGTGTCTGCAAATGTTCACAACAGCTGCAAAGTCCTTCAGGATTCACAGTGATTTTTATTTGTCGATACTAATTGAATCCTGCTTCTTTTGATTGAATTTCAGGTCTTGATTAGTAACGAATGATTCAAGTATAATCTGAAAGTTTGTTGTTAAACCTTGGAAAATTCTCAATAATTATTGCTTAAAAGAGTATGAATAATTTGCAGCTTCAATGTCTGTTTAGGTCTAAAACATCATTTGTACTCATGTTTGTCTTTAAATCATTATTTTTTAGCTCAGGAATCACTTTATGGTAATTCTGTGTTGATTTGAATTTTTTTTAATTTTTTTGTGGGCTCCCAATCCACCAGAAGAGGGGTAATAACTTCTGTTCTGATCATCGGAGAAATCTTATTTTTGTGCAGGGAGATAGCTTAGGTTATTTTCGATAATGTTCAATTCTAAAATTGAGATCGAATTAACATTTAAAACTTGTTAACACTGCTAAAATCTGATGCAAAGATAATTTCCTAAAATCATCATTGTTAACATATTATATTTTACGTTTTCTATGAGATTTGATGCCCAAATAAATTTTCTATTTATTCTATCAATAAAATTAGGATTTCTAGTGTGTATTCTTTTCAAAATTATTTGGTTTCATTTAAAATTAGTTTTAAACGGTTTATAATATTCTAATGATTCTAAGAATCACTTAAGCTAGCTTTTATCTATTTCTAATGGTATCCATTTGCATAAAACGGAATGATAGATAATTTCAATTATCATTGAATGAAAACTGTTCCAAAACTTCTTCAAAAGATGAAAAAACACTGAAATAGATATTCACTTACATCTTGGTAAACTTTTCTTCTATGAATCCAACAATGGACTATGACTTTGGTGAACTATAGTGTCCTGGACAAGTTGAATTAAAGATTCATAAATAATATGTATATTAAAAGTATTGGAATTATTCTTTATGTAAATAATAAGTGTAAAATTAAAGATTCATAAATAATATGTGTATAAAAAGTATTGGAATTATTAATGTAAATTGTCATGTAAAAATAACCATATATGGGTTTAAAGTTAAGTAAAATGTACTTATAAAAATGCCTCGCCTTATAAGGTAAAAATGGGGCTAAATCAAAACCCATAAGGACTAGCGAAGGGTTCAGCTATCAGACCATATAAGGAGAGGTATTTATGGAATGTTGTTAGGACTCCAGAAGTCGGGTATATAAGTGGGATGTAGAGGGAGAAGTGAGGAATAGTAGAAAAAGTTAGACTACAGTGGCCCTAACGGGCAGACCTATGATACCCAACTTTAAAGGAGTGCTTCTGCCGACGTATGTAACAGTAATGTATATATTGTAATTTGCTGAAAATTAAACTAATAATTTAACTTACTCAAATCTGTCTAAAGTCTCATTTATTTTGATGCATACATGTCATGAACAAAACAGGGAACCTGAAACAGTAAAAATTGGAGTCCTAGGCTCCCTCTAGTGGCCTACTGATAAATAATTCTTTAACAAAATAAATAATAAATACATACGCACAGAACTGACCCAAGAAAAAGCAGGATCTGGAGCAATATTTTCATGAGAGACAGAGAGAGGGAGGGAGACAGAGAGAGAGAGGGAGGGAGACAGAGAGAGAGAGAGAGGGGAGGAGAGAGTTATTTTACAATGATAAAAAATAATTAAAAAAAAATTCTTATTTGCAGATATATTAATCAAGTCTAGAATAATTCCTTCCATTAAAAATTTTATTTATGAGAATTCTCTAAAAAAAAAAAAAATGAAGAAAATAAAATATAATTTATTATATTACATGTATTTTGTTTTGTTTATTCAAATATTGATACCATAAAATTGCACAAATTAGTATTTACAATATATAAATAATTGCTTATTTATTATTATTTATAAATTATAAATACGACTTTGTGCAATTTTATTGATTCAATGTTTGAGAAAACAAAAATAAAATACATGTACTGCAATATATATATTATTTTCTGGGGATATTGGATGAATAGGCATTAGATAGGGATTTTATGCACAAGCCTTCTGGCATTCATTGATTACTCTGTTTGGCACAGGGTGGCAATACTGTATGGAGAGTTTTGCTTTGTTTATAAACAATTATGTGCTAGTATAAGATAGTGATCATGTGATGCTTAATGGTTTAACACCAATCCTGCCTAATAGGATAGTAGTGGCTATGGTTGTTAAAGAGCCAAAGACACCAAAATGTATGGGTGCTGAACTGAGTTCAGACCCATATGACTATATAAGCTATTGAGCTTAGATTGAAAATATTTTTTGTGTTTTCAATTTCATTCTCATAGTTTTGTAGTTAAGCAGAGATAAAAGGTAGGTGCTGGAGGGTTAAATTAGATCCTAAGATCTAGGTGCAGTGCTCTCAGATCCAAAGCTCCTCACTGACAATGGCCACAAGCCAGAAACTAGTCTAGGGATATTGGATGAGTAGGCATTAGATAGGGATTTTATGCACAAACCTTCTGGCATTCATTGATTACTCTGGTTGGCATAGGGCGGCAATACTGTATGGAGAGTTTTGCTTTGTTTACTATAATAATTATTACCATAAATTAATAATGTTGATCATTACTTATTGAAATGAACAATTCATTATTCATTTCAATAAACAACAACAGCAGCAACAACAATAATAATTATTATTGATAAATAGAGAAATCCATGTGTCAATGAATGGAAAATATTCACCAGGGTTTAAACATCATTGCTCTATCCCTCAGGGTTCCCATTTAGTGTATAACTGTTTACAGTGCACATAAATCCCCTCATTAAAATGATTGAAGAATGGATACCTGGTATTTTTGTACCACAATTTAAAAGTAACATTTCATATGTTGCTTATATGGATGACGTTATCATTTTTTACCATCACAAAAACATGTTCCCAAATTATTACAAATTTTAGACCATTATTCACAAGAATACAAACTAGAATTCAATTTAGACAAGACATTTAGTTGGAAGATATATGCAGGCAAACTAATACAATATAATTTTAAAGGAAACCCTGTCTCATTCCTCAGGTTTCCCTTCCATCTTAGTAGTACTGGAATGAGAAGAAAAATACAGAATTCTCTTGAAGAAAAAATTATTTGTTCCCTTTCAAAGTCATACCTTTCAGTTTATTCTAAAGTCACATTGTTTAATATGCTCATTATGACAAGAATTACTTATTTTATCCCTATAGTCATTTACACTAAAGCCTTCAGTTCACATGTCTATTAAAAACTTTTGTGGGGCAGACACATTGCCCCATCTCCATTAAAAAATTACAAAATCTATTAATTCATAATGGGCTAGAACAATACTCATTAAATATATTTAAAATACAGAAAACATTTAATCTGATTACCTCCCTAACAAATCTATTTAATCATGTTGCTACATTATTAAAAATTACACCGATAGATAGAGCCCCCCCCCCCCAGTACTGGTTATTGGGCTGAACTAATAAAACGACTATTGAGCAAAGATAAACTAACCTTCTATCACCCTACAAATAAGTATAAATATTGGCAAACATATCTATTAATAAACTAACCAACACTTAATAGTCAAAGCAAACCCATTTTGGGTCTAAACAATCAGCAACTTGTTAGAAGATTTAGATTCTGGAACCTTGAGCCAAAATATTTCAATTTTCTAATAAAGGTTAACTTGGGATCATTACCAACATTTTATTTTTATAAATTATAGAAGAAATTGTATTAACATAGATGCTTTTTCCCCCTCTGTAAAAAAGATTTTGAAGATCAAGAGCATATATTCTATGATTGTAGGTGTTATAATAATATACACATTGCTCTTCTCAACCTATTTAACAATTCTTTATTTAATATTGCATACCTTTTTAAAACCTACACAATAATAATTTTTGCTGGGATTAGAACTAGTACATTCATCTTGTATGCATTATAGTGTACTAGGTGCATTTTTATATACACCTGGGTCTGGTTTTATGGGGATTATTTTAATGCAATTTTGAAGTTATGCGAATTATGTTTCTTCTTAATATTTTCCATATTTCACTATATTTATTAGATATCAAGAAATTAAAATTATTAATAACTAATTTTGACTTGAAATATTTTTTTTTCTTCAAAAATATGTTATAACGTGAACATGGCCTGAAGCTGTATTTAGAATCTTAGCTTCCATGTAAATAACCTACTTATACTAAGGAGTAAATAATAATAATAATAATAATAATAGATTTATACTTACATATAAAAATATTGCAATAAATATTCAAAAATTTTAAACTTTTAAAATGTATTTTGTTAGGTATAACAGAAATAAATAATGTAGATTTTTAAAATAAATAATGAAGATTTTATTGATTTTATAAACTAAAAATAATATTTCTAATGATAATGTTTTTGTTTTGATTGTGATCTCATTTTTTTAATATGGAAACAAAATGTGAACATTTAAAAATTATTTCAGTAGTAAAAATTAGTTGTTAACAGAAAACCATTAACACAGCACAAGACTGAAATTGGCACTAGTTGTGTAAATGGGATGGAGCAGAATATGGGAAAATGTAGAGTGGGGAATGGAAAATAAAGTGGCTAACAACCTTCTCGGGACATAATTACTGAGAGATTCTTGATTTCATTCAAAGAGAAGCTATATCACATCAATGAATCTGATTTCTTACCAGTTTACAAATGAATTGCATATCGTCAAATAGCGATAATGATTAAAATACGTATGGAAAAATGGAAAATTAAATACTGTAGTTAATAAAAAAAGTAAAAAAAGTTTGTCTTGTATCAATTTTTTTCAAATATTTGATATTTTTTATTAGTCATACTTTATTTCCTTATTTTTTTAATGCGAATTTTAAAGTAATTTTTCCTTGTTGTTTTGCTTTTATACGAATTCTGAAAATTACAGACCCTATCCCCCATTTTTCAAGGTAAGTTAAGTCTATTTTTGTGATTTTTTTAATGCGGGTTTACTGTGGAACCTAAGTACTGCATAAAATGAGACCCAGGTGTATAATAATAATCCTAGAAGACATCCTAATACATTTTGAATTAAACTGGAGACTATTATGGAAAGAGACAAAAAACTTGCCCCCTATAACATTTTTCATGATATCTGGTCCTTAATGTGTCAACAACTGAGACAGTGCTAAGATGATATAACCTAATTGCAACAAAAGCCATATCATTTATATATGTATATAATCTTAAATGCCTTTGGAAAAAAAAAGTAGATACTAAAGAATTATATAACATTATGTAACTTGTAATAATTTATGTAACCTTTTTTTTTTAATATATATAATCATAGTTAATTTTTATGTAACCTTTTATATACTTCCTAATCAGTTACATGTAACCATATTGATATAAACTTGTGCTGTAATCTATGATCTTTGTAAATATGTAACTATTTTGAAATTCAATAAAGTTCCTTTGAAACATCATCATCATCATCATCACAACAATAACAATAACAACAGTAATAGTAGTAGTAGCAATAGCAGCAGCAGTAATAATTTTCTTCTAAGTAAAATAATGTGCAAATTTGGTTTTTTAAAAAAGAAAAGAACTGAAACGAGGTTCAAAGAAGAAACTAAGTTTTTGGATATAAAAATCTTTTTTTTTTTTTTGTAGGAGCAGAAGGGAATACTAACTCCTTCATACAAATCCCAGAATTAACTATGGCTTGTGAATTAAAAGGAAGGACACTACTAGCAGTTAGCTAGATCTAGTCTGGAATACTTTTGAATGATATTTGGATAACTGGCTGAAATGAAGAAATGGGCTTATTTAAAAGACAGCTAGAAAATACAAGACTATATTATCACTTTAAATGGACTTTTAATATTTGTCAGAAAGAAGTAAATAACAATTATTTTGTTTTTGTGAATTTTATATTTAAAGTCTGATTTGTATTTTATTTTAACTAATTTGAATTTGTAAATAAGGCTTATTACCCAGGTACTATTTTAAAAAAACTGTCAAAAAATAAAAGAAATGACTTTGTAATAACTTCTCTGTACTTATTAAAATTATTTTTTAAAAGAAAAAAAAATTATTATATATCATACATGTATGCTAAGTTTATGAATTTTACATAAGTTATTAATAAAAGAAAAGGATAAAGAAATAATGACAATCATATAAATGCAATGCCCACATATAAATTATTTGTCTTAAATAACTGAAGTTAACATATAATTACTTCCATTAGTCTCATTATGTAGATAGCTTCATATATGTGCAGTTGTTTGTTCAATAAAGGCAAAACTCTCCATACAGTAGTGCCACCCTGTGCCAACCAGAGCAATCAATGGATGCCAGAAGGCTCGTGCATAAAATCCCAATCTAGTGCCTACTCATCCAATATCCTCAGACTAGTTTCTGGCTTGTGGCCATCATCAGTGAGGAGCCTTGATCTGAGAGCACTGCAACTAGATCTTAAGATCTAATGCAACCCTCCAGCAAGCCAGAAACTAGTCTGAGGATATTGGATGAGTAGGCACTAGATAGAGATTTTATGCACAAGCCTTCTGGCATCCATTTATTACTCTGGTTGGTACAGGGTGGCACTACTATATTGAGAGTTTTGCCTTTGTTTACAACAATTATGTGCTAGTATAAGAGATGGTGATCATGTGATGTTTGTTCAATGTTTAATAGTTTGCATATGTTCACATACATATGGTGGAATACATTATTCCAGTTTAATGAGTGAGGGATTGATCTCAGAATGAGTCATTCCTGTATAAATTGTACTTGTATTAAATTATAGGATCAAAAGCCACACCTTACAATTATTGTATAAATGGTTTATTCAATTAAGATTAAAGCCAAAAGACCTTCTCTTTTAATTATTATTATTATGTAAGTGGTTGTGATTAGGAATAGGATCTAAGAAAGACCATTCCTTGTGATTATTGTAAAAAAAGAAAGTGTTGATGTCTATCCCATATAGAACATATGTATGTATAAATACTAGGAGACATACGAGTCAAAGAAATATTTATATTTATAGATTCATACATGCATAGAATTATATTTAGGTTTATTGAAGATAAGGTTTAAGGTATGGATATGTGTTATGTTATCTATTAATATATTAATGTTATGATGTATAAAGATTAAACAATTTTTGTTAAAGAAATAAATTGCATAACAATTAATGATTATATTTTATGAATAAATTTCTGTTTCATGATTTGTTAATTGTATTAAAGAAAATAAATTGTACATCAATTAATAAGTACACTTGTAAAGAAATTATTATTACATCATTTGTTATTTTGTTTATGTAAGATTATATAGTATAACATCATTCATTGGGAAAAGGGGCTGTATAATAATTACATTATTATATTGAATAATATATTGTTTTAAATATATATGTGTTATTTTATTTTCTGATGCTTAAAGCCAGATGGTTACAGTGTAATTTTATGTAAATACATAGAGAAATGTAAAATAAATGAACTATGCTAATTCAGACCAATACATTATATATTCACAATTATTGTTACTTATAATTACATATTTATCATTCAAATGTTTTCTTAGAGAATTTCAAAATGAGAAGAAATTCTCTACTTTTTTAATTAAAAAATCAATCAGTTTAAAAATTATGATACAATATATTGTACTGCTATTGAACAGCATTACATAATTTATAATATTTATATGGAAAACATATAACTAGTTTAAAGATTTTAAAATGAAATTTTAAAAGAAATAAAATACTGTGGAACCATTTACCAATAAATAATTGGAGTAAATGTTATTAAAAGAAGTAAGTAGAAGTTATAAGAAATAGAAATATGATATAGAAAAGGTTTAAGAAAGAAATGTAATTTAGAAAGAATTAAAAGATTTTTTTTTCCTCTTTGAAACACAGGTCTCCAAAAGACAAAGCACTGTATCATTTTATTTTAATAAAAAAAAAGAGAAAAATCTAGTAGTTAAAGAGCGAGTAGGAAAAGGGTAATAAATTTAACTAAATAAAAGACTTAAAAACTATAGTTCACTTTTCATTTGCATAAAAAATAAAAATAAAAGGTGTGTGTGTGTAAAATAATGAAAGTTCAATTAAAATAGGTAAAAGGAAAGCGTATAGTATAAGCTTAAATCCACTCAAAGATTACCTGGCCGATAAAAAAAATGGGAATAGTAACTATAAATGAAAACAAATGGGAAATAATTTCAGGTGGTATCTTATCCAAAGGCCAGATTAATCTATGCAAGTATGCATATTAAAAAACAATTGGAAATAATTTCAGACAATATCTTATCCAAACGCCAGATTAATCTATGTAGGTATGCAGATAAAAAAAACAATGGGAATATAATTAGTAAAATTTGCAAATTAACTAAACTAGATGGAAGCAATAACCAGAGAAACAATAAGGAGAACTTGCATAAAAGAATTGAAAATCTATTCATTATTATTAATTGACTCTCTTGATTTTTTGATTCACAGCAGTCATTAAGATTAAAATTTGTATTACTACCGTGAAAGAGTTCCAGCAAAGAAAAGATGAAAAAAGCCATTAACATCCCCAGAATGTGGTCGGTTGTCTTCACATTCACTGAAGAACCATCTAAAACCATGCAGTGCTAAGTAACTACTGGAGTATGTGACCTGTCTCCAGTCCCAGTCCTCCATAACATCAGAGATCCTCCATCTAAGAGTCATGCCCACATAAGAATCTGAACTGTCAGGAAATGTCTATCTCAATGAACGCCGAAGCCAGCCAGGAGGCAAAACCAATAGTAAAATCCAAAATCTAACTGGTTGGAAATTCATACAGCAAGAGAGAGCAAAAAGTCATATCTTCAGAGTACCACGTGTCAAAATCCTAGATAAATATAAATTTCATGTTCCCATTCATAAACTGAAGTGTTCGAATAAAAAGACTTGGTTAGGCTATGAAAGTCAAAGCAATCTTTAAGTTTCATAATTATCTATGAGTGTTCCCTATAATTATCTTTAAGTGTTTTATATAATCATCAATAAGTGTTTCCTATAATTACCATCTATAATGAATTCTAGTATGTGCGTATATTTTAGACTTCTTATAGTATGTGCTAAAAGCTTTCCTTAATTGATGAACTATATTTAAAACTGTGTGTGCATATTTATATTTATAATGTGTAATTAAATCCATCTTTGTTATCATGTATTTATTAAGAGTGTGCTTGAAACACAAATATAATTTTGTTTACTATGTTTTAGCCTTAGGTTTGATCAAAATGTTTGCTAATTAATGTTGGTCAGTTCTTTTTAAATAATTACACAATATTTAGACAATAAATAGACAATATTTAGTTAAGTGTAGATACTAAGCAGTCTAATATGTTTTATTTCCTGTAATTAAATGAACTAACTAGAGATTAACCAAGCACTAAATTGTTTACATGTCATCTAAGCATACTAATTATAATTTGTGATTAGCTGGTTTACCTCGAAACAAATAAAAAATGGTTTGGATAACAAGGGTTTGAATTTAGCAGCCAAGAACGTCTATAGCCTGGAAATGTGGCTGCAGGTTATACTATGTATAGCCTCAGTCTGGTTATAGGTGCCATTGGTCTTATCAACATTCTGTATTTGACTTCTCTGCTTGGAGGACCAGTGTGCTGCAATAATAAAAGTGCAGCTGGAATAGATAGAGTTTTAATAATTTTTTTTTTTTTAAATTTATACAATCAGAGTGATCTTATTCCACCCTGTTCAATATATATATATCTAGATTAATTAACGTCCATTTCTCTGGCTAAAGTTATTAATGACAATCATCTTTATAAACAAAATAAACTTAATAAAAAACAGACCATTCTTTTATCATATATATTATCAAATGCTGAATTAGAGGACATATCAATTAGTATAACAACAGTTACTATAAAACCATAATCTCAAACATCATATATATACATATAAATATGCATATTAGTATTTATAATGCTTTTTATAACTCTATCCAGGCTCTGATCTATGATTCAGTTTTACAATCTGAGAATTGAGCAAGTATTCAAAAAATGTAAATAGAGATTATAGTATAAGTAGGGATTTCATTTTGTAATAAGTGAATAATAATTGTTATATATAAATAAAGTTGTTTCCATTTTGCAAACGTTGTTTTACAAGTATAGTTGGATTTATATCTTTGGCAACCCAATTATTGGTAATGGACGGCAGATGCATCTTCCTATATTGTTACAAAATACATAACTTGTAAAAATACTGCAAGTATCAGATTTCTATTATTCACAGTAAAGGTTATACAAATATTATTGACTTTTTTAAAATAATCTACTTTTCATATCATACCATGAACAAACTGATTATGTAGACATGAGTGAATGATCAATGTGTATCAGTTGATGTTATTAAACAGAACCCATCTGAACTATAGGATTCATTACCAGAATTTTATTTTCATTATGTTATTTAAGTCAACATTTTGTCATTTCAAATATCTTCAGAATTTGAACTAAAACCTACTTTATTTAATTATGTAGACTTGATATTAAGTCAGTAACTATATATTTTAGTGTGTCCAGGTATAAATGAAAATTATATGCTTTGTTTGAAATTACCTTATAAATGAGATTTCTATAATCTATATTTTCTGGTCTAGTATCAGGCCTAAGCATTAAACTGGCATGCATGTTTGATTTTAAAATCTTTGTATGTTTAAAATTTCAAGACAGCTTGAGTAAACTAATAAAAATAAAGGATTAAAGATAAAGTGCTTTTTCTGAATTTACTTAATTGAAAACTGGTTTATAGATCTAGAATTTATTAGTAATTCATGCCTACACAGATTGTTCACAAGTAGACATGAGGGGAATTAATTACAATTATCAAATAGTACATATAAGCATTAAAATATTTCATTTTTTTCTTTTAATATGATATATATATAACAATTTAACAATGTGAATTTATTAGTTTCATTTTCCCCCTCTTTGCTTAATTATACATTAAGTTCATACATGAGGAGTGGATCCTTTATTACAGACATGTGGTCATAATATTACTTTCATTAAGACTGCTGCATTATCAATATTTTTTTTTCTCTTAAAAAGGTAGATTTTTTTAAGTTGAATTATTATTATTCTTTAATGTCAAAATCAATATTTTATATGGGAATTTAAATTAGTGCTACAAAAATAAAAATATCAAATTGTATAAACTATAAGAAAATATAATGGCAGTTTAAAATCTAAATTGGCTGCTACATATAAAAAAAATAACAAGGATTAAACAATCAAAGACAAAAGTTTTTGATAGTATTAATATAGTATCTACTCCACTAAACAAAGATATTTTTCAAATAACTTCTGAAGCATAATAAATTGTCAGTGTACCAATTTAGGTGACATTGCCTATAATCATAAATAATAGTCTGATTGGTCACCATAGTAGAATGATGGATTTTAGAGCTAAAGATTCTTGTATTAAAGCTCAACCTGTCATTTCTAATACTTGAATATCATCAAATCACCTAAAAAACTTATCCATTCAATTATTTCTATAATAGTTCATATGATATATGACTTGGTGTAATGAACAATATGTATGTTAAAAGTTAAAAAATATAGATTATTTTGCAGTTGAGAATAATATAAAAAAACTGTTTTCCCATTGTCACTTGACATCATAACTGACTAAATGATTTATATCATTAGCTTTATTAGATCAAATTAATATTATGCTTTTGCATATAAATACAATCAACTGGAAGCTATAAACTAGAATAAATACAATGGTTTTTAATCAATAAATGACCACAGAAAGCTCTCTCTATATATATTGCCACTCAGTGTAATCCAGAGTAATCAATGGATGTCAAAAGGCTTGTGCATGAAATCCCCATCTAGTGCCTACTCATCCAATATCCCCAGACTAGTTTCTGGCTTGTGGCCTTCGTCAATGAGGAGCCTTGGATCTGAGAGGACTGCACCTAGATCTTAGGATCTAATGCAACTCTATTTAACTACAAAACTATGAGACTTAAATTGAAAACACTATAGTATTTTCAATCCAAGCTGGCAATAAGTATAGAGAGTTTTGCCTGTCTTAATAACAGTTAAGAACAAACATAAGAAATAGTGATCATGCGATGTTTATCAGCTTAAAAACAATCCTGCCTAATAGGATAGTGGTGGCTTCGGTTATTAAAGAACTAAAGACACAGAAATATATAGGTACTAAACTGAGTTCAGACCTATATGACTATAAAAGTTGATGAGCTTGGATTGAAAATATCATAGTGTTTTCAATTTAAGCCACCTAGTTTTGTAGTTAAGTAGAGATAAAAGGTGGCTGCTGGAGGGTTGCATTAGATCCTAAGATCTAGTTGCAGTGCTCTCAGATCCAAGGCTCCTCATTGATGAAGGCTACAAGCCAGAAACTAGTCTGGGGATATTGGATGAGTAGGCACTAATTAGGGATTTTATGCACAAGCCTTCTGGCATCCGTTGATTTCTCTGGCTTGTACTGAGTGACAATACGTATAGAGTTTTGCCTGTTTTAATAACAGTTAAGAGCAAGCATAAGAAATAGTGATCATGTGATGTTTATTGGCTTAAAATAAATGAACACCCTGCATGATTTAGTGCAATGATGGAGCATCAGATTTTGAAGCATAAGGTCATAAGATTGATTCCAATTGTAGTATTCAAACTCCTCAAGAATTCCTGAGCAATAAAGCTATTAAATTAATATACTACTTATTGTACTGAATGAACATTAATATTATTATATGAGTTCTTTATAACATGATGTTTTTTAAATAGTTTTTATAAACATAGCTGTGACTGGAGAAAGTTTGACAATGGTAAATGAAAGTGTAACAATTTACTATAGATAAGTGCTTTGCATATAATAAAGATATATATGAGAGATAGTGACCTGGGTCAACTGATGAGTGCTGGTGCAGCACGAAATGCATCTTGGGGGGCATTTGTCTTTTATTATATCTTTATTTATATGAATTTAAAAAGAATGGGGAAGTATGGTGGTGTTTATTATATCTACAAATTAATCTACTTTTTCTGAATGGTAAATTTTGAGTATTTCTCTAATAAAAACCACATGTTCAACATGTGAAGATTTTATTGAATTAATTAATAATAGGTAAAAAAATGATTTATACAAAGAATAGTTAAATAATAGGCACAATTTGATAATTAATATCTATAGAAAATTCTTTATTTGAAGTATAAAAATCTCTCTCTGGTAGATGAAATTTAGGTTGCAATGATACCAAAACATGTTTGCTATAATAAAACTAAATTAATGATATCCTTTAACTATTTAAATATTTGTATCAATATAGAGACTCAGAAATATGAACACCCTTTATAGTACTGGGTATTACTTATTTTAGGAAAATTATTTAGGATGAATTTTTGCATTTATGTTTGTAAAAGATGGTAACAACATATCTGGCATTTCACAATTTTTTTAAAAAACTAGTTCAGAATAAGTGTCTAGATGTTGTTACTTTCATTTTTTTTTTATTCATACTTTTTTTACTTTAATTACAGTCAGATATTCATTTAAATTTTCAGGGATATTTTATAGTTTTGTATTAAAAAATAAATTTATTGATTAAACCATTATTTTTAAAAATAAAAACATATTTACCATTAGTATGTTTGAATATTTTCTAAAGATAAATTTTAAAACAAAAATTGCATTAGTCATAAAAGTGATATATAAGAAGTGAAAATATATTTCAAATTTTTAAAATAAAAATAGATAATTAGATTTATTTTTATATACAGATATATATTTTAAATTAAATATGAGAATTTACAATTTAAATTAAATATAAGAATTTACAATTACACCACCAAATTTAACCTAATAATCACTGTCATTTATTTTACAATTCTTGTATATAAGTATTTACAAATACCAGGAAATACCCTTACTTGCATAATTTATTAGTTTTGTCATTATATTGAGTATCCCTGGTGGTAGGGCATTTGATAATTCTTACTTAAAAATTTAACTCTGAAATGAATAAGTGGCTAATAAAAACACGATTCATTTGTAGAAGTCAGTCAGTTAAAATACTAAAGAATGTAAGTCACAACCAACAATATCTTGTACTATTCAGAACTGACAGAATTCTTCAATTGTTTTCAACACTAAATGGAAGAGGCAGAAAATGTCATATGAAAAAAATTATAAATATGATTCTTTTTCCTTGAAATACAGATTTATACCTTCATATAATGACCGAGAAAGTCTATATGTGTAATCTTCCAGAAACAGTTGTCAAATGATTGTATGAGATGTGGAAAACTTAGTCGCAATTTAGATCCTGTATATAATGAATTTAGGAGTAAAACAATTGAGTTTTTGAAAGAAAGGCTGAAGAATTAAGATAGCAAACTAAGTTTTTTAAAGCATATTAAATTAAATGACAAATTAGTAGAAGTTTCTTTCAAAATTGCTCTATTAATTCCAAAAACAAAAATTTGTATATAATTGCTAAAGATCTTATCAATAGCAATAAAAATTAAACTCTTTAAAAAAATTCATATGTTCAATAATTCAATTAAAAGAAGAATAGATAATTTTGCAGACAATATCAAGTTTATGTTATTATTATGAATCAAGCAAGGTATTATATTTCCCATATAACTTGGTGAGTCAATTGGCAATTCATATAATATTAATTTAATGTCTTTTTTCATCAGATATGAGTATAATTTTTCAAATTCATGAAGACTTGCTGTAACTTTTTTTAAAAGAGAAATTAGTTTAATAACAAAGGAGCATGAATTTTGCACTAATGGAACTGAATCTATGACTGGAAGAATTTCAGGTAAAAGAATTTAAAAAACAGCCCAAATGAAAGACCCGATCATTGTGTTATCCATAAAGAAAGCCTAGTATTTCAACATATAAAAGATAGTAAAGTCTTATCAGAAGTTTTTAATTACATAAAAAGTAATGCTGCTAATACAAGACTTTCCAAATTTTATATCAAAAGAGACTCTAATTATAAACCTCTTACATATCAGACTATCCATAGAGTAGCCCCATTCAGTGCAAGCCAGAATAATCAATGGATGCAGGAGTTGCGCATAAAATCCCTATCTAGTGCCTACTCATCCAATCTCTCCAGACTAGTTTTTAACTTGTGGCTTTCATCAGTGAGGAGTCTTGGATCTGAGAGCACTGCACCTTGGGTTGCATTAGATCCTAAGATTTAGGTACAGTGCTCTCAGATCCAAGGCTCCTCATTGTTGAAAGCCACAAGTTAGAAACTAGTCTGGAGATATTGGATGAGTAGGCACTAGAGAGGGATTTTATGCAGAAACCTTCCTGCATCCATTGATTATTCTGGCTTGCACTGAGTGGTGCTATTGTATGGAGAGTTTTGCATCTGTGAAAAACAGCTTGTGTAAGCATAATGAATGGTGATCATGTGATGTTTGATAGTTTCATTTTATCTTTTCTTTATACATTTTTCTGTCTCAATAGAAAATTTACTGGTAAATTGCTGCTTTTTTGTATCAGCTATCTTGGTTGCAGTTCTTAATATTGGATCAATTATGACACTACTAATTCTATTCAAATCTGAACCATTTTTAAAAGCTGTTAACATTTTAAAACTGTTTTCAAAGTTCTAATTTTAAGTCATTGAAATTAGGAATATCAATTATGACTACTGTTTTTTTTTAAATAAATTTTTGTCTTTAGTTTTGCATTAACACATAACTTATATCCCATTAATCCATGATGACTTTCTGCTTTTGAAACTATAAAGAACATTTCAATCTTGAAATACATATTTTTTGTTAGATAAAGTATAATAGAAATCTGCTGTACCTTCATTTGAATGCTTCCATATACATTTCTAATTAGCATTTTGGTCAAAACAGGAATTCATAATATATTTTTCTGCAAATTCCACAATTTTAGTATCCTCTCACAATTTACTCATAGCACTTTGATCTCTCCCATAGCAATTTCATGATATTGATTGGTTTTATCAAAAGAATTTTGTACAATCACATAAAAATTGTATACTTCATCATAATGAGAACTTGTTGAAGAATAAACTTGAGTTATCTGCATTAGGTAATTTCCACTAATTTAAATAAGTAATTTTTCTACTGTCTAATACACTATCAAATGTTGGTTTTTTTACTTTTATTTATAATAAATCTCACTACACTTGTGCTTCCAATATATGTGCCTTTGTAGCAAAGTACATGCCCATTTCTTAAACCAGTTGTCCCTTCAGTTTTATTCTAATTCCATAAAGTCTAACAATGTCCCATTTAATATAAGACAGTTATTTTTCCAATTTGTACAATATTTATTTATTTGAAAGTGATATGCTGTTATATATATCTAAATAAAAGTTCATTATTTAAATAAAAGCCTGGGTTCAAAGTCAAGAGATACTTAGGCTGCTACACTGCTTTGGCTGCACCTTTGTAGCTTTCCAGAAATAAGGCCCATAATTTAATTGTATTTGTCATGATTGAAAAATGTATTTAAAAAAATTCATTCAGACACACTTTGTTGTGCCTTCAAATTTCTTGATTTTAAACTCAGAGATAAAAAGCCAATAAACTTACCTCACTTGCTAATACATGTTGGCAATCACCCTATCCATGTTCATTTACTACATGAGGAATCACATAGCAATGCCAACTTTAATAACAAGAATGTATGAAGTGGTGTTTTGATTCTACTGCCTCAAAAAGGTATCAAATGATCTCTTTTCAGTTCACAGAAATCTCCTTTCTGCAACTTTTTATAGAATAATGAAAAATGTTTGACAATGTTTTAAAAAAAGATAATGTAAAGATGAATATAAATGAGATAGGCTGCTGAAATAATCACAATTATGTACTTGCAATGTTTTATCCCATTATGGGGAGCAAAAAAAGGACACAGTATTCATAACTGAAATCATCAGGAGCCACTGTCAAATCAAAAGAACTTAGTTTGTTGTAAACTGAAATATTTAAGCAGAAACAGCTTCATCTCACTTTATTAGACTAAGATTTTTTCTTTTTTTACTGTTTTTTATTTGAAGACAATTTGGGAAAGTTTTTTAGTCAGAAATTTACAGTATTTTTGAAATGAGGTGTGAGTTGAATTCATGCTTAGCTCTATCGAAGTATAAAAATTTCAAGTAGAAATCTTAAAATATTTATTAACATTTACAAATATATGTAATCTTTTCTTATTTATACACGATATATTTTTTATTAATTAGTTTTTGTAAAAATAAATTTTCATAATAAGATAAAAAATAATGAATATATGTTGTGGGATTTTAAGAAAGATGAATGTCAATAAACCTGATAATATTTAAGATAATGTATAAAAGCCAGTTCTTGTCTAATTACTTGATAAATATATCCATAGATAATTTTATTTTTGATTACAACATAATAGTAAAGTTATTAAATTATACTATACATTTTAAGATATAGTTTTTATTATTTGCAATTGGAAAGATATATAAAATATTCCCCCACCCTCAAAAAAAAATCTGAATCAGAAATATTAATTAAACAATGATAAATATTAAAATTTATTTATTTAACATATGGATTTTTTTTTTGTCAGTGATTCCAACTAGGAAACAAATTCACTGAGAGCTTTATTAAGTCCTTCAATGCTGATACTGCAGTCATAGATTCAATAATCATTAACTCTGTGCTTCCAAAGTCTGTGTTTGCTCACATTTACATAGATCAGTGACTGAAAAATTATATTTAGGAAACAGATAATCACAATGATCATGGATTGTCCTGAGTATGTTAATGAAATTCCAAGCCAGAAACTAGTCTGGGGATATTGGATGAGGAGACACTAGATAGGGATTTTATGCACAGGCCTTCTGGCATCCATTGATTGCTCTTGTTAGCACAAGATGGCACTACTATATGGAGAGTTTTGCTTTGTTTTGAATTGTTTTTCATTGTTGGAATTGAAAAAAGAAATTTTTTCAGAATATCTTGAGAAATACATTTTTATGTTATAATTGTTTGATTGCAGATTAGTGATTAAACATACAAAAAGAGGATTTTGATTTGAGATCAATCAGGTGATGAAACTATATCTTGAATTATTGACAATGTTCAATCTGCTTAATACAGAAATATACAAAATATCACAAAGCTGCTTTTAAAATCATTATTTTTCAGAAATTTACATTTTAATTCCATTTAACAATTCTGAGACAATTCATAAATTTCTTGTAAAAATAATATAATTTTCAAAATGTGTTCAAAAATTTGATAACTTGAATATTAATTATTTATTTTTTACAAATGCAAAACAATTAAACATGAAGACCCAAAAGTGTTAAGACCAGAACAAAAGCCTCCTGACTATGCTAAGAAAAATATTGCTGATATAAAGATACTCCCACACATAGAATAGTCTTTAAAAATAAACAAATCCTAGCTCAATTTCTAAAATAAAAATATGAAAATAGATAATTCCAATAACATTTTCAAATAACTGTATTTTATCCACTCTTACAATTATAAACTGAATTCACATAGAGAGTGTACCAATAGCTCAATCAAGCTCTTAATTAATAAATGCGGTATGAGAAAATATTTAAAATCTCTATCCAAAACACTCATACCGCACTTATTAATTAAGATGTGATGTGATGTGATGTATTATGGCTTCTCCTTAAACGAAGTCAAGAATATCTCAGCAATTATGCCCAGATAAACCTGTTAGCCACTTTATTTTACATTCCCCACTCTAAATTTACCCATAATTTGCTCTATCCCATTTCCACAACATAATCTTTGTCAACTCTATAACCTTTATATCTAAATCCCCCTTATCTTTGCCCAAACCCAGCATAAAAACCAATAATTCACTTTCTGTATAATCACTCTTTTCATATTTATTTTTCCACAACTTCAGTATATGTACCCTTTCTGTTTTCAAACATTTACATTCAATTAACAAATGCCTAATATTTTCTATTCCTTCCTTACATAATTTACAAAATAAATCACCCATATTTTTCCATTTACATGTATATTCTTTTGTAGCTAAAGATCCCGTTCGAGCCTTAAACAATAAACTACTTTCCTTACTATTATCATATATTAACTCACACCTAATATTCTGTTTATTTCTATATATATTTAAACTCTTTTTACTCTCCATACTATTACTCCATCTGTTTAACTCCCAAGTCTTTATTAATAAATTTATTCTTTTATCCCATTCCTTACTACTATAACACTCAATAATCCTCTTAACCCAATCATCCCATCTTTTGTACAAATATATTGATATAAATTCTTTATCCAAATCTTTTGCATACCGCATTACCTTTCTCACCCATTTTGTTACCTGCCCTTTACTCATAACCCAATTAAATACTGTTTTAGCTATTCTTTTATTATCCATAAACTGCAATCTACCAAACATTTTCATTTTACTTTTTGCATCTCTCATATGAAAACTTGACCATCCCATTTCTCCTTGAATTGCCTCCCTTGCTGTCCATACTTCTGCATCCAATGCATGTCTTCCCACTTCCCTTTGAGCTTTTTCTAAATAATCTAATATCTTTTTACTAACATATAATGCATCATTACCATATGTTAACCCTGCTACTGCAACTCCTTTCCATATAATTCTAGCTACATCATATTTATTATATAAAAATACTGTTAATTTCTTTATCAATCCCTTTCTTTTCTTTGCTTCATTTATCAATTTTTCCTCCCATTCATCCAAATAATTTTTCTGATTACTTAAAATAATTCCCAAATAACTATATCTATTCACCACACTTAACTTAATATCTCCCAATAAAAATTCTACATCTTCTCTTTCCCCAGTATTAACCATCATTATATTTGATTTTTCTTCACTAAATTTAATCCCCATCTCTTTACCCACCCTTGCATATGTCCTCAACATAACTTCCATATCTTCTCTTTTTTCTGCACACAAAAATATATCATCTGCAAAAAAAGACCTGACAAAATATATACTCCCTTACTGCCTATTAACGGTATCTCTATCCCTCTTCCTAATCTTTCTATTTCTCTTTCCATTTCACTCAAATACAACACAAACAAAATAGGTGACATAGGGCATCCTTGCCTTAGTCCCACACCATTTTTAACTTTAATTGATTCTATATTCTCTAATTGATATATATAATAATTATTTTCATATAATTTCTTAATAATATCTATTAAAGCTTCATCCATTTGCAAATTTGCTAAACTTATCCATAATCTATTTCTATTTACTCTATCATATGCCTTCTCTATATCTATAAAACTCATATATAACTGTTTACCTGCATTCCTACTCATATCCATAAGTTGTGTAACTACAAATAAACTATCTCCTATACGCCTATCTAATCTAAAACCTCCTTGCATTTCCCCCACTACATTATTCCCTTCCATCCATTTTACAACATTACTAGCCACCATATATGAGAAAACTTTATATAAAACTGATGTTACCGCTATCGGTCTATAATTATTCAACTTTCTATGATCCTTACCCTTTCCTTTAAATAATAATCTTACTCTTATATTACTCCAACTACTTGGGAAAACTCTATTCTGTGTCATTTTATTAAAACAAGATAATAACTTTACTTTTGCCCTATATCCTAAATTCATTACCATCTCTGCTGCCCATCCATCTAAACCTCTTGCCTTCCCACTTTTCAATTTCTTCTCTACCTCATTTAGTTCATTTTCTGAAAAACTAATATTCCCATTACTATATTCTTTCATATTTTCTAACACTATCATTCACATCTAACATCTTTTCTACTGGTACGCTCTCTGTGTGCATTTTTGTAACTACAAGCTTGTTAAAAGTAATGTCACGTTATATATGACTTGCTTTTTTAATTATTATAAACTGAATTTTTTAATTTATATTTTGGAGAAGAATTGCTATTTTTGGTTGCTCTGTCACTTTGTAGTTAGTTTATAATATATATAAATACTTTTATTATAAAACCCGATTCGGCAATAACAATTATCATTCTCAATATCATTACCTCATTTTTTTTATTCTATTGTTTTGTTGTTCTTCAATGATTTTATAAATGAAAGGGGGGGGAGTAAATGATAATTAAAAATATAATTTGACCATCATCCTTCCTTCATATGGAACATTACGGACATAATTATTATATAGTAAATTATATTTTATACCTGATTTATAAACTGAATACATTCCATAAAATATTGTTTAAATCAAGATTAAAATTGTTCTTTGAATTTTTAAAAATTAGATGAGTTAAGGTTCAAATCTTGCAATTCTTGATGATATTTCATGAAATGCAATTGCTAATAAGTATATAAACTATTCTTTATATTCTGCAATTTCATTTCATGGGAGGGGGGGGATTATTTCAAAAGATATTATTTTAAATCTGAAATTATATAACCTGAAACTGCACAACTTGGGAATTACTTCTATTATTATCAGTGCCAAAAATGAAAATTATCAACAAAGATTTAAACATAAATAATCACAGAATAAATCAAAATAATTAGTCAAGCATTGGTGGTCGAGAAGTCAGCAACAGCTGCTTTACAAGAAGTTGTCGCGGGTTCGCTTCCCGGCTGATGCTATGACACATGAGAAAAAAAAATCAAAATAATTAAATGGCAAAAATATTATAAATTACAAAGTAATTAACATTGTTTTCATATAATAAAAATTTTAATTAAAAAAAAAAAAAGAACAATTATTAAAAACTATTAAAACTTACAGGATAAATTGTTCGTTTAGCCTTGGCAACCCCATGAAATGAAAGTTCACTTACTTCCTAAAAATAAAAAAAATATGCATAAAACAAATTAATACAAAAACTAAATCGTATACATTACTAATAAATTTTTTGTTCACATATTTATAATAATCTGGTCTAAATTTGAAAAGAATTCATACATTTTAATAGCTTTTGTGTTAAAAATTTATAATATATTTTATTTTATAATTCCATAACTTCAGGCTTATTTATCTAACTATAATCAATGTAAAAAAAGAAGCTTGTTTTTAACTTTTATTAAATAGAAAAAGAATTCTATCATAAGGCAGGAAATATCTACATACATTAATGACATAAGGGGCTTCATTATTTAAGAATGTATCAGCCAATCATGTTAATGGTGTAGCAGACAATGGTAACCTAGCATCAGCAATGTTCAAGTATTAGGACTGAACATAATATTCTATTGCTTACCTATCTAATGTACCTCTAGGTGGAGAATTTAAAATGTGCATATCTTTAAAAAAATAATTCACAGTTACTGCATAATATGCAAAAATAAACAATAAGTATAAATTATTTTATCAAATTCTATGCTTAAAAAATATATAATTTACCACGTAGCCTTAATATTAATATTATATGAAACTCATAAAGTTTTACCTTAAAAAACAGTCTCATGTGATGTTTTCATGTTTTAAAGTTTGACCTTCATATAAATTAACTGTTAATAATTTTAAATCTAATATATCTACTGTTTTTTATACATCCTTAATGAAGCTAGATGTAGAATTATTTTCAGAGAAAAAGCAGTACATAATAAAAGGAAAAAAAGGAATTTAACAAGTAAAGAAATGTCTGTTTTATATAAAAAGTAAATGTTTTTTATGTGTATATGTACATTTAACATAAATATAAATAATCATATTAAATTTTATTTATTTACATAGTTTTAGAGATTTCATCTTTTAAGCCTACCCACATTTAATGCATTGTTTTAATGAAATATTAATTGCATAATATTGTTTCTGTCATTACATTCCTGGATATAAAACATGATTAGAATTTTTAAAAATCCTAAGATTTATCTGCAAGACTTAACACGCCAGGCTTCTTATTTTTTAGCTTAGCCCAGGGGTCAGCAAAGGACAGTGACTCTTTTTTTTTTTTTTTTCTTCATATGTCATAGCATCAGCTGGGACGCGAACCCACACCCGTCTGCAACCAACTACTTGCTTGCAAGGCGGGTGCGATGACCTCTCGGCTAACAATGCTTGACAACTCATGGCTCTTTTCATCATAATAAACATAAACACCTTTTTTATTTCCTATTGCAATTTGTAAATAAATATTTTGATGATTATACTTTCAAAATATATTTTATTCATTTATAGAGCAAGGTACATAATTGTGTATACAGGCAATAATTAGAGCAGCTGTTAACAAGCATTGTCTGCAATGGGTTTACAGGGATACAGTTCAAATAGGATGGTTAGGAGGTAGGTCATACCATCCCTGTCATCACAACAATAGGGGAAGAATCCGTCCTGACAAGGCCAGAGGCATTGTCCATAGAATGAAATGGAATGTCTTGAAACATATTTTTAGTTGATCCCAGGTCTGAATCACCAACTGTTCTGGGCAAATGTGCATTACAATGTTGTTTCTTGATTTCAGCCTAATTATAGGATAGTAACGATTTTATATGATGAATATTTAAATATTAAAAATTTGTGAATAAATCAAACTATCAAAGTAATTTTTTGTTTTATTTATTTATTTTGAAGGGAATTTCTATTTTTGATAAAATGTATACAGATTCTATTATGTTCTATTATTAAAATAAATGTTCAGATATATCCACAACCATTCAGAATTTTGTTTTCATCATGTTGTGCAGATCTTTAAAGAGGGGGGGGTATAGAAGGAGGGGGGTATCGTTCCTTGTGACTCTTTAATCAATGAAGGACAGAAGATTTAAACAAAATAGTTCTTCATGATAAAAAGTTTGCTGACACTTGGCTTAGTCTATCTTATAAATTTAAAATCAGTTTCAATTCATTTTGATATCCTCATAATTCATCATTTGTTAGATCTCCTTGATATTTCTCTTTTAATTTAAATTTTTTCTTTTAAGAATATTCAATAATATTTAGTTAGATAACATCAATTATGATCATATTTGTGTAGTCAGCTTTACTATACTTTCTCAATAAATCTACTATTCCCAGATTTGTTTATTTTAATTTCAGTCAGGTCTATTTTAATATTTTGCTTTCCATGGCAAGATTATTCCATCAGCAGTTCATACTAATTTCTCATATTTTCTAAATAAACCATTATGATACAAATAGAGCTTTGCAGATCAAATGATATGCTTATATTCTTTGGTTTTAAGCATTGTCAGATTTGATGATGTTTATACTTTAACATCTTCACTATATTCTTTAAATTGGACAACTATTGTTATGGATGACTACCAATTAGTCAAAACCATGCTTAACATGTCATGCTTTTAAAGTACCAACCAAGCTTTTCTTTATATACATTTATTTTGAATTACATTGTTCTGAAAAAAGTTTTTTAAAAGATTAAAGTAAGTATAGGGGATTTGAACTCAGACTTTCAAGCATCTTTAAACTATCCACACTATCTCATATCACTGATACACATGATCACACACATATAGAAAAGATTAATAATCACCAATATATGTATTTCGTGCTGAACCAGCACTCATCAGTTGGTCCAGATTATCATCTCTCATCACACACATGTAGAAAAGATCAATAATCACTAATATACGTATTTTGTGCTGAAACAGCACTCATCAGTTTGTCCAGGTATTTCGTGCTGAACCAGCACTCATCAATTGGTCCAGATTATCATCTCTCATATGTGAGAGATGATAATCTGGACCAACTGAAAGATGATAATCTGGATCAACTGATGAGTGCTGGTTCAGCACGAAATACCTGGACAAACTGATGAGTGCTGGTTCAGCACAAAATATGTATATTGGTGATTATTGATCTTTTCTACATGTGTGTGATCATGTGTATCAGTGATATGAGATAGTGTGAATAGTTTAAAGATGCTCGACAGTCTGAGTTCAAATCCCCTATATTTACAATTAGGCTCCAGGTATATGAAGAGTGCTATTTCAAATGCTAAAAGATTAAGGTTAAATTGATAATACAAAGAAAGAAGTTTTAATTGCTCATTAGAGTTCAGATATTTACTGCTAATGTCTATACTTTTGTCAACGCTGGTATAATTTCCAAAGATCTTGAATATGCATCACAAATAAATTGCTAGCCAAAAACTGAGATATTAGTCTGTTAAAAAATATTTGTCAAAAATAAAAATTTAAACAGTAAATAAAATTGAATTTCAGTAGTTACTTCAAGGTTATCTTATTTGCATCACTAAAAATTACATTTTAACTCAATTATATCATGATATAAAATTTAAAATAAATTAATTTATACAAACCATGGAAAAAGGATGTAGATTAAATAGCTGCAATAGTTGCAAATCTTTGTTGTTGTTGTTGTTTTTTTTTGGAAAAATAAGTCACAATGTATAGTTTTTTCTTTGCAAATTCTGTAAGTTCATTTCTCTTCTTATTTCCATTTCTATACCTAAATTTATCCTGAATATTTTCATCTTGCAAATGTTTTCCAGTTCTAGCATTAAAATCTCTTATAATAATTTCAAAATCTGGTTTGATTCATTCAAAAGCATCTAATATTTATATAAAAGCCATTCACTTCTTGTCATTAAAAATTTAATTGATATATATCTGAATTACCTGCAATTGATATCTTACAAATATCTAATATGCCTTCAATTTTTACAAAGTAGTTATTCTATTTTTTTATTTATAGCAAATCACATTACATTTGTATTTTCAATATTTATATTTTTTAGTATTAAAAAAAAAGGTAATCTTTTCACAATAACCTTTCTTATCTTATAATTTTATTAAGTCTACTAATTACTTATTATACAATAACTCTTCAGTTCGTATTAATTTTCTACATTTTAAAGTAATCTACAATTATAAGTGATCAAATATATAATCCTCATTAAATGGCAGCATAAGTTTTAACCTAGGTTTTTTACTATTATTTATTTTCTGACATTAATTTCTACCTTGGCTATCTCAAAAAATGTAAGGTATAAATAAATCAATACATACATTTAATTTGATTTTAAAAAATTCAACACCTCAATAAAAAATTATTAAACTTTTGAGAAAATCTTTAAAAAAATCCATTTCTTCTATGTATATCTTAAAATTCTTTTACAACAGTTTCAACTGCCTAAAAGTCTTCTTCAGAAAAGTTTAACATCTTATGAAAAAAAGAAACAGTTTTTTTTTAAAAAATTCAATTTCAGAAATGAAAGCCATACATATTGATGATCCACTTATTCATGCTCATTTAACATATAAGTACTCATATGATAATAAAAATCAAATCAACAAAAAGGTATGGAATACTTTATAAACATTTGTTCTTAGTTCTTTTGAAAACCAAGAATTGGTAATCATCTGAAATAACAGTCATTTGATGGCATTGTTTATGTGTTAAAACACATAAAAATGCCATTTCTGCAGCCAGCATTATGGCTAATACAACATTTATATTGTATTACCCATTGCTAGGCCACTTTACATGATGTTGCACAAAAATATTGCGGCCTGTTTTGTGCTTGGAAACTATTTATGTGTATTCGTTCTATTCATAGCTGATTACTGTATCACTTGAGAGTGTTTTAATTGCAAGTCAGTACAACTTTTCAAATCTTCATAATAGAGTAATGTCATTTATAGTTAAATAATGTTGTTAATTACTAATAATTGTCATATTGTTCCCACCCTTCCCTAAAAAAATGTTAATATGTAAAAAATTGGCAAAGGATATGTTCGAACATGCTTCGACAAAGCTCACTTGCTAAGTCATGTTTCAGCATGGAAAATATACCAGACCAATAAAATGTCTGAGAAGAACGTGCAATTTTTAAACTTTTCAGAATTGCCGAGTACAGAAAGTGAGACTATGTCCTTTTTTCAGGCACATAATGTCCTCCCAAATATCAGACTTTTTATTATAACAATAAAATAATAAATAAAAATAGTTTCAAAAAGTCCAAAGTTTGTGTATTTTTATTTTATTTTATTAGAAATTGACACAAGTATTTGGATTATCTTTTTTCAGTGGGGTTAAAATAAATTACTATTTTTGTTTATTTTTTGTTAATAATAACAAAGTATAAAAACCCCCCAAAAAGCAGTTTATTGTAGAAGCCAAAAAAAAAAAAGGTACTTCAAACGAAATATAAATAAAAGTAAAAAGTGGAAAAAAGTTGTTTAAAAAAAAATTATTGGCTTTTTGTTACAATTATTTATACGAGGATGGTGCTGGGTGTTTCAAAACGATTTTTTATCCCCCCCCCCAAAAAAAAAAAACACAAAAGTTACTTTTGATTTAATAAGAAGAAAAACAATTTAGTCAACAAAAAAGGTAGAACAAAGTCGAAACAAGTCCCAAATAATTGTATTATATTTTTTCGGCGTGGTTAAAACAAGTTTTTTTATCGTGAAACAGTCAAAAGTTTTAAAATCAGAAAAATAAATACAAAGTTAACTTACCAAAAATTTGTTGACTAAAGAAAAATGTCAGGTTAAAAAAACAATGAAAATGAATATAAACATTTGTTTAATAAAAAAAAATCATGTTATAAATGAAATAAAAATTAGTTTAATCAAAAAAAAATCATGTTATATAAAAAAAAGGTTGCAGCCCGGTAATGTTACATTTGATTGATTTTGTATAGCATCAACGCCATCAAGTGGCCATGCCCGGATTTCAGATGATTACCCAAGAATTAATCAAAATCTCTTTTTTTACATTGCAGCAAATATCTTTTTCAGCTAATCAGACAAACCTATGTATTTACTAATAAAATATTCAAAATCAAATATTTTTATAATTATAGTTTAGTTTTATTAGGAAAAAAATGCTTTTATAATATTTGAATTAAAATAGAATAATTAAAGATATATAAAAATCACAAATTTATGAAAAATATTTTAAATACAATAAATTGGAATTATTTTTTACCACAGATATATAAAAGAGTCAAAATTTAAATATATAAAATGGCAGAAATATAACTTTTCAATCAAAGTAACTTATAAAATGCAGAACTATTTAGATTTCACAGAAAAATAAACTTTTTTTTGTTTTATACTTCACATTTATAGTTATTATTTTTGTGATTCAATATTAAACGAAGTTTATAAATTTGTTAAGAAAAGAATTTAAGATTATTATTTTATTATTAAAAAAATACTATTAACGGTAATGATTATAAAAAAGTTGCTATTTACATTTAAATATATAAAAATGGTTTCATAAAGTATTTGGTTAACAATAACATTAAAATTATTTAAATCATTATAAATAGTCAAAATAAGAGTCATAGATCACATGACCCTATCTCTTAAGCTTGTAACTTATAAACAATGAGGATTGCCAATTCCTCTAAAAGCTTTATGATAAATGCCTAGCCAGAGCCAGCACTTAAAATATCTCTGTCAGGAAGCCTGTCCCAAACCTCTGACCATAGTTTTGTGCTTTGGCACTCCTCAGAGAGGTGTCAGGCTAGGTTCAGACACTAGATCTAAAAATGCCAACCCAAAGCCAAGCACTTATTTAAAAAGTTATCTATTGAGTGGAAAATCTGAAATTTTCAGACATCTACATGTCTTCAAACCCAGATATCCAACTCAAATAGCTATATGGGGCTGATAGATCTTCAGCCATACCATATAGTAGTAGTCTTAGCAATATAAAATTGCATAAGACTTGTGGCAGAGACTATATATAGTCAAAATCATTATAATAATTTTTAAAGTTTAATTATATTAGTTAGTTATACCAACATGATTCAGCTATATATGAGGTTCAAACAATGTAAGTTTTAATCCTATTATTGTTTTCAGATGAAAATGATTAAATATTTATTCATAAATAAAGCCAATTTACTCAAGGTTTTAATAGGTTTATAAATGTGGATGATAACAATCAATCTTTAGCTAGCAATAATCCCAACCTGTGATCAAGGTAATCAATCCCCTTTTATAAATCAATCAAAGGCTTGAGTAATTGGGTCTATTGGCTTAGTAAATATATACCTTATATGGAATTTTGAAAGATATAAATGACTATTTATTAGTCTGCTTTCATAACAAGTTATATTTGTCTGAGTTGCAATCTTCAGAGTCTATATAATAAGACCATAGATAAAGGTAGTACCACTTTTATTGTTAAAAGAGGTTGCCTTGACTACAAGTTGAGATTGTTGATAGCTTAGAGTTTGAGTGTTAACATTTATTTATATGAGCAATCTTGAAAACTAAGTAGTACCAATCAAAAGATCATAATGCATTTGATTGACTCAGGTTTAAATATCTTAAAATTATTAGTTTGAAATATAATGATATCTTAATGGCAACTTTTTTTTTTCATATGTCAAAGTGTTGACCGGGAAGCAAACCCTGGCCAGCTGCTTGGAAGGCAGCTATGCTAACCGCTAGGCCACCAACACTTGACAAATGACAATTTTTAATATATATGATAAAAAGAAGATCCAAGTCACTCTAATCTTTTATTTCACTTTTATTTTTTATGACTGCATTTTTCTAGAAATCAAATTTTATAATCAAGGATGATATACAAATAAATCACAGATATCTAATATATACTAAAATTTTAATTCCAAATTCTTTTCATGTCTTGGGATATATTTCAAAGGAACCTGCACAAACAACTGTATCTGAATTTTAATATAGAATATAAACTCATTAACTTTTAGAATCTTCATTATCTTATTACTAAATAGTTTTTTTGCATTACATCACTCACAAACTATATACTGCTTTTTATTACTATTTTATTATTTTATATATTTTTATGACATCAATTGCGCTGATTTATTAATATCTGTATTACCTATTTACTATTTGTAGTATTTATACTTTAATATTTGTTATATGAAAATAAATTTATTAATAAATATTTCTGCCCAAAAATAGTTACAAATTTTTACCTAAAGAAAGTAAAAAAAAAAATGTTCATAGAGAAAAATATTATGATTAGCCTTTTATTATGGTGTTGAAATTTACTTGATGCTTTTATCAATTGATCCTTAACAATGGTCAAACATAAATTTGTCCATAATGTGTTTTCAATTAATAATGATTCTAACACAAATGAAATAAAACAACTATATAAAAATATTTTCTTTATTATTGAACCAGTTTTCACTCTATATTAGTGCCTTTTCAAAATACATCTGGGTCTCGTTTTATGTGGTAGATAGGTTCCACAGAAAACCCACATTAAAAAAAATCGCACAAAAATAGACTTAACTTACCTTGAAAAATGGGGGATAGAGTCTGTAATTTTCAGAATTCGCATAAAAGCAAAGCCACAAGAAAAAATTACTTTAAAATTCGCATTAAAAAAATAAGGAAATAAAGTATGACTAATAAAAAATATCGAATATTTGAAAAAAATTGATACAAGACAAACTTTTTTTACTTTTTTTTATTATTAACTACAGTATTATTGATGATATGCGGTTCGTTTGTAAACTGGTAAGAAATCAGATTCATCGATGTGATGTAGCTTCTCCTTAAATGAAGTCAAGAATCTCTCAGCAATTATACCCAGAGAAACTTGTTAGCCACTTTATTTTCCATTCCCCACTCTAAGTTTTCCCATATTCTCATCCATCCCATTTACACAACTAGTGCCAATTTCAGTCTTGTGCTGTGTTAATGGTTTTCTGTTGACAACTGATTTTTACTACTGAAATAAATTTTAAATGTTCACATTTTGTTTCTATATTAAAAAAATGAGATCACAATCAAAACAAAAAGATTATACATTATCATTATACATATTTTCAGTTTTTAAAATCAATAAAATCTTTGTTATTTATTTTAAAAATCTACATTATTTATTTCTGTTATACCTAACAAAATATGTTTTAAAAGTTTAAAATTTTTGAATATTTATTGTGATATTTTTATATGTAAGTATAAATCTATTATTATTATTTACTCATTAGCATAAATAGGTTATTTACATAGAAGCTAAAATTCTAAACACAGCTTCAGGCCATATCATGTTAGCTGCTAATATAATGTTATATTTTTGAAAAAAAAAAAGTATTTCAAATCAAAATAAGTTATTAATAATCTAAATTTCTTGATATCTAATAAATATAGTGAAATATGAAAAATATTAAGAAGAAACATGAATCGCATAACTTCAAAAACGAGACCCAGTTGTACTTTGAAAAGGCTCTAATATAGGGCAAAAACTGGTTCAATAATAAAGAAAATATTTTTATATAGTTGTTTAATTTCAATTATGTTGGAATCATTATCAATTGATCATATGTTTATGTATATTTATGAAACAATTCTTAATGAGACATATCTAAACAAAGCTGCCTGTATTTTTTTTATTATTTATTCTAATTTATTTACTCTTTAATTCATTATGTGATTTATAGCACTAATGTATTAACAATCTTCTAGAAAAAAAATGCAGAAAACTAATTTATTCTGATGACATTGCTTTAAAAACAATCAAATGGCATGTTTATAAAAGGTCTGAATACTGAAGTGATGGAGTAAAGCCATGATTCATGGACCTAAAGCTCTAGTGTCCAGAAAAGAGATTCTTTACAAAAATAGGAAAATCTCTTAGTAGAAATATGATGTTTTAAAATCTTCAACAAAGCCAGTATGGTTAGTTTTTCTTTTAAAAAATAAGAAAAAAAATTCATAATCTGAATATAAGTCAGCTGCAATAAAAGACTGAATCACAATTCTATCCTTCTACTTAGAAGTAATTTTGGATTACAAGCCTAACTTATTTTCCTCATTAATCAAATGTTAAATTTATATAAGCCAATAAACATCACATGATCACCATTTCTTATGTTTGCTTATAACTGTTATTAAAACAGGCAAACTCACTATACCTATTGCCACACATAGCAAGCTAGAGTAATTAATGGATGAATAGGCACTAGATGGGGATTTTATGCACAAGCCTTCTGGCATCCATTGATTTCTCTAGCTTGCTGTGTGTGGCAATACGTATAGTGAGTTTTGCCTGTTTAAATTTATATAGTTTTTTTGAAAAATTATATTGCACTAATTAGGATATGATGCAAATACTTACAGATAGCTTCTTTAGCCCTAATGAATACCATGCCCTACTTGGGTAAAAAGTACTCTAAATTTCTAGCCCTTTTTGAAATAAAAACTATAAATAATCACTTGTCTCATGCTAAATCTATTTAAAAATAACAATCAATAAGTAAAGAAAACATATACGGCAACTCTATATGCAGTTGCATTAATTAAAGACTATTTTGCAACGGATATTTACAAATATCTATGTAAATAAAAATAATAATGAAAGAATTAAAATAACGATTGTGCATTTACTAGTCTTAAAGGTGATATATACAGTTGCAAACTATGATTGATAATGATCAATAAATATTGCTTGATTATAGTACTTGATTAGTTACCAAGTTTTCAGAGAAATAACAAAACACATACATACAAACATATGTAAAAATATACGTACATATATAGATTTTCATATAAATATTGTTTTACTTTTAGTTGATTTAAGTTACTTTCAGTTTTATTTATTATAGCTACAGTCAGAATAAGTCTAAAAAAAGTTTCAATATCAACATCTATTATTAATGAATAATTCAATCTAGGATATTTTTAGTTTATTTCTTACTCTTGTAATTCCAATAAAATCAGTTAAGTTCATATCACTTTTTAATAAGTATTGTATTAGATTGCTTTTTAAAATAGAAACATAAGCAAAAAAAAATTTATTGTAAAGAGAAAATTGCAGAGATGATAATTGAAAGTTTTAAGAAATTAATTCTGATTCGTGCATATAACATAACTAATTTATAAATTTTCTGATAAATAAAATAATCAAGAATAAGAATGTAGACGAAAAAAAAAAAGATGTAATAGTATAATGAAAATTTTTCAGTTAATGGCAAGAAATTGAGTATACTATTAAGATGCATAATGTTTTGACATCAGATACTAATATGAATTAACTGATCAATAGCTAGCTATTCATTAAAAAACTTTTTAGTAGAATAACAGTAAGTGTTCCTATCTAATCATAACTGATGTAATATATAAAATAAATTATAAAGAAAAGACTAAACAAATGATAGCTCATAAATTGATTGAAACAATTAAAAGATATGATTTTTGTTGCAGAATGATGAACTTACAAAGTGGTGCAGGCAATATGTTGGATTGCAATTTATGTCAATGTATTTAATATTTTTTTGAGATTACACATTTTTTAAATAGTTACTAATTATAAATTTAATCTTGATATCTTAGCATATGAATTAATGCCCTGCAAGAGTAAAATCAATATATAATTTGTATATTAATAATAAAATATAAATACAAAACCACATTTTCACCCTATACTAGCATAAACTGTTGCCCTTCATTTTCTTCTCTATCTCACCAAATTAAGAAAATACATAAAATTCTTGGGGAAATTACTGAATGTATTTACTTCAACATGCACAGACCAATATATAATGAAACTTGAATAAGGTTTCATTTAGTATTTTTATTTGCAAGGCTATAAATCAAAATTATATAGAATGTTTATGCAGATGTTAATATGATCTCCTTGTTATAAGTTATGCAAGACTAATAATTATTTATGTAAAATAGATTGAAGGTATTTTCCTGAAGGTTTGTGATGATGGTGTTATAGTTCTATTTTTATATTGGATTATTTCCATCAACTAATGTGCATATTGAATATCTTTAGAAAAAATTAACTTTTGATTAAATATTCCAAATACATTCAACTGTTAGTAATAGCACATCAAACAGGTTAGAATTATGCACGTTTTGAGAGGTATTATTCTCTCTTCTTCAGGTGTTTCTGGCCTGACCAATGATAGTAATAGCATGGGATTCAAACCTGGATTCTTGATTATTGAATCTTAAGGTAACGCTTGAACCAACTGAGCCAATCAAGAATCTACAGACCCAGGTTCAAATACCATGATAATACTGTCACTGGTCATGCCAAAACACCTGAAGAAGAGGGGAGAATGATACCTCTTGAAACATTATACATATACTAACCTGTTAGATGTGCTATTACTAACAGCTGAATGTATTTGGAATATTTAAATAACCTTAAATTTTTCTAAAGACATTCAATACACATATTACATTGAATGGGTTATATATTTTAAGCTTCCATATAATTTACACTAGATAGTATAATGACTATACTTGAATAGCAATTTGCTAATGCATATTTTTTTAGCCCCGTCCAACATTATTTAATTTTTTATTCATTGGCCATCATGCTAATCTTTTTTAAATGATTTGTAATTTCTAGCAACTTACGAGTTATATATTCATAAACAAAAATTTATATCATAGATATATAAACATACACATATATGTTTACATTGATTCAGATTTGAACAAAATCAATAGGAAGATAACTGATACACTTTTAAAAACTGCAACAAAGATAGCTAGTACAAAAAAACAGCAATTGACCAGTAAAAATTCTACTGAGACAAGACAATTTATAAAGAAAAGAATGAATATAAAAATGATGCCTTAAGAAGTATTGAACATCTTGAATTTTGTAAAATGGTGTGAAAAAAAGTTCATAATAATATAAGAAAGTATAATTGTGAACTAGCAAGGAAAGCTATAGAAAAGGATAAAAGTCTCAAGAGAGTAAATCAACATTTTGGTATTGGTAGGAAACTTATTTCTGCAATAAAAAAAATGGAACTATTAGTAAAAAGAGAGATGACATCATGAAATGTGTAGATGAGTTCTAGCAACAATTATATAGCAATAAAAAACAAAGAAAAGTAGTTCTTACAACTACTATATCTTTTGAATTGCCCAGAATTTTAAATAAAGAGACGAAACATAAAATTAAATTTATAATGGTAGGATTATAATCGATATCTTAAAAGAAGCAGGTGAAGAAATAGAAATTTTTTTTAAAAGATAAAGATATACCAGATATTTGGAAAAATGCAGCATTAATATTAATGTTTAAAACAGATAATAAAGAAGGTATTAGAAATTACAGACCTGTCAGTATTTCATCAGTTCTATACAAAATTTTCACCAAAATAATTACAAAGCATCTGCAGAGAACTTTGGATTTTAACCAACCAAAAATAACAAGCTAGATATAAAATTAGTTTTCATATATATATATATATTACAATAACAAATTAAACAATCACTTTCTTCTTTAAAATATATATGTTCTCCAACATTATAAATAACTTCACAAACTTCTTTTCAAAAACTATGTCAATATATAAACTATATGAACATATATATATATATTTTAACACTCTACCATGATCCTATTCTAAGAATTTGAGTGAGAACAGGTTATTACCCAAGCTTCGAGTAGGTATACTTATGAACATGGAACAAGTCTGATCTCAAGCACTAATCTTACCAATTAATAAGAATTATACCCCTCGAAAACAAAAGAAAAAGTTCCAGTGGACCTTTTTCAGGTACCTTATCCAGATTATCTCAGTCTCAATGTCTTTGACAATGTCTGTTGGGAGAACAAAGCCAAGGTTATCTTACAAAGTAATGTTATTTATATACTTTTATAATTCTCCTATCTGTCCTACAAATCTTATTATTTTATTTCTTTTAAAAATATATGGTCATGAATATCAGTAAGCTTTTAAAAATAATAACCCAGAAGTTATAAGAATCTCATAATTCAAATAATTAATAAATTCTAAGATTTATTAATACACATATATATTAATATCTCAAACATACGACCCACTCATTCTGATACATATATATAATATCAATATACACATTCACGAAAAAGTGCAACTATACGTCAGAGTTGTATTTATTAAATGATTTAATCTATTTCTATAATTACTTTCTTTAAGTTGGGACAAACTGCATATTTCTTAATTTATTATTATATGTTCATTTAATATATAGAGATAAAGTCAAAGTTACCTCATTTGAGAGAGAACGTTCGCGTGTTTAAGGTTAATGATCTGTAAGCTTATAGTATTACAATGGCGACTGTCCTAGCGAGAATTGTTGGTCTGGAATATGATGAAAGATTCCATAACATTCTCACATACAATAATCCACCCTAGAGGTTAGGTAGGTGATTCTAAAATTGATTGCACAAAAGTTTTTGCTGTGTGGAGTTCCGTGATCATTTCACTTGCTTGAAATAGATGGCTAAAATCTCCATAGATAAGGTCAGGCAGATCACAAAATAACTGTACATTGGACCAGTTTAACAAATCCACACAATTCTTTTATCCCAGCATTTCGATGGAATCCATTCTTATTTATTAATAAAATCACTTTTTTTTAAATTCATTTTCCGAGCTTCTTTCTCTCTAATGGCCACTTTTCCAAATCACCACAAAATCAAACAAAAAATAATATAGTTCTTTTCCTTTATTTCTCTTTCACCTCACTTTTTTTTTTATCCATATGCCAATGATCATTAGCTTTTAGCATGATCAGGTTTCCATTGTTCCAAAATACTAAATGGCCAGTTCTTGGAATTCTGATGACAAGTGTAATTAACAGAAATTGCTCGTACTCTCCAATCTTATATGTTTAATTTGCTTTTGTTAAGAAACATGCACTACTAATGACATTATTTAAATAACTATAATTTACGATAATAAACAACAAAATATATAAAATAAAAAATAAAATAAAATACAACTCCGCACATAAATGCTCCTCTTCATCTTCACATACAAATCTATCTGTTAGTAAGTAATTCTATGCAACAATCACAATAACATGTGTAATACATATATATATATATACATTCACACCTTTAAATGGTTAATGTATTTCACTCACACTCTTTTGTAACAGGGTTCAAATGTATATCTGTAAATTTTCTTGCATCTATTAATTTAATCCATAATAACAATCGCAATAAACACTTTTTGTAATCATTATTGCCTTTTACTTCCTTTAGTACCCGTATTCAAACCCAGCTACTGTTACAAAATATATATATCACATTTCCAATGTTTCAACTATTTTTTCCCATTACAGTCATTTTCAAGGACGTATAACAAAAAATACATATCTCTACATAATACTTTAAAGACAAATATCTTCCATATATCAAACATTAACACATCAAATTCACAATAATAAAACATATTAACTATACATTATTACATTTTACTTACATCTTCCTCCCTCTTCTCTCTTTATTATAAAACTTTCTTTTTACATACTAAGTATAAATTTTCAAAAAAATATTAGAAAGCATCTAAAACACCAGTAAACAAAATACTATTTAAATCCACTTAACCCACCCCCAATTATAAATTTATTCCTCCTTTAATTATTTTATCTAACTTCTATATCAATTATCTACAATTCCTATCTATACATTTAAATCTATTTAAAAACTAATGTAAAATTATTTCTCTATTCTTTAACAATTTATTTAAATACAATTTAAAGATTCCATATTAATTACATTTTATTTTATATTTCTATCTAACAACATTAATCCTATTTAAAATAGATTTATATCTTTTTATGTAAAAATATTCTTTAACCATACTTTCTCCAACATTCTAATATCAAAATTTTTATGTCCAAATTCTTTATAATGTATATATACATTAGAATTTCTATCATTTAAATGTTGTTTAAATCTAGTTTGTAATATATTTTTTGTTGCACCAATATATGAAATATTTTCCCCTCCCTCTTACAATTCAAACATTCTATAATATAAATTCCATTCAATTTTTCCACTTCTTGAAATTCTGTTTTATTAATTGTTTTATTATAATACAAATTCCATTCATTTTGTTCATTTCTTGAAATTCTATTTTATTATTTCAAGAAATGGAAAAAATGAACAGAATTTATATTATAAGGAAACAGAAATGGAAAAAATGAATGGAATTTATATTATAATAAAACAGAATTTCAAGAAATGGAAAAAATGAATATAATTTATATTATAGAATGTTTGAATTGTAAGGGGAGGAAAAAATATTTCATATATTGGTACAACAAAAACTAGATTAAAAACTAGATTTGAACAACATTTAAATCAGCGTTTCCCAACCTGTGGTACGCGAAAAATAATCAATAATGGCGGACATAAAAAATAAAAAAAATTAAATCATAAAAATATCATAGAAATGTTTTTTCCTATAATTCATAAAAATTATTTTAATGAATAATATTATACAGTAAAGTTGTTAATATGTACAGTCGATGATCGAAAATCCAGCAATTGATATCGTTTTTTTTTTTTGGAGTGCACTTTTAAATTTAGCCGTTAGCCACCAGTAACTTGAGATGTCACCGCCACTGTTGTGATAGTGCTGCACTCTCATTCACTTCACCGCATGGCTTACAAGTGACAGGTTATTGTTTGTGATTGTATCGTCTTTGTTTATTAAAATTCATTGATCCCTATATAACCTGCTTATTCGAACTTAGACAAGAAGCACAGGTTTTTTTTTAAGACAATCCTTTTGATCTCTCTTCGAAATTGTATGATTTTGATTGCCTTCAGGTGCTTGCATATTTATCTGATATTTTTTGCAAATAAATGAACTTAAATTTGACACTTCAGAATAACTCGATAACGATCTTTAATGTTAATGATAAAATTGAAAGTATGATTAAGAAATTAGATTTTTGGAAACAGTGTATTGAAAACAATCAACCGGAAAAATTCGAAACTCTACATATTTTTTTGTTTGAAAATAAGGTTAGTCTGTCTCAAGATATACAGAAAATATAATAGCACATTTAACAGGATTAAAATTGTCTTTCATAGAATATTTTCCAAAACCCGAAAACACAAATGATAAATGGATTTCAAACCCCTTCTATGAAGAAAATTTAGAAAAAGCTACATCATTATCAATAAAAGAGAAAAAAAATTTAATAGAATTATCGACACAATCTAATTAATTTTGGTTAAACATTAAAGAATATGAACAGTTTTCTGAGAAAGCTCTTAAATTATTATTACCATTTATTAGTATGGAATTAGTGGAAGGAGCTTTTTCTTCATATATATATATATTTTAAAAAAGTATTGAAACAGATTGAATGCAGCTGTAGACTTAAGGGTATATCTTGCATCTTCTGAACCAAATTTCAAAAAATTATGTTCTTTGAAACAAGCACAAGGATCTCATTAAATTTATTTTATAAAAACATTTGATTATGATAAAAAAATATATTAATTGGGTTTTTATAATTTTGTGTTTTTATTAAAACCATTTATTAGTAAATGAAAAATGACAAAATAGTAGATAAATATGATACTTTGAACAAACACATACATATATGTTACAGTGAGTTTATAATTTCAGTGAGTTTATAATCCAGCATGACGTTTAGGCATGTTACAATGTAATTTGTCTCATTATGCGATGTGAATACATGGTCACCCTATAATATGTATAATGCAAATAAAATAACACACTCCCAATAACAAATTTCACAAAATACAATCATTTTTACAAAGTGGTACAATTTAGCATGATATACTACCAAGTGGTACGTGAGCCAAAAAAGGTTGGGAAACGCTGATTTAAATGATAGAAATTCCATTGTATACATACATTATAAAGAATTTGACATAAAAATTTTGATATTAGAATGTTAGAAAAGGTTAAAAACTATAGAACAAGGATGGTAAAAGAATATTTTTACATAAAGAGATATAAACCTGTTTTAAATAGGATTAATGGTGTTAGATAAGAATATAAAATATAATTTAAATTGTATTTAAATAAATTGTTAAAAGATAGAGAAATAATTTTACATTAGTTTTTAAATAGATTTAAAAGTATAGATAGGAATTGTCAAGCAATGATGGTCTAGCGGTTTGCATAGCTCCCTTCCAAGCAACTGGCCCGGGTTCACTTCCCAGTCAATGCATTTGACACATGAAAAAAAAGTCTATAGGAATTGTAGATAATTGATATGGAAGTTAGATAAAATAGTTAACTGCTTTACATCATTAAGCAGGTGACCCGCGTGTCTTTTTTCATCGGTCAAAATTTTTCTTTCTTTACTGATGTAAAAAGTATAAGCATGACATCAATCAAAATACAGGTATTTGACAGATCTCTGATGTAGCTTTCCAAAAATGTCTACCACAAAAAAATCCGATGAAATTTGGATTTTTTATTAAATTTTTTAGTAACTGCGTATTTAATTATTTTCTTTTTTTGATCATTTTTGTAATTTCCATGAAGCGATAAAGACAGAAAATATGTAATGGCCTTCAAATAGACTTTTATCAGAGTAAAAGTACTCTGATAAACAAACAAGGCCTACAATGGAGTTTAAACATAAAGCAGAATATCAGACTCGTAAGTATAAAATTTTAATTTTTTGAATAATATTTTAATTTTTTTTTTAATTATTTGAAAAATGATAATTTTTTTTAATTTTAGTTTGTAGTTGGTGTATGTCGATATAAAATTATATATTTATTTATGCTCAAATAGAATTCATATCTACAGTAATTTGCTAAAGTTCTAATCCACTTATTTTATAAAAATAAACTTATTTTATAAAAATAATGATTCTCAAAAAGTTTAATAATTTATAATTTATTATTATGTTTATATGTTGTGTTTACAAGTAAAGATTTACAAAACTAGTAATCAAATGTACAGAAAGATTGCATATGCAGGCAAATAATCAAATTCTGATTCTTGCCTATGCCTTGATACTTATGCTTTGGAGTCACTCTGGTTTTGTTATGTTTTATCATATTATTTTCAAGTCTATCACTAACAAATGGACTATATACAAATAAATTATTTCTATGTGATACAATAAATATAAGAAGATAGCATCACTGGTGTGCATAAAGAATATAAACATCACTGATATACCCCAAAAAATATAAAATGAAGAGATGAAACTCATTTTATCAGTGATACAGACAGTAGCCTACAATTTCTAGTTTTAGAAAGACAAGCCAATTGCTATGATGACCAATACCTATCTATCTTTTGGAAATGATTTGTTTTGTATCTTTTATTAGGACAAATCTTTTTCTTATAAACGCCTTTGACATTTGGTAACTTTTGGGGTACAAGATAAAAATGAAGAATTCATATGCGACTTGTGTTCTGAAGCTATGGATTATCTCAGGTAAGATATATTATATATGGTTTGAAAGATAATTTTATGAGGAATATAAAAAAATTATAACTGAAGATATAATTAAAACTTAGTTCATGATGAATTAGAAATTATGAACAAACAATAAAGTAATAATTATTTCAGATGCTGAAATTTCTTTTTTCCTTCTTTTCTAAATGGTTATCACTATTTGTCTTAGACTTATTGTTTTTCTTAGTTTTTCTAGTTTCTATTAATGTATTTTTTTTTGCTCTAACATAATTAAAACTGAAGTTATTGTGAAAATTGTGTCTCAGGTCAGTTTTTTTAAAAATTCAATATGGTGTCCTAGTCCCAAATAGTTTAAAGAAGAAATAAATTTATAATTGGGGTGGGTTAAATGGATTTAAATAGTTTTTGTTTACTGATGTTTTAGAAGGTTTTTCTAATATTTTTTTGAAAATTTATATACTTAGTATGTAAAAATGAAGTTTTATAATAAAAGGAGAAGAGGGAGAAAGATGTACGTAAAATATAATGTATAGTTAATATGTTTTATTATTGTGAATTTGATGTGTTAATGTTTGATATATGGAAGATATTTGTATTTAGAGTATTATATAGAGATAAGTATTTTTTTGTTATAGGTCCTAGAAAATGACTGTAATGGGGAAAAAACAGTTGAAATGTTGGAAATGTATAATAAGTGATTATATATATATATAGTTTATAAATGGAATATTAATAAGCCAATAAGCTAATGGACATGCGCTTTGTAGATGTAACTATATAAATGAATACTCCCACTTTCCAAACATAAGATAAAGTCTTTGGGAAAAGATATAATGAATCCATCTATCTTTTTGACCCAAACGTTTATGTATGGGCAAATCTTAAGTGTTTGGAACTGAGAGCATGATGATGTTAATTGATCACTATATAAATTAAATGTCTTGTTTATAAAAGGAAATAAAGTTTTTAAAAAGAAGTTAGAAGTTTGTGAAGTTATTTATAAAATTAGTTTTAGTATAATGGATCATATCCAAGTATTGAGAGAAGTTATAAAAAGGGACAATGAATATGAGATGCCATTATGCTTTGTATTTGTAGATTATGAAAAGGCATTTGATACTATAAGCATTTCTTCAATGATTAAAGCATTAGCTCATCAAGATATAGACTCAGGATATTGTTATATTCTGAAGAATATTTATAAAAATGCAACAGTAACAATTAGATTACTTAATGATAATAAAAAGATTAACATTGAAAAGGATATATGACAGGGTGACTCCATATCTACAAAACTTTTTACAGCAGTTTTGCACAAAGTATTTTGTGGATTAAAGAGCTGAGATAATAAAAGCAAATGGAAATTATTTGTCATCTAGATTTTGCAAATGATGTAGTTGTTTCCCAAATAATGCTTTAGATCTTCAGGAAATGCTGCAAGAGTTAACAGATGAAAGTAAGAAAGTAGGATTAGAGATAAATATTAAAAAGACTAATGTACTGTTCAATGAATTAATAATGATGAGTTAGAAGAAGTTTACAACTATAAATATTTTGGTCAGATTATTACTACAGATTAAAACAATGGATGAAATTAATCATAGAATTAAATTTTCTTGGGGTGCTTTTGGTTGAACTAACTCAATATTAAAGGAAAATATGCTTATGTGTTTGAAAAAGGTTTTTTAATCAATGTATATTTCTAGTTCTTACTTACAGATGTAAGACTTAGACATACAATAGAAGAGCAATACACAGACTTCATATCAATCAACAAAGTATAGAGAGATGTTTGGAGTAATAAGAAGAGATCAAAAATGAAATACGTGGGTGAGAGAACAAATAGCCATTACTGATATTATTGAAAAAATTAAAAGACTGAAGTAGAGTTGGGCTAGACATATTGCTAGAAGAAGTAACAAATTGAAATTTTAAAAGATTGTAAAACACCTAGAACTAGACACCACATATAAGACAGATCGATGAAATAATGGAGTGTGCTGAGATGACATGGAGAAGAGAAGCTAGAGATCAGAGAAGCTGGATTAAACTTGGAATGACCTTCATACTGCAGTGGATCGATAATGATGATGAATGATTATTTACATTGATGAGAATTATATTCTTAGATAGAACAATTATGATAGATTCAGAATACCTTAAGATCATGATTATTGATATTCAAATTAATTAACAATTTTAAGGGATATTATTTTGAATTAATCTTTGATTGCTAAAATGAGTGATTACTGTAATCATCAAATCATACAATACAATCAGGCACTAAATTTAGAATGTAGGATTTAAGGGATATGCTTCATATATTATAGTTCATTGTTTCATTTTAAAATATAATCTCTTTGCAAAGAGAAGATGGATCTTTAATCATCATCATAAATATACATATATTCATTATTTGAAACTAATATTTTTATTATAACAAAACTTGAAAATAATTTTAACCACTGACATATAAACTTAACTAATTTCACTGATAAAGTAGACCTAAGTTAACCACTGTATATGTTTATGTAAATGTGTATAACAAATGAATTAATTTTAAAACATTTAGCCTTATTTAATATATTTAAATAGGCCATCATAAACTCAAATTATCAAGAAATCAGTAGTTAGGTCTTATCTCATACATGTACATCCTAAAGATTTTAATAGATTTTGATTTCTATATATTTTCAAATAAACAGATCAAATCACATCTCTATAGTATCACAAAATGTTATAAATGTGTTAGATACATGAATCTTAACACACAATAGCTACTACACAGTTTTTGACATGCCCACTACAAACATTATCAAATATCCTCCTAAGATATGTATTTGTTTTACAGATATAATTTCAAATTTGATTATTTTCTAAGAATTATTTACAATAAATGTTAAATTATTTGAATAAAATTTTTTAAAAAATATAACCAAAGAATAAAATCAAATTCCTTTTGTTTAAATGGATTCAATTGATAGTTTTTTTGTAATCAGTTGATTGCATTCTTATAATTAGTTATTATAATGAAATAAATTTGCTTATTATTGTTACCATCAATTATAATAAGTTTTATTATATTTGTCTTTAAAAATAGAAAAAGTAAAAATTTTTTGCAAAAGATGATTTAAATTTGCAGTTGTCTAGATTACAAGTGGTATTAGATACTGCTAAAATAGAAGGGAAAGTGTAAAATTAAAACTACATGAAACTAATTTGATTTTTGCAAAATAGAAATAATACTTAGTGTGAAAGTTGTATGTATAGTTAATGTCTTTTTATAAATATTATTTAAAAACTAAAATCATTTACTGTTTGCTTAGTGTATACTTTAACAATTTTATTGTGTAATGCTGTCATTTCATTAAGATCACAAATCATTTTTTTTATTTCAAATGTTCTTAAAAGTTGTTAGTGTTCAAGTCATACATATTTGAATGTCTTGTTTAAAATTATAGATTTCTTATTGAAAATGATAAATATATTATGTTTTTACTTTTATTTATTTTTAGTCCTGCAACACAGAGCATATAGTAGACTTACTGTACCTGTTCACATTCGTATCAACCTCCAGATAACTTTGTAAATCTTGCCAAAATACCATGTACAAGATCTGTGTACAACATTTTTTTTTGCAAAAAAAAAGTCATTTACAAGATCTGTGTACAGGTTATTTTGGTCAGACTCCAAGATTACAACATTATCACTGAATTGATATGAATGTGAACAGGTGCAGTAAGTCTAATATATGCTCTATGTTGCAGCTTTAATACTAAAGTACCCATTTGAAAATTGATAGCAGTATTAAATACAGGTTCTAACCATTATGGATTAAACAAAATATCTTTAAAAATATTTAATTGTATAAACTAAAAATAATGTTTAGCTAATATCTAAGTATATTATATCTGTCTGGCAGCCCTATTTCATTGAAGGTTTTCTTACACATATACCCACCCCCTAATGAACAATTATATCTGCAAAATTTTAATAAGCAATGGCTATATTCTATAATTTATAATGCTTTATTTTTATCTATTTTAACTCAAATTATTATTATTATCTCTCTTTTTCATCCAGTAGATTAAAATTACAACTCATAATCATTTTACTCTTACTACCTCCCCCCCCATTTAATATATTATACTTTTATTTCTGCAATTTTAAATGTTTAACAGATTTTAATTTAATTTAGAATTTTAGAATATTAGTTTTATATAATTTAAAAGTCAAATATCGAATATATATATTTCTTTATTTTTTCTTTTGTAATTTAATGATTATCTTTAATTTTACATGGAAATTTTATTCCCCCTTATGAAATTTGATGTAATCTGAACTCTCAGAATATCTTGAAAGATTCCTTTGAGATAAATCTCTTCTATAAGTAAAAAAAACCAAAACAATTCACTGAATACAATCAAAGTTAATTGAGTAAATGATTTTTTGTTTTTGTTGATTCTTATGCATTAGCATTTTAGTAAGAAATCAATTATTTCATATAGTTTTGTATAGAGTAACTCACATTCTCCATATATAAATCCACTAATAAAACTTAATTCCTAAAATAGTGCATATATGAGCCATAACCATTAATATTATATAAATTATTAATATTACATAAATATAAATGGAAAATTCTATCTTAAACTAAGAGTTTGTGGACTTCAATAATTTATACATTTTCATAACACAAACTCTGATGGATTCAATAGGGAGATATACTTTCAGTTTATCTAGATTTTTTTCTTTTCTATTCCTGTTGTGTGCATACCTGTGGAATTATAGGATGTGCTTAACTTCTGATTTCATGACTATAACATTCATAGGTTTCTCAATTATATTGTCTGTAGTCAATTGAAAAACGTTCAGAGATTTGCTTGATCTTTCAATAAGTATTTAAAGTTTGCAAAAATAATAATTGCATTATTTGGCAGTAGTAGTGAGTATATTTAGCTGCAAATTTTGACTGACTATTATTTTTAAGAAGTGAAAATATACACTTAAGGCACCTTTCTTTTGAGAGAAGATTCACAACCAAAAAAAAAAGAATCTTTTTCGTCTAGCCTAACATTATTTTATCACACTTTATACTGCATTGAAGTAAATCTTATGCAATAACTTGAAAATGTAGAGATTTTGAATCATGAAAGTGATACATTTTGACTTTAAAATAGCTTCTCTTTCCTGAATGGAATCTCAACAAGAGACTAATTTTTTTATTATTTGGTAATTCTATATGTGTAGTAATTAAATAATAATAAAAAAAGACAATGAAAAATTTTGTTTACAAAAGTGACTTTTACATTAATTAAGATTATTTTCATAAGTTAAGCCTCAGTTTTACCCCCTCCCCCAGCTATTTGGCAACATTATTTTAATTTTCTATCTTTATTAATTAGTTTAAAGATTTGGGTCTACTTTAGCATTGATCTATTTTTATTTAATGCTTAATTATCTATTCATCATATTCCTAAGACATAAAGAAGTGAATACCAACTTTTGATATCCAAACACTTAAGATTTGCCCATACTTAAAGGTTTGGGTCGAAAAGTTAGATGGATTCACTCTACCTTTTCTAAAGACTTTATCTTGTGTTTGAGAATGTTAGTATTATTTACGTATAGTTATCTGTAAAGCGGATATGCATTAGCCTGATCGCTAATTTACATTTACAATTTATCAAATAAATACTTAATTTAATTATAATTGAAAAATATATTGTATAAACTAAATTATTTAACAGTATTGAATTCATTTAGGAAGCAAAAGAACAAAATTATTTTTAAATATAACTATTTTAAAATAATCTTATACAAATACACACATAGTATTGACATCATATTTTTAAAGTAATTTTATTTACTTAAGAAATTTCCCTTCTCATTAACTAATTATATTATTTTTCTTTTACTATCCTCTAAATGTAATATATAGGACATATGAGCACAGACTTTCATACGACCCACCACTCTGTCTCATAACACTGATACACTCGAACACGTATATGTCGAAAAGATAAATAATCACCAATATACATATTTCATGTTAAACCAGCAATCCATCAGTTGGTCCAGATTATCAACTCTATATATATATATTAAGATAGCTAATCTTCATATTTTAATGGACAGGCTTCAATCCAATCCATACTCAAATTCTTCAACCGTCCATCCAATTGAAAATCTGATGATGGAACACTCAAAGGCCACCCTGAGACCGAGATTCTTGTCACACCCATATGCAACAAATGTTTATCATTAGCGTGGACTAAATTCAATTTTTTTGTTCAATTTACATAAGCTCTGCTAAAATTTCTTTGTGTAATTGTTATTACAAAAACATTTCAGTTGCTACTTCATTAATTTTTCTTTATGAGTTCTAATCATTTCAAGTCCATCTAATAATTTCCCCCCTTTTCTTATTACATAGCAGTCCTTAAAAGTCAGTTAATATGAACGTTTGTCTAAATTCTTTATTGCTTAGCTCAATAGAATGTCATATTTATTTTGGCATAAAATAATAATAAATAAAAAAACTTGAACTCTCTTTTTTTTTTTTTCATTTGCTGGTTTATTATTAATTCATAATTCTAATTACTTTTTTTTTTTTTAAATAAAATTTTATCTCTAATTTTAATGTTATTAGTCATCGTAAAAAGTATTTATTTTTTCTTTAATTATCATCATCGTCATTATTTTATTCTTGATTGGAAGTAAACAATGAATATCATATATTATATATTTTATAATTCAATTGTTACTAATTTTCTTCTTTTCTGAGCCAATATAATATCTGGTAAACTGAAAATACACACAGAAAAGGTAGTTTTTAAAAATAATATTTAGTTTTATTATTGCCTAGCATGCTTTCAGTATATTTTCACTAAATCATAACCACTATATGCCATGACTATGATATAGTAAAAATATACTGAGAGCATGCTAACCAGTAATAAAGATAAATATTAAGAAACTACCTTTTCTCCAGATATATTATATATTTGTAAATGTTTTTACTTATTTAATTCTTTAGATCATTTTCTTAAAATTTAATAAGTCTACATTTTTTAACATTTTTTTAATTCAACATCTTAATAGTAACCAATGTTACACAAGCTTATTAAATTAGATCATGTGACATCTGACTTGATTTTTTTTTTTTTTTTGTAATAATAATTAATGACTCAGCTAATTGTTCAAATCATTTAATTATTGATTATTTTTTATTTGTGAATTTTAATTGAAATATTACCATTTCTTAATAAGGCTTAAATCTATGCTGTATTTCCTCTATTAACTCATATAATGATGAGATTAATGCATTCATGAAACATACTTATTATTTTTAATCCATGTAAAGCTTTTTGAAGATTCATCTGGCCATTGAAAATGAGCATGTAGAGATCCCGTATTTTGTTTTTGGCTAAAGTGATATCACATCAGAATAAAAAACAAATTGTCAACAATGGAGTCTTCACTATTGATAAGAGAGGTATTGCATACTTGTATCCATAAATCCAAACTATATCTTTATTGTTATATATAAATATTTTTTTACTAAAATGCACATAACAATTGTAAAGTTGCTACTTACTATTTGATAGTATAACATTTTATTTTGATTATTCTTAATTGCTATCCCATGACACTTTTAGTTTAACTTTTTAAAAAAGTCGTTTTCTGAAAATTTTTATTTTAGAATGATCATTCTCTTCTGAAGTCACTGTTTATGTTTATTCATTATAAATTAAAATATTCCAAAACATTTTGTCTTCTTTTTCTTTTCAAGCTCAATTAACTCAGCTTTTCACAAGTATTAATGTATAAAGGTGCATTACTATTTTTTTTATTTTAAATTTGCTTATGATTGAAGTAATTTGATATGAACAATATGGTATGTGAATATAATTTGTATAAAAATTTGTTCATATTAAATTAGTTCAGTAATAAAAATTTTTTTTTTAAAATGAATGTTGCAACATAAATTTATATTGATATCATCATAAATTTAAAAGACTATGCTCAAATTGACTTTTTTTCTTCTCAAAATAATATTTTTAATCTTTTCTCATTTTGCCTCTAATGTTTTTAATATTGGTAAATATATATTGCCAGATTTGGCTATTTTATTATTATTATTATTTTGTAAAAAAAAATGTATACTAGAGAAATAAAACATATATTCACTCCTAATTGATTGTGAATAAGAATCTTTTTTTGTGTGTGTTTTTTTTCCTTTACACTTGCCCAGATTACCATAAAGTATAACATGAGGTTCAGTTCATATTCGAAAAATAACTAATAACTTATAAACAGTTTTTAATTAGAGGAAATTTGAACACAGACTTTCAAACTCTCTTCAACTATCCACTCCATCTTATATAACTGACACACATGACCACATATATATGTGAAAAGATAAATGACTTTCAAAATGCATATTTCATGCTAAATCATCATCTCCCACACATATACACAATAAATGCTCAGTTTATATTAAGATAGCAAATCTTCAAACTTTAATTAACAGGTTTCAACCTTCTCCTCTCTCCAATTCTTTAATTATCCATATTATTGAAAATCTGATGATGGAATACTCAAAGCCCTTGTTGATGCCAATATTGTTGTCATACTAATGTTGAGTTTAAGTCACTCTGACTCCTCATATGTAGGACCTTAATATGTCTATTTAAATAGACAGAAGAGATATGGGCAGAATTCAGAATGAATCTGTAATATTTTAATACAAGTATAATGTATATACTAAACTCTAGATGTGATAGAATTTGAACACAGACTTTCAAGTTCCTTTCAGTTATTCATTCCATCTTATAAAACCAACATGGGTATGACAACAATATTGGCATTAATAAGGGCTTTGACAATTTCCATTATCAGATTTTCAATAATAAGGATGGCTGAAGAGTTGGAAGGTGGAGAAGATTGAAGCCTGTCCATTAAAGTTTGAAGATTTTCTATCTTGATATAAACTAAGCATTGATTGTGTATATGTGTGGGAGATAATGATCTGAACCACCTGATGAGTAGTGGCTCAGTACGAAGTATGTATATTGGAGATCATTTATCTTTTTCACATGTATGTGGTCATGTGTCTCGATTATATAAGATGGAATGGATAGCTGAAGGGAGATTGAAAGTCTGTGTTCAAATCCCTTCTAATTACATCTAAAGTTTAGTATATACATTACACTTGTATTCAAATATTATAAATAGTTTTTGTGTTTATTATAAAGAATATTTTATAAAATAGTTTGTTTTCTGAATTGTTGCGTTGCGTTTCCACCGTAGCCTTCAATATCATTGAAACATTCAAAGTTGTTTTGCATCAATATCGTAAAATTCATTGATGAAACATATATTAATAAGACGTTTAAACTCCACTACAGGACAAATGCCTCTCTAGAATTCCTCCACTGAGAAACAGAAATAGATTAATCAGTCATAAGCTGAGTTATGAGGATTTGCCTTTTTTTTTCTTTTGTTTTACTCTAAAAATAACGATATATACGCAAATTATTAATTAATAAACTATCACAAATATATAATCCATTAAAGACATTTATTTACACCCTCTATAGGAATTTACAATTTACACATGAAAAAATAACTTTTATAATTCTATTGCATAGAAAAATCTTTCAACTGTAAATTAGTTAAGACATTTTTTACTTTTAAATAATTGGAAAGTGGAATTTTTTTAAAAAAATTATTGCTAATTAATGAAGCTAACCTAAGATATACAATAATGTACAGTATTTTAATTAAAGTCATAAATTTTAAATATTTGTATATGTACATATGTATGTCAAACATTAAGTGATCGCTTTTAATTTCTTCGAATTTTTAAAATACTTAGTTACCTAGAAATTCAGTCATGCGTGAAAATAAAGACGCCATAAAAATAAGCAATCCAAAATTATTTTTTTATGATTCGCTTATTTTTTTTAAAAGTATAATAAACGTGCTGGAATGAAAATTATGCATGTAAATGAAATTTGATTTTAAAAATAGAATCTATTGCTAAAAGAACATGATTCTTCACCTGTAACATTCAATAGAGCTTTAGACATAAGAGGAGGGAAAACTCAAAGTAAAATTGATATTCGCGTCAGAAATACAACTTAACTGTCTTGAACAATTATTAAAATAAACAAACTTTTTTATATTTATTTTAGCTTTGATATATAAACAATCTAGACATTTTATGCTTTAATTACTAAATTTAATAATATTTAAATCTTTATATATATATAATTTTATAAATTACATAATTTTACTTTATAAAAAAATATTCATGTTAGACATTTGTAATTTCAGAAGTTACAATTTTACAGGCACATTTTATCATCAATTCTATCTAAATCTTGAGTGCTATAAAAAGAGATAGTGTTTTGGAACAATTGTCCTTTTATATTTCTATTTATATATATAAAACTATTTACAAATAGTTAAACTTGGAACAATTGTCTTTTTATATTTCTATTTATATATATATAACTATTTATAAATAGCTAAACTATTTGAAGAATTAATTTTCTAATTTGTCTTATTGATTAATTGAAATATTTATTTAGTTTAAGTAATTCCAATAGTTTTAAACGTTACTAAAAAAAAATGTAATTCCATATACATAAGTATTGGTAGTCGAGAGGTCAGCGACAGCTGCTTTACAAGTAATTGTCCCGGATTAGTGGGTTCGCTTCCCGGCTAATGCTATGACACGAGAAAAAAAAAACCTACAAAAAATACATCAACATAGTATGCTGAGCATGCTTTTGACTAACTGATAGTCCTACTCACAGCTATCTTATCTAAGAGGATTGCGAAATGTATAGAAGAATCACAAATGGGATTTGCATAAAATTTGATTACAAAATGTAAATGAATTTATTTAAATGAGCTACTTTTTTTCCAGGGGTGCACATGATTCTTTCTTGTTGATTGCATGTATGTTGTTGTCAATGTGCCAGGCCTCTTTAACTTTGCATTTAGCATTATTTCTCTAGGAGCAGACAATACTGAAGAAGGTGGGTTCAGAGCTGTGACTATGTTTAGACTCATGTTTGAGGAAAAAAGATTTAATATCTGTATTAGTCTTAGCTCAATTGTATTGATAACTGTGCTGCATGATTCTTGAAGAGAGATTGGCATGATTTTTTTCAAAATAAACTACATTGTAGTTTGTGTTGTTGCCTATAATCTTATACATGACTAGGAAAACATGCTCTGGCAATGAGGAAAACCATCCAGGAATCAGTACTTCTCTCCATCAACAAGATTACCACCTCATTGTCAAAAGTGTACATGTCATTATACGCCAAAACATCGCTACTTAATATCTTAGTGTTCCTGAGGATTTCCTACTTTATGCCATTCATAAACTTCTCTCAAAGATTCAACAGAAAAATAACTTCCCTGCACTCAAGGCTTTTTTGGAAGGGTAAGACCATGGCCATTGGTGTGAGAAACCTACAAAAGCATTCAAAATTCAACAGACTGTCCCTTCACTCAATAAAGTCATTCCAGTTCCAGCATTCACACAACATCTTCCAAAAATTGTACCACAAGTTCCCTGAAGCAATATGCTTCACCTCCATTAATCTGACTGATACCCCTCTACCTAATGAGAAGAGCTGGCTTTTGACCATAATAGGGTACATATCAAAATGTACAGTGCCATCAATCCAATCAAATGCTCAAAAAATCAATTATTGGGAAGTATATCACCTTACCAATGATGATTCTCCTCCAAGTCCTTCCATCTTAATCTTCACTTAACCACACCATAATCAAAAAATTCAAGTGCTGGTACTTAGAACCAAAATCCATGGACTTCCTAATAAAAATAAACCTAAATGCTCTTCCTATATGACATTTTCTGGTCACCTGCAGGAGTTTCTTATGCATAGACCAGGTTGCCCTTTATGTAACACAGAGGATGACACTATGTTACCCATCTTTGACCATTGCTTTTCACTGCAAAATTACAGAGAGGTTATGACCTCCATCTACACAAGTAAGAAACCATTACTTACTACACTCACCTCCAGTATTGCTAATGGGAAATTTCTCTCAATTAGGAGCCCAACCTTTCTACTTTTTGCCTATTGGACTACAAGATGTATGCTGATTTACAATCCCAGCAACAACAACCCATGACAAATACTCACTGCAAAACTCAGGAACATTAGAGAAAGAGACAAAAGATCGGCACTGGCATTTATCTACAACCTAAAATGGAACTTGATATCCATGAACGATTGATGTTTATGAAGATGATATTGAACTGTTTGCAGTCCTGACCGTAGGAATGGTCTTATGACCCTCTCCCTACTTTAGCTTTTAACTTTGTTATTTTCATTATTTCACTAATGTTAACCCTTATTTATATATAATAAAGCATCTATGAGAAGAAGAAAAGTTTGCTCATGAAGTGTTTGCATAGTAATAGATAAATCTGAAGGTTTGAACTGGTGGATAATTTGGAATGAGTAATATGCTAATAAAAAACAAAACTGAAATATATTATAAATAAACAAGCTTCAAATTGTTGCTCCAGGACAAAATTCTGTTTAATAGTTCCCCATGTAAATACAGTTAAAAGAAAGGTATTACTCGCCAGGCTTGTGATGAGGAATTGAATGTTTTTTTTTCCATTCACCTGGCTAAAATATAAATAAATATCTATATGCATACAGATATTAATTAGCCTGTTATCTGAGTTGGCTATAATCAGATATTTAAAAAAATTATAAGCCTAATTGGAAACTAGCTTTTTTCTTCACTTTTATTTGATATGATTTTAAATTAGTCATGCATTCCATTATATCATAAAGATTTATATATTTCAACAGAGAGAAAGTTTTTATTTTTAAGGTCGAATAGTGCAATATATATATAATTGTTTTTTTATTTTAAATATTATACTGCATATGTGAATCATTACACATTTTAAAATTAATTAATAGTCATATCAGAAGTTTGGTATTAGGTAGTTTCACTATAAGCCATTAGCCATATTATTAGTTGTAAATAATTAATCAATTACATTAATGAAACAAGTCCCCTAAGAGATCTACTCCTTACGGACATAATAAAAATAAAATCCCTTTTAAAAGTGTTTATTTTAAATTATTCATTTTATTTCTATTCTCAATTTTGTTTGTTTTTTTAAAGAAAATTGTTCTATTAAATTTTTTTTTTAAAAATAAGTGTTTATTTTAACAATATTTAGAATAATTTTAATATACATTGTTGAAATGATATATGCGATAATTTTCTTTTTTCCACTGGAATTGTATAATTATTATTTTTTACTACAAAAAATAATTATGCAACATTATTTTTAATCTTGATACTATCATCTGATTTATACAAATTCATTCAATGAAATATATAATGATAAAAATAGTCACTGGTCAGACCAGCAACACCTTGAAGAAGAGGGGAGAATAATTTCTGCTTGAAACATTGTGCATATACTAACCTGTTTGATGTGCTATTACTAACAAACAGTTGAAAGTATTTGGAATATTTAAATAAAGTTAAATTTTTCTGTCACTATCATTGGTCAGGCCAGCAACACCTGAAGAAGAGAGGAAATAGTACCACTCTAAACGTTGTGCACATACTAGCCCATGTGCTATTACTAACAGTTGATTGTAATTTGAAAATTTTAAATAAAGTTCAATTTCTCTAAAGACATTCAATACTTATTAATATTAGATGATAGAAATAGTCCAAAATATAAATACAACTAAAATAGCATCATCACAAAACTTCAGGAAAACAGAAAATAAAAATGTTTTTAATTGAATGTAGATTTTGCTGTCTAATTATATTATGAATCAATAATGTTTATTACGTTATTATTTTAAAGAAAAAATTTGGACAGAGCATTAATTGTTTATACAGATGAAATTTAAAATGATATTAATCAGTTATCTATAGGAAGCTATTCTATCTGTAAAATAAAGGCATTAAGTTGAGAAAAGGGTGGCTTTATCGCTGATGTTTCTGGACTGCTCAATTCTATTTGATAAATCTGTCATTAATATATTCATTTATGCAATCAAATGAGCAAAAAGTTTAGACTTTGTGGCTAATTATTCCATTGTATAACTATATAAAATAGCTAAAATGCATGAACCCACAAAGCTATAGACAAACAAATCTTAGTTACTTTAGATTGATATAAACTAAATATATGTATCCAAGTATGTGGCTAAGTGCTTTTGAAGGCCGAGGTCCTCAAATTCATAGCCATCTTGTAAATAAATAGGTTGGTTAAAAGCGATGCAAATTTGTGTAAGTATTCCATTTCCTGGAGATCTTATAACAAGAGTCTTTTCTGTTTATAGAGTTGTTATCTTTAGTGATGAAGTAAGCTTCCTTTATTTTTCTCTTAAGATTGTGTCACTCTCTGCAAACAACCACTGGGTCTTTAGGTTGGCAATCATGACCAGCTGAGCTACAGTTCTGGGTGAAACCTGAACTACCAGGAGGGTCTATTAGTGCTTTATTATATAAGTGTGTAATGAGATAGACAAGTGAATAGAGAGGCCCTGGTCTCACCATAATATGATGCCATGCAATGTGTTTCAGGGCAGGCAATATTGTAAACTACCTGAGGTGTCAGTGAGGGTGTTAAAATACCAATTTTAATAAAAACATGTCATTAAATAAAAAATAAACTCTTATAATACAAAAGGAATTGAAAAATAGTTCCTTCAAAATCACCTTTAGATTATTAAATGGCTTACTAACATTGCTTGAACTCTAATTTTAATTTTGCATATATCTTTAGAATAAAGATCAATATTATAAAATTGTAAAAAAGGAATTTTATATTATTTTCAAAATTAAAAGTGCATGAGAATTTTAAAAAAACTGCATGGTGTAGGTATTTTAGCCATAAGTATAAAAGAGAACTACATGAAATATGTGTTTGTGTCTTAGCTTTAAAAAACAAAACAATATTTATTGTTGTAAATTCTAATATATTTTAGTCATCCATAAAAAGTTAGTTGATATATAATTTTTTTTTAACTTACCCTCCCAAGGTGAAAGATTACTAGAAACTACTAGAAACAAAATAATTACATATAGATTATATAAAAACAATTGTTTACTTTATATATTTATTTACTTATTTAATTACATTTTATTGTTTACACATATTTATTTCGTTAAAAAAGATAAAAGAGTTGTACTTTTTTGATAAAATACATTTATTAGAAAAAAAATTCATTGATTTATTATTGATTTATAAATTTACAATTTATTTTTAAATAAAAAAAATAATATTATTAGTTTGAATTAATAAAGTAAGACTATATAATTATAAAAATAATCAAAGGTAAAATGATGTATAGGAATAATTAAGAGGACCAATAAGAGTACCAAACTCTTCATACAGTAGTGCCACTAAGTGCAAGTCTTTGTAATCAATGAATGCAGGAAGATTTGTGCATAAAACTCCTATCTAGTGCCTACTCATTGTGGCTTTCACCAGTAAGGAGCACATAAAATGGTGATCATGGGATGTTTTGATGGTTAAAAATTAAGAGGAATTAGTCAATAAAAATTTGATTTTAAGTATGATTATAAAATAGAGAAAAGAGTTACCTTTGAATATTCTGTATTAAATATTAAAATAAAGGAGTGTTAGCTCCTTTTTTTTTTTAATGAAATTTATTTATTTATTAGTTTATATAACAAAAAAAATCAATTGATAGTTACATGATTGTTGTTATGGTATACATAGTAGAGAGAAAAAGAAAACTATAATATTACATTTATGAAATAAACAAAAACATACAATTGTCTTCTATGACAAAAAAGATGTGACTTCCTAGCTGTCAAAAGCCAGAACCAAGTTCAGGAACGTTATGTGTGGGGGGGGGGGGGGTTGTAGAGATCAGATAGGTTCATCAGTGTGTGTCCAGGTAGGATTGAAGATCTCACCTCTTATCACTTGAACATGTTTACATTATACAATTTTGTATTTACTATTAGCTTTATTTAGTTTTTTAAAAAGTATTAAAACTAAATTTGAAATAAATGTACTCAATTTTCAAAAAATATGCATAAATAAAATAAGAAAATGAAAAGTGAAGAAAAGATTAAAGGATCTCTGTATTGAAAAATGGATTAAAGTTACATTTAATATCTATTTAATAAGCATTTTTATAGTAGCATTATTCTATTATACAATTTTTCTTAATTTATTACAGTATTGTTGCTATTGGATATAAATCACTTTTGAAAGATATTATTATTAAATAAATTAGTGCAAGAAGCATAGTATTATAAGATTTAGATTATGAGTTATTACAAAGTAAATTCTACTAGGAAGCCTTGATGGCTTTTTGTCCTCTTAGCTATCAATTAGTTTATTATGTTTTAGATCTTTGAGTTAATATGTATAATTGATCACAATTAAGATTTTAAATTGTCCTTTTTATTGATTTTAAATAAATGAAATATTCTCATTTTATATATATTATTTGATTAACTGAAAGTATTCTATTAAGATTAATTCAACTTCTAAAAAGGTCTCAAATAACATTATTTTATTATATCTTTAAATAACTCAATGATTTTTTTAAAATTTTGATTAAAGAAAATTCAGCTCTACATTTTTTTAAAAAAACAACTCTTCTATATCTTCAAAGAATTATAATAAATAAAACAAAGCAAAATAAGACTACTACTACTACAATTTTTTTTCCAAATTTATGCATTATATTCAGATTACACTGTGTTTTGCCAGTCAGTACTGTTTCCAGGGAATGCAATTTAAAAAATTTTGTAAATTAAGGATTGCCTTCATTCACATTGATGCAAAAACAATAGTCTTAGAAATATTGACAAGAAATAATGAAATAGCAATGGGTATTATTTTTCAGACATTAGAAAGACATTTGTAGTTATTCACAAATGTCAATTTTAGAATTTCTGCTGATATATCTTTTTAATATAATCACTTTTTAAATAAAATGTTATATACCTTTTTTTTCCCATTTTGTGCTACTAATTAAAAAGAAAAATATTATGTTTTGTTATATTCATTAATTACAAAAATATCAAATGAAAATTATTGTTCTACATTTAAAATTGTTTAATTTGTTATAACAATTTTCAAAACTATTTATAAGAATGAAATGAAACTTGAATTTAGTATTAATTAGAAGACTAAAAGTTATGCATGAAAGAATTCTTTTTTAGTACAAAACTCTCAAATATGAGTGAGTACTGAAAAGTAACCAAAATTGTTCTCTGAAGGGCATGTTGTACTATATGCTTCCACTACTATATGCCTCTTGCAAGGATTCATCTACATTAGTCTTCCAACCATTAGCATCAAATGAAGTCATGGTTTTGTTCAGTGGGTCTCGCTTATTTGTAGATTTTTGTAATGACTGAAAATTGAAACAACATGAAATTCTGTTTTCTGTTAGGAAAAACTATTGTAATTCTTGAAACAGATTACAAGCATGTTGCTCTGGGGAAATTACAAGTTTATTAGTGGCAAATGAATATTAATGTCAAGACAATGCTGATGTTTTTTATGCATATGCCATTGTTCATGCATAATTCCTTCATAATGACCAAGCATTTTACCTAAAAGTTTTAAAAGGTTTGTGTGATGAGGTAAAAAAAAAAAAGACCCAAGTTGTGACAAAGTGGGGAGTACAAGCTTCAACATGACAATGGGTCAGTGCATAATTAAAAACAACATGACCCAGTGTATCCATCATCCATATTTACCCAAACTTGCTCCATATGAGTTCTTTATGTTCCCTTTAATGACAAAATGATAAATAAAAAATTTGTGAATTTAGAAATGATGAAGAAAGAAATAACAGACTTGATAAACAACATCACTTTGCAAAAGATTCAGGACTACTTTGAAAAGTAGAAAATATGTTTAGACTACTGCACTGCATCAAATGGACAGTACTTTGAAGGAGATTGAATTTGTAACACCTAAAAAAAATGTGCATTTTTTTATTACAAAATTCTGGTATTAATATATAACCTGAAAATCTACTTTGAGCTGGTGAGAATTAATGTGGCTATTTGCATAAGATATAAATAATATTCATCTCTTTGACCTCACATGACCAGTAAAATATATGATTTCCAATTTCAATTGGCTACCAAGAAATAAATAGTAAAACTATATTGTCCTTATAATATCATATATTATGACTTTGATAAATATAAATATGTCATAAACACTTTATTCACTGGTTGCACCCATTAGACTACTATATCTGCATTAATGGTTATATATATGCTTTTTGTTTATAAACTGTCTGTAATAATTTTTTTTAATTTCACCATTACTTTGTAATTAATAATGTGCTAATGTGTTGAAGGTGAAACTATTCCATATAACAATTTATTTAGGCTGAGCGCTTTCAGAGTTTCATTACTCCATAATCATAGAAGCATCTGCATAAAACATGATTTTTATGCAAAGCCTTAATTCTGTCAGGAAAGTTTTATTAGGATGTTATAGAATCTAGCATACTGCCATGATGTAAATTGCCTGAAAAACTAATTATAGATGCTTTATTATTACAATTTTATTTACCATTGTCAAATTCATTCCACTCACAATTTTGACACCATCCACCTCAGATAAATACAATAATGATTATTACTAATCATTTTGTAAACTAGAGATTATCTCTAGCACAGATATAAACTTTAATCCTCAGTTAATGATTAATATATCTGATTTTTTAATTTTAAACATACACACACATGGAGTTATTTACCTTTCTCTTTTCCATGTGTAATATCTTTATAGATATATTAAACAACCTTCATACTTCCCATTCTTTTTATATTCATATAAATAAAGATACAATAAAAGATAAATGACCTCCAAGACGTATTTTGTGCTGAACCAGCACTCATCAGTTGGTCTAGGCCACTATCTTCCATATATCTCTATTATATGAAGAGTATTTATCTACAGTAAATTGTTACATTTTTATTTACCATTGTCAAACGCACTCCACTCACAACTTTGACACCATCCACCTTAGATAAATACAATAATGATTATTACTAATCATTTTCTAAACTAGAGATTATCTCTAGCACAGATATAAACTTTAAACCTCGCTTAAAGATTACTAAAAAACTGTTATTATTTTAGAATAGAAATAAATATTTACAGATAAAAAAATATATTCAGAAATACTTGTTGGATAGCATAGCTTTGACAATAGTGTTAAATATGGAACAACATAACATAGCCAAGAGATTTTTGAAGACATGGTCTTAAAAGTCAAATCTTAGCAGTCATAAGAAAAAATCTTGAAATTTGCTTCCTTTTTTGTTTCAAAACATTGCTAAAATCAGTAATTAGACATGTTCATAATGTGATAATTTTTATGTAATGAATCGATACTCATAAATTAGATGAAGAAAAAAAAGTGTCTATCCCTCATAATTAATATGATTAGTGGGATAATCAATATTGGGCACAGTAATCAATGCACAATTTTTCTCTAAATAAATATTAATCCTTAAATATTAGAAAGTATGATAAAATTTAAACAATGTATAAGTAAATATAAAGCAGCTTTAAAACTAACAGCCCTAGTTGTGGAGTTATTTTTCATCCTTGTTTTACTCTTTTAAATTTAATCCTAGCCAGAATCAAATCTATGATATAGAAATATCAAATGAATGCACTCTTCTACATGACAATGATTAGACCTTTCATATAAATACTCATTTTTTTTACTATCAGATTATTATTTTAAAATTAGGAAATGCATGAAGTTTTCCCATAATAATGTAAAAAGTTTGAAATGAAAGTGGTTTGGTTACATAATCATTTTTTTTAGAGTAAATAATGTAATAATTTTTTTCCTATAGGTTAAATGCTATGATCATAATTAATAAGCAATCAATTTTAATTGTAATATTTATTACTTTTAAAAGGGAATTTCCTGTCTGTTTTTTGCATTACTATTACTAAATGACTCTCCAACTCTTAAAGATAAAAAAATTTACACAAAGAAATCAAATAAAAGAAAGTATAAATATTTAAAAATAATTATCTTGAATAAAAAGCTTCTCTTGACACATAAATACAAAAATCTTTTATATGCAAATATTAATTTTGTTTCTTTTTTGTACATAAAATTAAGATTATCAATGTCTTAAAGCATGAAATTAAGATTACATTTCTTTTATAAATCTTTTTGATTATTTTAAATCTTTGTATCTGATAATAGTCATTAACATATGAAAAGAGGCTAGAAGTTTGTGAGAGTTTCCTATAGAAATTATTACTTGTCTTCAATCTAAAGATTACCTCTGAAACTATTTTCTACGAGCTTTTCTTTTTTCTATTCTGGTAAATAATATTTTTAAAAAGTTTCATAATGTGTTAAGTCATCAGTTTTACCTTCTGTTCGTCTAACCTGGAGTTTTTCTCCAGTTCAGGACCTATGTAAACTTTTTCTTTTAGATATTGGTCTCGTGTTTAATCTTGTTAGTCATGTAGTATTATTTAGTATATGGTTATCTAGTTGTTATAATTCAAAATGTTAAGGTATGGTCTTTATCACTGTGAGGGGTGGGGGGTATTATATTTCTTTACATATTGAGCTCTTGCTCATCTTTATCATAAAACAATGTAATTTATGATTCCTTAATAAATGATGAACTATTTAAAAATCATTTTCTATTTTTCATCTTTGTTTAAACATACTTTTGTGTTTTTTTTATCTGTTAATATTTTGTTATATATTCAAACATTTAATCATAAAAATTACAATAATAACTATAACTGAAACACAGGCTTATTATATACCTGTGTCTATATATGTAATATATAGGGTATATGAGCATAGACTTTCAGATGACCCATCACTCTCCACTCTATCTAATAACACTGATACACTCAAGCACATATATGCTAAAAAGATAAATAATCACCAATATAGGTATTTCATGCTAAACCAGCAATCATCAATTGGTCCAGATTATCATCTCCCACACATATATACTATAAGTGCTCAGATATATATTAAGATAGACAATCTTCATACTTTAATGGACAGGCTCCAATATACTACACATTCCAACTCTTCAAACGTCCATCCAATTGAAAATCTGATGATGGAATGCTCGAAGGCCACCCTGGGGCTGAGATTCTTGTCACACCCATGTTGACCTAAGGTCAATCTGAACCCCACATGTACAGGACATAATCCATTTAATACATATGCAAGGATGGGCAGACATCTCTACAATGTAATAACTGAAACACAGGCTTATTATATACCTTTGTCTATATATGAAATATATAGTGTATATGAGCACAGACTTTCAGATGACCCATCACTCTCCACTCTATCTAATAATACTGATACACTCAAGCATCCTTGCATATGTATTAAATGGATTATGTCCTGTACATGTGGGTTCAGATTGACCTTAGATCAACATGGGTGTGACAAGAATCTCGGCCTCAGGGTGGCCTTTGAGCATTCCATCATCAGATTTTCAATTGGATGGATGGTTGAAGAGTTGGAGTGTGTAGTAGATTGGAGCCTGTCCATTAAAGTATGAAGATTGTCTATCTTAATATTGTCCCGGATCTACTTGGGGGCATTAAGCCTTGTCAAAGTTAGCCGCCCGGTATTCCGTTGATGCACCGCAAGTGATTACTGTTGGGCTCTTCAATCTAGGCAACCACTAGTACATCAATCTTAGATATCATATTTATACGAAACCACCCTCCCACTATTCGTACACGCAACGGCTCGAATCTATTCGAATAAAATAACTTAATAAAAATCGTAGATAAATATTTTCAATGCTCAAATGCTCTGATTCCCTTAGCCACCCGTCAATCATTTCGCTACACAAATATTGGTATGAGTTTGTTTACCGAGTAAAATGACTACTAAAGACTAGTAGCTAATTATAATAGAATATTTATGGAAATCTTACCGTACTTTTGAATATTATATTTTTATGCTTTCTATTTATTATTAAACAATTTATTTAATCTAATTTTGTGTCTTCCAACTCATTACTCTCGAAGTCTATTTAGTCACCTACTGTCTGTATTGGCAACTTAAATATATACATTACATTAATGACCGTACCAATATCCAGAGTATAATAGATCTATATATAAAACTGTAAGTAATTTAGTCTGTGTTCTGAGTTGAGCTAGTAAAGGGATAACCCCATGCTGTTATAAAGTCATCATCGGTTGGTCATACCGGGGTTCGGGTTTGAATTTAGTTGGCATTTTGGAATTTATTCTTAAACGTGGACTGGGTTTGAACTCGGGTTCTGTGTATGAGAAAGCGTGGTGGATTTATACCGGTACAGTTAATAAATTTTTTGGACGCCCTCCGTGGTGCTCCAATGAAGAAATCTCCCACACCCTGCAGAGTGAACGAGAGTAAACAGTTAAATTATAAAAATATTCGATTTTCTTTGTCTGTCATAATATTGATATGGATTTGGCGTATTAAAATGCGCAAGTTAAAACGATAGTTGAGTAAAGCAAGGATATAAAATTTGTTTTTCCCTTACACCAAGTTTCAGTAAATAGTCTACTTCCAAATATCGTTAAGAAACAGAGTGAGATTTTTTGAAAAGAGAGCGGAAGCGATTTTGTGCGTTTATTTAATTAAAATAAACGAGTGTTATTCCATAATTCTTTTTGCGAGTTCATTCTTGTTGTTTGAAATTTTTCAAGAAAAAAGTAAAGAAGTAGAATTAATTCCAGGTCTTAAAAATAAAAACAAGTACGTATATATATATTGTAATATAAAAATCTTATCAGAGTCAGAGTTAATATTAATAGTCCCATATATAAAGCATTAATCTTGAATCAAATGATTATTAGGTCATGTAAAAAAGTATATATTTGGGGATCGGTGGATTAAATTATCTATTGGTCACATGTTGCTGGCTGGCGCCTTTCAAATAAATTTGTCAGCAAATATGTTTGTCCATACAGCAGTGGTGAGTTTTGTTGGGTTCAAAAGAGAGAATGGTGGCATATATATAGAGAGAGAATTACTGACAGTAGTACAAAAATAATATTGTGTTATATACCCATTATTAATATGTTTAGATTATAGGACTGAGGAGAACAGTGCGAACTGGGTGAAATAAAGTTTTTTTTCCCTTTATTCTTTTAGTAATGATTTAAACATGTCATATTGTATATACCTAAATAAAAAAATAAATAAAAAAATATTAACAGTGAAAAGTTTAGAGAACAGAAACCAGTCGGAACATAGGCGAAAAAAAAAAGAGAAAGGAAGGAAGCCACACAAACAGTTTCAACAGAGGGGAAGTGGAAGCCCAGATTCAGCAAATGATTGAATGGGGTATTATTGAACGTGGCCCGTCACCTTATAACAACCCGTTGGTCGTGGTAAAGAAGAAAAATGGGAGTTTGCGTTTGTGTTTGGATGCACGCAAGTTGAACAGCATTACTATCCCAGAAAGAGATGCTCCTCCACCTATTCAAGAGGTACTGGTACGGCTGGCTGGTAAAACCATCTTTTCAACCTTGGATTTGACCGCGAGCTACTGGCAGTTGAATCTAGACCCTAGGGATCGGAAATATACGGCCTTCCGATATAATGGGTATACTCATATGTTTAAAAGGGTCCCTTTTGGACTCATAAACAGTGGAGCGGGCTTAATGCGCTGTTTGCGGCAGGTCCTGTCTGACGAGATACAGGAGCATATGGTGTGTTATATGGATGACTTGGTCATCGTTTCAGAAAACCTGCAGGAACATCTGCAACATTTGGAAAGGTTCCTCAGAGAATGCAGAGAAAAAAATATCACCGTAAATTTGGAGAAGAGCCGTTTTGCTATTGGCGAGATAACTTTCCTTGGCCATATCATCAACCAACATGGTATTAAGGCTCACCCCGATAAAATTGCCGCGATAGAAAATTTCCCAACACCAACTAAACCGAAGCAGGTCCGATCATTTTTGGGCCTTTGCAACCTCTATCACAAATTCTATCCGAACTTTTCCCAAGAAACTAGAAATCTCGTAGACCTCATCAAGAAAAACCGCAAGTGGGAATGGACACCTTTTCATGACAAAGAACTCCTACATGTAAAAAAAAAATTTTTACAGGCGGTAATGCTGCGCCATCAGAATTTTCATCGCCCCTTTTATGTACAAATGGACAGCAGCAAACAAGGACTAGGAACTATTTTATTTCAAATAAGTGATACCGGAGCCCACCAAGTTATTTATTTCAGCAGCCGTGCATTGAAGGGGGCGGAAGTCCATTACACTACAACAGAACAAGAAACTCTGGCCATTGTGTGGGCATGCCAGAAATTCCAGCAATTTCTTTTGGGATCTCAAGTAATCATTATCACCGATCATCGTTGCCTGGAGTTTCTCAACAAGAGTTTCCTGACTAATGACCGGTTAATCAGATGGAGTTTGACCCTCCAACAATTCCAGTACCAAGTCCAGTACTATCCAGGGCGGGAAAATATTGTGGCTGACGTATTGAGTCGTCACCCTGTACCGATGAAGATACAAAACCCTGAAATCAAGAACCAACCCTTGGAAGTTATGGCCACTACGACATCGAGTTCTGTAGAAACTGAACTGCGGAATTTGAGTTATTGGCAGAATATACAGTATTCCCATATCATTCATGATTTGTCCAAGCCCTCAGATAAGAATCAGAAGCCACAAAGCAGATACCCCCATTTCCGGATTGAGGGAGGCACATTACAAACCCGGACCAAGGATTACAGTGCTCCTTGGAAAATCGTGGTACCCAATAGGTTGAGGGCCCCTATAATTAAACATATACACCAGTCCCTGGGACATTATGGACCCAGGAAGATTGAAGAAGTGGCCCGTCGCCAATTTTACTGGCCGGGAATGTATCACCATATCACTTCCATAATCAGACAGTGCGATATCTGCGTGACTACTAAAGCTCCCAACAAGTCCTACGCGGGGAAAATAAAACCTGTGATGGCTACGAGACCGAACGAGATCCTTGCAATAGACCACTATGGTCCCTTGCCCAAATTTAAAACATTTCAGTATTTGTTGGTATCATATGATATTTTTTCCAAGTATGTTAAGGTTTACCCAGTGCGGTCTACAAACACCAGAAACGTAACTCGGGTTCTTCAGGAAAAACAATTTCAAGAGGTAGGTAAACCCGAAACCATACTTTCCGACCATGGTTCGGCATTCACCTCGAAAGAATGGAAAAACTGGGTAAAGAAGCAGAATGTAAACCATCGCCTAACGTCAATCAGAAACCCACAATCAAACCCGTGCGAGAGAGTCATGAGAGAAATCAGTCGACTTTTTCGCGCGTGTTTATCAACGGATCACCAGAAGTGGGTAGAGAAACTTCAATATGTCATGGATTGCATCAATCATACCATGAACGAATCCACGGGATTCCCACCCACGCGTCTTCACTATGGTAGACCATGCCCAGATATTTTCCCTACGCTATCACCAAAGCGGGTAAGCGGGAAGTACATATAAATCCCAGCATGGATCAAGACATGGCCCGGCAACAATTGGAGTGCATGGCACAAAATAGAATTAAAAGAGGAGGAAGGCAGCATCACAATTTTAAAAGGGGGGATCAAGTCTGGCTAAGATCTCCACGAGTCAGTAATGTACCTAGGAAGGAATTCAAAAAATTCTTCCCTCTGTATAGCGGGCCATATGAGATAGTGGAAGAATGCCATGAAAATGCTTTCCTACTGGAAGGGAAGGGTCTACGAGGTATTTACAATGCGAGACAATTAAAACCTTATATACCTCCCGACCCAGGGAGAAAGTAGAAACTACATAAATGATAACCCGGTAAACGACCACTGTGAAATGTCTATGAGGATGAGTAAAGGAACAACGGATTAATACACCCAAATTTGATAAATGTTAGGTTCGAACCCTCACCCAGACTGTTCTCCGAAGTTGATCAATTTTGTAAGAAAATGTTAACCAGTGAATTATGTATAAACATTTTTTTTGTTATTTTTTTTTTAAGTGAGAAGAAATGAAACAGACAGATCGAAGAACCGATCTTAGTTTCATGTGTTGAAGTACGGTAATTCGAACTACTATTCACCCGCAATGGGATTTTTCCATTGCAAGTCACAAAAATTGAGCTATATATATTTTATGTTTTGTAAATAAATATGTAAAGATTCCGTGCATAAATGTCACAAATCATGAAATAATATTCGTGTGTGCGTGGTTTGTGAATTTATATCGGCTTAATTTAAAAGTTTCATTGCGGGTGTATTTGCTTAAATTTTAGCCTTTTAGAATTATACAAAGTCGTTTAAAAATGCTGATCAAAAGTCACATTCCTTTGATCAGTGTCTTTAATTAAAATCTGTATTGTACAAATGTATAGAGTAATTAAGTTGTATTCGAAATTAGATAAGGAATTTATATTTGTAATTACTGTGTCAATTTAAAATTGCGTATTAAAGTTAGAGATAGCTGAAAACGGAACAATGGAAATGGATAATTGATATTGTATGGTCAAGCTGGATTGCTGGAGGCTAGCGAAAAGTAGGCGGAACCTAAAACAAAAACCAGACAGAAAGGTCAACCGAGGCCATCTTAAAAAAAACTAGGATTCTAACTTTTGACGTGGCTGAGAGTAGATCGTCTCAAAAAACAGCAAAGCAGTTGCTAGAGAAATCTCTCCAACTTTTGTTAAGAAGTCCACCAGTAAACCGTAATGTCGATGGGCTAAGTGCCAGGAGCTGATCTCTGTCCCGCCAATTTGAATCTTCGTGCCACTGACTGATCATGTTTTATGTGCTTCACGATTTCCAGCTTCCAATCTCCAAATTGACTATGCCTTCCAAGTAAATTTCAAATGCGCGCCTACGTTCATCAGAAATACCGTTGTGAGAAGCCAAGCCGGATGAAGAAAGAAGGGTAACTGTGTTACATGAACTTTTAACTTCCTCCCGAGCTTAATGTTATAAGTTAATCTGTCAATCAAATGAATCACATGTAAGTTTTTTTTCGTTTATAATGCTACTGTTTCAAACCTGTCAGTAAATTTTCTTTTCTCCTTTTCCTCTGCTCTAGTCTTTAGAAAATAGTTTATAAATATTGTATCTACTAATAATAATTCAAATGAAGACATTTATATTTTTTTTTCCTTTTATTACTTAGGCTATAAACAAACGATGCCAATAGAAATATTTTCCAACTCTGTTTAAAGCTAGTTTATAATATTGATTATGGTTATTTTAAAAGGGAAGTTCGTTATTAAATTAAAGATTATTTCACATATTGAGTTGGCAGATATTAAATCACTTTATTATGTTTTTTTTTAGTTTTGTCCTACTATTGTAACCGATACTTCAATCTTAAATATGTAAAGGGTTTTAAGATTATCTTAATTTCATACATGAAATGAGAAATAGGTTTCAGTGTATAATTTGTTATAATCGCTACCGCCTGAACAACCTGGGGGTTTAGGGGTTTCAGAGTAAACTTAATTAATTATTGCTTTCGCGGTCAGTTTGATTCCGCCATGTTTTATTGGAATAGTTATATCAGCCTGTTGCGTAGAAATAGACGAATTGATTATCCGGTTTTGTGTAATTCCTTTTCAAATTCACTTCAAGCACTCGTCCTCGATGACTGTGGCAATGCCTTTCCTTCGCCGAAGTTAGCGTCTCGCCATACTACCATATGGGGAAGAAATCAATTCTTTCCCAGGTTATCTCTTGGATCACCGGGTTTCGAAATGATCCCGGCTGGTAGTAGTGTCCCGGATCTACTTGGGGGCATTAAGCCTTGTCAAAGTTAGCCGCCCGGTATTCCGTTGATGCACCGCAAGTGATTACTGTTGGGCTCTTCAATCTAGGCAACCACTAGTACATCAATCTTAGATATCATATTTATACGAAACCACCCTCCCACTATTCGTACATGCAACGGCTCGAATCTATTCGAATAAAATAACTTAATAAAAATCGTAGATAAATATTTTCAATGCTCAAATGCTCTGATTCCCTTAGCAACCTGTCAATCATTTCGCTACACAAATATTGGTATGAGTTTGTTTACCGGGTAAAATGACTACTAAAGACTAGTAGCTAATTATAATAGAATATTTATGGAAATCTTACCGTACTTTTGAATACTATATTTTTATGCTTTCTATTTATTATTAAACAATTTATTTAATCTAATTTTGTGTCTTCCAACTCATTACTCTCGAAGTCTATTTAGTCACTTACTGTCTGTATTGGCAACTTAAATATATACATTACATTAATGACCGTACCAATATCCAGAGTATAATAGATCTATATATAAAACTGTAAGTAATTTAGTCTGTGTTCTGAGTTGAGCTAGTAAAGGGATAACCCCGTGCTGTTATAAAGTCATCATCGGTTGGTCATACCGGGGTTCGGGTTTGAATTTAGTTGGCGTTTTGGAATTTATTCTTAAACATGGACTGGGTTTGAACTCGGGTACTGTGTATGAGAAAGCGTGGTGGATTTATACCGGTACAATATATATCTGAGCACTTATAGTATATATGTGTGGGAGATGATAATCTGGACCAACTGATGATTGCTGGTTTCGCATGAAGTACATATATTGGTGATTATTTATCTTTTCAGCATATATGTGCTTGAGTGTATCAGTGTTATTAGATAGAGTGGAGAGTGATGGGTCATCTGAAAGTCTGTGCTCATATACCCTATATAATAATAACTATAATTTTAATTTCGTTTGTAAACCATTATCACAAATTCAAAAAACACTGAATAAAAATTTTTAAATAATTTTCTATATAAATACTAAATTGTGACTATAACAATATACACTTTTTAAAATCTAAATCTTTTCAGTAAATTATGAAAGAAAGAAAAAAGATAATTATTAAAGTCTTATAGCTGTTTCTTTGTTAAATCTTTTCTTTCCTTTTCGCAATGAACTTCCTCTCTATCAGTAGACTTACTTTATATTATTAAACGTTCTTTATAAATCTAATCAAAAAGTTGCCTTTTAGCTGATCATGCATTATTATAAGCAAAATTCTTAAGTTCTAAATTTTGTTTTTATTACATAAACATGTATACATAATTCAGTTTAAAATTATAATTTTACCCTTATCATTATATATATCATGGTAATTAATTAAATTGCATTAAGTCTTTTAATATTTTGTTTTAATAAAAAGAAATTCTATTTCTTCTTGGATTAGTTTTGAGATAAAACCATTTCTCGTCAACTGAATTTATGTTCGGTACATTTTATCGTGACACAATTGTAAACAAAAGTAAAATTCTATTAATGTGTAAAGATTGTTATTTAAAGTCCAGAAAAAAGTTTAAATTCTTATAATTTTTAGTGTAATGTTTAAAGTCATATTAATAACAAGATTTATATATGCGATAATAATTTTTAGGGATGAGAATATAATTATTTGATGTAAACATATGATAACACAAATCACATATCCAGATCTTATATTGGTAATTGTAATTAAAGGGATTTGAACCCAGACTTTCAAGCTCCCTTCAGTCATCCACTTCATTTGAAACATATGACTACATACATATGAAAAAAATAAATGATCTCCAATATACATATTTTGTGTTGAATCAGCACGCATCAGTTGGTCCAGATCATCATCATCTCTCACACACATATATATATATAATCAGTGCTCAGTTTATATTACAATAGCAAATCTTCAAACTTTAATCCACAGACTTCAATTTTCTCCACTCTCCAAATTCTTCAGCCATCCATATCACTAAAAATCTGATAATGGCATGTTCAAAGCCTTTGTTAGCCAATTTTGTTGTCACACCCATGTTGACTGTAAATGATTTTAATTCCTCATATGTAGGACCTTAAGACCATTTAACTACACAGAATAGGGATAAGAAGAATACAGGCTGAATCTGAATATTTAAATACAAGTATAGTATATATACTTGAACTAAATGTAATTAGAAGAGATATGAACCCAGATTTTCAAGCTCTCTTCAGTTATTCACTTCATCTTATATAATCAATCACATGACCGCAAACATCTAGCGTAAGTGTATACATTATACTTGTATTTAAATATTACAGATTCGACCTGTATTCTGCTCATCCCTCTTCAGTGTATTTAAATGGTCTTAAGGTCTTATATAAGAGGGGTCAGAATGACTTATGGCCAATATGAGTATGATAACAAAAATTGGCTAACAAGGTTTTGAACATGCGATCATTAGATTTTCAATGATATGGATGACTGAGGAGTTAGAGAGTGAAGAATATTGAAGCCTGTCCATTAAAGTTTGAAGATTTTCTATCTCAATATAAACTGAGCACTGATTATACATATGTGTGTGTAAGAGATGATGATCCGAACCAATGATGAGTGCTCATTGATTTTTTTCATGTGTGTAGTCATGTCATTGGTTGTATAAAATGAAGTGGATGACTGAATGAATCTTGAAAGTCTAGGTTCAAATCCTCTTTAATTACATCTAGCTTAAGTATATATACTATACTTGTATTTAAATATTATATTGGTAGTTCTAAATGAAGAAAATCCATATGCTGTTTTTTATATAAATTTATATATAAATAATATTATTTTAATATAACTTCTAGATAGTAATATGTATATGTTGTAATGGAAAAATAAATTAAAAGTGATGAAGGTGAACAAGCATTATTCACTTAAATTACCTATTTAGGTTTGTGGATTTTAGTAAATAGTATTTTATCAGTGCAAGAAACATAATAAGATTTAATTTGTTTAAAATCAATAAGAGTCTACATCGAAAATTTAATATATATTTTTATTAGTAAAATTAAAATGTGTTACTAGACATAAAGCATTTTTTTTAAATGAATGAACATCAGGACTTTCTAGTATTTGGGGAAAAAATCAAGTTTAATTTTTAATTAAGTTTTATATACACTATTTTATATATAACCCATGTAAAAAAAATGAAAGACTATAATAATGATAGTCAATTTGGTTAAATATTAATAAGTTAGAAAATTATCTTCTTTCCACACATTTTATTTATAATGTTTACATTTTATTTTGTTAATATTTTGATTGCTTAACAATGCCATGTTCTTTAACAAAAAAAGAAAATAGAGAAAACGAATTTTGAAATAAATTGTTAGCAATCAAATCAGTGATCAAATTTAAATATTGTACAAAACAAATGCGAAAATGAGGCAATTGATTTGATATTGAATAAGATATGTTAACAAAAAAAAGAATACAGTTTAAATAATATTAATAGTTGATATTAAATTATTTATATAACTATTATTTATATTACATTCATTATTTTTAAGCAATTAAAAGACTCTCATTTCAAAATAAATAAATAAAAAGTTAAAATACGAAATCTATGGCATAACTCTACAGCCTTTAGATATTTCTATGATAAAATATCTATTAGGTCATGTGACATATGACTTGATTTCGTTGTAATTTTATTTTTTGCTATTAAAGCTTTGGTGATTTTATATTGCTAAAGCTATTAATATATGGTGTATCTGAACTTGGTTCAGATCCATATAGCTATTTAAGTTAGATAGCTGGATTGGAAGACATGAATGTCTGAAAATTTCAGATTTTCTACTTAATAGTTATCCATTAGTTAAAGTGCTGGACTTGTCCTGGTATTTTTAATCTAATGCTTGAATATCCTACCACCTCACTGAAGAAGTCAGTAGCAGAAACTGATCTGGGATTGGGATATTAGGCAAAGCTTGTTAAGAGCTTATTTGTAAGCTCTAAATATAACATTTAATATAGAATACTTAAATATTATTCTCAGTTTCTTTCACTTTATTTATTCATTTTTGACACAGCATAAAAGTTATTGTTTTATCAATTCTATTTTATATTATTCTTCCACTTTATTTCACTATTATTTTCAATAATAAGTATTTGTTTATTCATTTGTTTCATATTCCCATTAATTTACATATACATATTGTTTACTAAGGAATATTTCTAGTACGGTTCAGTACTTTTTAACAAAATCATAAATTAACAATAAATTGATGGATTTTTCTACAACTATGTAAAAAGAGGCGTATTTTTTTTATAATATTCTAAATAAAGATTAATAGTGTAAACACAACATTATATAATCAAAAATGTAAGTCAAAAAAAAAAGTTTTTCAAATCAAATTTAACTACAATTATAAAAACAGGGGATTTGAACTCTGACTTTCAAGTCCCTTCACCATCCACACTATCTCATACTACTGATACACATGACAACACATGCAGAAAAGATAAATAATCACCAATATATGTATTTTGTGCTAAACTAGCACTCATCAGTTGGTCCAGATTACCATCTCCCATACATATTATAACGATCGAAATGAAAGTGAAGATCAAATCTAACCGCAAACTATGATATCTGCTCTACAAGGTGCCATCTAGGCATTTAAACCTAGAAAAATTTATAGAGTAGGCAAATACGCGCTGTTAAGATTCCACTTTATTTAAATATTCAGATCGTTCCCAAGTCACTAGCTCAGTGGAGTAGCAGAGATAATAAAATATAAATTTTATATCTTAAATATAAAAGAATAAAAGCCACTGCCAGAAATTAACACATAAAAATATTTATTTACGCACATATAAAATCATTCTAATTTGAGGAATAAGTTTAACATTTTAGATTTTTCTATTAACTTTTAAATTTACATTTAACTAAGTTTCAATGAATTTAATATTTTATTTAGATAGTCGAGTATGAATAGACTACATAGATCTGCATTTGAAAAGAAAATATTCTTCCCTGATTTAACCTTAGGCAACAAATTTCGCAATCAAACAGGCGCCAATCCATCTGATACATTTATGTATTCAATGTAGCATGAAAATATGACAACACAAAATACTATACTGTCAGGAATGTACATCTGATCAGTAAGTAGAATTAGAGAAGACATTGTCTCTCCACCAACAGGAATGTTACATCTGTTGGAAAGTAGAACAATAAACATAAAACTCCATAGGAATGGACTGTGGTCCTTTGCCATCTTACAAACCCATCCATAGGCAAACAGAAGGTGTGTGGTGTATATATATAATCCTGCCTGTAGCGGATCTCATATTACATCTACAATTACACAAATATATCCAATCCATTGAACCAATTCAACTACGAAATGAATAACCTAAGATTACCCTCCCTTAATATAACTTTACAAAACTATATAGCCATTCACGCCCGACTTAAATTTAACATTTAAATACGTTCGCACAGATTATTTTTATAAATTTGTTTTTAAAATGTTGAGTATAGATCGGCTGCACAGATTCCACGGTCAAAAACATCCAAATTAAACACAATCGATCAAAATACAAAATCATCGATAACATCAATTGCAAAAGGGAATACACAAGGCCCCATGGCATTCATCGTAAGATGCCCGCATTAACATCGTAGACCTATATATTCTAATCAACTGTGAAAACTTCAACATAATCAACCACTAACGAATCTATGCAACGTCTATACCCAACTTAAATGTAATGCATTTAATAATTTCTACAATAAATATTATTACAAATAAAAATAATAAAATGGAAATGATTTTAGCAAAACTTAACTATATAAATTTAAACAATCAATTATTAATTTGAAAATCAAATAAGAGTTCATTTTAAAATTTAAATTAGCTGAATCTTTAAAAAAAAACATTGATGAAAGTTCTTAATTACTTTTTTGTTGTTGTTGTTAATTTGTAAAGTTCATAGCTCACGGTAGAAGAGTCCAGGTTTCTGCTTTTAATTCCCGTGACGCCTCCATTGGAAGATAATGTTCTGGAGATGGCAATAGGTGGTTCAAGGTATCACAGTCTTTTCACTTATTTTTTTTATAGAGTGTGGTATGTGCGTCCTACCATATCTCTCAAACACAAAACGCTGGAACTGTCCGAAAAAACTGTATTTCCCTTTTTATATTATCTACATGGATTCAATCAACAAAACGTCACTAATCCATCACTTTTGTTAGGGTCTGAGCCAAGGCTTAGTGCTTCCATTGGTCAAGCTAATTTCTTTTTATTTTCTTATCTATCTTTCATCAGATCATTTTAATTATACAAGAGCCCAAGGCTAGCTTGCTTTTCAAACAATTTACAAACAATCATTTCCATTTACAGATTACAAGAATTAATTAATACCTGTTTTTATTTTTAAATCTTGTACTTTTTTTTATAAAAAAGTACGTTCAAATACTTATTTATTTGTTTTTTTTAAAAAAAAAAATTTTTAAAGTTTGGCATCTGTGCGAATGTATATACGTTTAACAAACATTTTAATTTTAGCGTTTAGTTTTTTACTTTTATTTGCGAACTTTTAAGTTTTTATTTTAAATTAATGTAATGACATATTTATATATCGTTACAATATATATATATAATGAGTGCTCAGTTTATATTAAGTTAGCAAATCTTTACACTTTAATGGACAGGCTTCAACCTACTCCAACCTCCAACTCTTCAGCCATCTATACCATTGAAAATCCGATGACAGAATTCTGAAATCCCACACTGATACCAATATTGTTGTCATGCACATGTTGACCTGAATTCACTCTGACCCCTCATGTATAGGACAGTATCTACTTAATACATAAAAGAGGGATGGGCAGAATGCAGACTTAATATGTAAGATTTGAAATACCAGGCACTCTTAAACCTGGAGCCTAATTGTAAATATAGGGGATTGTAAATACCAGGCACTCTTAAACCTGGAGCCTAATTGTAAATATAGGGGATTGTAAATATAGGGGATTTGAGCTCAGACTTTCAAGCAATTTCACCATTCACACTATCTCATACTACTGATATACATGACCACACACATGCAGAAAAGATAAATAATCACCAATATATGTATTTCATGTTAAACCATCACTCATCAGTTGGTCCAGAAAATCTGCATTCTGCCCATCCCTCTTCTATGTATTTAAATGAATACTGTTCTATATGTGAGGGGTCACCATCCACACTATCTCACACTATTGATACACATGACCACACAAATGCAGAAAAAATAAATAATCACCAATATATATATATATTGTGTTAAACCAGCATTCATCAGTTGGTCCAGAAAGCCTGCATTCTGCCCATCCCTCTTCTATGTATTTAAATGGATACTGTCCTATACATGAGGGGTCTGAGTGACTTCAGGTCAACATGGGCATGACAACAATATTGGCATCAGCATGGGATTTGGGGATTATATCATCAAATTTTCAATGGTATGGATAATCAAGAGTTGGAGGTTGGAGTAGGTTGAAGGCTGTCCATTAAAATGTAAGGATTTGCTATATTAATATAAACTGAGCACTGATTATATATATGGGAGATGGTAATCGGGACCAACTGATGAGTGCTGGTTTAGCACAAAATATGTATATTGGTGATTATTTATGTTTTCTGTATGTGTGTGGTCATGTGTATCAGTAGTATGAGATAGTGTGGATGGTGAAGAGGCTTGAAAGTCTGAGTTCAAATCCCCTATATTTACAATTAGGCTCCAGGTTTAAGAATGCCTAGTATTTCAAATTCTACAATTATAAGTGATTTTTTGATAATTCATCAATTAAGAGAACACGTGAAGTAAAAGAAGTTGTAAAAAACCAGTTTCTTTAATAAGCTTTTCAGTGCAATGGAAAGAGACTGCAATATAAAGAAAGATAATTATTTTAATTATGCAAAGACATATGTAAATAGTATTTTTCTTTTCTTGGTATAAACCACAGCTCTATTCAAGGTGGGATGTACACTAGTAGAACTCTTTTTTATTTTATCACTTTGATGTAAAAAGTACATATATTAAATTCTTCTTTATGAAGTATTATAACTTTATCTTTCTTATTGCTTTGCCAATTCCTTATAATATTAAACCATCTATGCTCTTTATTACTGTTTTATAATGCTTTTATTCCAACTCCTTATGACAGTTTCAACTGCCCCAAGAATCTTCTTCAGAACTTCTATGTATAATTCCAACCCTTAACAGCTAAATTCAAACATTATTTTTTTTATTTATTTAAAATTTAAATTTAGCAGTTAAGTGTTGGAATTATAAATAAAAGTTCTGAAGAAGATTGCTGGGGCAATCAAAACTGTTACAGGAGGTTGGAATAAAAGCATTGTAAAACAGTAATAAAGAGCATATATGATTTAATATTATATTCTAAATTTTATTCTTTCCATTTGAAGTTATATTTAATGTTTAACTTTACTCCTCCCTCCTCCAGTCTCTCACAAAAAAAAAAAAAAAATCTTAATTTATATATCCCAGCAATGAACATTATACTAAACACTTTTTTTTCTTTTTGTATTTTCATAATTTTTTAACTACTGATTACAAACATATAAAATACTAATGCTAGTAAAAGTATATATTTCTATGGACAATTCATTAATTTACTCAAATAAATCTGTTGTTTGTTTTTTTCCTCAATTCCTTAAATAAATTGACTACTCTTCTTAAATAAATATCTGAATATGTCTTAATTTTTGATTAAACAAATAATATTAAAAATTGATTCAATTTTGTTTTAAACTTCTAATTGCATTATAAAATAATATTACTTTATTTTAAAATAAAAATTCATCTGGCACAATAACTTATAAAAATACCCCTCTACCCCAGTTAAATATTGGCAGCTGTTAAATAAATTTGTTCTATCAATATTATCTGTTGATTATCTCAACTTACTACAATAAATAAGAACATTATTTCTTCTTAGTCCTAGAATCATCTATTGTAAGCTTGAATAATCAATAGACATCAGATAATACTGTAATTTATTAATCCCTATCTATAAATCATCAATGAAGTGTTGGGATTAAAAGCTAAAATCCATAAAGTTATAAATCTGAAAATCACCTTTAACTCCTTTTTTCCATCAATCTAATAGCTTAAAAAATTGAAGGTTTTGAACTCAAACCAACCTTCATGATAAGTCATAATAATCTGGCACAAGGACAGTAATTATACTTCAATTTTATTCTAACTGTAAACATTTTTCTTCTTGGCTGTGAATGTTTAAAACAAAACATGACATGATTTTTTTAGACTACTGAAGTAAACAAGATTATTTCTCCTTCTCTACTCTAGTACCATTTATTATAAGTTTAAGTAACCAATGATTGCCAGACAATAATGCAATTTATTAATCTCCAACCAATGATTGCCAAACAATAGTGCAATTTATTAATCTCCACATCCAGATTGCTTATTAGCTTTTGACTTATAAATCACAATATCATCTGGTAATAACTTATTACTCAATTTTATAATAGATGATTTTAAAATTTAATAGGAGAAATATGTTTTTTAAATTTGTTTTGATTAGATGACAATGATAAATTTAAAAAACTCAAAATGAATATTGTTTTATTATTGTAATGTTTATTTTAAAAATAAAATATCTCTAATAATAAATAACATATATACATTAGACCAATATAATACTGATTTTTCACTTCATTTAAAGTATTTGTAATTCTAATAATAAATAACATATATACATTAGACCAACATAATACTGATTTTTTACTTCATTTAAAGTATTTGTAATTCAAATGTGCATAAGGTTTGTTCATCTATGCATTGAAGTGGTTTCTTTTTTCTTTATATCTAAAAATGAGTACATTTTCGGTGAAGTTCATCATGAGTGTAGCTCTCTTAAATTAATATTGTTGCTGCTGTATTTATACTATAATGTAATTGCAGCATAAATACTTACATAGACACAATAAAATCCTGGAATATAAGTTTGTTTTTTGGGACAACTAAAAACAATTTAGTCATAGCTTTGATCCACAGACAATTAATATAGTGTGTATGGAGCACGATGACAGAAAAAGACAAGTTAAATTGGCTTATTGCCAATGAAGAAATATAATAAACTAAAGAAAAAAACAGTTTTCAATTTTCTAGCAAATGGAATCTCTAAATGGACTAATTTCAATAAAAATGCATGCATAATTATCATCATCATCATCATTATCAACCATTATCAATCCACTGCAGGATGAAGGTCTCTCCAAGTTTAATCCATCTTCTCCGATCTTTAGCTTCTCTTCTCCACATCACCCCTACACATTTTCTTATTTCATCCATCCATCTTACACGTGGTCTCCTTCTGGGTCTTTTACAATCTCTTGGAATCCAGTTTAAAATTTCAATTGTCCATCTATTATCATCTCTTCTAGCAATATGTCCAGCCCAACTCCACTTCAATCTTTTAATTTTTTCAATAATGTCAGTAACACCTGTTTGTTCTCTTACCCATACATTGCGTTTTCGATCTCTTCTTGTTACTCCCAACATACATCTCTCCATACTTCTTTGAGTGGTCTGAAGTCTCTGTATTGATCTTCTATTAAGTGTCCAAGTCTCAGATCCATAAGTAAGAACTGGTAAAACACATTTGTTAAAAACCTTTCTTTTCAAACACATAGGCATATTTCCTTTTAATATCAAGTTATTTCTACCAAAAGCACTCCAACCAAGTTTAATTCTATGATTAATTTCCTCTATTATGTTTCCATCTGCATTAATAATCTGACCAAGGTATTTGTAACTCTTAACTTCTTCTAATTCATCATAATCAATCTTTATTTTCATATTTGGAGCAAATCGATTAAACATTACTTTAGTCTTTTTAACATTTATCTTTAGTCCTACTTTCATCTGATAACTCCTGCAACATTTCCTGCAGCTCGGAAGCATTATTTGCAAAAACAACTACATCATCTGCGAAATCTAAATGACTTAAATAATCTCCATTTACTTTCACTTCTTTAGTTTCCCATTTTAATCCACAAAATACTTCTTGCAGCACTGCTGTAAAAAGTTTTGGAGATATGGAGTCACCTTGTCTTACACCTTTCTCAATGTTGACTTTCCCAGTATCATTATGTAATCTAATTGTTACTGTTGCATTTTTATAAATATTCTTTAAAATATGACAATATCCTGGATCTATACCTTGATGATCCAATGCTTTAATCACTGAAGAAATGTTTATAGAATCAAATGCCTTTTCATAATCTACAAATCCAAAACATAATGACAACTCATATTCATTTGTCCTTTCTATGACTTCTCTCAATACCTGGATATGATCTATTGTACTAAAACCACTTTTAAATCCAGCTTGTTCTCTTGGTTGGTGAAAATCCAAGGTTCTCTGTAGACGAGTTGTAATTATCTTGGTAAAAATTTTATATAAAACAGATAAAAGGCTGATAGGTCTGTAATTTCTAATATCTTCTTTATCACCTTTTTTAAATATTAATATTATTACTGCATTCTTCCAATCATCCGGTACATCTTTATCATTTAGACATTTGGTATATAACTTTGCTAATATTTTTTCTGTTTCTTCACCTGCTTCTTTTAATATATCAATTATAATTCCATCATTACCTGGAGCCTTTCCTTTTTTCATACATTTAATTGCATTTCTCACTTCTTCATTTAAAATTCTGGGCAATTCGGAAGATGTAATAGATATAGGAGGTACTTGTTCTTTATTACTATATAATTCTTGATAAAAATCTTCTACCAATTTCATAATGTCATCCCTCTTTTTAGTAATAATTCCATCTTTTTTCCTTATTGCAGATATAAATTTCCTACCAATACCAAAATGTTGTTTTACATTCTTAAGACTTTTATTTTCTTCTACAGCTTTTCTTGCTAGTTCACAGTTATACTTTCTTATATCATTTTCAACTCTTTTCCGCATCATTTTTCAAAATTCGAGATATTCAATTCTTTTTAATGCATCATTCTTGCATATCTTCATATTCCTTCTTTTCTTCATAAGTTCTCTAGTCTCAGTAGAAATTTTATTAGTCAATTGCTGCTTTTTTCTACCAGCTATCTTTGTTGCAGTTTTTAAAAGTGTATCAGTTATTTTCATATTAATTTCATTCAAATCTGAATCATGTTCAAAATCTACTAATACTTGAAACCGATTTGTAAGTTCTAATTTAAATTCATTAGAATGTTTCTGAAGATTAGGAATATCAACTGTAAATATAGTTTTTCTTAATAATTTTTGTCTCTCTAGTTTTACATTAACATGTATCTTACCCCTTACTAATCGATGATCACTTCCTGTGTTAAATTTATTAAGAACATTACAATCTTGAAATATGTATTTCCTGTTAGTCAAAATATAATCCAATTCTGCTGTATCTTCATTTGGATGCTTCATGTCCATTTCCTTGTAACATTTTTCTCAAAAAAAGAATTCATAATATAAAGTTTTTCCTTCTCTGCAAACTCCACAAGTCCATGTCCTCTCTCATTTCTATTACCATAACCAAAATTACCTACAACACTTTCATCTTTCATTTGTTTACCAATTCTAGCATTAAAATCTCCCATAACAATTTTAAAATGTTGTTTACTCTGATCAAAAGCCTTTTGTACATCCATATAAAAATCTTCTACTACTTCATCACTGTGAGAACTTGTTGGGGCATAAACCTGAATTATCTGCATTTGATATCTGCTATTAAGTTGTATAACTAATCTTGCCACTCTGTCTGATACACCATCAATCTCCACAATATTGTTCTTCCACTTTTTATTTATAATGAATCTTACTCCACTTGTATTTCCAATATTTGTGCCTTTATAATAGAGCATATGTCCACTTTTTAAATCAATTGTCTCTTCACCTTTTCTTCTAACTTCACAAAGTCCAATAATATCCCATTTAATATAAGAGAGTTCTTCTTCTAATTCTTGCAATCTTCCTTCACTTGAAAGTGATCTGCAGTTGTAAGTACCTAAATAAAAAGTCGTCATCAAATGGCAGCCTGGGTCCGCCTCCAGGATATTCTTAGCACCCTCCGCCTTCGGCCACCAACCGCTGCCTTGGTTGGTGACTTTACAGCCTCCTGGGATTAAGGGCCATGCTTTATTTTTGTCTGTCATAATTGTATAATTGGGAAAAATCTTTATCATTTACACAAACATTCATTCTGCCTTATCAGGCACTGAGAAGAAAGACCATGGTGTTTCTTGATCTTAAACTCAGAGGTAAAAAGCCAATAAACTCACCACGCTGGCTAATGCATGTTGGTGAGCAGCCCATCCATGTTCGTATACTATATGAATAAACATATAGTAATAACAGCTGCAACGACAAGAACGTATGGAGTGGACATTAGGAATTTGCCCTGCTCGGTTCCTTTAAGGCCTCCAAGAGGAATCAAAGGGTCTCCTTTCAGTCAGCCTGCATAATTATATTATGGTGTAAATAAGCAGAAGAATAAGTAATTTAAGAGAGCTATGATTATGATGAATATCACCAAAAGTGCACCCAGTTTTAAGTTATAAAAAAGAGAGAAATTACTTCATTACACTGCCAAACAAATGTATGCAAATTTGAATTTTTCCAATATATACATCCATATCATCATCAACCATTATCAATTCACTGCAGGATGAAGGTCTCTCCAAGTTTAATCCATCTTCTCCGATCTTTAGCTTCTCTTCTCCACAACACCCCTACACATTTTCTTATTTTATCCATCCATCTCACATGTGGCCTCTTTCTGGGTCTTTTACAATCTCTTGGAATCCAGTTTAAAATTTCAATTGTGCATCTATTATCATCTCTTCTAGCAATATGTCCAGCCCAACTCCATTTCAATCTTTTAATTTTTTCAATAAGGTCAGTAACACCTGTTTGTTGTCTTACCCATACATTGCGTTTTCAATCTCTTCTTGTTACTCCCAACATACATCTCTCCATACTCCTTTGAGTGGTCTGAAGTCTCTGTATTGCTCTTCTATTAAGTGTCCAAGTATCAGATCCATAAGTAAGAACTGGTAAAACACATTTGTTAAAAACCATCCTTTTCAAACACATAGGCATATTTCCTTTTAATATCAAGTTATTTCTACCAAAAGCACTCCAACCAAGTTTAATTCTATGATTAATTTCCTCCATTATGTTTCCATCTGTATTAATAATCTAACCAAGGTATTTGTAACTGTGAACTTCTTCTAATTCTTCATACATCCATATATAATTTATTAAATACATGTGTAATATATCTAAGATATATGTAAACATATAGTTAATAGATGTAAGAAAGTTAATTAATATGATTATATAAAGCATGTAAACAAGAAATAAGTAACAAGTCTTTCTTAAAGTTATATGTTAGAATGTTTCTATAATTCTATTGAATGCTTAAATGTTTTTAGAAAAATTCAAACTTCATTTATATCCTTTTAAATACATTTAATAGTATTAACACACAGGTTTACATGGAGTACAATGTTTTGGGTGGTATTAGACTTCTCTATTCTTTAAGTATTACTGATCTGTCTAATGACAGTCTAGCAAAGGAAATGAGCCACTGATCTTTAGATTTATGAATACTGAATTTAAAAGGGTACTTTAATTAATCAATCTATTCTGCCAAAGGCAGATTGCTTTAATTTGTTAGACTAGTATTGGTCAGGACAACAACATTTGAAGAATTAGAAGAAAATAATAACCATCATAATATTTTGTTAAATTATTTACTTGTGTTTTAGTACTAACAAATGAGTGTATTTAGAAAGGTATAAGTTAAGTTTGAATATTTCTACAAATATTTAACAATTCAACTAGAAGGTGAAAGTACTTTAACATATAATGATAAATAAATTGCAATCACCGCAAACTTTTAAGCAATGATTAGTTAATAACTCATATCAATAGATCAAAAGAAAACCAAACTGACATCTACCTCAAACATTATATATATATTTAATCCAGTAACTGGGAAATCTTCAGGATGTTCTTGGAGATATAACATTGGTTTTGCTCAATATGTAAATATAGTGATGTATAATATTTAAATTAGAAATGTGTAATTCTATTTAAAAACAATAAAAATCAAATCCTTTAAAAAATCTATATATATGTATTATAAGTTATAACATATATATATATGGTCCCAACAGAAATTTGGTGTAATTTTAGTATTTGGTGTAATGTCAAGTATAAAAAAAAATTTTTTTTTTTAATATTCTCTAATTAGTTTTAATAGGAAATGCATTAGTTTAAGAGCATTGAAATAGGTTGCTATGACAATTAATGTTAAAGCAAGAAATGCATTATTTTTGCAACATAAATTTATAAACTAATTCTATTCACTTAAATCACATATGTAAATAATAAAATTTATAAGTTTGATAAAATTATTATTGTTTCTTTATTCTATATTTTATTTACTGTGTTCATAAATAGTATATCATAAATAATATGCATGAATATTTAATGTCTTAAATGTATATGTTATGTTTATATGATATGTGTAATATTTAATTGGAATAATAGATATAAAGTATATATTTCCAATGCTATATTGTGAGATAGTAGTGCAAATTGTTGTAGTTTGTATTGAGTTATAAGAGTATTGTTTGCGTTTTAAAGTATATTATTTTTTATATGTTGTGATTATAAAATATTTTATTATTATCATTATTGTAAAGAGATTTTAAGCATGGAATGCAGAGTGATTTTGGTATTAGAGGGAATGAAGAATGAAAACTTTGTTTTGATGACAAAAACAATGTCAATTGTAAGAGGTTATAAATAAGACTGAATGACTTGAATTCACTCTCTAACATCCAATTTTCATAGAAGCAAACGTAAGCTTTTTTACAATATATTTTTATTTATTTATTTTAAAAGCTTGATAACTATAAAATGAGAGTAGAAAGAATTATATTTGGCCAGGAAACAAGGCTGGATTGCCAAATATGTGTTAAAAGAAGAAAAGTAATTTATAGCATATAAATTCGTTTTAATATTTCCCTACTGAAAAAAATTGTCACATGCGAACAAAGCATTTTAATAATATAACATCGAAGCTAACAACATACTACTGTAAATAAGAATCGTTTCTACTGACAGATATCATTTTATAATATCGATGAAGTATTTTAAGATAGGATTTAAATCAGTTTATTTCTACATTGTATCATTGTAAATAGAGATCCATGTCTATTTATTTATAATGCCATTATAATATCAAAAGTTTGACAAATAGAGAATTAAAAATAATACTTCGAGAATATTGGAATTTAACAAATACACATTGTTCTGGATAATTGTTTATAATATTTTTATCTTGTTTGGATTAGTGAATATCATTAAATTATAACTCATTGAATAGACATTGTAACTATTGTGTTTCTTTGAAATGTTATACATGAGGACTGTGATCAGTTCATAGGTTAATATGCATTTTATTAACATATTTATTTGTATAATATTTTATAAATATTATTGATTACTATATATTAAGTTATCTAATTATTTGATTTTATACATATGAAATCAAAGAAAGTTAAACTTAGTTTAGATTTAAATTTAAATCCTAAATTTTTATGATTGAAACTTCGATTTGAATTATTATGTTTTTCCATTGACTGCAAACTACTTTTGAATATACATGCTATAAGTATTGAAAATCTGAAAGGATTGAATGGTAACAATTACTCATTGATATTTTATTTGGAAAATAAAGTGAATGAATAAACAACCATTATATTTTACCTTAATCAATTATTTTATTGCGAATATTGTAGAATTATCATTAGCTTTCTTATATTTTAAATAATATATGTGTGCTGCAATATTTCTGTTTCATATAAATTTTATATGTCACATATTAAGCATTAAATATGTGAAATTTTTTTGTTTAAACACCTATTTTTATTAATACTAATTTAGATAGAGAATAGATTTCATGATATTTAATTACAGTGTATGTCACAACTATTTATTGTCTATTTGACATTTTTTATATTTATTGCTAATAAATTTTTAATTCATTTAAAACAAGTGAACTTGCTTTAGTGGTCATTTCAATTAATAATGCACACCTATTAGCTAATAAAATTTTAATATATATAGTAGTTATGTATTGATTTACATCATATATTTTATAATAAATAATCATAAAATAGTCTGGGAATCAAACGATTGGATTGGTCAGTGTATGTATTACTTTTTGTAGTGTAAATACAATTTTAAAAAAAGTCAAATCAGATGTCACATGACCTAATTTAATAAGCTTGTATTTACAAATGTTATATGTAGAGTTTGCAAAATAAACTCTTAAGCTTGTTAAGAGCTTATTTTGTGAGTTCTATATATAACAATATAAGTACAACAGAATAATTTTTGAGCTGAGTATATATATTATGTGATAATAGATTAATTAATTTGGTATAGCTAGATGTTTAATAATTAATTAGCAGATCACCATAATTATAGTTATATTTAGATAAAACTTATATCTGAGCTAGTTCAATAGTTTATAAGTATATAAGTTATTTAGCAAAGGTGATTATAAGTGGATTTCAGTGCATTCTTTAAACTATTATGTATTGAATGTATGTTATAGTAAATTATTATTTAGTTAGGAAGATGGTAATTTTACATGTTATAAAATTGTTAATTGCATACATTAAAACTGGTATTTGAATTACATTAAATAGAATGATTTAATTTACTTAGATTTAAAGCTCAGCAGAGTAGATTATATATTTAATTTAAAAATTAAGCTTTTAATATTATCATTTGCTTACAATAGAGTATTAATAATATTATGCATATTAGGGTAATTATATTTTAGAGTTTAACGATTTGGCTTTATTAATTTAAAAAATAATTCATTGTGATTTGCTAATTGTATTTATATAAGTGTCAAATAAGAATCTTTCATTTATTTCATGTTGTTATGATTTGAATATAGTAAATTGTAAGCCTATTTGAAAGATTGGCTTTTATTTTATATCATAAGTTGGCACATGTGGTGAGGTATGTTAGATGCGTCAATTTTGCATATTGTGTTTTATTATAGTTTTAATAAACATTTTATTCCATTACAATTTTATTCCATTAAATTTATGAGATTTTAAAAAAGAAAATTTTATATATTTTATTAATGATAGGGTAATGTGCATAAATCTGTAGGATAATGAAGTCTTTTACCATTATTAAGTATTTCTATTCTGTTATAATTGAATTATTCCAACAAGAGTATATTAATATTTATGAGATAGTATTGCTCTGTTAACATCAATTTCACTTTATTCTGTTACAATTGGCTCCCAAATTTTTGAGGTGATCTGAAATATTAGCTTTTTGTATTTTTATTCCATTAAAATTGGCAATCAATGATTAGCATATACTTTTATTAGGTTACAATTGGTGTCTCCAGTTCACAGGTTATATTAATTTTTTTCTTCCCTATCCCTATCATATTTTTATTCTGTTAAAATATATGTAATTGAAAAATTAAATATGAAAAAAACATGATAGATTGAATAACTGAAGAGTGCTTGAAAGGGTAGGTTCAAATCCCCTATAATTACATCTAAACTCCAGGGATATAAAGTACATCTATATTTAAATATTACAAAATAATTCTAAATTATTCACTCTAACAAAATTATAATAGAGAATGAAATAAAAAAGTAATTAAATAAAGTAATAATTCAAATTCAATCTATTGGTATATATTTAGAAATATGATGCTGAAAATATTAACATTAATTAAAAAAAAAAAAACTGTAAAAGAGAGAAAAAAACCCTCTCTTTTATCATCTAATAAATTGTGGTGAAGAAAAAAAAACCAAAATAGTGGTGAAATAAATTTAAGCAGTAGGTTAAATCCAATTTATATATTTAAGAGATGTCTAATCTTACTTTGAAAATATATCTATTTGTCAAATGGATTGAAATTAGTTTTTTTTTAAAAGTTGAAAACATGTTTTTATTACTAATTTGTAAGAGTGGTTAAATCAAGTTTACTGACATATGTTTTACTACAATGATTTAATTTGGGAGAGGGGGGGCATATGGGTTGGATAAACTCTTTTTAATTTTACATTTAACAAGCAAAATGTTAGTACTAATTAAAAGCAGAACATTTAAAAAAACAAGTCAATTTAGATAGAGATAAAAATAGCAGAAGAAAAAAGAGGCTGAAGATGATTATATTTAAGTAGTGTCTGATTTGAGATAACAAATTATGTTCTTTGATTGACATGATGAGAATAATAAACTGCAGTAGTCTTCAATACCATTTGTTGCTAAAAGGTATAGAAAAAATAATGCAAGAATTATCAAGTCACATAATAGGGCAATAGTTTTAAAAATCAATAATTTAAAATTATAGTGAATCTTGGCAATGGATTGTGATGGATTTCAATGATATATAATGGATAATTATGAAAATATCGATAAAAGTTTTTGATAAATAATGATTATCTCAGAATTAAGAAAAGTTATACATATTTTTACAGATACATAAATTACAAAAAGAGATTAAAAAGACATCTGAGATAAGACATATGGGGCTATGTGCAGATTTGGTTACATATCTATATATTAGAGTTAAAAATAATTAATTTGAAACAAAATTGAAATAGACAACTCACTATAAATAAAAAAAATACTCAATACATCAATCTGGCTTTCATTCTTAATGGAATCTTTTCAAGATGTTTCTTTTTATACAATCACATGACCAATTACCCTACAGCAACTCCCCCCAATTGATATTTTTTCCATTACATTACAATAAATATAATTATTAAAATACATACATTTAATATAATTAATAAAATACATATGTGTGCGTAAAAATGATTAAACTTATTACAGACCTTTTTTTTATCCTTAATATATATATTTACAAATAATCTTAAAAAAACCCAATGATAATAAACCCTTTCATTTTTAAAATTACAACTCTCTAACAATGCCCAATTCCCTTCAATTGTTTTGGACCTTTAACTATATTTACACATTTGTTTATATTTTTTTGAATATATAAAGTTTCATAACATTTTCTTTCCTTGTAATTTTTAACATACTTTACTACCTGAACATTTTTTCCCACAATTTATTTTATGTCGAGTATCCAAAAAATGGATATATGGCTGTGATCTTATATCTTCTCCATTAATTGCCTTATCATGCTTATTTCTTTCCATGGCAGTATTTTTTGTCTGACTTATATACATGATATTGCAAAGGTCACTACTAATTTTATAAACCAACCCTAACTTATTTTTTTTTATTATCCATCCTTTTTGAGTTACATATCCATTTCCCTAAAGATTTACTATTTTTCCATTCTATCTTAATATCCAAGTAACTTTTCTTTTATAAATGTTTTATATAAATACTCTGACTATGGAACCAAAACCCACTTCCTATTTGTATACCCTTGCACGATCTTTTGCATTATTTTTATTATTTCTGAAAATAATTTTAATATCTTTTTTATTATGTAATATAAGGGACTTGAACTCAGACTTTCATACAACCCTCAACTCTCCATGCCATCTCATATTGCTGACCCACCTGATCATACACACATTGAAAAGATAAATATTCACCAATATACTTATTTCATGCTAAACCAGCATGATCAACATGTGTATGATCAGATGAGTTAGCAATATGAGATAGCATGGAGAGTTGAGAGTTGTGTGAAAGTCTGAGTTCAAATTCTTATATTACATTATATATGTGCAAGTGTGTGTAAGCCCGTACAGAGTATTAATTTATAAATATTGTATATTAACATAATCATTCTCAACTTCCAATTTCTGTTCAAATGCTTCTTTTATATTCAATATTAATCTATAATTTTTAAATTTAAACTCTTTCAAAACTGCTATTTTCTCTGACCATGGCTATTATAAATTTGGATCAATTATATCTATTCTTTCTTTATCCTTAATATAATGTGTAATAAGTACTTCATCATTAATTCCTTTCTTTAAAAATGTCTAAATATTTAATCCTTTCTTCTCTTTTTCCATTGTAAATTTAATATTCTATTTATTTTTGCTCAATTCTTTAAATGCATTAACAATATTTCTACTATAATTGTAATAGGTAATAGTAAAAGTATTGTTAATGCATTTAAAGAATTGAACTACAATATAATATTAAGTTTACAATGGAAAAAGAGGAGAAGGGGTTAAAGTATTTAGTCATTTTTTAAGAAAAGGAATTAATAATGAAATACTTATCAAACATTATATTAAGGATAAGAAAAAGAGGTATAATTGATCAAAATTAATATCAGCAATTGTCCCAAAAAATAGGAGCTTTGAAAGGGTTTAGATTTAAAAATGATAGGTTAACATTGAATATAAAAGAAGCATTTAAACAGAAATTGGAAGTTGAGAATGATTATGTTAGTATGCAATATAAAAGAAAAGATATTTAAAATATTTTCAGAAATAATAAGAATAATACAAAAAATAGTGTAAGACATGGGTATACAAATAGGAAGAGGGTTTCGGTTTCATAATCAGAACATTTATATAAGACATTTATAAAAGAAAAGTTATCTGATGATATTAAGATAGGGTAGAAAAATAGTAAATCTTTAGAGAAATTGATGTTAGTTTATTTTGCAATATGATATATATATAGGTCATACAGGAAAGATCTGCCATGGAAAAGATAAGGAGTATGATAGGGCAATTAACAAAAAGGATATAAGATCAGGACAGTATATACATTTTTTGGATACTGGACATAAAATAAATTGTAAAAAAAATATTCAAGGAATAAAGTATGTTAAAAATTATAAGGAAAGGAAATGTTATGAAATTTTGTATATTCAAGAAAATTTAAACAAATGTGTAAACATTGTTAAAGGTCCAGCACAATTAGGAGGGAAATAGGCATTGTTACATTATTGGAAACTTTAGATTTATAATTTTAAAAATAAAAGGAAGGGATTATTATTATAGGTTTTTTTTTAGTTATTTAAAGAGACCACATGTGAGATGGATGGATGAAATAAGAAAGTGTGCAGGGGTGATGTGGAGAAGAGAAGCTAAAGATCGGAGAAGATGGATTAAACTTGGAGAGACCTTCATCCTGCAGTGGATTGATAATGGTTGATAATGATGATGATGATGATATATATTATGGGTAAAAAAAAGACTAATAAGTTTAATCATTTTTATGTACATATATATTACTAATCATAATTAATGTATGTATTTTAATAATTATATTTATTGTAATGTAAATAATGTTCATTGGGGGGAGTTGGTGTAGAGTAATTGGAAAATAAAGTGGCTAACAGGTTTATCTGGGCATAATTGCTGAGATATTCTTGACTTCGTTTAAGAAGAAGCTACAATACATCACATCACATATTATTGGTTAAAAAGAACTATCTTGAAAAGGTTCCATTAAGAAACAAAAGCTAGATTGATGAATTAAATAATTTTTTTATTTTATTTGTAGTGGGTTGTTTATTTCAATTTTGTTTTAAATTGATTATTTTTAATTTTATTTTGCCCACTATGGACAAATTTTAACATTGATATTTGATCATTTAAAGTAGTCTATATATTAAGAGTTATATAAATTGGATAATAGATATGCTATGAGTTAAAAAAAAAAAAAAGAATACTAAATTATAATATTTATATTTCACAAATTAGTAATTTCCATTTGAATTACTATTTATTTTATTGATTAATATATATATAATAAAGATGATTTGAATGCTTTCTCTTGTAGCATTTATCATAAAAAAAAGCTTGTTTAGAACCATTAGCATGCTTTTATATTATATATATTGTAATCTTATGGTTGGACTCAATGCTTATCAAGCACTACTTAAATGATCAATTATATAAAATTTTAAATTTTAATTGATAATAATTAAATATATGAAATAGGTATGTTATATCAGTGATGTGTTATCATGGTTGTCAAATTTTATTATAAAATTAAGTAAATTTCATCTATAAATTTCCTAGAGTGAAAAAGAATTGGACTGTTCAAGAGATATGCTAAGCCCTCTGTCAGATTGTGTATGAGACTTTTATATGCAGTCTGTCAGATGGACTAATTTTCAATATCAAATAATAATTCATTAATGTTAGATTAAATTAAAAGTATATAATTATAATTATTCTAAATTAATCTTTATAATTAATTCTCAAACATATTTTTTTTGCAATTTAAAATAATTTTGAACAGCTTAATTACTTGTCACTTATGCTTATGGAGAATTATTAATTGTATGTTAATGTATGCACATACAACAATTCAATTGGTTTTTTAGTTTGTAGAATAATGCTCTCTGATGAAAGTTTATAAATAGGCTAACAAACATTTTCGTAGGGGAGAACAAGAGAGACCAGGAGAATAAGGAGAATTAAGTGGGAAATGATAACATCTGAAAATAACATAACTGAAAATTATTAAAAATTAAAACTGAATTTGAATTGAGTTAAAAATAGAATTGAATTATATTTTAACATGCAACTAATGGAGTAGGAAAGCCATTTGGCCTTTATACATAAAACATATCACTGCTGTCAATCAATAATTGTAAAGAGTTCACATTTAAAACTGGTAGCCATATTGAAAGAAAAAGTGCCAAAATGGATTTCAAATTTAAACAAACTAAGAAGTTTGTAAGCATAAAATTTTACTCTTTGTTTTGTAACTATTTTAATTATTATATTTACTGTATGCATTATAAATTTAATTATGACTTATTTGGGATGACAGGAAGAAAGAAAATAAAATTATTTTATACTTTCATCTGGAATGAATTTAAAAATACACAGAATTATAATGAGATACTTAATGTCTCTTATTGCTGTTTTTGAATTTATAAGGCACTTGCGACATATAAAAACAAATATGAAATATTATATTTAAGTTAACTACAACTATTGCAATTTTATTATGCTATGTTAATTTCGTTATGTGGAGAAAATAAATTAAAGCAAAATCTTATATTGCAATTAAATAAAACTACAATAATAACATACCTACTTAATAAAACAATAAATGAAGATACTAAATTATAAAAGTTTATAAACATTTATTAAGGCTTTTAGTATGAAGTATTTTCAGTATTGCCTTTAAAACTTGTGATAGAGCAAAGCTGAAATGCGCCATCTTGCAACTTAACAAGTGGAATTGATATGTTTATTAAACTAAGTTGTAGAATCTCATTAAAAGTGAATCAAATGTCAATTTAAATTTTAATATATTAATTATTGTGTTAATCATATTGTGGATTGAAATTCTGATGTGTTAATTATTAAATATTATCATTAGCCAATAAAGTATATGAAAGACATATACATAACGAAAGTAAGAATCAATGTTTATCTTCAACTTTTTTCTTCATTTCTGGAATAACAAAGTGCTGAAGATAACAGATGAAACTACAATTGTTTATAGATCCAGAAATTCATTAGAATTATAGTTTAAACTGATAAAAAAATATGAAATATTCTCCATGTGGGAAAGAACATTCATCAATCATATAATGCTGCAGTAATGTGAAACAAAAAGTTTATAAAGTGATTTTATTATCATTAATATTCTATGTTTTGTCTTCTAATATTGTATGCATTATTATTACAGATATAAAAGCTGATTTGTGTAAAAAAAAAAAAAAAGCATGATAAATGTAAATTTGATCAAATATTTAAAAAAAGGTAATCTTATTTGTAGTAAATTTCATTCATACTTTAAAATATGAACACAAGTAAGAAACTATTATAGTTTATTCTCAATATTTTTCTTTCTCAGATAAAAGCTACAATTGTTGAATAATAATAATAATAAATGAGTAGTATTCAACTTCAGCTAATTTGGATTTGTTAAGTATGTAGTACTTAACTAATTAATAGCTAATAATGGCTATAGTTATGGGTCGTTCTCGAATTGATAATGATAATTATAAATTTTATGTGTCAAATAGGAATATATTCCATTTTTCTAGTGACTTTATATATTCATGTTAACTAACATTAGTATGAGATTTATCTGTTATCATTGTGTTGGGAGTCTATGCAAGTCAACTCTATTTTGGAATTTACCTTTGATTGCTACTACCAAAATTATTACAATCGCTCATGTAAACATTTGAAAAATAATTTTCATTGACTTATGATTATTCATAAATGATGTTTCTATAATTCTAATCTATGATATATCATCATATTCTCCTAATATGCACTATTCAATACAGATGATAATCTGTAATCTTTAATTATTCAATGGTATTTGTTATAATAAGGCAAATTACATAACGTCAGTACACAGTAAATCTTCCGTCTAGCAATTATATGTCAAACTAGATAATATTCTGATTATAATAATTAATACATCATTAGTATTCACTTGCAATTAACATAAAAATATATTATATTCAAAAGATAAACAATATTACACAATCTTTCAATTATTTAACTAGATTTTTTCCACTTCTATGATAGGGAATGGGGAAAAAAATGCAGTTTTTAAAAAAATTAAGTTTTCAAGTTTGATAATGAAATCTCTTTATATAACAACTGACTATTTTTGGAGTTAGTACTGAAATTTTTATTTCCACATATTTGCTCCCTCTCAATTTTGAAGTCAATATGTCAATACACTACAGTATCTAATATTTTATTTGGTATTAAAGTACGGCCATCATAATCTAAAAAACTAATACATTCTGAAAAAGCATCTATGCAATATGTTCAATGTACTTGCTACTAAAAAGTGCATTAATGTAATATTATTAAATTGTTTTCACTTTTAATAAAAAAGAATTAATAACCCTCTGATTAGCATTGATGTATGACCAGCTAGTTTCTTTTTAAAAAAAGAATCCTACTTTTAACTCTAAATTTTAGCTTACCCATTATCTCTATCAAAATGACAGATATAATCTTCAATATTAGATAAATTTTTCACTAATTTTCACAGATCCATTTCCATGTCTTTGATAAGATTGAATGATGACTTTAATTTAAATGTCCACAATTAATCATATAAAAAAATTCAGTGCCAACTAAAATCTTTACCCATTTTTTCTTGCTGAAGTTCATAAGTATTACCTATATTCTTCTTTTAATTCAAATTATAAAATCATTATTAGTAATAAATATTAGCCTACATATTTAACATCATGAGAGTCAAATCTTCCATTAATGGAATAATTGATTAATCATTTTTATGCTAATTCAATGTTCACCTTGTTTGATCAGTCATCTGTTTTTTCGTTATTTATCAAAAAAAAAATACTTGTCTTGTTCAATATCCATTTCTAGATTTTTAGTCATCTTTGTATGTATATTTTATATAAAAGTAATTCATCTTTAAAAAAAAAACAATTGTTAGCAATATGGTTCAAAATAATAATTGCTATTATCAAGGATATTCCAATCTTTAATTACTCATAATTTTCTCTTACAAAGGAACTGATAAATTCCTTAGGATGGTGGTATTATATTTTTATCTTTCAGAATATTAAGATTACATACAATTTGCTACGGTCTTGATCCAGATTATCTTAATTATGCTCACAATTTATTTCTCCAAAAGCAGTCAAAAATTTCATGAGAATTTTGCTTTCCATACTAATATATTCCTGGAATTTACTCTTTAATCTACAGCAGTTATTCCTAGCTTGTTAAATCTAATCCCAAAGAGAAAACATGACTTTATGTAATGTTAATATCAATGATCTTTTCAATAATAAAGATAGAAAAATAATTGTTTAAATAAAATAGACAGAATATTACTAATCCTAGCTGATCAAAGTTGGCAGATAAAATATTAATTCCATACCTCATAATTTTGGAACCTTAATAAATAATTACTGGCAAATAATCAATTTTCATTATTTCCTCATTTGAATTAAGAATTCTAGTTTTAAGATTATTCACTTGCAAAATATCCCAACTGTTTAGACAACTGAGATATCTCCCACAATATTTTATTTTAAAAAATCTACTTCAGTATATTTTTTATAAATCAAGAGTAGAAGTCTCCTATAGATTTTGTCTCTGCATAGGCAAAAAATACAAATCAATAAACACAGGATATAATAGCAAGAATATGCCAAAAGTTATTCCCATTCATATAATATACATCCAATATTCATAAAAGCTATTCTACCTATAGACGATTTTCTTCAGATAAAGAATTTGATTTCCAGGAAGTTTAAATTAAAAAATTGTACATCAAAAAATTAAAAATAGACAAAAAGTAAATATTTAGAAAACCAATAACTATTATGAGAAAAATCACAGCCATTAATTTAAAAAAATAATAATGTAAAATTGATATGTTCTTTTCTACAAAAATTATGCTAACAATAACTTATTCATAAAACATACACATACACAATAATTTTGATTTTTAAAATTTATTTTTAGTTTATTATTTAAATTTAAAAAATTATCAAAATTGGCTACTTTATAACAAGTAAATTTAAATATTTTTAAAATATAAATAATATTTTTAATAACACCCATATTAATGTTATTTAGCTATGCCTCTCAACATAATAACATGAAATTTAACTATACTTTATTCCATATTATACTTCAGAAAATGAAACCAGAATTTACCACAAATATTATAAAGATGAAACAAACCTCTGGCCATGTGCATTTACAAATTTACATTCATACATCTGGGCTCATTGGTTTGAAAAGCATAAGTGTACACAGTCTGAGCTATATAAATAATAATCTATTTATTACATAAATATTATTGTTTTTAATTAATTAAAAAATTCTGTAACAAATCACTTATCAATCCACATATTTTTAATTTATAATATTTACAATTTTTACCTCTGATAATTTAGCTGCAAGGATAGGAATGCTCATACGTAAAGCTTCTTTGAACTAGCAGTTCTCAACATCTTATCAATTACCATCTTTTTTTCAACATGCCTTCACTTTAATAGTATTATATGTAAATGCTAAAAAATTTAAGGTTATATTTAATGGTTTTTAACACTTTAACTGACACTTTATTATTGTCTTTTAATAATGTGACAGATTAGTTCCATTTTAGTTTTTAATTGATTCAATGATATCAGTAGTGCCTGTTTGTTCTCTTAGTCATATATTTTGTTTTTAATCACTTTTTGTTACTTCTGATGTACAGTTTTCATACTTTGTTAAATTAATATAAAATCTCTGTGTTGTTCTTCTGAAACTCATCTAATAAAAACCTTTTTTTTTTTTCAATTATACATGCATACTTCATTTTAATATAATTAACATTAATAATCTGATTGTAAATTTAGATATTTAATAATCTGACTAAAGTAGTAACTTTTGCTAATTCATAATTCTCAGTTTTTATTTTCTTCTATTAAACTGGAACTCAAGAAATTGTAAAAGACCTAGAAAGCAACCATAAGTAAGATGAAGAAATGATGTATGATGGAGAAGAAAGGCTACTTATTGGAGAAACTTCATTAGTCTTAAAGTGACCTTTATTGAGCAGAAAATCAATAAAGCTCAAAAATGATAATGATATACATATATATTGCAAATTATTTTTATCTACCAACTAATAAATCAAATTATTTTCTCAAATATTTATTTTATAGCAGTAATGAGACCTTTACTTATTCAGAACTACGACTGCAAAATGTTACTTTCTTCCCATATCAATTTTTTTTGACACTAAGAAGCATTTTTTAAATAGGATTATTTTATTTACCAGACTTCTTTTTAATTAGCACTCCTTTTAACTTCCTCCATTACCTCTTATTTTCTGATCATCCATAAACTTCAATATAAAATTTTCTTTAAATACATGAACAAAGCCATTTAGAAAAACATTTAGAATTTTATTAAATTCAACTAATCCAGAGATGTTTTTTTATGAAATTTATATTTATTTCAGAAACATTCATATCTTAACATTGGATTCATTGCAAACTTGATTTTCCTATAATAATCATAATTTTTTAATAGTAATAATAACAATAATTATTATTATGTATTTATTAAACGAACAATATATTAACAAAACTAAATAAAATAAGCCAAACAGAACATTGTACAAGAAGTTACCATAAAAGTCATTATTTTCCAAAATAATTTCTTACATAAAAAATAAGAATATATTTATATATTATTCATAATAAAAAACATATAATGAATAACTTACAAAGATTAATATAAACAATAAATTATAAATGTAGTAAATAGATATAAAAATTAATTATAGGAAAAAAAGAGGAAAGAATATATATATACTTAATCATGTACAATACATACAAATGTTAAAATAATAATAATACTATTGTTGTAGATAATATAATAATTAAAATTGCAAACATTTCTTAAATATATAAAAAGATAAATGGTCAACATCTATTGAATAATTAGCAATAAAAGAATAGAATTAAACAATCTGTCATCTTTGTAACTAAATTGCCTACAGCTACAGTGTCAGACAATGTCAATTGAAAATTCTTAGATAAACAAGTATTTGGAATGGATACTTTATGACATAAAAAGGAATGATAAAAATATATGTCAATAATCACTCTATACTTATAAAGCTTAATAACAGACAATAAACAAAACTCATCAAAAATAATGTGCTGACGTCAATCTAAACCTATCAAAAACGATCTTGCATGATATAATTTTATAAAATACATAATGCAGATAATGAATAATGAGTACAACAAATCTCAAATAGAAATATTATAACATGATATACTTTGATAACAAGCAACATAAATAGTCATCAAAGTTAGACCTAGGAAAGAACTTCACTAAATAATAAAACAAGTAATTTAATCTTGAATAATTGAGAACAAAAATAAGCAATATAATTTGACTGAGATAGTCCTGAATCAATAAGAATACCTAAATAATAGTTATCAACAAAATGATATCCCAATTACAAATACTATTAGAATGAACTTTATATTGATTAAAAATACTGATATTAATTGAATGTGAAGAGTATTTATAAGGAAATAGAATACCCTTTATTTTATTATGATCGGCAGTTAAACAGTTTAGCGTAAGTTAGCTACTAATTAATGCCAATTCTTATTAATCACTTGTTTAAGCATATTAAATGGAATAACATTACAAGCTAGAGAAATATTATCAGCAAATATATAAATTACTGAATCCAAAAGTAAATCTATTTTTTATAAATATTAAAAATAATATAGGACTTATAGATCCTCTGAGAACTCCGTGATTAACTAATTTAAAATCATTAATAATACTATATATTTTAGTACCCTGTTTTCTGTCTTTTTTTCTTTCTTTCATATGTCATAACATCGGCTGGGACGTGAACCCACAACCGTCTGCAACCAACTACTTGCTTGCAAGGCGGTTGTGATGACCTCTCGGCTAACAACGCTTGACTGTTTTCTGTCTTTTATATAACTTTTTAACTAAGAAGCCAAATTATCTGGAAAATTATATGAACATAATTGATATAGAAGAATTGTAGAATTATCAGAGCCAAATGCTATAGCTAAATCCAAACAAACAGCTGTTGTTTTGAGACCATTATCCAATGACAATTTTAAATTGAGTGCATGAACTAATAATAATAATAATATTTACTCTGTTATTAGCCATTACACTCATAAATAAGTTTCCAGTCTACTGAAAACTATAACGCAATTTATATTAAAGTAAAAAAAAAAAACATATTTACAAGTTCATTATATGCCAGTTCAGGCATATTTATAAAACAAGATTACAAATTTAAACAGGAAATACTCTCTAAGATATGCGGACATTTAGGCATTCATATTTCCAAAACTCACAACTATAACATAGAATGGTTCTATATCTTTTTTTTCCATGTCAATTTATAAATTACAAATTCATCCTATTATCTTTAATATTTTCTTCAATGTTTCAGCTTAAAGTTCAAGGATAGTTTGGCATAATAAAATATATTTGTCTTCAAATTTAATCACTTTCTAGACTTAAGATATCAGGATGTAAATATTATTTCCAAATTTGCCCTTGCCAATGCTAAGTTATTTGTGATTCTAATCATTTACAATTTAATGAACTCCCATGGCCTAACATTAAAAAATGGATTAACTTTACCCAGCATTATTGCTTCCTTTCCTAAAAATATTGACTCTCTTTTTTCCATTTAACACTTATCAATTAAGAGCTTGTTTGAGCTATTGGTATGCTCTCTGTGTTACATTTTTTTTAAATATAAGCTTATAAAAGTAATGTCACATTATACATGACTTGCTTTTTTGATTATTACAATTTTAGAGTGATTTTTATGCCATTATTCTTGATTAAAATAAGAGACATTAATTAAAAACAAAATATAATATATCAGTTTTTGATTCAATCAAATGCTGACATTCCTTATTTGGTTAAGATACATCTTATCTTGATATCTTTTTTTATTCATCAATGAAACTGCTTTTATATTGATACAATTTCCTCTAGTTTTGATTCACATAATTTGACATTAAAGTTTCACTACTAAGCTTATTATTATTTCTTTATATATTATCATCTTTTGCCAATTAAACATCAAATATTAGTAATACATATTTCTTATCAATAGATCAATTAATCATATTTCTTTTAAAAGTGATCTACCTATTCAACTTACTATCCCAAATATCTTTTGACACTAATAAATGATATTAAGAATTGCTACAAAGAATATCTCCTACAATTTAACAAAAACAGATCATCTATATGAATATTATTATTGGTGAAGCAATTCTTTTCCCATTTTATTGACAAATCAATACAATTTTTACTTTTCCTGATTCAGGTTTTTTTCACATTTATTAAGATTTGACATTAAAAAAGATTTTTTAATATTAATAGACAATCACTTTTCAAAACTTCGTGTTCCATCCATGCTATAATCTTTCTATTAAATATCTTTGTATCTTTTTCAAATTTCTATATTACATGCTTGTCATCAATATACTACATACCTTTCTTTATAAACATGTAACTCACTATGTATTAAATTGATGTAAACCAAAAAGCACTTTACAGGACTGCATTTGCATTTTATTCACATTTTCTAACTGCAAAGAAAAATAAATATCTTCCATAATAGAAAAAATACCAATCCTAATTAAATATTATATTAGTGACTAATCAATATCCTACCACTTTTATGCAATAAAATTATTAGAATTTACATCTCTTTCTGATAATAAATGAAATATTGGATTGCTTATAATTTAGCATATAGATAAAAACACCAATCAACTACTTCTTTAAGAAAAAATATATATCTAGAAATTTAAGTGCTGATTTCTCAAACCTACATACTTTAAGATTTGTAAATAAAAATCAATCTCAAAAGTTTTCTTATTATCAGTTTAATATTCAATAGGGTATTATTTTCTAACCTTGATGCTACACATTCTTTATGTAGAAAAGAAGTTAAAATAATGGGTCTTTTTTATTTTACTGTATTTCTCTCCAAATTTACAAGAGTAATACAGCTGCAAAGATATGGTCTCAAACTCATTATTTAACTTTTCTGAAGAAAAAACTCCTTAAACTATTAGAACCACCCCTTTTTTTGATTTTCATACTGTAGTTTCTGAAATGCCATTTCTGCTTCCATCTGATTCTGTCTTTTTTTTTTTTTAACAAATTAACAAAAATCAAACTTAGTGATCAGACTTTAGTTCCTTGTGTTATATTTTTTTTTTTGTCTGTAAACAAAAAAGAAATATATATTAGCTATAATGTGAATGTAATCTCAATGAAATATTTTTTTATAAAATTAATCTGTAATTGTTTAACTAATACACACAACTTTGCATTTTTTAAACGAATAAATATATATTTAAAAACATAAATATAACCTGGTTAAACTACTAATAACAAAAACAATATCCATATGAGTCCTGATCTGCACTAAACTATCAATCTACTCACTCATAATAATAAAAGGTAATTAATTATAAATTTATTAAATGCACATTGATTACGTAAGTAATATTTACTGAGGCTATAATCTAAATAATATGCGTGTAAAAATGCGATAGTAGGGACCTCTACAGGTGTTTTAACCACAAGCTTACGCTATGGAAGAAAAAAGGGGCCTCTTTTCTTCCATAGCGTAAGCTTGTGGTTAAAACACCTGTAGAGGTCCCGACTATCGCATTTTTACACGAATATTATTGAGGTTATAGCCTCAGTAAAAGGTAGTTAATTATATTTTTTCCAACCTTAAAATAAGCCTGTCCAAATTTTTTCAAGCATAGCTCCTACAGTTTTCACATAAAGCATATATAATCTAAAATGCCTATCATCAATACAGATGTTAAAGTCATATTTAGATAATTTCCAAACTACATGCTTTTTGAATCTTCTAAGTTTTAGTCATTCAGAAACACTATAGACTAGGCATTTCTGCTGATGAATATCCCATGAACAATTAGTCTTTCTTTGATAATTTTGCCTTATCTTAATTCCATAAAAAATCTAAAACAATCTTATCAATGATCACAAAAAATTGCTCACATCTTTTCAAAATAATCTGATGATCTAGATACTTTAATTTTTCAAAAACTATTATTATGTATTAATGTCACATTTCTATGCATTATCACACTATACTCTAGGAATCTGTCTCTTTTCAGAGCTCATTGGAATACAACCCTGAAATAAGTTATACTTGTTTGATTATATTATACTATTTACAAATAATTTATCTGCATCTTTATACCCCCCCCCCCACAAAAACTGTGACTTTTACATAACCTATTTTCATTGCTTACAACGAATTAAAAGTTGATGACTCCAATCTTAAATATCTTGAATAATCAGACCTCTCAACAAATTGATACTGATGATTAAAGTCTTATTCATAACTTTTAAAATTTATTAACCCTGTTCCATTTTATGTTATTACTTACATGCAGATATAGAAAGGGGTACATAAAATTATATTTATCATTTTTATTAGTCATATGTTAAAATTAACTCTAATACTCATTTTTATTTAATAAATCCATTTTAAAACAGACAAAACTCACTATATATATTGCCACACACAACAAGCTAGAGTAATCAATGGATGCCAGAAGGCTTGTGCATAAAATCCCCATCTAGAGCCTTGGATAAGTAGACACTAGATGGGGATTTTATGCACAAGCCTTCTGGCATCCATTAATTACTCTAGCTTGCTGTGTGTGGCAATATATATAGTGAGTTTTGCCTGTTTTAACAACAGTTATACACAAGCATAAGAGCTGGTGGTCATGTGATGTTTATTGCCTTAAATCCATTTTACCTAATAATTTTAATCTTTTAAATATATTACACATACTTTCAAATATTTTATTATTATAATAATATTTAATATTAATGTAAGAATATAACATATTCATTTATTTTTTAGTATATTGAGATTAAAATGTACTATGCAAAAATGGTTTTATAATGTTTAATAAACCTGAATTCAAATTATCTATCATACATAAGCATATGCAGTTGCTTATTAATAGGAAAAGGTATGCAGACATAAATCTATTATTATTTATTTTAATATGAGATTAAATTATGGTAAAGGGACTTGGTTTCAACCTGGTCTACATAAGACTTTAAAAAATTTTTTATCATTTAATCATCATTAGGATTTTTCTTTCAGGTATGCAGAACATAGGTATCTAATATTGGTCACACAATAGATATCTGTTTGTGTTTTCTAGAGAATAAAGCTAGAATGTAAATCACTTAAGCACACACTATGATAAATTAGTGAGCTCAATGAATATTTCTGTCTTTTTCACTATTCTTCTATGGAAAACTGATGAAGAGACTTTTATCCTCTAGTTAATAAAGGTTGTTTTATTTACATTTTCACTTTGGCCCATTTGTATTTAAAACAATAATATTTTTTTACTTTAAAGAGAATAAAATTTTTACTTACCACTTTATCTAAAGGTTTGTTTAAATGTACCTTCCCATTTTTTTTATCTACAATTAATAAATCCTCATATTTTTTGTTAACCATAAGTAATTCAAAAGTGACATCTTTGTTCTTTTCATTTACAAAAAATTGTCCAATTTGGGTACCTAAAACAATTTAATTAAAAATAAAATCAAGGGAATATTTTTATCAATGAATACAAATATGTATATACAAAATCATATGTAATATAAATAAAAAAATGTCTGTTAATTAAAACAAAATTGTAATTATAATAAAAATAATAAATTTAATAGTAATAAACTATTAAAAACAGTCTTTAAATCTGCAGAAGTACTTCGGTTAATTTCTTAAATCTGCCTCAACTGCCATTAAATTAATAAAAAAAAAAAAACCAACGCTGGAAGCCGGAAGTAAACGTCATCAATTCAAATCCTATGAAGCCCGTATTTTAATGTTAGCATCTTGTCTATTTATTAAATATATTTTATTCCTATTTATAAAAATTGCCTCCTTAATTTTTCTTTGATTATGGTTTCTCTTTTTATAAATTTAAATTTGATTTTGAAAGTGTGAAAATTCTTCATGAAGAGAGACACAATAAAAGAAAAATTAAGGAGGCAATTTTTATAAATAGGAATCAAATGCATTTAATAAATAGACAAGCTGCTAACATTAAAATATGGAATTCATGGGATTTGAATTGATGATGTTTGCTTCCACTTTGTTTTTTTGTTTTTTTTAATTTAATGGCTGTTGAGGCAGGTTTAACTGAAAGTACTTCTGCAGATTTGAAGACTGTTTTTAATAGTTTATTACCGTTAAATTGATTATTTTTATTATAAATACAAAATCATATATATATACTGAAGCACTCGGCTTCAAGCATAAATAGGCCTGTGCTAATAGTCAAAAATCAAGATTTAGAGGTGTAACAAAAAATTAAAAAAATAACAATAATAACAAGGTTATATACAATGTATATAAAATAGGAAATTTGTACAATGGCAAAGCACCAGTAGTGACAAAGTTGATCCATAAGCTATGGAGTTTGATCTTAAGGCCCATTATTCTATCATTACCCTAAAGGCTGCATGGCAACTAAAGATATAACTTTAGTCAAATGTTAATGACCCTAGAATAACTAATTTTTTAAAATTTATTTTAATATTTCTATTATCTCTTATTCTTTAATAATAAGAGTTAAAAATATATTGTTTACCACATACACATGTATAAATGTATATTGTGAATATAAATTATATGAAAAAAATTGTTAGCATGAATGGGTGAGTGCATATATATTTTAACTTTCTGTAATATCAGTTTTAAACAAAATATTATTTAACTTGTAATCTAAAAAGAACATTTCATAAATAAGGCAAAGAATAGAAAAAATTTAATCTGCAAAAATAGAAAATACCATTAAATTTTAATCAAAATATTAATCTCATGCCAAAAATTTCCCATACAAATAAAAAAGAATTAAACTTCACTGGGTTTGTTTCAATTGAGATTGGAAGGTTAGTTTGATATACCTTATTTTGTACCAGATGAATCCAGCCTTTTGAAAAGCCATCATGTTGATGTGCTTAAATTGACATTATTAATTCCTTCACATTAAATTCTTTGTAAAAAATATGTATTATTAAATCTAATATTTGTAAAAAAAATTTAATTAGTGGTTTTAACAATTTTTTTTTAAATTTTAATGTAAATATACATTTTTTTTAGTAAACGTTGCTGACAATGTCATTCATTTGAACTATATTAGGAGATTGTCAGACCATGAAAGCATTTTATTAAAGCTAAATAAAAATTAAAATTTTTAAATATACCTGTTATATTTGACAGCATTAGGGCACAGCTATATATTTACTGGAGTGTCCTCTGAATAAAAATTTTTTTTTTTCAATTTTCATAAACAAACATTTTTAACTTAGCCATATAATTCTATAATTAAAACCACTTCTTTTCTTTTCAAAAACTTTATTTGATGTATATATATATATCCACTTATTTCCAACGTTTTGACTATCTTTACTTTATAGTCATTTTCAAGGATTTGACTCCCTTCTCAAATAAAGTTTTTGAAAAGAAAAGAAGTGGTTTTAATTATAGAATTATATGGCTATATGTACTGTATATTTTTGAAAAGAAAAACGGATTGAGTCATGATTAGAAACAGAAGTAAATGGATTTTTAACTTACTATTTATTAATATGAAAATACCATTTTTGTAATATTGTATTATTAAATATAATATTTACCATATTCTTTTTTAATTGGCTGCTTTTTTAAAAAATTTAATGTAAATATGTATTGGTTTTTTTACTAAACATTGCTGAGAATGTCATTCACCTGAATTATATTAGAAAATTGACAGACTATAAAAGCACAGAGCACATTAATGCTGAATTATAAATAAGCATTTGCAGCTTTTCTGCAGTTGGCTCCAACCTTTACCACAAAATATATAAATAGTAAATGCCTCATTGTGAATTTGACATATGACAGACAAACATTCATACATTCACCAATCAGACAACACAAAAAATAGGGATTTACATATAAGATAACTTAGCACTTTATCAAAGATATTAAAGAATTAAGTAACAGTGAAATTGTTATTTTTATTAATAAGTATTAAAATAGATAGTAATAATTTATTTTATATAAAAATAATGATTATGGCTAAAACTATGAATGGGTCATTTTTTAATTATCATGCTGAAACTTTTGTAGCAGAAAATTTGTATACTATTAATATCAAAAAATATATATTGATGTTACTATAGTACATGGTCTTCCATTTGATAGAGCTATATAATATTTAACAATGAGCAAAAAAAATTAATTGATAAAAATGTCTGCATTTATTCTTGAATTTACAGCTACAGAAATAAAAAAAATATTTTATAATTAAAATTATTTTTTTGAACAAACCAACAATTATTTAATAAATAAATACATTGATGATAAAGTACAAACTAAAAAAAGTAATATTTATTAGTGAGTTTATGATGTCAACATTTATTTTGAATTTAGGATTACAAATGTATTAATCATTAAATTAACATAACTCAATGTATATATCGTTAAGGGATAAACTGCTTATCTCTCAAGTTTTTTTTTTCATATGTCAAAGCCTCTCAAGTTTTTTTTTTCCATATGTCAAAGCGTTAACCAGGAAGCAAACCCAAGCCAGCTGCTTGGAAGGCAGCTATGCTAACTGCTAGGCCACCAATGCTCGACTGCTTATCTCTCAAGTTATGAATATATAACACTGTTGACAAAAGACCAAGAATAAAATGGACCTATCTGTTCTTTAAATTTTTTGATGTTTGTTCTTGCCAATATTGATGGAAATATAACAGACAGATCAAAATGTGTCATTAATAACTATTAAATTAATAGTCAATTGTATAAGAATAAAGATTGAATCTTACTTAATAATCTTATTTCAATAATTAAACTGAAGTTAATAATTATAAACAATAAATTAGCATAACTCAGTGTAAATTAATAGAGTAAATCACTCTCATCAGACTAAGAATAAAATACAATATAACAATTTGTCAATAAATAAATCATGTATAAATAAATAAATCATGTAAGAATAAATAAATCATGTATTAAATTTTTAAAAAAGCAAAAAATAATCCAGGCACAAAATGGGTATTAAATAAATGAAATTAAAGATATTCCAGTCTATGCACAAAAATGTGTATTAAATAAATAAAAAAAACACAATTCATGCACAAACCTATATTATATAAAAGCAAAAAGTAATCCATGCACAAATGTGCATAAAGCAGAAAATATGTATTAATAAATAAAGAAAAAGTGGTCCATAATGGTAAGTCCATAAAGGAATTCAATATAATATATGGAAGTGTGAAGCTAAAAATAAGTCTGTGTAAAATTGAAAAAGTAAAATAATTCATGGCAGAAATCCTATTAAATAAAAGCATGAAATTGAATTATGTTTCAATAAGTGAAAAGAACAACAAAACAAAAAAAAAACTTGAACTTGGAAATTGATAATAAATTATAATATAATTCAATGATCAATAATAAAGATCTTAATTAATATTTCTTGGTCAATGTTTTAATATAGGTAATGAATATGAAGAGTGAATGTAATAATTTAATGTTACAATTTTCAACATTTTAGCACCTTTCATTAGCATATTACAGGTGATTGCAACCTGTGTGGATGAGATGCATGACTTCAATATTTCCCAAATAAAATGCTTTTGATTTAGTAAGAATTTGTTTTTACTTAAAAAATATATATATATATATTGTGGACTATATTTTGCTTTCTGTATTTAACACATTTTTTGTGTGGAATAGTTTTCTTTGTTTTATTTTATTAGATATTTTGGGTGTGGTCTATCTTTGGCTTTAGTTAATAAAAAAAAATTATATTGCAGAATATATTTTTTTCATTTTATTTAACAATCATTTAAATTCATAAATTTATTAATAAAAGAAAAGCATTTAATCATAAATTTGAACCTTCTAGTGCCAAAATTGTTTGCAAGAAAAGAAATGATGCCAAAAGAAAAATAAAAGAAGCGTATTTCATTGCAAATGATCCAAACACCATCAATTGAAAGGATGCCTGCTTTACAATATCTAAAAAATGGACAGGATAAAGATTTACATAAATTTGCATTCATTACATTTAACACATAATAATAGCTATGAATATGGTGTAAACATACTCTGAAAGTGCTAAGCTAAACTGTGTTATTTGTGAAAATCTTTATTAACTTCACCTATATATGTTTAATAACAAATATTGAGGATTTCTTATGAATTTACTTTTCTGCATATGTTTTATTTATTATTGATATATTAATTTGGTAAATAATTGATAATGTTTTATTAAATAAATTATTTTTATTATAAAATATATGATTTTCTTCATTTAATTTAATGTTATCAATTAGTTCTTTCATCTAAAAATATTTGTATACGAAGTTAAATTATAATATGCACTATGTATGCCTTGCTCACTTGAAAAGTGAAGTAGTTGTTTTGCAATGCATTCATAATGAGAGAGGTTGGTCTAATTTCTGGGCTGATAGATGGTGATAGAGTTGAGCTAAGGTACTGATAAGAACAAAATCTTAAAATATATATATATAGATTTCTTTTTTTCAATTTAAACTTTAAAATAATATATTAATCTAGTCCAAACATATATAAAATTATGATACTTCAAACATATACAGATTTTAATATTTTGAAAACAACATTTATATACATGACATTGAACACGAATAGAAGCAATCAAATTAGTATATACTCTATATCATAACAATAGTGTTGTAAAAATAATTAAATAACTTATAGATAGTGCATTAAGTTTAATATCACAATTTTTACAAGTCTTTAGGTGCCTCGATTTTTTCTGATTTAGAGGGATTCCATGAATAGGAAAAGCCCAAGAAATCTGATCTAGGTAATAGTTTGATGATTTGAACACATAATACATCTTCAATAATAGTAACACCCTTTATCTTAAGCTTTATACAGACATTGACACAGCTTAAATGCCACTTCTATTATTTTTATTCATTATATAGCAGCCCCTATATCAGCTGCTATTTTAAACCCAGAATACAAATCTTCAGTAGTCATTTATATATTGCCAAGATTTGTAATATAGATCCATTTCTCATATATAACATAATCATTACGATTTTGTGAATAATTTTTCTTCAAATTTATTATTGCTTTTTTATCTTTCTGGCAGTAAACGGAATAAATGTGTTTTTTTCTTCAAATTGATAAATCTTGAAAATTTCATTTTGCTAAATTAAAAAATTGAATAGTTATTCTATTACCAATAAGTAAAAATAACTAGCCAATTACAAATCATAATATGTTCGCTGAAACATTGTCCTAAGAAATTACTTTTAAAATAGTTAACTTACTGGCAATATTTTTTAAATCATGAAATAATGCCAAGAAGAAAGCCAATAAATAAAAACATTTAAATAATTTTAACATCAGCCAAATCAAAGCTATAAAGATAAATTCTTTCTGTTTTCTTAGTTCATATTTTATGTTAATAAATAAACTACTCAATTTTCAAATATTTCCAGAAATGGATCAGCAATGAAATAATATAGCATTTCAATTTAATTTTTTAAGATGTTGACATCATTTTTTTTTTTTACTAGCGATAAAAAAGTTGGTACTTATGTATTAGTCCAATGGTGAAATTTCACATACATATTAATCCAGCGGTAGATGGCAAGAGAAAATATTTTGTACAAGGAGAAATTTATGCACTTATATCATAACGTGGGCACAAACAAATGTGTAAATAATAATCGAATTAAACATACGAAAACAATTACTTTTTTTAAGTGAATATTAGATTATAAAACAATATTTTCACTAACAATTTTCTCCTGATCGGGATATTATCTAATATTCATTTTAAAATGTGCAATTAAAGACCGAATTAAACACATTTACAATCTTCTAAAAATGAAACCAATTAATTTTTTTAATGAATAGTAGATAATAAACCAACATTTTCCATTAACAACTTTCTCTTTAAAAAATTGTTTTCCTTTTTAGAAGATTGATACATTGTACAGGCTTAAACCTGCATTTTTATATATGTAATATATGCGGGGTTCGAACTCAGACTTTCACACGACCCACCACACTGAGTGCCATCTCATATTGCTGACCCACCTGATCACACACATGTTGAAAAGATAAATAATCACCAAATATACGTATTTCATGCTAAACCAGCAATCATCAAGATTGTAAATGTGTTTAATTCGATCTTTACATGTGTTTATGCACGTGAGTGTATTAGTCGGACAATGATGAAACAAATTCACTTCCTTCAATTAAGTTTTTTCTTCAAATATTTTGATACTGTTAATCAGTCTAAAAACCCTAACTTTTTAAATCTACCATTTTCACCTCTGTATTAAACTATGGAGGACAAATAAAAAAATACTCATTTTTAGGTTTAACTTTTACAGCTTTCCCTCTCCAAAAAATTTTAAGGAGGAAACCAATTTGAATGTACAGTGTATTAAAATATAGAATATTCGTTAAATAATAAATTGGAAAAAAATTGCAAATCAATTCCAAAAAGTTATTTGTGCATTTTTTAAAAGGTCTACAATAATGAATCACTAAAATTTCAGAAGAAATACAAAAGCATCATTGGAAAGATTGAATCCAAATAATTCCACCAATACGAAATCTAGATATTATAGCAGCACAACACTGATCAGTAATTGAAGTTTACTATAAAGCACTTCAGAAAAATATAAAACTTAATGATGACTACCTTTATCTGAAAGAATATATTCAATGCTAAGTTACTCAACTGGATTATCTGCAAATTCACAATTTTAAATTTATTCAAGGACTAGAAGAAACAATAAAAAATGATTTTAAAAACTATATGCAGGTTAAACTACAACATAATCCGTTCAAACATGAGACTGCAATCAGTCAAAATATCAAACTTACTATTTGCATGCCAAAATTGAACAGATGGGCAAAAATAAAAAGGGTCTGTTTTTGTCATTAGCCAAAATGTTTGTCAAATAAAAAATATATTTCTGTATCTATGGTACTTTTACAGTGGAAAACACAGCAACAATAACTAAAATACAAAAAAAGAAATAAACCAACTGTGAAATCTTTTCATTAAAGCATTATTAATAAAACATCATATGATCAGCATTTCTTATGCTGGCTTATAACTGTTATTAAATGAGGCAAAACTCTCCATACAGTAGTGCCATTCAGTGCAAGCCAGAGTAATCAATGGATGCCAGAAAGCTTGTGCATAAAATCCCCATCTAGTGCTCATCCAATATCCCCAGACTAGCTTCTGGCTTGTGGCCTTCGTCAGTGAGGAGTCTTGGATCTGAGAGTACTGCACCTAGATCTTAAGATCTAATGCAACTCTCCAGCAGCCACCTTTCATCTCTACTTAACTACAAAACCATGAGTCTTAAATTGTTTTAAAGCATATTCTGAATTTTGCTGCTATTAAGTTTATCCAATTCAATTATAAAATTTAAGTATCCTTCTTTCTAAATTTTTTAAAATAATAGTACAATAAATTATATCACATTTTCTCTAGAGATTTTTAAGAATGTTTGAGAATTACATATTTTAAATTGCAAAATTATTTTTATTATTTGATCATAGTACAGCATTAAGTTTTCTAACAAAAATTCCAATTAAAATATTAAATATAGATTACAATTATAAAGGACTTACTATTCATGTGGTAATACAGCTTATTTGTAATTCTAAATATATATCAAATTATTCATTGTTGTGATTGGCTAAACTACTCGTAGGGAAAGAGCTTTACACTTATATGAGTGCAAAGCAGTGTATATCTTGTTAAAAAATAATAGCATTATATTTTGTGTGTGTTTTCTTTACTAGCATTAGATGAAAGTTAAAAATATAATAAATAATAAATTGTAATCATATAATATCAATAATATATAGGATATAAAATAGTTTAATTAAATATTATAATACTATGCATTGAATGTGAAGAAATAAAGAATAGTATAATTTAATTATCCAGTTGTTATTCTGCACATATTTCAAATCTAAATTAATGTAAAAACAGCAAAATATACTTGATGAAATAAATATAATTGGATAATTTCTTTAATTTTTAAAACAAGTTTCTGCTGAATGATTTCACATCTATGACAGTCACAATCATTGTTCAAACAATTAACTATGAAATTTTCCAACTCCAATTATTATTAGTATATTAAAACAATAAAATTTATAGTGTAGAGTGATATGAATATTATAAGTTGCAAATCATTATTTTTACTTTGCTAGTGATGTACTTTTTGGCTCTCTTTAGTTTAAAATGTTTTTTCTAGGTATTTTAAAAATAAATCATAGGTTAACAAATAGTCATCAATAAACATTATATATGTTAATTAAGTCTTGTTGTACAAACAAGAATATAAGTTTAATGATGGAAGAAATAGTTTTCAGAAACTAGAATATATAGTTGGCTGGAAAGAGGAAAGTGATATTTCAATCAGCCATTAACAGCTTACTTTTGCCATTAAGATTCTCATAAGACTTGATGGCTTTAAAAGCATTGTAGTATTTAATTGTAATAGATATGTGTTGAATAATTATGTAAAGTTTCAAAGAACATCTGCTCTTTCCTGAAAACAAACTTTTGGCCTATCTGCAAGTTTAATAATATCTTAAGTCATATAATAATCCGAATCTTCAGCATTTACTCAGTTTAATTTAAATTGTTGTAAGAAATTGGAAAATGATATTCACAATTTTTTCTTTTCAAAATAATAACCATTAAACAGAGAATGACTCTATAAGAGCATTTTTGTTGAATAGTATAATTTATAGCATTTTTGTTTGTTCTTTATTAACATAAGCACACACAAAAAGATTAAAGAGCAGTTATTTTAACATTTCTTTTCGTTTTTTTTAAAAGAAAAGTTGGTATAATCATACTTATCAATAACTGAAGGGAATGCACAAATCCATGGTAAGATCTTTATGTATAAGATCTTACTAATTATCTATCTGTTTAATGGCTATTAATATAATAACTTAAATTATATTGAGTAGTTAGTAATCATATGAAATGATTAATTTATTATATGGGCATTTATTACTGTACATTACTGAGGAACATAGAGCATCATATTAGTATGTTATTAACATGTAAATCATATTTAATGATACTTTGTTTACACTTACATTCGTTCTTTATGGCTATAATAATTATACTTAATATTTTGTTTGTTAGAGATTTATAAATGATTTGTAAATAATGTGTTAGATTATATATAATTTATTCATTATGGTATGTGTGATTTCTTTTAAATAAATGTAAACAATTAAAGTTTAGCTACATGTGCCTTTTTGATCTCATTTAATTACAAACAATAATATGTCTTATCTCCAGAGAAGCAAGCTCATGCTGAGATATTTTAGCTAGCATGTACATATGAGTAATTGTGGTGGTGATTGAATGGTGGTTAAACCAGAATAACCTTTTCCTACAAAAATGGTATCCATATCTATTAACTAACTCATATATAAATGGGTATAAAGTATGACTGATTACTAAAATAAAAATAAAAACATTTTGAGATGAGAAATCATTAAATTGATCACCAGTAATAACCCCTGGGATACCACCCCAACTTATAAGTTTGAATTAGTTTAAGTCCAACTTCCTATTACAATATATATTATAATGCTATGGAATCACTAGGGGTAAACATGAGGTAAAGGCACTCATCATCATTAACCTCAAATAAACAAAATATACAATTAAATATATAAAGAAATGAATCTGAGAGATCAATATATATGAGGAACATGAGAGATCAACAAAAACCCTATAAATCCACAAGAATTACACAAAAGTAATAATCATTCAGCATTAGAAACAATGAATAATAAAACTCAGCAGTCAATCTTGTAACTCGATTTGAAATGAATCTACTATAGATCAGGCTAATTATTTAGCCTTTACTAGCTTGGGGAAGATTATTTAAACAATAATTTGAATATACAAACTTAAGTGCTAATCCATAAGAATATAACAATTAAAAAATAATGCTGAGATACTAAAACATGCTGATTATTATCAATGATTTGGCCATTTAGTACCATTACAATACTGGCCACCATAAACTTAATTTATAAATAAATAATTAAAATGAAATGTAGTGCATGGACTTTAAAAGGATATTCCCTTTGACTTCCAGCATTAGAGAAGTAATGAAATCATCATCAACTGGATGTCCATAGGCACTAAGTATAAACCCTTTTCAGATTGTTATGCATGAATCAAGCGCAGTGAGCAAAAGCTTTATAACTGTTACTGTGAACAAAAGATATAATACAAACATATAATATTCTAAAACTATTTTAGGATTGAGTAAATTTACTGGAACAACATTAACAATGAAATGTAAATTTATTAATTAAAAACAATAAAATAAAAATAAGGTCTGCTGAGAATGCTATAAATATAATGTTGGCATTCTGATTTTGATGATTAATACAAAAAGACATAAGCTATCACATTATCATTTACAAATATCTCAATAGGTTTACATAAAACATTCATATCTGCACATAAACATGCCTGCAAAAAAAAAAAATACATATCGGAATTGTGATAATAATAAAATTCATAAAGTATGATTAATTTTAACATTTATCTATGAGACTCATTTACATAAGCACAGATATGCTGTATGAACTAAAATTACATATCAGAATTGTGATGTACTACTAATAAAATTAATTCCTTTTTTAATAATACATAAATTCAGATATAGATAATCTGAATTAAAATTATTAATTAGCCTCTTTCTTCATGGTAAGAAAAAGTTTTTCTTTAAAAAAAAACTACTACTATTTGGAAAATTTCATTTAAAATTCCAGTCCTTGTAGCCCCATTTTCAATATTTAAAAAAAAAGAACCTCAAATTTTTCTTCTTTCTTTTTTTTTTTTTAACAATATCAGAAACAAATAATCTTCTAGACACAAATGTCATTTATTATTTTTCTTTGTTTTATTTTTGGTTGACAAAATTTATTTACTTTTAAAATTTATTAATTCTAAATTTTAATTGCCATTTTCAGAAATTATTTAAAATAATATTGTCCTCAATATATATAATACACTGTACTCACCAGCCATACTTTATATATTGCAACAGGTTTTAACTGTCTATTATTTTTCTACTTTATTATAGCTATATTTTAAGACATTATTCAAGTGAAGGAGTAAATATTATCAATATTTTCATATTAACCATATCCATGGTCAGACCGAGATTGAATAAAAATATACAAACTGTGGTCATCTTTCCAGACAGTGGTACAACCTCAATGACTGCAAGAAGCAAGATATATCTCCTGGGGATATTTATAATGGGATTTAATCCTATGGGCACCATCCAGCCTTAAACTAAACCCCAGGAAGTGACTATATCTTGTCTCAGGTGCTTAAACCATTTGCTAGTTATTGAAACAATGAGACCACAATAACATAGGCTATCACAATAAGATTATTTATTTAAACCTATAGGTAACTGAGGAAAAAGTGAGAGAAAATCATACCACACCAATAATCTACAACATATTTACAAGAAGATAAAAAAAACATATGAGGAATACTTAATAGTATATATAAAAAATATAAATACTTATTTAAAACTACAATATTTTAACAATAATATCACTTATTTATATAAAGTTAAAAGTTATTACAAGAAATGAAATTCAAAAGTGCACACTAGAAATGAAATTATAAGGTTCACCTTAGACATGAAATTAAAAATTCTGTTCATTACATCTAGACATATTTACCTAGGTTTTTAATATAGGATCTAGGTAATCACCATTGTCTTGTGATCCTGTCAGATTGTAGTGGGATTCTGTTAGTAGTAGCTGGATGCTTCTTGACTTAGTGTACAACTGCGAGGTCTGGTTCTGTAGATTTGGTTTTTGGCAGGTAAAACATCAGCACAGGCGAATCAGAGATAATATCCATCTAGCTATTGGTGTTCAGGAGATGGGTATGCAAAATGAACAAAGATGCAGCTCTAGTCTAACAACACTTTTCTATTGCAGTGACCATATAAAGATTGATTCATCTTGCTAGACTCGGTCATTTATGTACAAGCTTGTAAACTCTTCAATGGACTTCTTGTAAATTCTCTGCAGATTGCCTCAGTTGCTTACTGAATTCTCTGGTTAACTCCCCAGTCAACTCACTCAATAGATGCTCTCTCTAGACTCCTCTCATCAGTTTTCTCCAAAAAAAATCAAATTCCTTCTGATCCTGTCCAATCCTTTTCTTTTTTTTAGTTCTTGATTCCACCCATTGCTTGACTTTTTAACCATACTATCAATTTATTTTTATTTTACATTTTTAATTACACAGGAATCAAGTAACTTGTAATTTAATCAGTCAAGAATTCATGTCCAGAAACTGACTACATCTTGTAAAAAATTTGTTTTTAATTATTTCAAACAATATAAGTTAATCACATTTAAAACAAAGGCAAAACTCCCCATACAGTAGTGCCACCCTGTGCCAAACAGAGTAATCAATGGATGCCAGAAGGCTTGTGCATAAAATCCCTATCTAGTGCCTACTCATCCAATATCCCCAGACTAGTTTCTGGTTGTGGCCATCATCAGTGAGGAGCCTTGGATCTGAGAGCACTGCACCTAGATCTTAGGATTACTATATGGGGAGTTTTGCCTTTGTTTACAACAAATTATGTGCTAGTATAGAGATGGTGATCATGTGATGTTTGATGGTTTAACACCAATCCTGCATAATAGGATAGTGGTGGCTATGGTTGTTTAAGAGCCAAAGACACCAAAATGTATGGGTGCTGAATTGAGTTCAGACCCATAAGACTATATAAGCTATTGAGCTTAGATTGAAGATATTAACAATGTTTTCAATTTCATTCTCATAGTTTTGTAGTAAAGTAGAGTTAAAAGGTGGCTGCTGGAGAGTTGCATTAGATCCTAAGATCTAGGTGCAGTGCTCTCAGATCCAAGGCTCCTCACTGATGATGGCCACAAGCCAGAAACTAGTCTGGGGATATTGGATGAGTAGGCACTAGATAGGGATTTTATGCACAAGCCTTCTGGCATCCATTGATTACTCTGTTTGGCACAGGGTGGCACTACTGTATGGAGAGTTTTGCCTTTGTTTACAACAAATTATGTGCTAGTATAGAGATGGTGATCATGTGATGTTTGATGGTTTAATCACATTTACCTTTTAACAAAATTTATTACAATTGTTGAAATTCTTTTAGTTGTAATAAACAAAAGAAAAGAAAGATAAGTTATATCATTAGTATTTCAAATTATTGTCATCTTTAAGTATAATTTGATAAGTGTTGACATTTTATCAGTTCCATTTAGTCTAGAATTTGCTAGATTTCAGACATACCATCTAATACACAATATGGGATAAGGAGAACACAGAAAAGCAGGTCCTTTACTTCCATGTGATTCCATACTCAATCAATGTGTCACTAGCAGCATCTGGCTTGCACGGTCTTGTCTTCAGTTATATCTTCCTAGTAACTGTACTACTGTAAAACTATCATAAAATCTGTAAAAAAACACCTTAATTAAAAGTAAGTTTTCTTTATTTTGATTGAAAAAAATTAATGACTTTTCAATTTACTTTAATCCTTTCAAAAACAACTATGTAGATTTTTTTTATCAAAATGTGTTATCCAAACTTTAATTTAAAAAATTTCTGATTTAATCAAAATAAACAGTGGAATTTTATAATTACCAATATTTCTATGGAACATAAAAACATGCTTGTTTTAATTTCAAAATCAGAATTAATAAAATATTAATTAGACCTTTTTAAAATGTTAATTTATAATAATTTTTTTTTAATTCAAAATTATTTAATTCGTAACTGTTATTCCAGTGTAATATAGAAAATATTTACAAAAATTTTTTGTCTGTGTTTATTTCTACTTTTCCTTTCAACTTTATATACATATATGCACACACACACAATTATGTTGTTGTATACCATGAGACACATAACTGTCTCAATATATATGTATAATATTTAACAAAAACAATAATATATTCTTATAATAAACTCTATACCAAAAATATATGTAATAATTTTTTTATTAAAATTAAGCCTAAATCTTTGATTCCACAAATCAATGTTTTAAACTATCTAAATCCATAAAAATTTTAAATATTGAATTTGTAAATCAATCTAAAAGCAATGTAGTTTATTATAACATTAATGGGAATTAAAGTCTGCATTTAAGCTGAAAATAATATAGTATATTTAACACAATGTATAATTATTAATAGCCATTAATGAAAATGTCTAAAATAATCATCATCATTTAGTAGAGAAAAAATGCAGTGATCATTAATTAAATTATGTCAATTAACATTAGATAAGTAATGAACAATTAAGAAAATATAGGAAATTGTCAGACATGACTAGAGAAGGAACTAGTTCAATAGAAATGCATTTTGAGAATCATTTGCTTTGTCCCAATATTTTCATCTATTTATTTGTGGCAGGTATTATTAACAATATCAAGAAATCATATACAGATTTATATCAATTTCACTTAATATATATATGTATGTTTGCACATTATTTTTAAAATGATAAATTCCATATATTTTTCTAAAAATCATTTGAATTAATACTATTATTTATATTTGAAATCTCTTGGGGAAAAAAACTTTATATATTATTTTCTTCTATTAGATATTTTGAAGCTAATTAAAATTTTCCTATTTAAGTGCATCACAGTAACTTATGACAATAATTGTATAAATATAGGGTGACAAGCAATATTGGCAAATATTCAGATCATGGTTTCTGTTGCCTAGTTACTCAAGATTCTTTCAGAAAGAGAACTTAATATGCGTATACACATAATAAATAAATAACATTTAGATAATGATCACACACATCTTCATTAACTTGAGCACAAATCACTCTTTGTAATTATAGCCACACTTCACACAAATTTTGTATTCTGTTAAACTGTTATAGATGTGAATCTTTTTCTCAGGATTATTAAATTAAAAAAAAAATCAGATGATATTTTGATGAGCTTTGATACCTTTTTTTCTCTTTAACAATAAGCCAGCAACCAATGAAGTTTTGAAAATTATCCAGTGGGAGATTTATTATGTGTTTAATAAAATATTGTTTACAGTTATTAAACTACCTTTTATATGGTTGAAGTTACTTGCTTAGTAATACCAATATAAAACATTCCTCAGAGTATAAATCTAACTTCCATAAACAGCTTTTTCCTTGCTGATTGTAATTTATTTTATTAAGTAATGCTAACTTTTTACTTGATGATATTTTTTTATTTCAGGATTAATGGCAAACAATAAATCAAGAGCAAAGGAAATGGATATTAAAGCAGTATTGGAAGTCTGGAAATGCCGAGATGGTACGTACAGCATGGCAAGAAACTTTTAACACTTCTCCACCTTCATGACAAACAATTTATCGTCTAAGGAATAAATTTGATGAAACAGGTTCAGTGAGTAATGCACCAAAATCTGGACGCCCTTAAACTTCTGACACCAAAGAAAATGAAATGTTAGTGGCTATGACATTTGTGAACAGTCCAAGGAAATCCACATGACATGCTTCTGCAGAACTATCCATACCAAGAACATCATTGCAACACTTAATGCATAAACTGAAATTAAAACTGTAAACCTACTTTTGGGCCACTCTGTATATACTATATTTCAATGGTCAGATGTATAAACGAATAACAGTTTATATAGGCTCACAAATTTTTCAGCTCTAATTTTTTATGGGATGCTTGGAAACAATAATATTTAATTCCATGACTTAAAAAAAATCAATTGTTAAGACCAAGAGACATTGATGATTCCTTGTTGCTTGATCTGATGAAAAAACTGTTTTTATTGACACAATTTGATCGTTAGTAGTTCCCTGTATTTCTGTGCAAATCCAAATATAATTGCTTTAATTTTATTTGTATTATTGGTAAAGTTGTTTGATTTTAACTAATTCCCCATAATAGACAAGTCATACCTAATATGCCTATCTAAATGAACTCTAAATAATTTAGATATCACATGTACAATATCATCAGCATATGTATGGGTAAAGTTAATTCAAAAATATTATTTAAATACATAACAGATATTAAAGGATTTATTTACCATTTGTTCTTATTTTGTAAGTAAGTAATAATCCAATTAATTATATAACAGCAAATTCCATAAGATCAAAATATATATCTATAGTAGATTTAGCAATAAACCATACATGTTCATTAATCATTGTGTCATATCTCTGACCAGCAAGAAACCAAATTGTTTATCATGAAGTATATTATTAATAAATAGATAATATATCAACCTGCATTAGTAAAAACAGAAATAATCACTATAGGGCTGCAATTCTCAATTCATATTTTATCACCTTTTTAAAAAACGGGAACAATAGTGTTATATTTCAATATCTTTGGAAACATCCTGTAGAAAATGATAAATTAATTAAATATATTAATACTGGGACAAAATCATTTTAAAATAAAAAACACGACTAAGTCATACCCCATGGAGTTAATGTTTTTAAACCAAAAATTAAAAATCTGACTTCATTATCAGGAACAGATAATGGAATAGATATCATCTTGGTTAGATTATTGATTACATTCTTCTTAATATTAGTATTACTTTAAACAGGATTAAAATCATGATGACCTCCAAAAAGATTAAAAGCATCACCAATAAATTTAAAGTTATCATTAACATTAATCAGTTCATCACTAATAAGCATAATTTTCCACATTAAATTATGACCTTTATTGTATATGTATTTAATGTAGTAATTTCTTTTAGCTTGTATGAGCTTCAATATAATTAACTTGTTCAATTGGGTAACTAAATCTCCAAAAATTTCCCTTTGTCAAGATGATATCTATGATTTATCAGAAAAAATATTTTATTTGTAATTCAATATGATCTAAGGTGCATTTTGCTATTATCGGATCATTATCAAAGCACTTCTAAATATAGAAAGAGAACCACTAAGAGAAATCTCAAAAGCTGAATCAACATCTAGTCTGAAAACATTTTACCAAATATAATTAAGCATAATGGAATTTAGTTTATTAAATAGGAACAAGTGGTATTGCTGAATAAAACCTTGTTTAAGGATATTATATAGAATTGATATGTTTACTGATAAATTATCAGTTATTAAAATGTCTGGAATTGTGCAATTGTATTCAAACAAACTATTATCTTTTATAAACACGTGATCAAGGAAGGGAGCAACAATGATCAAAGATTCTAATAAATAAAAACAAAACTTTTTGGAGACCAAAACAATATAGGTTTACATAATTAATAATTTTTGAATCCTGTTATATTAATGTTTATATCAACAATATTTGAAACAGACAAAAAAAAAATTCAATGGTTGATTGACATGAACAATATGTAACCATGACAGAAATATTTTTATTTTCTAAAATAAAACAAATTATGATGCCCTCATAAGTTTTCATGATAAGCATGACAAAATCATAATAATATACATCTCTTACATAAATCATAACTTCTCCTAATCTGTCTTCTAATATAGGGAACAATATACTAATATAACTTAATTTTATAATTATTTTGTTTATTCATAGTATATCCAAGTTTCTGTAAAAGCAATTATGCTGTATTCAGGATCATAAGATAAGCCAACAAAAATCAATATTGGACCTAATCTCCCGGTATTCATAACAAATATATTTAATCCAATATTTCTACTATTATGATCAGTAAAGTTCTGAATTATTAATCCTTTTTCTTCAGTCCCACAAAGATTAAAGGTCCTTATCTGATCTAATTAATATAGGCAAAGTATTTTGTGTCTTCTACCCATAGAGTAAACAGACTTGTCTGACCCTTAAACTTTTTCTAGCTATCCATAATAATTTTAAGTTACACAAAATAAATCTCTCATTAATGTATATTCAAAATTTATCTTCTGGAATAACTATATTTTTATCAAATAAAGTTAATATTCTAAGCATGAAAAATCTTGACATAAAAAAAATATTGTTTTTTATTTTCATATGTCAAATGCACTGACCAGGAAGTGAACCTGGACCAACTGCTTGGAAGGCAGCTATGCTAACCACTAGACCACCAATGTATTGAAAACTTATTGTTTAATGCTTTTCATTCACTTTTCAAAACAGAATGTCAATCATCATAAATGATAATATACAAGTTAAACATTTCCAATTTAATTTCTTAAGTGACAAATTAATAAAAGAAATTAATGGTGGTTTTAAAATTCATAATGTTCCTGATATTTCTTAATTTATAATCCTTAACAAAAATAACCATAAAATATTAAGTAAAATTTAAAATGTGATATAAGTATTAACATAAAGAAATAACTACTAAAATTAATATTAATAATAATGTTAAAATTAATACTATCTACATAATTTAAACTACTTATAAACTGGTGAAATATTTCTATGCTTAAGGATAAAACACCATTACATTTCATGATGTCTATAAAATCTTTTGATAAATCTGGCACCAATGATACACATGTCAGATTAACTTTAGAATCAGTATTAAAAAATAAGAGAAGAGAGAAGAATAAAAAGCAAAAACTATTTAAGTATTGTACCAGAATAGTTTAAAGACACCAAGGTTTCATACATTTGAACATAGAGGCCCTTGGGGTCTATACACAAATCCCTGGTTCAATACTGTGTAGTTATAATTAACTGTTTGTTTTTATTATTTGGGATGGGATGGTTAATATCCATCCCTTGGGATATCATCTAGTTCCCATTTTTATGAAATCGTCTTATGGATCTTAGAATCACCTTACCTATCATTGGGAGATCAATCACTGAATTAGCTTAAAGATAAAACAAATAAAATCATATGCACTATTATTCTGTGAATATTTACCTTTCTATATAAATAATTTCTGGTAATAATATCCCTCCCTTCTTCTTAGGCACAAAAGAGGATTAGGCTCTAAATACATATTTAGCCGCTAGGGGATTGTCATATATATCTATGAGTAAGATTTACATATCATGACTAAAATTACTCTTTTTAACTTTTTACTGGAGTTCACAATGTATCTTTATCTGATGATGACTTATGAGCAATATTTATAAGGAGTTTTGTGATTCATAAATAAACATATAAGCAGTTTAATTTTAACATCTGATTCATGTTTTATTCCAATATTACAAAACATCCCAAGACAATTAATCATACAATTACTAAACATTTAACGTCTAATAATAAGAAGAAAAAGGAAAGCATCACACATCTTTTAATTATGATATTTAAATGTCATTTCACTTAGCATAAATAACTTTGTTCCTTTGTGATGTTCATATAATTAATAAAATAAAAAAATGCATATACACTCTATCTTGTCAATAATATTATAATGTACATATCCCATAATTATTTGTATCCATTCATAGCTCTGCCTAATTTCTAACCTTACTTAATCGATACTAAAAAACATTTTTCACCTAGTTGTTATTATCATTTTATACCTCCCTTTATCATTTTACTTTAAGCATATCCACCACTAACATACATCCATGCACACACACATCATCTAGGGTTTAAACTTCCCTCCTCAAAAAAATGAATATCTATTTTTAAATGCACTATATCAAGATACACCAACATGTACGTGTACAAATAAACATATAATATTATTGATAAAACAAAATAATAATAATAATAATAATAATAATAATAATAATAATAATAATAATAATAATTATTATTATTATTATTATTATTATTATTATTATTATTATTATTATGATAGAATGACAGCCTGTTAAGCTAATTGTGCAGCCGCTGTGAGAATGTTATTAATAAATGAATACCTTCGAACAACCACATGATACTCTTATACAAATACTATATCATGTGGTTGTTCGAAGGTATTCATTTATTAATAACATTCTCACAGCGGCTGCGCAATTAGCTTAACAGGCTGTCATTCTATCGTAATTATAATCGCACGCAAGACGTTATAAAATAAATGCTTATTATTAATATTATTATTATTATTTAGTGATAACAAAACCCTTAATTGCTAATACCTTATTTGATATTTGAGGAGAGAGAGAAAATTAAAAATAAAAATGTCAATAGTTATTAATAAAATTTTGTTGCATATTACCGATTGCTTGGATTCCTGCATTTGGAAGTACTATTAATTAGCTTTTGAGCACAAATTATGGACAAGTACATGTATATAGGACATACTGATTTTAACATGCAAACTTCCTTGACAATAATTACAAGAAAAAAACAAAATGTCTTTTAAAGCACACACTGATTATGGCATGCAAATTTTCTTCAATTAGCTTGGTTACTATTTTCAAAATTATTGTTAAAATGATAGCAAATTTATAGTATACATATAAATTAGTTGCTATCTGGATTTATTCATAGGCAATCATGAATTTGAATCAAAGTAGGCATTCTTCATGCTTTTTCTATTCCTGTGATGTTTACTTTCCCACAGTAGATTGAGGCATTGTAGACACTGTAGTCATCACTTCTTATGTAGTCAGCCCTGAATGTGTTTCTCTAGTTTCCCTTCCATTCAGATGCACCTGGACTCTCAGTGGCTTCCAGTCCTCTGAACAAAGCAATCTAGAATTTCAGCACGGCATTTCTTTTTAAATTTTTCCACAATAAAATATTTGAGATGAGTTGGCAACACCAATTCAAAAAATACAATAATACCAATGTCCCGGCTTCTCTATGGTATTTATTCATTTTGCATTACTGACATCACTGATCCCTTTTTGAGACTGGCTTCCTGATGGTAATATGTGATTAAGATATGTGTTTGAAAATGTCTTTGCCTTGGAACTGCCAAGTTTTTAATTAGCAGCCAAGTTTGAACCTATTTTGGTGGTCAAACAGCAATCATTATCAGTATCTTTGATATGAAACATTCGCTAATGAGTTTCTTTCTCTCTTTCTCTTTTTTTCTGTATCTCTTTTTTTAAAAAAAATCTTTACATACAATAAAATAGAAGTAATATCTAAAAAAAACCTGTGTTCATAGAATTAAAACTTGAATTATTAATTAATATTCTTGACTTGTATGAAGGCTTCTAAGTTAGACTATCCACACATGAATATATACCCACACACATGTCAGAAGTTGATTTGTAATAAGTAGATAAAAATTAGAAAAAATCTTGCATTTTACCCATATTTCTTTTTTTTTTTTCTGTATTCTATAAGTCATTTTTCAATGATATATATATATCTGAATAAGACAAATACAAAAAATTTCTCTCTACTTTTTTTTCCTGGAATAATTGGGGTCTTGCCTTGGGTTTACAATTAATACCCTACAGTATATATGCTAAATAATAAAATGATATGATCTTTGATATAATAAGTACTCTGATTAAAAAAAGTTACTACAATTCAATATTACTAAGAGACTATGCAGACTTTTAAAAGGTCAATAGCATGGGAAAAAAGATGTAAAATAAACGAATTAAATGTTACTTGGAAAAAAACACAAATATTTATAACACCATTAGTTCTTGAGAATAAAGAAATAAGAAACAAAAAATGTTGGTAGACCTGACATATTTTTGAAAATATAAAATAGAATAAACTATGAGGGAAGTGACATAGCCTATATTGAAATGTCAACTGTTCATTTAAAATATTGCTTATAACAGTTCTTTCATATACACTTCAATGCAAACAAATTTTCTTAAAAACTTCTTTATTTTCTTTACAGTTTCGACTGTCCAGCAGTCTTCATTAGAGCTCTATGCTTCTCTGCTTCAAATATATAAAAAAAGCAGAGAAGCATATAGCTCTGATGAAGACTGCTGGGGAGTCAAAACTGTAAGGAAAATAAAGAAGTTTTTAAGAAAATTTGTTTGCATGAAGTGTATATGAAAGAACTGTTATAAGCAATATATATATATATATATGAATATATGAAGATATGCAAAGAACGTGAAAGAGAAGAATAAAATAATGTATTTCATTTAAAATACATGGTTAAGAGAATTTAAATGCAAATGACTTTATTAATTCAAATAATTCTTATATATATATATATATACACACAAAGAATAATGTCTCAGCAAGTTTAATTTAGTTTCTGTGATGTGTAAATTATTTTCTTTACAATGTTTTAGAAAACTTTTTATCTTATTTATTCATCTTACATATAGTAACTTGCCAGGTGTTTTACAATTTCTTTTACTTTAAAATTTCAGTTATCTATCTACTAACAATATAAACTTCTTTAACACTCCTTTAACACATTAAACAACAAGCTTCATTCTAATTCAGCTTCTTAATTTTTAAAATAATATCAGTGATACCAGATTGTTTTTTCTCCATCTTTTTATATTTCATTGTGTAATCTGAACTTGTCCATTTTTTTGAGATAGAAAAACACGTGTCACATCTATTGATGGCATTGTTATCACTGATAACAAAATATGCCTCCTTGATTTTTCTTTTGCAGTCATTGGCTTCAGAGCATACTATCTTGGGGTTGCTGGGTTCAAACACATGGCCAGCCTGCTTCTCATGTTAGAAGAATATCGAGAAGTTATCATTGTTCTTTTTTGCTCTTTTGTAAGTATAAATGTGTTGAGCAGCTCTATTATGAACAGTGGCCTTGGTTTCCCCGTAGTATGTGGCACTGCATCCAGTCTGAGGGCATGAAATACTGTATATGACTTGGGGTGTCTGAGATGGATCCATTCTATCCTTCAAATTATTAATAAGTCTGTTAGTATTGGGGGGGGGGTGCGGAAGCCAACCTTAAATTCACCAGCCAAAGTCTTTATCAACTGTTGTGATAATTTGGGAATATAAGGGAGGGTAATTTGAGGTTTATCTTTACTTATGTGGTTAGCTATTGATTTTTTTGTAAAATTGATTTATTTTCTTTGTAATTAATCTGTAGCTGAAGCCGACACTTAATAAATCTTTTATATAGCATGCAATATTAGTTTTCCTATCAGGCTCAAATTTACACAAATTTTGATTCCTAAATAAAAACGTATTTAAACCTGCGAATTTATGTGCTGTAGGTGAAATGGATTTCGGGTGGGTAAAACCTCTGACCTCAAGAGGCTTAACAATCATGCAATAATGCAGAGCTCTGCTTTCTCTATGGACCAGAAAATCCAAATATTTTAGCTTCTGCCATTCATTTTCCTAAGTGGTGTTTATAATTAATTTAGTTTGCAGTTGTAATTCATTTTTAATGTTGGTGATTACATCTTTTGGAGCTGCCATAAACACATCATCTACATAATGCAAGTAACTTAATCCAGCAGTGTTAGAGATGTATTTAGAAATGATTTGTTTTTCAAAAAAGTTTAAAAATATGCTCAAAATTACTCCACTTAAGGGAAGACCCAATGGCCAACCATCTCTCATATCATACCATCCACCCTCAAAAGTTGTAAAAATGTTATTGTCTAACCAATTAAGGAAAGCTAATATAAAGTTCATGCGTACATTTGGACAATGCTTATTTATTAATTCTTTATGAATGATGTCAATCGACCACTTCCTGTTAATCGATCCGTATAATTCTGTCATGTCCATGGCTTCAATTTCAAAATCTTGGTCTATTAATGTATTCTTGATTTTTCTAACAAACTTGAAGGAAGACTTAATTGTGAAGTCTCCAAAACCTATGCTATCAACCAACCATTGATTTACCAGCTTAGCCGTTTCAAAGTAGTGCAGTCCTCCAAAATCTAGCATTAGTCTTAAAGGCTCTCCAGGTTTATGTAGCTTAGAATTGACAAACATTCTTGGTGGCCTGGTAGTAGATGGATAAATTCTATAATATTCTGCTCTCGATATACCTTTGTCTTTGTAAGCTTCTTCGTCAGCGGTTTTTATATGCTATCTTTAAATAATTAAAACACCTTTTCAAAAATCTTCCAAATGTATATAAGAATATTTTATTGAAGTCTCATTTTAAAGTTAATTACAATATTATGTTGTATTTTTTAATAATATAACAAACATATTAATAATTGTTAATGTCTTGAAATTAATTACCATTCATCTTTAATTTCATTTTTTTAAAAAGCTATAGATTATAACAAATATTATTAGCATTTATAATCAATCCTGCTTTTTACTTTCATCTTTTTTGCAAATTTTCCTGAAATTGTAAAACAATATTTGCAAAATCTTCATTTTTTTGTCATATCATTCTGCTTTAATCTAAAAATATTTTACACTATAACAAATAATTTTTTAAAGCAATTGCTTTATTATTTATAAAATGATAAATTTGATTGGATTTGATTATAATAATAAAAAAGTGCAAAAAATTAAAATGTGGTTTTAAATGTTTTTTTAAATAAATTGCTTGGATTTAGTATGTACATAAAAATGGAGAATCGAAACAATATTGAATTCTGAATACTGAATAAGCCCTTACCTTTGTTTGTAAATATTGTTTTTGTTTACTAGATTGGGTAACAATAATGATAATCTGAGTCTATAATGTTTTTTATCTTTATTATTTTTGCTGTTTAAAATCTATATTTATTTAATCTTTTTTCCTAATAAAGTTTTTCATAAATGGATTTTACTTTCAAAAGTAACCTTTATTAGTAAAAAGATTACAAAAATTTTTGGGTACACTTACCCATTGAGAATTACAAAGTGTTCAATGTAACAAACAAGGTAAAACAATTATTGATTATATAAAGTACATATGCTTGATAATGATTATATCCATAAAAGTGTTGCTATAATGTTTATTAATGTGTATCTGAACATAAGTATCTATATATGAATCTACATGGCCCAGCCGCTGAGAAGCTATCCATCACCCCCCACCCCTGGGGCCCTGAAGCAAAGACCCAAATGCTTCAGCTGAATAGGTGGACAAGTCCAGCATTGCACCAACCATCACAACAGGCAGTGAGGTCCAAGGCTCAAGTCCATTAAACAATAAATTCTTGACCCATAGCCGAGCCATGTCAAGACCATTCTAGATACCTCTGTCTCCCAATTAACAGTCCAAATGTGCAGGGATCACATTGGGTCTACCTGCCCAGAATTGGAAAGCTAACTAAGAAAAACTAACACATAGCTAGCACAGATCTGGACTGCCCAAAACCAACCTATCAAGGGGGCTCAGCAGCCGACCAGAGAAGGAATTGTGCTGAGACTTTGACCTGGTACCATCCTGGCAGGTTTTCCAGGTAGTGGCAATAATTGTCAACAGCCTGCACCAATAAACCAGCCCCCTAATGACCGCCACCACTCCCGAGAAAGAAAAAGAGGAGTGCAGACCCATGCCCGCAAAATTATTGCAGCAAAGACTCCATAAAGTTACAAAAAATTGGTGGTGGCCCAAATCAGACCAACTGCCTTACAAATGCTCTAATTTTAAAGTTAACTAAGGAAAAAAAAATAATGAGCTCAAATCAACACTGTCCTAATAAACAATCAAACAAGGGGGTGCAGCAGCCTCTCAGGGCGAAGTTCAATGGAGGGCAGTGACTTTCACCCACCCAGCAGGTATGCCTGGGCTTGGCAATGATCACTGACTGCCCTCACAAATATATCAAGCCCCTCATACCACACCTGAAGAAAAGAATAGGAGTGCAGACCTGTGCCCACCAATGCAACAGTTGGATTTGTAGTCTGGAATCAAACCAGATTTACTTGCACATCATGAATACACACCATTTGTCCATATCACCTTGCACACTGAGGTCAATAGAGCTGAAAGTCTGTTTGTAATCATTATCAACTCCTGTGTCTGCAAATGTTCACAATACCTGTTCAATCTACCCAACTATAAAGTCCCTCGGGGTTCACCATGGTTCTTATTTGTTGATACTAATTGGATTCTGCTTCTTTGGATTGAATTCTAGGTCTTGATTAGGAATCAAGGATTCAGTTGTATAATCTGAAAGTTTGTTGTTAAAGTTTGAAATAAATAAAAGAGGATGAATCATTTGTAGCTTCAATGCCCCTGTTTAGGTCTAAAACATCATGTGTACTAATTTTGCCTTTAAATTATTGTTTTTTTGCTGAGAAATCATTTTGTTGTAATTCTGTGTTGATTTGAAAATTTTTTTTATATTTTTTGTGATGCCCCAATCACACCGGAAATGGGCTAATAACTTCTGTTGGGATCATCGGAGAAACTTGATTTTTTTGAAGGAAGATAGCTTATGTCATAATCTATAATGTTCAATTCTAAAATTGAGATTGAATTCAAATTCAAAATAATTTATTCGACCTGTTCAACACAACAATATCTTAACTTTATTCCTATGAACAATTTAAGACTAAGATTTCTTTCTTTCTTAGTTTTATGCTTAATTTTTGTATCTATAATGTTCCTTAGGCTGTTTTCTGTCTTCCCTGACTGGTTTTCAGCCATAGAAACTTGTTTGACATTATTAATATCTTATGCAAAGATAAAGTTCTTATAACTATTTTTGTTAACATTTTTATTTTCAACATTTTCAATGAGATTTCATATCCAAATGTTTTCTGATTTTATTCTATCAATAAAATTAGGAATTCTAGTGTCTCTATTCTTTTTGGAACCATTTAGTTTCATTTAAAACTATTTTTCAAAGATTTATGGGTTGTTTTCTCATCCTTGGTGTTCACCTCAAGATGTCGCTATTTCTAGGTAAATTCCTAAAAATATACCATTTCACTGGCCTTCACCCAACAAAAGAAAAAATTTTCTATGTTATAAATGCTCAAAAGTCCTCACGTTATGTTGGACGGAGGCAGTGTCAGCGGCAGAAGCCAACACAAATGAGACTTCTTTCTATGATAAAGCACAGAAAGAGTTCCCGACGGCTCCTGGTTATAGCTTTTATTTTTCTATGCTAAAAGCAAAGAGAAAGAAATGCCTTGATCGGCTGCCGTAGTAGTCAATTTTGTTCATCATTTTCTCGTAATAGTAGAATATCTATTTTCTCTGTAGTTTCGTGTGAGAGTATGTGTATTTGAAGCAGTCGTAGTTTTTTAAAATTTGATGACGTCTATTTTTTTTAATGTGTTGTAACTTACTTTACTGTTGTAAGTTTAGTAATAATGTCCTGAAGATTCCATTACGAATGGGTAACCCTCAAAAATTGCTTTTAAGGGTGCGAAATGAAAAAAAAATTAAGGATCACGCGAAAAGTACCGTTTTCGCGAGAATTCGTCCATGACCAGTTACTTTTGCTATACTGTATAATATACGCACAAACAAAAACAACCCAGTGTCTAATTATTAGGAATTACTTGTCCAAAAAAGAAAATTAGTCGGGTATTATTATTATTATTTTTTTTGTTACATTTATTATTTCAAAATAAGATTAGTTTTTATATCTACACACTAACAAAAACAACCCACTTCCTGATTAATTACTGTCTTAAAAAAAAAAAGCAAATTCAACGTGGTTTGGTTTTTTTAATGAAATATTTGAATTACGGTATTTTTTTTATATATATATATACACAAGATTTACCCCCCCCCCCAAAAAAAAAAAGAAACCCACTTTCTGATTAATTACTGTCAAAAGAAATGCAAATTAGTCGGCTATCATTTTTAAATTTAGTATTTCAATAACGGTACCCTTTTTATATAGACAGAGTTAACAAAAACAACCCACTTTCTGATTCATTACCCCCCCCAAAAAAAAAAAAGAAAACGAAAATTAGTCGGGTATCATTTTTCAATTGAATCTTTCAATGACGGTCCTTACTAATAGTAGTCGGGTATCAATTCTAAGTTGTAGTATATAAATTATGTTACTTTTGATAGATTTAGAATTACGTCTTGCTTTTTTAATAAAAATAATTGATTTTTACTCTTGACTAAAAATACCGTAACTTTAAAAAAAGACACACATAAAGTCCCCAAAAAAATATTAGAAAAAGCCCCGTAACTTTAAAGACACACACACAAATTCAAAAACAAGATAAGATTAATAAACATTTACTTATTATGTCTTGCTTTTGAATAAAAGTATTGATTTACTCTTGCAAAAAAAAAACCCCGTAACTTTAAAAAGACACACATAAAGTCCCAAAAAAAAAAGTTAGAAAAACACCGTAACTTTAAAAAGACACACACAGACTCAAAAACAAGATAAGATTAATAAACATTTACGAAAAAAATGAAAAAACTAACATCATATAATAGTATTAGTTAGTAGAATATTTTATTATAAATCTAAAAAATCAGATCCTTTTAGATCAAATCGATCATTTAGGTCGGGCCCTGGAATCGTTATATGTATATGCTTTTGATTAGCATCAACGCCATCTCTAGGCGAACACCAAGGATGAGAATACAACCGATTTATGTTACCCTAATGATTCCAAGAATTACTTAAGCTAGCACTTGCCTATTTCTAATGACAGCTGTTTGCATAAAACGGAAGGATAGGTAATTTCAATTATTCTTGAATGAAAACTGCTTTAAAATTTCTTGTAAAGATGAAAAAGCAATAAAACAAGTATTCACTTACATCTTAGTAAACTTTTCTTCTATGAATTCAAAACTAAACTATAACTTTGGTGAATAAAACTGGGAGCCTGTAACAGCGTGAACTGGAGTTCCAGGCTCCCTCTAGTGGACAAAATGGATTTTATATGTTTTTATTTATATAATATCAATTTTCTTTTTTTTTAAATTTTGTTTACTATTATCTGTAGTTGATAGTTAAAAAGCAACGACCATAATAATAATATTTTTTTCAATTCAAATCTTTTTTAAAATGTAAAAGTAATTTAGCTCTTTATCTATAAAATTTGATAATATACAGGCATAAATATTTTCAGATTAGAAGATATTAATAAAGTACTTATTGAAGCAAAAGCAAATATTTTTTATGCATTGATGACTTCCATAATGAAACCTGATTTTAAAAAAACCTAACTGAAAGTCTTTCACGCCACAAAAAATATAAAATAGTACAGTTATAATAGAAACTTTACAAATGTCATGGTATGAAACAAATGATGAACGATTGCATACAGAGTAGATAATCAACTACAAACTGCAAATGAAGCTAAAACAAAAAACACAAAGTTTCTCTAGAGTTATAGATCACATGACCCCATTCTCTTAAGCTTGTAAGATATAAACAATGAGCATTGCCAATTGCTCAACAAGCTTTGTGATAAATGTTTAGCCAGAAAAAGCATTTAAAATATCTGTCTGAAGCCACCCTATAACCTCTCTGAGGAGTGCCAAAGCACGAAACCATGGTCAGAGATTTGGGGAGGGGATTTCCTGACAGAGATATTTTAAATGCTTTCTCTGGCTAAGCATTTATCACAAAGCTTGTTGAGCAATTGGCAATGCTCATTGTTTACAAAGTTTCTATGGCTTTCAAAAGCTTCAAATAAAAGACATATTTACTATGTCCTTTAAAATGACTTCATAAATTTTTGGATTTAAAAAATATAGAACTAGATGGAATTTTAAAAATCATTAAAAAATACGATTTTTTAAAAAATGCCAAAATTAAAGGAAAAAAATCTATAAAGACCTGAAAGGATAAGAATCAGTATTGCAAATATATGTACAAAAGTTCAATAGTAAAAATCTTTAAAATAAGAAGTATTGTATATATTCATATATCAGAAACAAGTTTCTAGCTTATCTGACTATGTGAGCAATATCCAAAATAAAGCAGACAATGACGCACTTTATAGCAAAACCAGTAAATTATTACATTTTTAAAATAATATATCACTGGCTAACAATAAAAAAAAAATTACCATAGATATATATTTATAAGATTCATTATTACTTACCCACTGGTGTTGTGTCTGAAACAGTCCATCGTCGCTCTCCATTGCTTATTAAAATTGGAGGGTCAAATTCACATTTTATACCTAAAAAACAAACAAAAAAAAAACAATTTGAGTAATTCTAATATTTACATATAATTTTAAAAAATTAAGGGACACATTCAAAGATTGGACAAAATATTATCTATTTTATAGAAGTTGTGTCATAAATAACAATTTTAAATTATAATAATGGTAAATAATAAACAGTAATAATATACAAATTAAAGCAGTTGATTATGTTGTAATCATTATTAAATGAATTTATGCAGGCAAAAAGCAGATATCACATGATTCTCCAAGAACTATGATTAATCAATATTAGCAGATTGTCTATTTATTATGCAATTTTTAAATTATAAAAAATGCCCCTTTAATTCTTTTTCTATGATATACTTCTTCATGTTCCCTTATATGATTTAAATTAAAGTTATAAGATTTTTCATACTAAAAAAATATTGAAGCAACATTAAATTAATTGTTTATAGCATCTTTTATATGATTATAGAATATCTGGTGTTCATTTTTTTTTTTTGAAAGCATAATTTGATTTACCAAGCATCCATATATAATATGATAAATAATATTTTTTATTTTTTAGGGATAGAATTTTTAGAATTATTAATCTGTTTACATTTGAAGAAATATAACATGAAACATTGTATTTATTGTTAAATATTTTTTAATTTTTAACAGATAATTTAGTATATGTAGTGAAAGGAGTTAGATTCATTAATTTGATAGATAACAAGATAGTAGAGTGCAGTTTAATTGGTTACATAATTCCAGTAGAATACTTAATCTTTATATATATTCCATAGGTATAAAGTAAAATATTCTGTCGGATGTTCTAATGTGAATAGAAATCGCTACCATACATTGTGAGATGTTTGTGATATATATTAAAAAGGTTTAATATCAAACTTATGTATATTTAATTGTGAAAAAGATATTCAAACTTCAAAAACAATTGGTATAAAAAGAACATACTGCTGTTTCTGGAGAAAAAAGTCAGAGGTTTATTCCAATAAGTAACTTGAGGAACGAAGATTGTGAACAAATATACATATAATGAGAAGAGTTCATCTGACACTCTTTTCACTGATTCATTGGCTTAAGAGATTGTAGAATATAATTCATCATTGTTGTAAATTAATTTAATTCGTTAAATACTTGTTTCCAGCATAATGATTATTATGTATTTAAATTATATAATGTTGAGAAAATACATTTATGAAATAGTCATTTTCAAATTTACATAATATAAGGATATTTTACAAGACTATAGTAACTTTGATTAGTAAAAGATTCTTATAAAATGTACATGGAAGTATTAGCTGTACTAATCTAGAATAAACATTAATTAATTAACACTTTTAACCAGTAATAAATTAGTTAAATTAATTGTCCAAGCTAAATCACATGATTTAGAAATTAACAATAATACTTATCTATTTTAATATAATATATATTATAACAGAACTCAACATTGTCAAATTAAGTTTTTTTTTTAAAAAAAAAAGAATTTATCAAACAGAAGATAAGGGTTATTCATGAAAATATATTAATATGTAATAATAATGAATTAATAGCTGTTGATAACAACTAATAATTATTCCCTTTTCTTTCTTAATCTATAATCTACATTTCTTAATCTTTATTATTAACCATATGGGTGCCCTTGGTATGTGCATGGCTGGGGAGGAGGTTAAAGCTTATATATTCAGGCACACACAATATTGGATCAACTATTTATAAATCTCAATTATTTTATAAAAAGTACAAAATGAAATAATAATGTGAATTTTATCTTTTCTTTCTATAGTTGATTTTGTAAAAATCAATTATTTAAAGCAGAAATCCATAAACCTTTTTTAATAAAGGGCCAGTATAAAAAAAACTAGCATATAACAAACCAATAGATTTTTTAAAAAAGGCATTCTACATTTATTACAAAAAATTACAATAACCAAAAAGTACAATATACACATAACAATACTTGTTTTTCGTCATTAAAATCAATGAAATATTTGTTGCTATTTTGTTTTAAAAATTATTGAAATCATCAGTTTTATGCTTGAAGTACCTAATCTTAAATAATCTTGCAAATGTATTGTTCTGTAAGATATAAAATACTTTTTCTCCACACACATATATAACACAGATGCCTTTATGTATATAGTTTGTATTTACCAAACGACATAAACAAAAAAATTTTAAAAAGTAGTTTTTGATAATATATTAATAGAGCATTCTTTCAAAATAATATGTTATTATATAGTATCTTTACTTTTTAAAAAATAAAATGAACAATGAAATGTTTAATTGCAAAAAACATTCAATGTAGTAGTTACTGACAAATAAAGCCTCTCCAATTATATTGTTTTTAAATCTACATTGATTTTGGAATCTATACAATCATTTCTTCTTGAAATTATCCATTACAAATTCTCAATTAAATTATCCAATTTTTTTATAGAAACTTTGAGGTGTCTGATATGTTAAGAAAAATGTTTTATCAATTCTTTTTTGTATTATTACTAAATTTGTAACATTCATTTTATCCCTTAAGTAAAGTATTTAGCAAATTCTCTTAAATTTTATAAAACTCAGTGTTTAAAAAAGATTTTATTACACAAAGTATTTTATTATAACAAAAAAAGCATGTGTTTTTAACAGAACATAAAGAAATGTTATTAATAAATGAGATTGTGTGTGTCTAAATTATGATAAAAGATGGTGTTGCCATTTTATAATTAATGCAGATTGATAAAATTTACTAAATTTATAGATTTTAGTATGTTTTGGTTAATTTACACTTTTTTGGTCATATAACTCGATATGAGAAGGTATCCAAAAAAACAACTGAAATAATTCACTGGTAGGCGGACCCATTGTAGTCCATGCTTTTGCTGCTATATATATTTTGTGGAGAAATTTCTGAATCAATTTGACAACCAGCATCATCAAGTGATGTAGCAAATTTTTTTGTTAAGCACATCTCACATTTATCAATTTCTGTGATGGCTGAAAAGTATGATCAATGTAAAATTCTTTCTGTCAGGGAAAACAGTTGAAGACTTGAAACACATTTTAAGCAGCGATTCATGAGAAAATACAAGTTTATGAGTGGTTTAATGGAAAGTCAAATTTATCTCATCCCCCAAAAAGCATGGTGAATAAAGTTCAATGCCAATACATGTTGATTTTTTTATGCAAATAGCATTGTTCATTCAGAATTCATTTGTAATAGGCAACTGTTTAAACTACAAGTCTTAAAATGTGTGTGTGTGTGATATGATGAAATGAAAACTTCATGATTTATGGCAAAGTGGGGAGTAGTAGCTTCACCGTGACAATATACCAGCACAAAAACCTTGAATGTGAAATAATTTTTATTCAAAAAAACAGCATTACCCAACTTATTAATCCACCATATTCACCTGCTCTTACTCTGTATGACTTTTTATTCCCCGTGAATGAAAAAATATCTCAAAAAACCAATATTTTCTGGACTCGGATAAGGTAAAGAAACAAATGACAAAGACATTAAAAGGCATCACTTTGCAAGAGTTTCAAGCCTGCTCTGAAAAGCAAAAAAACATTTACACTGATACATTGCATAAAATGGACAGTACTTAAAAAAAATATTGAATTTGTAACACTTAAAAATCAATACTTTACAAAATTATGGTTTTTCTTGGGTATCCCTCATATTGATACAGCACATATTGAATGCTGATGTTTCAAAGCCCACAATTTATACAGGCCAGATAAAATCTATTGAAAGGTTGATTATGTCCCAAGGGCTGTAAATTGAGAACCCCTGATTTAAAAAATGTTTTTTTCTTATTAAACACTACCCCCTCTTTATAATTTTTAAAACACAAAAATCATACTGCAATTGTTGCTTATCTACTTAGCTACACAATCAAAACATAAGATTGGTTAATATAACATGATTGTTCTAAGCACATTTTACTTTTTGTTAAAAAAAATATATTTAAAAATTTTCATCTTAAAATTGATAATAGCTTTAAAGTTTTTACACTAAAAACTCTTTTATAATACTTGCTGAGTCATGATACTTTACCAGTAGTACTAGTAATTGAAATACAATGCTAATTATAAGGGTTTGAACTCAGACTTTCACATGACCCTATAATGTGGGCCTTGAGCATTCCATCATCAGATTTTCATTGAAATGGATGACTGAAGAGTTGTGGGGTGGAGTAGATTGAAGCATATCCATTAAAATATGAAGATTGGCTACCTTAATATAAGCTAAGCATTGATTGTATATATGTGTGATGATAATCTGGACCAACTGATGAGTGCTGGTTTAGCACAAAATATGTATATTGGTGATTATTTATCTTTTTGACATGTGTGTGATCAAGGGTGTCAGCAGTATGAGATAGTATGGATAGTTGAGGGTCATGTGAAAGTCTGAGTTCAAACCTCCTATATATTAAATATTGGAGTGCAGGTATAAAAAAGCCTGTACTGTAAAAAAAATTCATATATTATAATGTTTTAAGAAAAAGAGGAACACCAATAAAACATCCATACTAGCTGTATGCCTGTCTATTATATAAAAGAAATAATATTAGCCAATCAAGTTTACATTTAAATACACAAAGATTAAAAAAGTAAGAGAATTACAAAAAAGCTTATCAATGAAATATTTAAATAATATTTCAGCCTTAATTACAAATATAAAAGTATCAAAACAATCTTACTAAAATAAGTATTTCAATAATAGCTATCTACATCAAAAAATCATAACAGTTCAATAGACATTTTAAGAGGTCAAGGACTTACTTAAAAAGGATCTAAAAGTTATAGTGCGAGATTTCAACAAAAAGAAAAAGTTTAATTTTTGTAAAAAAAAATTCTGTAACTTAGCATGAAGTTGTGTTTGTATTATTTAAAAAATAAATTAAATGCATAAAGGAAAATATTATTATTAATTAGATTTCAGCAAAAAAGAAAAATATATAGTGTGTTTGTGTTTATGTTTGTATTCCTTAAAAATAATGACTGCAATGTATAAGGGAAGATATTATTAATGATTTTTTATTTATTTATAACATTTTGGTTTTTCTTATAAAATTTGAGTACAAAAATTCAGCGTTGGTGGTCGAGACATCAGCACAGCTGCCTTACAAGCATTTGTCCCGGGTTAGTGGGTTGGCTTCCCGGCCAATGCCATGACATATAAGAAAAAAAATTAAATATTGGAATATATGAGTTTGTATGTATAAATTAATAATTTGTATATATACACAAACTATAAGTTTATTTATTTACTTGTGCTTAAAAAATAATAAAGTAATTTCTATTACATTATGATTATTATTGGCACTAGTTTCATTATTTAAATTATTAATAATATTGTTACATAAGCATGATTCCAGACTTGCAAGTATAAAATTATTTTTATCATTTGTGTATCATTTATTATTATATTTGAATAATCCAATAAATTATCTCTACTAAAGGAATTTCTATTTGAAAATAGATTTAAGCCTGATCTCTCATCTTATTATGTGTAAATGTGCTTTCTGAATTTTCATAATCTTAACAACAAAATAGCATTTAGTTTTACTAAATTATATTTCACTCATGATATTAGTTGATATTGCTAACTGACAGAATTGGTCAAGGATAGATTATTAACTGGGAAAAATTAAAAATTACCATAATTTATGTAAATTTTACTTGCTATCTCTTAAGTAAGAGGATTCTTTTAATATTCTCATGAAAAGCCATTTAAGGATAAATTTTTCTTTATCTTTTATTCTTAGTTATATTTCTTTCAATGATACTTATTAGAGGTTAATTTTTTTTAATTTTCATTAGTTCTAGTGAAACAGAGGCAAAACTCTCCATACAATAGTGCCACTCAGTGCAAAGCAATCAATAGATACAAGAAGGTTTGTGCATAAAATCTCTAATGCCTACTTATCCAGTATTCCCAGACTAGTTTCTAGGTTGTGGTTTTCATCAGTAAAGAGCCTTGGATAAGAGAATACTGTATATGAAAGTTACAATCTAATGCAACCCTCTAGCAACTATCTTTTACCAATTTACTTATCTATAAAGCTATACAAGTGAATGAGCTTGGATTGAAAACATTATTGTGTTTCCATTTTGGATTCATAGCTAACTAAATAGGTAAAAGGTGACTGTTAGAGGGTTGCATGAGATCCTAAGATCTAGGTACAATGCTCTCATATCCAAGGTTTCTCATTGATGAAAGCCACAAACTAGAAACTAGTCTGGGAATAGTAGATGAGTGCCTATTAGTCAGAGATTTTATGTACAAACCTTCTTGCTTCCATTGATTACTCTGGCTTGCACTGCATGGTACTATTGTGTGGAGGGTTTTGCCCATGTTTTAACAGCTTGTGTAAGTATGTTAGTTTTGATTTATGATTAGAGTTATTTATGTTAGTGTCTAAATTGGGAATATATATCTTAAGAAAGATTGTCTCTTCTAGAGCCATTCTTATAGTGTACATGTATCAATAGCTTGCAATCCTAAATACATTTGTTTTGGTAATTGTCATATGATAGGTGGTGAATAGTAAAAAGAAAAGTGTCTGATCCAAGATGTAATCTTTTTTTTAAATATATATCATTGAAAGAATCTCAAAAATGTAAGAAATCAATGACAGGATGTTGATGTTAAATGACCATGGAAATTAGACAGATAGATCTGACTTTTAAAAAGGGTTAAATTATTGATGCCCAATTATCTGAATAAATGTATAATTTATTTATTAGTTCAAGGTTCAATCTCAATAATGATAACTGCATTCATTAATCCTATGTGAATGAAATTTTCTAAAGCAATTGTAGGGCAGAAGTCAATACTTTCTATGAGAAATCTACCATATTATGAATGAGTATAATCACTCAAAATTGACTTAATCAAATGAGAAATGAAGAAACATGTAAAAACTCTAGGTTCTAAAAAAATAGCATTGTGAGTTTCACAAGTAGCGATTTATTTCAAAACTTATATCTCTGATGTAGATCCTATAACATATAAACTGTGGAATAACAACCATGTGGATTAAATAAATAGAGATATTTTTTAATATAAATGCTTTTGTAATGTTCAAATGTATTTATTAAGTGCATAGATCATATGAAATTAAAGAGAAAGGATTTCATTTTTTAACATATGCACCTCACTGGTTTTTATAATAGATCAATGATACTGTATTGAGTACAGAGGAAATTCTCCAAATCCAAATATAAGATAGAGACTTTATAAAGATAAGAGTGGCCATCTTATTTTTAACCTAAATTCTGATATACATAGGCCTATCTGAATCATCTTCGTTAGAGAGAGTGAAGATGTTACTCTGTTCACTTTTATATCCACTATTTTCTTACATACAGCAACATTTATAAAATCTTTTAATCTAATGTGTGTTAATAATATGAATTAAATGCTTTTATTTACCATGTACTAAAAAGCAAAAAAAATAATTGTTACTTCAACCACAATTGGAGTTTTTAGATTTAGTTTGAAATAAAAGCATAAGGGGGAGGAGGGTCCAGAAATTAATTAAGTCAATCATTATTATAGAAAATAGAGATTGATATAATTAATTTCTGGATCCCTAAAACCCAATTGTGATTGAAGAAACAATTATTTTTTTGCTTTTTTAGTGAACAGTAAATAAAAGCATTTAATAAAAAAAAAAAATTCTCTCTATTTATTTTTAACTTTTTAGTATTGTCACAGTAAATAAAAATATAAATCTATATTATACTTTAAATTGACATGACACTTATAGTTGATATATATACATCACTAGATATTTCTGCAACAAATTATATATATATCATATTTAGAATATATACATAATTATATACCTAAAATTTGAAAATATCTTAATTAAAATTTATTAGTAATACAATTTTTGTAAGCATTTTTGAAATATAGTTTGTATATTTTCATCATCATAATTTCAACAATTATTAATCCACTGCAGGCTGAAGATCGTTCCAAATTCAAACCATTTTCTCCAATCTCTAGTTTCTCTTTTTCATATCACCTCCACATACTTTCTTATTTCATCCATTCATCTCACAAGTGATCTCTTTCTAGGTCTTTTACAATCTCTTGGAATCCAGGCTAATATTTCAAGTGTCCATCTATTATCACCTTTTCTTGCAATACATATTGTCCAGCCTAACTCCACATCAGTCTCTTAATTCTTTCGATGGTGTCAATAACATCTATTTGTATCTTAACGTATATATTTTATTTTCAATCTCTTCTTGTTACTCTTAGCATGGATTTGTCCATTTTTCTTGGAATTCTCTGAAGTCTCAGCATTGCTCTTCTGTTAAGTATTCAAGTCTCAGATTTATAAAAATGAATTACAAGAACATAAATTTCATTTGGAAAACAAAATTAAAAGAATTAATGAACATAGAAATTGGGCAGAATATGTAATCTGAATTATAGCTAAATATTTATTCGCTCTCACTTTCTAACAATAAACACATACATTTGCATATGATTGCAATATCAGTGCTGTCACTAGAAGTTACAACATCACTGCAATGGATAACCTATCATCTATTAAATTTTGACAAAATTCATAAATTGAATCTTGCTTTAATTTTTATTAATTTTTTTAACATAAATAACAAGGTACACTTTTTTTTTAAAACTTAACATCAAAATGCAGATAAAGCATCAATACCAACAATATATTTCCTCTTTCAAAACAAAACTTCAAAAACATTAAAATATAGACAAACAAATTTCCCCATTTTTAGAAATATTGCTGAGAAAAAGAATTTTTTTGAAAAATAATGGGAAATAAAGAGATGAAACATTTTTTTTTTTTTTAATAACTCTCATAAATTGTTTTTCTTAATTTTTTGATTGATCATATTATTTCAAAATTGTTTAAAAAGTTTGCTTAAAGCAAAATTAGGTGTATTATACTATGAGTTGCAAGGAAATCAAATCATATATTATTGGACTTAATTTAATAAGCTTGTATTACAAATATTATATAATGAGCATGCCAATTAAATTAAGACTTTGGTGATTTTATATTGCTAAAGCTATTAATATATGGTATATCTGAACTTAGTTCAATTCCACATAGCTATTTAAGTTAGATAACTGGATTTAAAGAAATATGAATGTCTATGTCTGAAAATTTCAGATTTTCTACTTAATAGTTAAACATTAGATAAAGTGCTGGGCTTGATCTGGTATTTTAAATCTAATGCTTGAATATCCTAGCACCTCACTGATGAAAGCCAGAGCTAGAAACCAGTCTGAGGATATAGATATTCTGAAAAGTTTGTTAAGAGCTATTGGCACACCCATTATATAAAATATATAATATATTATGAGTTATATATATACATTTGTAGATCTTTGACAATGACTACAAGAAAGTAGTTGAAATGGAAATATATGTATAATGTATTGGAATATATACATGGGTTCATGAAAATAAAAAGTTTTTAAAAAGAAAAACAGGAGAAAAACTTTATTGAATATTTTTTATGCATGAATTAAGAAGTATGTAGTATAATACATAAATATACTAAACACATTGTATGAGTTATATATATACTTATTTCAAAATGCATCCATAGAGAAAAAAGTTGGCTGATTTCTGCCCTGATATGGGTTTGCAATATGTGTAGTGTTAAAGTGAAAGATGCACTGATAAAAATAATATATATATATGAACTCTTAGGTATTCATTTATGTAAGAAATATTTGTATTATATATATTTACTTTCAAAATAATGCACAACATATAAATAATATATATGATACTCTTTTTCGAAATATATGTTTTGATCAATGAATGCAAAAAAAAAAAAATCCTAACTATTATAGAACTTTAATTTGCATATTGTTTTTATTATACAATATTACGTATTTATTTATTTATTTTCTGGTTTAATAAAGTTTGTTTTTGATATAAAAAAAAAAAAAAACATTTACTGAAAAGTTGTATATAGAATATTAAAATAATATTTCAATTAAATATTTTTTTCTCATAAATTATTGGCAAAAATCTGGTTTGAGATGAAACAAGTAATAAATCCATTTCATAATCAATGAGATGAAAAAAAATTATAGTAGGTGTTTGTGATATTTATGAATATGAAACACATCTATTTACTATATGGCATGTATAATGATCAGTATAACTTTTTTTTTTTTGCAAAATATAATAATCATCTGAATAAAAAAAAAACTTAATTCAATCCCCCTCCCCCAACTATTAACAAACGACACAATGACTCCATTTTGACTTAAAAGTAATGTTTTAAAACGAGGCTTCAACTGCAGTTTGAGCACTATCTATGTTGTGGGGAAAAAATGAAATGACAATTGAAGCTTGAAAATTTAACTATAATATTGTTTAAATCCAGATTCATATATAATTTTAAGTAATCTTTAAGAGTTTAGCTGCAGATGAAAAAATAAAAACGTAATGAATCTTTTTCTATGAAACTTACTAAGCCAAAGGATATTCTTATATTGCACTGATATGTCAATATGCCAATATTTAAAAGTTGCATGTTTTTTAAAGTTTATCCTGATCAATTGTTAATAGCGTTGGTGGTCGAGTAGTCAGCACAGCTGCCTTATAAGCAGTTGTGCCAGGCTCGGGGGGGTTTGCTTCCCGGCCGATGCTTTGACACATGGAAAAAAAAAGAGAAGGCAAATACAACTGGTAGATCTAGAAATTGTTTTGGTAATTCTTTATATAGGATGAAGAATTTTTGCATAATTAGATATATGACACATTAGAATTTAAATAATTAATTGACATTTTAAATTATAGGTATAAGTGAGTAGCTAGATTATTAATGTTAAGTAGAATTTTTTTATCATAAAAAGTTTTTTTGTTACAATTCATATTTTTTTGTTGTTGATTATAAATAGAAAAAAGATGGAAAAAAAAATTATGAATCAATATTATCCACACACTTTTCAAAATTACAAAGTAGAACGATTCTATTGAGTAATCAAAAGTAGATTTTAAAAAAAGTTTCTAAAATAACTATGTTTTTTGCTTGCTATGATTGATCGATTGACCTAATTAGCTATCTGTCTATTTATCTCTCTCTCCCCCTCTATATATATCATATACTCTAATTTTAAGCTTAAAAATTCTCCATAATGTTTCTCTTATAAAATTTAGAATATTAATTAATCTTAAGCAAAATTAATAAGAAACAACTTAAAAATAAATAAGAATTTATTTAAAACACCAAACCAGTTTTCATTCAGAAATATTACCAAATTCACCAATTTCTTCATTTTGCTGTAATATCCTATACAAATGCAATTTATCAAGCTACCTTGAGCACTTTTTAGCAAAAAACTTTTTATTGTGCATATATGCATACACAATCTTATGTTTCGACTGTCCTGTAGTCTTCTTCAGAGCTATGATATAATGAACAAAATAAAATACATAACTATATAAATAATACTCTAAAAATAATAATAATAAAAATTAAATTTAAAAAATAAATAAATTTTAAAAAAAAATTTTTTTTAAAAATTCATTTATTTTTATTTATTATTATTATTTTTTTAAATTTATTTATTTATTTTATTTTACTTTATTATTTTATTGTTTACATTTTTTATAGAAGACTGCAGGACAAGTGAAATATAAGATTGTATATGCATATATGTATAATAAAAAATTTTTTGCTAAAAAGTGTTCAAAGTAGAGTTGATAAATTGTCAGTTTTCATTTATTATAGGAATTTTATCAATATGTTCCCTTTTTATAATCACCCAACAAATTATTCTATAGTAACTTCGACCAATGGACATCATTTAAATTATAATAAAAATATTTAAATATATGTTATTATTAATCAATTTTCCAGTTTAAAAATTAAAATATACAAAAAATAATATTTCAAAGTTTCCAATCATCTAATAGTGACTATTTTCCACCTCAAAGTACTGATCTTTAATCATATTTAGAAAAATATAAACAAACATATAAATATAATTAAAAGTTCAGATATAATCAAGTGAAAAATGGTCATTATTAGATGATTGAAAATTTTAAAAGTGTAATTAAAATACTATTTTTTGTAAATTTGATTTTTACACTGAACATTAGATAGTAAAATGTTTATATTTGTTAATTAATTTTTAAGATTATACATATATATACTATAACCTATAAAAATGAACGAATAATGAATTACTATACCAAAAACTAATAAAGTCACAATCAGCAAATAACATAATTTGACTCAAGCAATAAGATGATATAGGCTAAACTCAGGGTTCTCATAATATAATAAAAAGAGCCATATGGGTGAGAATAACACTAAAGATTATCAGTATAATAATTAAAATTTAGTAAATGAGGACAATTCTCTCTTACAAATTACAGAGATACTCTTAGTACTGAAAACATATATCATAGAATAATTAGTTATAGTAGATTCTTTCTCATAATATTTTTTTAATAATACTCATCCAATAATCACACATCTAACAACCATTATTCTCAATATTTCATTGCAATTATCAGACCCACATTTCAAAATTTTCTAATAAGAAATTATATGTTTTTTATATTTTTTGTGTCAATTTGTCTATTAAAATGATTTCTTTAACAAAACAATTTCTTTATTATTCAATTACATTATATCAAAATTTCAGGGTTCTTTAATTAAATAAATATTAAAAATTTACTATTTTCTTTCATTAATGTAATTCTAGTAATAATATGAGGAGACATATTCTTACCCATAAGATAATCTCTACCCAACTGACAATAATAATATATTATAGTTAAAATAAAATATATGAGAAACTCTTAATTTGGAATAAAAAGAATATATACCAGGATTTTATTCAGACATAATGAATAGGTAAGGGATTTTATGGCCATTCAGGATATTCTGCTAATAATGATGATATTGAAACTATATGACATATTTGACAATAAAAATATTTATTTTACCAATAAGGATATTTAAATAAATAACAACTTTAGAAATCTACAATCTTTCAAGCAAGCTGTTCAGATATTATGCTATACAGTTCATTGCTTAGGAGAAATACTTTTAAATAGTTTATGGAGTATAATAATAAATAATTTTACAAATTAAATGATAAATGACCAGTGTTAACTTTGTCTGACTGATAAAAGCTTTTTTAGCATGAGCATCATCACAAGAAGTTCTACATTTTACACAACAGTCACATTATTATATTATCCCAACAATGAGTATATTCAAACACTAAGGATGTCTTACCAATCCAGCAATGAAATAAATGCTAGAAGTGATGTATATTATTTATTGAGGTCCAAAAATACAATTTTAATTTATAAATAAACATTTATCAGTTTTACACCCTGCAATATTGGCAAAGTAATGCAAAAACAGACCTACACATCAAGAACATTTCTAACTTATACTCAGAATATTCAAGAATGCAACAGAAGAAAAGATAATATTGTTCATATCAAATAAGAATATCAATTGCCAAAAATAATAAGTCATGGTGGTATACCACACATGGTTCCATACAAAGTATATATAATACATCTGTAATATGACAATGAACTTAAATGATGGCATAAACTCAAAGTGAGTACCTACATTTTGAGAGCAAAAAAATATGCTAGGACTTTGTCTCTGAACATAAGAAAAATGAGAATGAACCATCAAAAATATTAGAAACAATAAGATAACCTTAAGTAAAGCATTTATACTAGATATGAAATATGAAAATATAACTCATGGAATATACTATAATAAGAGAGACACAACTAAATCTTTTTATAAAAATATGCATTAGAAAAATAAATATTCACAAAAGAGATACAACTACAATCTTTTGGATAATATAATGGCAACATAAGCATGTACAATAAAACAAGAGAGAGATGTTACAATCTCCTAAATAAATATAATAATTGATGCATAAAACCATTAATAAAAATTATTTGCCAAATTTGACATATGGCTTGAAAGAAGCAATAAGAATATACAAGATCTTCACTGGTTCTGCATAAACTCATACATTCAAATAAATAAATAAATTACTCATGATAGGAGACAAACAACACTTTAAAAGTATATATCAAAAAACTATAAATACTCTGTAAACTTCTGAATATTATAGGTTACAAATAATGCATAAAAATATATCAGACAAAAATGCCAAATATAAATAAATAAAATACATAGTAAATTACAATAGCATAAAATTATGATTTAAAATTATACTCAGTTTACTAAAATTAAATAATTATTATGTCCTTCATCCTGGAGGTTCTACCATTCAACAGGATACAGTTCTGCAATTACCATTCTACAAACAAATTTTCTCCTAATGTTGAAAATACAGCAAATTTAAAATTATATGTATAGCATACAAAATCTTCCCTATAAGCAACAGATTTTCTGGTAAGCATGCATATAGAAATATATCCATACCCGTTTAATTTTTTATGGAAGAATATTTAAATATGATGCTGGCAATTTCTAGTATAATACAATATTAGCTTTTCATTAACTCATGAAAAATATATAATTTAATAACAAGATATGGGAGTATATATTCTTTGGATAATTCAGGTTTCATTATAGGCAGATATTTTAAAATTCATAATCATAATGAGGATAATAATAAGGCATGTAATAGAGCAGTTTTGTAATAAAAAGTTAATTGCATAATAAACTTGAAAATTAATTTACTTAAAAACATTTTATACTTCTTCTATAACACATATGACTTTTCCAATTGTTTGGTATAATCCACAATTAAATGACAATAATAAAAACTTTTATGATCACATTTCATTATAATGACAGAATATTAAAATAGTCCAACAATAATTTTTAAATGACAGAGAAAGTTAATAATTTTCACTTCACAGACTTGGGAGATATTTTTCCTGCCTCTAACCTGTATTAGTTATACTAAAAGTTTTGCAAGTGAATGCTTTCATTCATCCACTAAGATAGCAAATAAATAATTAAAATGTTTGTCATCTCACAACTAATAAGTAGGTTCTGCCATTCAGAATTTTATTAGTTCATTCATTAAAATATTCCAAAGAAAACCACTGTTTAAAAGTAAGACAATATTGAAATGAATATATTTATAAGTAGATGTTGCTGAAGAATAAACATTTTAAAGTCTTTTAATAAATTTCTTACTCTTTTCAGCATTTTGAATAATTAAGAAAAATCATTTTAAAATACTAAGTTGTTATAAAATATTGCATAAGCATAAAGTCTTTAACCATATTATATTATACCATAAAGAATATTGAAACAATAATAAAGTTTATTGTAAATAAAATATTGGTAATCAATAAGTTTTTACATAAATGTGGAGATCCAAAGAAAATTCCCTTAAAGTACTAATTCTGCATAAAAATAACTCAATAATTGTTGAAGAATAATCATTCAAACTTTCAACATGTTTTATAGCGATGTAGATTTCAGATTTCCTAATAAACTTTAGTTTAAGACTTAGAAACTGGATTAAAACTTATTTAAAGATACATATATTATTTTAACAAAATAAAATTGCTTAAAAATAATTTGCAAGTAGATAATTAATTAAAAAAATAATAATAATAGTAAGCAAGTGTGTGAAGTCTTCCTCTTTTATATTCATCATTTACTGACATTTTAGATCACCTCTCTTAAAGTTTAAAGATGGATTTGGTATCCTGAAAAACAAGGATAAAAATAACCTCATTTACACATCATCTACACTTTTGATTAAAAATATTAAATAGTAAAACAATTCTTTGTGAAACTAAAATTATTACAATAAAATACATATTGTCTAATAAATTACACTCTTTTAAAGTAAAACATTAATTTACATTAGTCTTTTAAATAGTGTATTACTTATTTAAACATATATGAAGTTCTCCAGAATACTTTTCATTGTTTTAATTAAAAAATATATAAGAACAATTAACTATTACAACAAGGAAGTGAAAACTAAAAGTTTAAATGCAAAAACACTCATGTACATTCTCTGTTTTTCATTTTTTGAAAGCTAATAACTTTTAATAATAATAATTTAACTCATTATCTTCTTTTAATTAACATGAATCAACTTTATTTTTACTGATTTAATCTTATCACAATTAGTATTAAGAAAAATATACTTTCATTAACAAATGACTTAAATGAAAATGTCTTTTATAAGCAAGTAAATTAAATATTAATACTTAACATTAAAGATTTAATTTCAATTATTTTTAAAATTTAATTCAAATATTGAATTTTAATATATTAAAAGATATATTAAACTAATTTTAGCTTTTAGTAGCTTTACTATTAACTTATTATTGTAGAGGGTAAAATATATATAATTGAAGGAATTGGAAGACATTTATTAACAACAGATGGGTTTAAATCCCTACAAATTAAAATGGCTTTTAAATATAATTAAGATTTATAAAAGTTCTCAAAAATAAATTAAATGATAAATTAATATTTAACTATCAAGGCCTGATAAATTAGCTTGTAGTAAAAATTAACTTATTGAATTTTTTTTTATATACTTAAACAATTAGATGATTATAACTTAAGCTTTACTGATAAAGCTAGAGATTACAATACATATACTGAGATAAATTGCTTATCTCAGTTTAGAATTTATATTTAAAAATAGAAATATTTGCAAAACATATATGATAAAGGTATGTGCTTATAAACAAATTAAATCAATTTTAAGTTTAGTTTATCTCATCAATAAAGGAAATTCTGTAAAAACTGATTTATTTTATATTAAGCTTTGTTTCATGTTTTACAAATATTTTAAAAATGTCAATTCAACATATTTTTAAGGATTGAAATAGATAATTGTTGTGCAATTAACATCTTTTTAATCTAAAGAATTTTGTAAATATGAGTGATTAGAAATAATTACTGGTTTGGTTAATTATATCAAAAAAAATTTTTTTGCAAAATTTAAAAATAGTACAAATAAGCAGATTCAGAAAATAATTTTGACATTGATCTTTGCTTGATGGCTGGCTGTGCTCATCATTTACCAGGAATATCTTTTGTTGCTAACATTAAATATAATGAATCTCTAAAGCTTAGTAAGCATATGCTGCTAAAAAACTGCCAAAAGAACTTCATTCTTGAGCATGAAGCCCATAACCATTGACATGTGTGTAGAATTCCAATTGCTTAATTAAACCCAATGCTCTGCCAACCAGCTTTACATATATTAAAATGCAGCTAAAACAAACATGCTCCTCAACAGTGCAAATTTCATACCAACTCTAAATTAAAATGTAAATCCTGATTGTGATTAATATTGGAAAACCATCACCAGAAAATATTTCACTAGTGAACTATCAAAGATCTCTTTTTTCATCACAACAATGAACAAAAGTGCATACACAAATGTGATTTTACTTTTATAGAGATATAATCTTCTCTTAGCCATATTATGGATTTAAGATAACCCGTTGGTTTACTTAAATATGATTTAATAAACTTTTAAAACTCTAGTTACCATAATCCAGCAAAATTTAGAGATATCAATCAATTAATAATTTTATATTTTATATGTTTATTTATCATTCATGTTAGCTTAGTTTAATGCTTAGATTTATAAGACTTGGATTGCTATATTGTGGTATGCTTTTGAATATATTTTTAAAGATATTGAAATTTGTTTTATCTTTGACAACATTCTATTAAAATTTAATTATATATATTAGTCTACATCTTTAAGTATTTGAGATAGAGGAAAAATCAGGTTTTGTTTCTTAATTTTTTTCCTTCTCCTACTAAAGAGTTTTAAATGATGAATATAATTTAGTCAACATTTACTTTAAATAAATGTCAAATCAATCTTTCTCTGAGAGTTAATTTGTTTTAAAATAATATAAGAACGATTTAATTTTTTAATAGTTAAATAGTTTAACAAAAGTTGTCTCTGAAGCTATTCAAAAATCATTTAACCAATGTATTTTAAAATTAATGGAAGTCATGATACGTACATCTAACATGATGTGCACGGATATATGTAAATAGTTCAGTGTGTCCTATTTATTTTGTTTGTTCCACATATACATATAAAATTAATAATTGGTATATATATTTTTGGAATTTGTATAGTGATTCAATAGATGTTTTATCCATTGCACTTGAATTCTCTATATAATAATTTAATATATCAAGCACAGAGTTCTTTTCAAAATAGTTCATAAATATCCAAAATAGAAATAAAACACACTAACTCCTTTTTAAAACTTGTTTTTATATGACTATACTCATGTAAAAAAAATATTAAAAAAATCCAACGTTTCGACTATTTTATATAGTCTTTTTCAAGGCACACTAAAATAAAATAAAATATATATATATAACAAATAACACATATTCCATAAAAATAAATAAATAAATAAATAAATAAAAATTACAAAATATATTCATAACCAAAAATTTACCTTATCTCACTCCCCTTTCCTATTACCAACAAACACAACTCAAAGAGAAACAATTTCCTTTTATTAAAAATAAATAAATCTATATATATCCTTTAAAACATTTAATTAAAAACCTATTATTTTCTTTTCTGTTTATCTATTAACATCCTATTTAATTCTGGTTTTATTTCATTAATGAATACACTTTCTTTTATCATCCTTTCATTATATGACTTAATACATTTCAAAGGCTTTATATCAAAATCCCCATGCTTAAATTTATTCATGTGAATGTAAACAGCAGAATTGGGGAATGAGATAAGGTAGATTTTTGGTTATGAATATATTTTGTAATTTTTTATTTTTTTAGTGTTTATTTATTTTTATGGAATATGTGTTGTTATATATATATATATTTTATTTTATTTTAGTGTGCCTTGAAAAAGACTATATAAAATAGTCGAAACGGACTTTTTTATTTTTTTTACATGAGTATAGTCATATAAAAACAAGTTTTAAAAAGGAGTTAGTGTGTTTTAATTCTATATATGTTTACTTGTCTCCCTGTAATATATAATTTCTCACTTGAGTCACTCATGGATGACTGACTTTGCTCTAGGTTTAGAGACACTTTTCTCCATGAATTTGACCTAACTTTGTATTCCAAGTTATTAGGGGGTTATTTAATATGTTGTTTGATTTTTTATATAGCATGGGTCTGATTTTGTAGTAGCCTGCACATTGTGAGCCTTTACAATTAATTTAAGCTATTTTGACATTGCTTGTTCTTTAATGTAAATTTATAGAGTCAATGTTTATATATTAACTTAGCTAACATATATCTAACAGAATCAAATAAACAATAGTTATTTAATGATAGTCTTCAGAGATGATACTGAATTATTAATGCAAGACTTTGTGAGTGCTCTAAGGTTATCTGATATCAAATGCAATAAATGCTAACATAATAAATGATAATTTTAATTTATTGAAATTGAGACAAATATAAACAAGTATCATAAAACTAAATCAACTAATATCTTTCTTAGCTGATTTAGTTTTGCACTTTTGTTTACATTAATCTGCATTTCCATATGCTTAACATCTTTGCAGTCTATTTTATGTTTGTTTCGCAGGTAGTGCTGCTAAAATAATCTAATATTAAGTGATATCAATGAGTTTTATTTTCTATGTATGAATTTCAGATAGTGATATGCAATTGGTTTATATATATATTTTTAATGTATTACAATGTGAATGATGCCTCCTATTTAAAGTTGCTTTAGAATAGTTTGTTGTATAAAAAGGAGATAGCATAAAAACTGATTTATTGTTTTAAATAAGTTTGTTTTTTAAGTTATTACCAATTTTGCTTAAGATTGTTAAATGTTATATATATATGTACAAATATTTATTTGTGTCATGGTTTAACAGAATAAATGAGTGAAAGACTTGAACAATTTCATGATTGAAACTCAGTGTATTACTTCTGGTGTTTTAATATCATGTGACCTCATAGCATTTAGTATTTGATTATATTATATTTATAAAACAATTATAAAATCAGTTTCTTGGGAGGTCAAATAATATGTGGACACTAGAGTGACAATCAGAGCATAACAGTTTTATTTAAGTTACCACAGTAGGGAACATCCAGTTTTCAATCACACTATTACATTAAAGTATGAAGTAAATGTACACATGTAACACAATATACATGTAAATATATTACTTTCTTTTTGACTTACTTCTGTATTATGATGAAACAAAAGTAGAATACAAAGTATAATAATTCTTTTAATGCCAGAATATTTGTAAGACTTCCAAGTAAAAATGTCACAAGTTCACCTTTTCTAACGATTGTTTTACATTTCTAAAGATTAAATATAGACTTTTGAAAATAATTTCTGGAAAACTATACCAACTAATTCTTTAAGTAAACAGTTTTTAAACTCTATATATTATATCTTAATTGACAGAAAATACGTTTTTTTTAAATAATTATGTAAATCAAATGACAAGGTGAGTTCAAACCTAATAATTTTAGTAACATTGTTTTTTTTTATTTCATTCACTTACTGTATTTTAAATATAAATCAATTATTACTGAAATTTAGTCTAAAAAAATTGGAATCATTTATCAATAATTTTCATTACAAAGGTTCTATGTATTCTGTGAAGTCATTTTATAAAATACATAGAGACTTATAATTATGTTGGACTATTTCTTCATTTACAGTCAGGTATTGCTGACCTGATTAGTGACAGTACTAGCATGGGAATCGAACCTGGACCCTTAGATTCTTGAATATTGAATTTTAAGGTAACACACCTGAAGAAGAGGGGAGAATAATACCTCTCGAAACATTGTGCATATACTAACCTGATGTGCTATTACTAACAGTTGAATGTATATGGAATTTTATATAAAGTTAAATTTTTCTAAAAACATTCAATACTCATATTAAATGATGGAAATAGTCTAAATAATAAATACAACTAAAACACCATCATCACAAATCCTCAGGAAAACAGCTGTTAAATGTACAAAAAGTTTTGCTAATTGCTCAACAAGCTATGAGATAAATGCTTAGTGAGATAAAGCATTTAAAATATATTTATCTGAAAACCATCACCCCATCCGCTGACCAATGGTTTCATGCTTTTGGCACTTCTCAGAGAGGCACAACAGTAGATCTAGTGTCTGAAACTATCTTAGCACCTCTCTGAGAAGTACCAAAAGCATGGAACAATTTGTCAGGGGATGGGGGATGGTTTTCAGATAGAGATATTTTAAATGATTTCTCTTGCTAAGTATTTATCTCAAAGCTTATTGAGCAATTAGCAAAGCTCTTTATTTATTACCTGCAAGCTTAAAAAAGAAATGGAGTCATGTGATATATGACTATTTTTTATTTTATTTTTTAACTGTTAAATGTGTTTAGAAAAAATTAAACTTTGCTTAAATTTTTGATAAACAATCAGCAATTAGTAATAGCACACAGATTATTATATAACACAACATTTACAGTGGTATTATTCTCCTTCCTTCTTCAGATGTTGAATAGAAGATCACTTTAAATTCAGTATTTAACAAATCTAAAAGTTCAAGATTAGATTCTTATGCTAGCACATTCATTGGTCTGGCAGGCATAAGAGGAAAAAAAGAGGATATTAATATCACTTTAAACAATATGTTATATACTAACCTGTCTGCTATTACTAATAGTTAAATGTATTTGAAAAGTTTATATAAAGTTTGACTTTTTCCAAAGACATTCAACAACTAATTCTAGATGTTGGACATAATCCAATCTACAATTACAAATAAATGTTAATTATTAACATAAACTTACAAACAAACACTAACAGAATCTGTCTCTCATATAAAACCATGCATAAAATCCCTGTCTAGTGCCTACTCATCCAATATCCCCAGAGTAGTTTCTGGCTTGTGGCCTTCGTCAGTGAGGAGCCTTGGATCTGAGAGCACTGCACCCAGATCTTAGGATCTAATGCAACCCTCCAGCAGCCACCTTTTATCTCTACTTAACTACACAAGCCAGAAACTAATCTGGGGATATTGGATGAGTAGGCACTAGATAGGGATTTTATGCACAAGCCTTCTGGCATCCATTGATTACTCTGGTTGGAACAGGGTGGCACTACTGTATGGAGAGTTTTGCCTTGGTTAATAACAAGTATGTGCTAGTATAAGAGATAGTGATCATGTGATGTTTAGTCTTTTAATATTTCTTTACTTTACATGTTCTATCCAGTAAGTATGTACATTTGTAATAATAGATTCAACAGCATCACATCTAATAAGGTGAAGAACACAAGAATTGACTTTATAATCTTGTATAGTATTTGTAGAAGTTTATAGAACATTTTAAAATATTTTTGTCCTATATCTCTATGTCGATAAAAATTTTATGTGTTATTACCATATGAGAAATTTTGTACATTCAATTTTAAAAATGATCCATTATCATAGAAAAATTATAATTTTGAAAAGAATTAACTTTTTTGTTTAATAAAATATGTCTCAAACCTGAACTATGCTATTTTATCACTGCTTCTTAAAAAAAAAAAAGAGATGTTACTAAACTGTGAAGTAATTTTGAATACACCTGGGTCTCATTTTATGTGGTAAATAGGTTCCTCAAAAAACATGCATAAAAGAAATCGCACAAAAATAGACTTAACTTACCTTGAAAAATGGGGGATACGTACTGTAATTTTCCAAAAATCGCATAAAAGCAAAACAATAACGTAAAATTACTTTAAAATTCGCATAAAAAAAAATAACAAAATAAAATATGACTAATAAAAAATTTCAAATTTGAAAAAAATTGATACAAGACAAACTTTTTTTACTTTCTTTATTAACTACAGTATTTAATTTTATTCAAAACAATATATTTTTATGCGTAATTTACATTTTTTTCATATATGTACGGTATTTTAATCATTATCGCTATTTGAGACATCAGATTCATCATGATGTGATGTGATGTACTGTAGCTTCTCCTTAAACGAAGTCAAGAGGAAATGCAACTAAAATGTTTTCCAATTGCTGTTGATCCTTCCCATATTGCTAAGTGATCTAAAATTGAAATTTTTGTTTCCAAAGAAATTCATTTTCTTGAATGTATTTTCCTCTCCATTAGGGTAAACTAAAAGTTTAAAATAAAAATAAGAACTTAGACTTACAATAATAAAAAGACACTGACTCACCACTGTTGGGCAAAATTTAATTAAAACTAACAATTAAAAATTAAATTCTTATTTTTGTCTTTAATTTTTTACTTTTCAATTCCGTTTAAAAATGAAATTTCATTGTTTCACGACCACATTAATTTCAGATCACATTACATAATTTTTAAATTGTTAATTACAATTAAAAATCAGATTTTAATTTTTAATTGTCAAATTTAATTGTGCCCAACGCTGTTACTCATCTTTTAAAAATAAGCTTGCAGACACTAAATGATTAATTGATTACGTACTCTTTTTTTAAAAAGCAAAAATAGAATGTGATTTAAAATGCAAAAACAATAACATGCATAGTATAGACATCTATAATGTTTGAACAGATTTACATTATAGTCTTGTAAAATTTATTACTTGCAGACACTAAATGATTAATTGATTACGTACTCTTTTTTAAAAAAAGCAAAAATAGAAATGATTTAAAATGCAAAAACAACATATACATAGTATAGGCATCTATAATGTTTGACCAGATTTACATTATAATCTTGTAAAATTTAATGTGTGTATATAAAATGGGGAAATTCTGATTTTAAGTGAATTATGAACTTCTTTATTGCATAAAATATATTACAATACTATTATAAAGTGCTGAAAATATTGAAATTATTAGATGGAAGGCGAACTCCGATAATGCGCTATTACTTTAAATATGACATGAGTGCGCGAAATTTATAATATTTAAAGTAATAGCACATTATCGGAGCTCATCTTCTGATCTAATAATTTTTATCACATAAAAGAAAACCGTATACAAAGATATTAAGAAGAAACATGAATCGCATAACTTCAAAATTGCATTAAATAAATCCGCATAAAATGAGACCCGGGTGTACTATGAACAGCCATGATAATGACCAGATTATCTATTTTTAATCTTTATCACATAAATGATCTTTCTCTGTTTATACAAGAAAATTCTAAGGAATATTTAATATAATAAAGTATTAAAAAAAAGAAATTTAGATTTAGCACTGATGTTGAAGTAATGGGAGTCTTTGCTTTAATTTGACTTTTCAGTAGTTAACTGAAGCAAAAGATATATGTGACCTTTCTCTGTCTTTACACATAAAAAACTTAAAAGAATGTTTGATATATGCATATACAATTGCTAACAAAATATTAATTTTTAAAAAAAAAAGATTTGAATCCAATACAGGTAATGAAGAGATGGAGATGTTTATATTTATTTGAGATTTCAGTAGATAACTGAAGCAGAAGCTTCATTAATAAATAATTATATTACTTATACTTAGCTTCATAGATGATATGTTGTTTTACACTAGATATTTATACTACATTACATGAATATGTATTACATAAGAATTACCAAAATCACACTTTTCTATATGTTTGCCGTAACGTAGGTGTATGTACAAATAAAGAGTTTTTCTAAAAAGTGTTTGAAGTTTGGATAAATTGTATTACATAAGAATTTAATATTTTTACTATATTTCCAATTTATCCAAACCATTTTGAACACTTTTTAGCAAAAATTTTTTATTGTACATATATACATATACATATACATTTCGACTGTTTTGCAGTCTTCTTCAGAGCTATGATATAATGAACAAAATAAAATATATAACTATATAAATATTTTATTTTGTTCATTATTGTATTTTATTTTATTTTGTTCATTATATCATATCTCTTCAGGGCATTTGAAATGTAGGTATATGTGTATATATGTACAATAAAAGATTTTTGCTAAAAAGTGTTCAAAGTGGTTTGGATAAATTAAATTTATATAAGATATTACAGCAAAAAGAAAGGAACCGGTGATTTTAGTAATTTTACTCTATTTACCATTTATTCTTAAATAGTGAACAAACGAAAATACTATTACAACAAAAAACAGGTAATGTGAAAATGTTTAAAATATAATGCTGAACTGATTTTAAAAATTGAGACTTGAGACACAATATAGCTCATAAAAAGGAGGCATCATTTAAAACTATTATAACCTTTTAATAAATTACTGATTGCAATTTGGAATAGTATTTCAAATTTCATTTTCTACATGGTAACAATATATATTGTTTATGTCACATATATTATAGAGATCTCACATATAATATATGCTATTATTACTGATTTATAATACAAATTTTTATATTGTTACAATCGCTGCCTGAAATTAAATCCTTTTTTTCATTTTTAGTTTTTAAAAATTATAATGTATTTGAAGATATTAATTTAACAACAACAACAACAACAAAAAAAACAGATTAAATTTAAGCATATAGCATTATTAATTTTTGAAAATCCATGGATTCTAAAATATAATTATAAAATGAAAGAATGATTAAGCTATGATTAGAACTATATAGTTACAGAAAACTATTTGGACTTTACATAAAGTGCACTTGATAATATGTGAAAAAAGAAACAATGCCTGAGTGGCTCACTTGAGTGATCAATGTTTCAAAATTCTGCATATTTTTTGCTATAAGGTATTCCAGATTAATATATTGAGTGATACACATTATTCTATCTATATATGTCTTAATTCTTAACTCAAGATTGATAAAGAAAACTCTAAATATATCAGAGATTAGATATTAATAGTGTTATTAATAGCTAGGTTCTATGATTTACATGTAATAATTGATAACATATTTAATAAATTATGTACTAGCATATAAAAGCGATTTACCCCTGACAAAGAAGCTGCAAAAACCAAAAACAATTAAATGGGCTGAGCGCAATCAAGGTTTTCCCTCATATTTATGGCCAACATAAATAATAAATCATTTATGTAGTATTGTTAACTAATAAAATATGCAAATGTAAATGCAAATTAGTTTGTCCATTTTTTCGAGATAGAAAAGCACGTGTTGCGTCTATTGATGGAATTGTTGTCACTGATAATAAAATACGCCTCCTTGACTTTTCTTTTGCAGTCTTTGGCTTCAGAGCATACTATTTTGGGGTTGCCTGGTTCAAACACATGTCCAGCCTGCTTCTCATGTTCCAAGAATATTGAAAAGCTATCGTTCCTTTTTGCTATTCTGTAAGTATAAATGTGTTGAGCAGCTCTGTTATAAACCAAACTATAGGAATAACAATATTAATAAGTAAAATAATAATAAACTATAGGAAATGTTTTTTATTACTCTTCAATAATGCATTATGTATTAAAATGATTTGAATATCTTCTCTCTTTAAATTATATAATCTGGACAAACGTGGATTCTATATAAAAATAAATGAGAAACTGGTGCATTACAATTTTGTCTTTATTTACAGACTCCCATATACACACCTTCATATATATATATACACACGTGTGTGTGTTGTAGAATACTCGTGTTTAAATATATGATATTCGAGATTAAGACTTACATAATTGTACCATAAACATTTTAAAATACTCTCTAACCTAACATAAGACAGTAACTAACAAGATTAGAGCAGCCATCTACTTTTTGTATCTCATTTATCAATATAGAAATTTCCATAAAACACTTTGGTTGAAAACATTGAATGTTTAAATCAATTGAACAATTTATTTAAATATGTTTCCAATTTCTTTCTTTCAATAGATAAGTCTGAGTGTTTTGTTAGTTTAAACATTTTTTTAATTATTGTCTTATACTAAGTTAGAGAATATTTTAAAATATATATTATACAGTGATATGTGTTTTCATCTTGAATATTATATATATTAAAACACTAGAGGTATTCTATTACATATTTTCTTTTGTTTAAATCATTGTTGACAAGGTTTAAACTGAGAAAAATCTCAGGCTTGTTGACTATTGAAAAAAAAAAATTGAAACATATTTAGATACATTGTGTGATTGATTTAAATATTCAATCTTTTTAACCAAAGTGTTTTAGACAAACCTCTATATTAATAAATGAGGCACAAGAATAATGGCTGTTCTATTCTTGTTATTTATTTGTCTTATGCTAGATTAGAGAATATTTTAAAATATTTATTGTACAATGATATAAATTTTAATCTCAAATATTATATGTGTATTCACTCCTATTATTCATATAAAATAATCAAATAATATTACACTCCAGAAAAATTAACAAATACAAATTATATTTATATAACTTTACATATACATAAGAATTTATGCTTATATTTTAAGATAAATATTGGCAGATTTTAAACTTACTATAAAAATAAACAGGCCTTTTTGTAAATAGCCCTATAGGACAATGGCCTTCCAATATTCACTATAAAAGAACAGTGAAAGAAAAGACAGTACTCATCATGGTTTCCCAATTTTGGATGTTTCTTTATTTTTGTTTCATCCTTTAAGAAATTGAGATATCCATTTACTGACCAATGCTGTATAGTTATCTGGTTTGACTACGAGCTAGTTATCTAAAAAAAAAATGACGTTTTTTTATTGGTAAAATTAATATAATACATTGTTTTGCTTTTTTGCATTATTTTTTTGTAAACCAATAAAATGGCTTTATAAAAATACAAAAAAGGGAAATGATAAATTATGTAAAAATTAATGTTTGAGAAAAATTTGGAGGCCAGAGTGACTTAAGGTCAACATGGGCATGACAATAATATTGGCATCAACAGGAGATGTTCCACCAACCAGATTTACAATGGGATGTATGGCTGAAGATTTGGAGAGTGGAGTAGATTGAAGTCTGTCCATTAAAGTTTGAAGATTTGCTATCTTAATATAAACCAAGCACTGATTATATATACATGGGATATGATGATCTGGACCAACTGATGAGTGCTGGTTCAGCACAAAATATGTATAGTGGAGATCATTTATTTTTTATGTATGTGTGGATTGTATCAGTTGTATGAGATAGAGTGAATAGTTGAAAGGAGCTTGAAAGTCTGTGTTCAAATCCTGTATATAATTACATAACTTCAGGTATATAAATTATATTTAGATTTAATCAGAAATTACTAAAAAAAAATTCAAAGCCTTTTTGAAAAGAATTTCATTCAGATTGAATTTGAACCTCATGTTATAGGCAAGCAAATAAGCTGCTTCTGCACCTTGAGACTCTTCTACCTGATATTATAATTCATTATTATAATCTAAATAGTTTTAATTTATAATAAATGAATTCCATTATTTAAAACAGAGTTGTTCAATCTTTTGATACCTCTGGGTCATATTAGAAAAAGAAGTTATCTTGGGTCACACATTAATACATAAACATGACCAAAAGCTCATAAACCAAGAAAAGGCTGTTTACATAATTTTCATGATATCCATCATCACAGATAAACAAAAAAAGTCCTCATATATCAATCCTAATTGTGTAGCAGCTTGTTCAGAGAATCATTTAAATCATCAAACAGATTCCAAGTTTGTGACAACTAGTATCTAAATAATAAGACATACTTGAAATATTTATAAATCTAATGGGATATTTGTCTAATGCATCAATATCTAATTTAATGGAAAGAGATGCTGTTCTCAGTGAGTTTTCATTGAACCACTAAACATTACATGATCAATATTCTTAATGCTTACACAAGCTGTTTACACAAAATCTAAACTCTCCATACAGTAGCATCATTCAGTGCAAGACAGAGTACTCAATGGATGCTTATGCATAAAATCCCTACCAAGTGCCTACTCATCCAATATCCCCAGATCAGTTTCTAGTTTGCAGCTTTCCTCAGTGAGGAGCCTTGGATATGAGAGCACTGTACCTAGATCTTAGGATCTGGCTTGCACTAAGTGGTGTTACTGTATGGAAAGTTTAGCCTCTGTGTAAACATAAAGAATGATAATCATGTGATGTTTAGTGGTTTAATACCAATCCTGCCAATAGGACATAGTGACTGTAGTTATTAAAGAACCAAAAACACCAAAAAGTATGAAGGCTGAACTGAGTTCAGATTCCTATGACTATACAAGTTAATGAGCTTGAATTGAAAACATTATTTGGACTCAAAGCTTTATAGTTAACTAATCAGGCAAAAGGTAGCTGCTGGAGGATTGTATTAGATCCTAAGATCTAGGTGCAGCACTCTCAGATCCAAGGCTTCTCACTGATGAAAGCCACAAGCTAGAAACTAGTCTGGGGATATTGAATGAGTAGGCACTATATAGGGATTTTATGCACAAACCTTCTTGCATCTATTGATTATTCTGGCTTGCACTGAGTGGTGCTACTGAGTTCTCATCAGACATTTTGGTTCTAATTTTATTTTTAATGTGCTTCACTTTTAAAAATAGTTGCTTGCAAATACAGGTGCTGCCAAAAAGTGCTAACATGAATAATGTCTAAGTTTGAAAATAAGGAATATTTGTGTCTGGAAAGTTAAAATCTATAAAAGATCAATAAAGCAACATGAGCAAAAAAAAATTAAGTTGAATATCAGATTGTAATTCTATGCATTCCATTTGAAAATTGGCAGATAACATCTTTATAAAAATTGAAAATAAATTTACAAATATAGCAAAATGTTGATAATTTTCCTGAAAACATTGAAATATTTTTACAAATTATTATATCAAATCAAAAAGCAAGAATGTATATTTTTCACTATTAAGTTTGAAAATAAGGAATATTTGTGTCTGGAAAGTTAAAATCTATAAAAGATCAATAAAGCAACATGAGCAAAAAAAAATTAAGTTGAATATCAGATTGTAATTCTATGCATTCCATTTAAAAATTGGCAGATAACATCTTTATAAAAATTGAAAATAAATTTACAAATATAGCAAAATGTTGATAATTTTCCTGAAAACATTAAAATATTTTTACAAATTATTGTATCAAATCAAAAAGCAAGAATGTATATTTTTCACTATTCACAGGACCTATATATAGTTAACATGTCAAAATGCTTGTTTACAAACACCAAGTGTAACCATACAGAATCACAAAAAAAATCTCATCATGTTTAAGTAAGTTTACAATTTTGTGCTAATCCACATTACATAAGGCATGACAACATGTTGGATATTCTTGATGTAAAATATTGTCCCAAGTTTTTCTCTGGACATATATAGTACAGAAGAGTGCTAATAATAACAAAATGTTTATCAATGATTTGCTTTACTCATTGTTTTTTTTTTAAATATACTTAATTTTAACTGGTATTGTTATGTAATTAAATATGTATTTTTTTTCATAATTTACAATTACTATTTGATTTAAATCTGTAGTCTAAAACCATGTCAAGCATGCATAAAATCAAGTCTAATTTAAGAATATGCAATTTTAAGCAAAAATATTTTGAGGATCTAGGTCAGGGATCAGCAACCCTTTTAACATGAAGAAGCATTTTGTTTAAATATATTGACCCCAATGGAGGACATGAAAAATAGGTTGATGAAAACCATGGATTTCTAAGTAAGTATAGATGTATTTGAAAATTTATTTTAGCAATAAAACAACAGAATCAATGTATATACTTTGATTTTGATTCACGCATAATTTTTTATTATTTATACACACTACATATGATTTAGTACTAAAACTGAATCCAAAAAGCAATATGAAAAAGAATACTTTTCTTCTCCTAGAATCAAGAAGTAAAAAAAAAAGTATATCTATCATGATAAAAAAAATCATAAATTTGAAATCAGAGAGCTGCATATGGATCATGATTTGCAGATTACAGATACCCAATCTAGGAGGGGGGGGGATTTATTTCTTTATATTTCTCAGGTGCACTTTTTAGTTCAATTAAAAATTGATGCAGCAATTACTAATTGTTGAGACCAACTGAGAAAATGTAATAATTAGTATTAATAATATGAATCATCTCAGTAGTTGATATTAATCAGTGAAATACTTAGTTTAAATTATTTAATTTAGATCCTAGGACTTCAGGTTCTGAAAGATGCTATTTGTTGTTTGATTTCTTATAAAAATTACTCTTGTCTAGATAATTTAAAGTTGTAATTAATAATATGTTAAATAGATACTCATTACGTAAATAATATATATTAAGGCTATAACCTTAAGACTATGTGCTTAGATGTGACAGTAGGGACTTCTACAAGTTTTAACACAAGATTAATGACTTTAAAAGACAAGAGCGGTCCCTACTGTCACATCCAGGTGCATAGTCTGATACAAAATGTAGAAACTTAAAAATACTGATTTTGCTACACTTTGTAATTAAGAATACAGGAGAACTCTGATTTAGATAAATGGATTAGTACATATGTGCAATTAGCATAATTCATGCACAATAATACTAAAATATACATTTTTCAGTACATTACGACAGTAAAAAAATGCAATAAAAAACTTCATTAGTAAAATTAAAGTTGACTAAAATCCTTTTTTTTTTCTAAATAAAAATATAGAAAGTTTTAAAAAATGTGATTTTGCCATATTTTGTAATTAAGCACACAGAAGGGCAGTGATTTAATTGAATAGATTAGTTCACATCTTTTCCTGTATTTCAATATGTCTAATGCATAATTATACAAAATAAATATGAAATTATGCAATAAAACACAATTAGTGGATATAAAATTGTATTCACATTGAATGGACATTATAAAGCACAATTTCATCAAATGAAGGTTTTTCATTTTTAAAGAAATTAGCAAAAACAAAACAAATAAGAAAACAACAAGACAAAAAAATTGCCTAAAAAGTTTGCAAATAAGTTTTAAAAGATTTTGCTAGCATCTTTAAACATGTCTACTGAATGAAAAAATGAAACAAAACAGAAATAGAGCTTAGAGTTATAAACTTTTTTTGCATGTGAACTACATTTTATCATTTTTGCTATAAAATTATAGATTTTTGTTTTGACTTGTCAGAAGTTAGGTATGATATAATGTAAGTCAGAGTTACATAAGTCCAAACTCTACTATGTCTATATCATTTCTCCAGAAATATATCTATATGTTGATTTAGTAAGTTTTTGCCATCAGATCTTTATTAATATCAAACCTTATTTACAGTATGAATATTATCTTAATCAGTACTTAATTTGGATCTATAGTGCCCCAGACATTAAGTTATAGGCCATATTTTGAATATCAAAATTCATATACAGTACATATACACACTCATATATAGCTGTGTGGATGCAAACCGTATATGCTATGTGATCAAAAAGATTAAAATGTAGAAATTTTAAAAAATATTACTTCGTAATTATTATTACTATTTATATTTAATATTACAACTTTTTTTATCTAAATAACTAAAAATGGGGAATATGGAATTTGCATATCGTGAGGTGATAGTATTATATTATGACAACGGGGCTGCATTTTCCATATTGATACCATATCACTTCTCAAAAAAAAAAAATTACTTGTCAATTTTTTTTAGTTAAACATACACTATATTTATTCATATTATTTTTATATTTTTTCTTTCTGAATCGATTTATTATTCCAAAGAAATATTTGTTTTACTATTATTTAACTTTACAACAACAATCAAATAAATAGTGTAATAAGTTATTATGAACCAATTAAGTTTTCATTACATAGTCTTTTTTCAAAGTTTTTCTTCTTCTTCAGATGAAAGTATACAAGATTTATACTAAATCATAAAGTATTATATATAAACCCTTTGAATTAAATTACTCTAACATCTGATGATAATAGAGAAACAAATTATATACAAAAAAATATTATATAAGCAAAAATTGTTATCTTGGATATAAATTACAATTTTAAAATAAATACACACACAAAAAAATAATTTCTTCATTAATTACCATTCAGCTTTTTGCAAAACATACAAAATAAAAAATATCTATTGTAGTGCAACTCCTGTATATGTCGTAACATAAATAATTAGAAGTTAAACTGTTCCAGAATATATTTATTTTAATATTATGTGATGTATGAAGAATATCAGAAGAGATAGAACCTCTGATAGATCAGCAGCTGTCATAAAATTGGACTAACTATCTTTTGTTTTCAATGACTCATCTCTCCTTTGTGGTTCTAAATAAATGTTAATTCATGATGGTGACCACACTCCAAGAACACCTGTTAGGCACTAAGGCTAAAAAAATGAAGGTCACTGATAGATATTTTATTTGTTAATGCTATGACAGATGTCAATATTCAAATGCATGAAATTGTCACCAACTAATTTGGCTGATTAACATTGAGTGAAAACAGCAAAAAGATGGTGATGCAGTCTTGTGGTTAAAGCCAGTAAGTGACAAAATGCATAGCAAAATAGGAGCTATCCATAAAATAGAAGGCTTTGGATAATAATATCTTATTAGATTCCTTAAAATCAAGGAGGATTGTTGTATAGATGAATTAATTAGTTATTACAGTTCAGTTGTCATTATCCAGATAATTAAGAATTATTACCCTTGTTGAGCAACCAAGATAGAATAAAAGAATAGAATACTGAAATGCAAAGTGTGATAGATGAACTAAATAAATACAGTGGGGGTTAATGGGAGATCAAAATTGGGTATGTGTATGTTAGAACTATTAGTAGAAGACAAACAGGTTGATGGGTCATAAACTGAAAAAAATTGAAGTAAATGTTTACAGTTTGATTGTTATAGTGTTAGGAAAGAACAGAAAATATCATCATGATATAGGGAAGTGGATACACAAGACATATAATAGAACATTGGTAAAATACAAACCAGTAAATGAAAACATTATAGAGATTCATATAAGGGCTTTACAAATGGATGTGGTAATTGTATACTGTTATATGCTTATGACAGCAAAAATGAAGATGTACAACAGACTTATAAATACTGCAATCATTTAATCAGAAATAAAAAATAAAGTTACAGAAATTATCTGATAGATTTCTGCATATAAATAATTTACTTAATACAAAGTTTCACAATAATAAAAGTATATAAAAATGCATATATATATATATATGCTATTAAAAGGTATGAAGGTTGCCTTGACAGCAGTGAGAGATATTGATTACTATATTTTACTGTGAATGTTTAGGTGGTTACTGGTTGGAATCTAATTATATAATTATATATATATATATATGACTATCAAATAGTGTTATTAGAAATAATATTGACTATATCATATTTAATTGAAAATGAGATAAAGAAATGTAAAACATGTTCAGGAGATAATCTAAACTAGATCATCCATGTTTGCAATGTTGAAAGACTGAATATAAATGACATATTTAATGATAGATTATTGGAATATATTTGTAAATTAATGCATGACTGAGAGCATTAATGTAGAACAATGGAAACCGTTAAAAATTTTCTGGAGGTTACCTTAGTGGCCATAGGAGATTATAGAAAATTAAGGATTAGTTTAACAGTGGAAGCAATAGAAGTTTATTAATGAAAAAAGATGTTAAGAATTGTGATCTTGTCAAATATTTCAAACTGAAGTAGAAGATAAAGAAGAGAATACAGAGTGACAAACAAGAGTATATAAATAATTTGTACCCAAACTTGAGAGGTACATATGTAATAATAAAAAAAACTTAGTTGATGGAGAGAATTTTATTAAAACATAAAAATAACAACTTAAGAATTAATATACTGGTTACAGAATATGAAACACTGGCATTAAAAAATGAAGTAATAAGAACAATATCAAGAATTTCTAGTGGAAAATTATCAGGATTGGATGCAATACTTGCAGAATTACTCAAGAAAAGAGAAGATTCAAATGTAAATAGATCATTGAGATTGATCTGGAATGTATGAAAAAAAAGTGGTTGGCCTGAGTACTGGATTGCAGCAACATTTATGTTGATACCATGAACTCAATTAAAGTTTGAAAAATCAATAAATCATTTTATAATTTATGCCAGGAGTGAAAATTTTTCTTATAACTACAAATGAAAAACAATAATGATAACTTACAATATTCAATGCTGAATTAATTTAATATCACCAACAAACTTGATGTTAACTTTTTTCCTTGCAATGTTTTTTGATAATTTTAAATAAGTTATATATTTCATATCTTTAAATACAGATGACTAACAACTGAATTTTCATCTTCAATAGGTTCAGCTATACATATAGCAGATTTCCATGTAATGCAACTGACTGAAACAAAAAGGGAACTGATATATTGTTTAATTTCTTTTTATATTTACTTTCCTGTACCATGACAATTTATATTTGCTTGATATTGAAAACAGTGTTATTTGTTGTTTAAAAAACATGTTAACTTGTTTACCAGATTATGCTTGTTTTGCTGTTAATTTTTGGTTAGTGATTCATTTAATTAGCAAATTGAATATAAAAGAAATTAACTTAATTATAATTATTATTTTTTTGTGACAGAATAATGTTTGGATTTATAAAATTGGCTCTTACATCTTAAAATTACCAGTATAGAAATTAATTCTTAAAATATATATAAATTATTTACTTTACAAACAAACAAAATTTGTTTCATAATTCATTTTCTTGTAAAATTAATTTCAATAATATTTAATTATAAACAACTATTTCATATAATTATGAATTTTATACACGTTTTATTTTATCATCCAGAATTTTGGCTTTCCATAAAAAAAAAAATCAATGTGACATCCCTTCTTTGTTTTATATTATATCCTATATTAATCACTATTGTTTTATATTTTTATCATTTTTGCCCAGCTCAAACTATAGTAAAAAATTTGGTTTAAATTCTTGCACCTGTTAAAATGATTCAGAATTTATGAAAACTTTTAAGTATTATAATATTTCTTTATACTTTGAGCAGTATGAAGAATTTTTATTTTCAACTTCTATGCTTTTTTTTCTTGTTTTAATTATTCTATATTTTCTCTAAATGCCAAGTCATATAATGCTACTGTCACAATATATATAAGGTTTTTAAAATTATATTTTTTATAGAATATATATTTTTGTCTACTACTTAAAAGCACTCTAAATTGTAGTCATCAAGACAAGCTGCATTTATCTTTCATTAAAATAATTTAAAATCTTTAATTGCCTTTTATAAAAATGAAAAGATTAAAATTTTAAAGTTTATGAAAAAATATTTTTAAAAATTATATTTATTGTTATTATTGGATTGAAACATTATTTTTGCAATAAAATCGATGAAAATGAAAAGATTGTAAGTAAATAAAATGTGCATATGCACAATCACAAACACGTGGTATAAACAAGTGACAATTCCATACAATGAAATCTTGATATTTGAAGAAATATGCTATGGAGAAGGAATATTATATTTCAAAATATACATATATTTCAAGAATTTTTTTTTAATGAAAACATAAATTAGTGTACAATTTTATTATTTAAGAGTAAACTGAATAAAAGAAAAAAGTCAATAATTAGAGGCAATAGATCCATAGGTAAAGTCCAGATGATAAATGAACAAAATATAATACAGTAGCTATCTATGATTAAGCCACTTATAAAACAAACAGATCAAAACTTAGCAAAAATATACCAAATAAAATTTAGATTTAAATTAAGAATTGACTCAAATAAACATAGATTTCAGTCAGAAGATTGAGAAAGAATAACAAGATACAGATGTTAAGATTTATAAAATAGACAATACTGAAAAAAATAATAAATGTAAGAAATCAGAAAAAATTATAGAATATATACGACTGATAGTCAGCAAAATCAAAAATTATTGAGAGAAGATAACCATCAAAATGAAGAGATGAAAAATTATATCAAATGAGGAGCAATTAAGATTTGAAAGGGTAAAGAAGAGACAAATTATCTGAAATGTGACATTAAAGAGATTACAGAAATGAATAAACAAAATTTTGATGAAATAAACATTCATAATAAGATAATTCCAATTACATGTAAAAGAAAAGTTATAAAATTTCTTAGATAGTTAGCAAAAAATCTAAACAATATGGAAGAAAGAATTTTACAAAATAAGAAAATGACTAATAGAAAGAGAATGTATTTAATGAAAAAAAAAAAGATAAAGGTGAGAATATTACTTCTGAAAATAAAGTATAGTTGATAATTCTAAATAAAAACAATGTAAGTAAATTTAAAAATGAATTTACAATGATAGATGGAATGCCATTGAAAAACAAAGAACAGTAAACAATTTTGTCACAATTGATGTGAGAAATAATAAGAAATATTAATGAAGAAAATATATAAAAAAGAGCTAGATAATAAAGTATTAGAGAGTTTATTAGTAGAATAATTGGAGATCAATTAAATAAACAAGTTTTAATAGAAAATTAATTAAAAATAAAATTTACCAGGTAAGATATAAGAGATGGTTGAGATATATAACATACTTATGAAAGTAAAATTTAAATATGGGAGCATGCAAGAAAATATAAGTTATTTGCAGAATATTGGATAAGGATGAATGAAAATATAAGTAGAGCAAAGCCATAAGCTTTTGAGAAATAGGAAGAACATGTAATGAGAGATGAAGAAAAGGTGATAATAGAGTAAGTAAAAAATAAATAAAAAATATTTCTTCAGATGGAAAATGACAAAAATTTTAAAAATAAAAAAGAATAGTTCAATTCAGGAAAATAAATAAAATCATATAAATTTCTGAAAAAATAGAATAAAAATGAGGAAAAGAAGAATTAAAATGTTGATATCATAAACCCATTCTTGGAAAAGAATTATTTGACCATTAGGTATCTAGAAATTAAATGTGAAGTTGATGAAATGAATAGTGAGAATTTAGTCTAAAATGTGTGTCCATGATCAAAAATGTTATTCAGATTGATTTAATTAAAAGAGATACATTATAGTAATAGAAATGATCACGGTAAAGTGAAATCTAAAGATCTTTCTAAAACTCATAAGAAATATCAATAGTCCAATATAGAATAATAGAAAATAGAGAGGATTGTTTTGAGAGGAGGAAAATTAAAAAATAAATAAAATGGTAAAATGCCTTTGTCATTTCATAAGCATAAAAATAATTTCACAGACTTTTTATTAACAGCTTAATATGAAGTAAAGGGATGAAAAGACAATACTTACAGAGAGGACCAAATTATAATTTAAATTAAATCAAATATTATATGTAAACATTATAATGATTAAAACCAAATTCACAACACTTTATCATATAAAATAAATACACGATTAATGCATTTTATGGGTATGCACTTGAAAAATATAAAAATATTTGCATTTTAAAATCTTGTATACAATTTATTAGTAAGAAATCTAAGAGTTTAAAATTTTATTGATTTATTGATATAGTGGATGGTTTTACCATACTAATAAATATTTAAATTTGAAATTATTGAATAAAATAAAAATATATTACATTTATTTTATTATTATTGTATATTATGAAATGCAGGTTTTGGGATTTTTGTCAATATTTTTTTAAACAGTAGATTTTTTTTCTCTAAAGTTTTGTATTGAAAGATAATATAGACAAGTTTCTTTCTATTTATAGCATCAAATTGTAAGTCAAAAATTATATATATTTTGTGTTTGGTCTCAATAAGTAATAACTATTGAAAATGTTTGCAAAATATAGTGATAAAACCTTTTAATTCCATCCTTATTGTAGTCATCTTGCTCTCAAAACAAATAGTAATTTAAATAGAGAGTCGATTTTAAAAGTCTTAGTTTTAAAATAATAGAAATTGGGGAATATGCAACTAAAGACAATTGGCTAATTACAAAAATCTATTACAGTAGCTTAAATATTATATTGCAAATTGTACTCATTCACTGCAAAGTAATTATCTTTCCAAGTTTATTCCAGTTTCTCTAATCTCTAGACTCACTTCTCCACAGGACTGGTAGCAAACTTCCTTACTTGATAGATTCTTCTCACATACTTACCTCTTTTTAGTCTTTTGCAATCTCTTGGGATCCAATTTAAAAATTCATTTGTAAATCTATTATTTTAAAACATATTTATTTCACTATATACTTTATATAATATTAAGTTTTATGTCAGAAATTACATATTATCATTTAACATGTTACCTTAATCAGCCTTAATATATTTTGTTCTTTAATCATTAATTTTCTTCATGTTTAATGAATGTTTTATTTTATGTTGTGCATCTATTATCATCTCTTTTAGTAATATATCTAGGCAAGCACCATTATAATTTTTTAATCATTTCACTGGTGTTAATATGCTTGTTTGTCTTCATTCATTTATTTTGTTTTCAGTCTCTTCTTGTTAATTCTACAATATATACATCCATACTTTACTAACTGATCTAAACTCTCTGAGTTGGTCTTCTATTAAGTATTCAAGAATCATATTCATAAGAACTGATCAAACACAGCTATTAAAAATTTTCCTTTTCAAAATATTTAATATTAAATTATTTCTACCAAAAGTACTCCAACCAAGCATAATCCTATGATTAATCTCATCCATTATGTTTCCATTTGTGTTGCTATTATGATGAGGTATTTGTAGTTGTCAACTTCTAATTTATGACTATCAATTTTTATTTTCTTATGAGAAAATTCATTAAATTTTTAGTATTTATCTGTAGTACTTTCTTAATTTCATCTGATAACTTTTGTAACATTTCCTGAAACTCTGAAGCATTATTTACAAAAATTATTATATATTGCAAAATCTAAATGGTTCCATTTACTTTTACTCTCTTAGTTTTCTCTTTCAATTGACAAAATATTTTTTGTAAAACTATTGTAAATGTTTTTAAAGAAATGTAATCATTGTGAATACCTTTTTCAATGTTAATCCTCTTAGTATCACCATGCAATGTAATTATTGCTATTAAAGTTTGATAAATATTTTTCAGAATATACCAATATTCTTAATGATCCAAAGCTTTAATTATTATAGAAATGCTTATAGAATCAATTGCCTTTTCAAAGTATATAACCCAAAATATTATGGCAACTCATATTCATTGATTCTTCTATAATTTCTTTCAATATCGATGTGATCTATTATGCAAAACCTATTTTTAAATTCAGCTTGGCTAAAATATAATATGCTCTGTTAAGATGCAATTACCTTGGTAAAGATTTCGTATAGAATTGATAAAAGATTAATTTATAATCTTTCTTAATAATACATATTATTGTTGCATTCTTCCAATGTTCTGATAAATTTTATTATTTAAATTGTCAACAGTCTATTTTTTCATCTGTTGCTTTTCCCCTCTTCATAAATTTAATTGTATGTTATTACTTTTTAAAATGTTGGACAATTTAGAAGATGTAATAACTGTAGGGAATATGTTTTTATTATTATTATACAATTCTTTATAGAACTCATACATTTCATGATATCTATTTTTTAGTAGTAATTCTATTTTTTTTCCTATAGAAAAAATAACTTTCCTAACAATACCAAGTGTTGTTTCACACTTTAAAGACTTATTTTTTTATATAACTTTCTTGCCAATTCACAATTATATTTTCTTATACAAAAAACAACAACAACTCTCTAGGTATTCAATTCTTCTTAATGGATAATTTAAAATATTTTCATATTCTTTTTTTTTTTCATATATTGTCTTGCCTCAGTAAAAAATCTACTGGTAAATTGCTGCTTTTTAATTCCAGCTATCTTTGTTGTTCTTAATTATTTCATTCAACTATGAACCATCTTCAAAAACTATTAATATTTAAAATAATTTGCAAATTTAAATTTAAATTCATTGGAATGTTTGTATTTCTACTTTGCATTAATACATCCATCTCACTAATCGCTAATAACTTTCTGTGTTAAATTTAAGAACATCAGCCTTTCAAAATGAATACTTTTATTAGTCAAAATATTATCCAATTCTGCAGTATTTCATGTTTATTTCCATTTTGAATTTTTTTCAATGAAAAAAAAAAAGTAATATACAGTTTTTCTTTTCTTTTTTGTGGATTCCACATGTCTTTGTCTTCCCACATTTCTATTACCTTAACCAAATTTATTTATATCATTCCACTTTTCAATCATTTTCTAATTCTAGTTGTAAAATCTTCCATATCAAAAGAATTTTGTACATCCAATAAATATCCTCTACTACTTCATCATAAAGAGAACTTGCCAGGACAGTAACTTGAATTATGTGCATTTGATATCTTTCATTAAATTGAATGCCATTCCATCATCAATCAATTTTCACAATGTGTTGTTTTACTTTTTATTTATAATGAACCTCACTCCACTTATGTTTCTAACCTTTTTTCCATTGTAGTAAAGTACATGTCTACTTTTTAAGCCAATTGTCTCTTCATATGTACTTTTAACTTCACAAAATCTAGCAATGACATTTAATATCAAACATTTCTTCAAATTCAGGCAATCTTCTCTCACTTAAACATTTTACAGTTGTAAGTACCTAAATAAAAATCCATCATCAAATGGTAACCTGGGTTCACTCCCAGGAAATTCTTACCATCTTCCATTTTTGGCTGCCAAATGCTGCCTTAACTAGTAACTTGGAAGCCTCCTGGGATTAAAAGATAATTTAATTTTATCTGCCATAATGGTCAATATCTATTAAAAAATTCATTTACATTCACATTCATCTTGCCTTCAAGTAAACTCACATGATATTTCCATTAAGGAATATAAAAATATTGAGAAAAAATATCATGATGATTATTGACCTTATACTCAAAAATGAAAAATTAATAAACTCTTTATTGGCGGGATTTGAACTCAGACTTTCACACAACTCACTACTCTCAGTGCCATCCCATATTGCTGGCCCACCTGGTCACACACATGTTGAAAAGATAAATAATCACCAATAAATGTATTTCATGCTAAACCAGCAATCATCAGTTGGTCTAGATTATTATCCCCATGCATATATATAATCAGTGTTCAACTTTATACTAAGATAGCCAATCTTCATACTTTAAGGGACAGGCTTCAAACTATTCCAACTCACAACTTTTCAGCCTTCCATTTCATTGAAAATCTGATAATGGAACGTTCAAAGCCCTTGTTAGTGCCAAGGTTGTCATCCTACCTATGTTGACATATTAGTCATTCTGACCCCTCATGTACAGGAGAATAATCCATTTATACATACATATATGAGGGATGGGCAGATTTTTTATACACTATTTATATAAATTAATACATTGCACAGGCTTAAAACTGCATGGTGGGTCGTGTGAAAGTCTGAGTTCGAATCCCGCCTATATTACATATATAAAAGCAGGTTTAAGCCTGTGCAATGTATTAAACTCTTTACTCTAAGTAATGTATGTTGTTTAACAACCATTTACTATGTTAATAATCCCTTAATAATAATAGCTACAATGCAAGAATTTATGGAACGGACATACAGATTTGCTCTGCTTGATATTATTAAGACCTCAAAAAAAAAATCAAAAAGCCTTCTTTAGTTAATAATAAATATGTTTTATACAGATAAATTTATATAAAAAATTCAGAATTATCAGCACTTTTTAAAGTTGTATCTTTCTATTTATTTTGCTTGCCTACAAATCGAAACGCTACCTTCAAAATTATATTACTCTATTCAATAATATATTTTGTAAGACCTGGCAATATATACAAAAAAATTTGACAAGACAATTCTCTTAGATGATAATAATATATATGGGCAATGATTGAAATAAATTATCTAAATTTACTTTAATAAATAATATTTACTTTTTTAACAAAAGTACATCTATACAATTTTCTAATTGGGACAATTATGTAAGGACTCAATTTTAATCTTTTCTATTTTTTTATAAATAAACGATTGAGCAAAAATATTTATTTGTATTGTTTATAGTTAACTATGTAACCATTTTTTTTTAATTCTAAGCACTTAAAACAGCAATCTTTTCTGGCCGCCATACATCAAATGACTTCTGTAAGGTTTTTAGCATGTAAAAAATATTTTTACTTTTTGGTGCATGAGTATTCATAGTAAAGTATTGCAATAAATGCCATTAACCAACTTTCTATTTTCGATAAAAGTTCGTGAAATAATGCTTTTACAATCTGTTTAGTGTCTGATGTCATATTTATATCTGCACGTATATGTGTGTTAACATATGAGCAATTCACAAATTAGATACATACTATCTAAATTGATTATGTAGACATTTGTTAGATGCTACCAAACATGTATTGTTTGTTTATATAAATTAATATTTTTATTGTAAGATTTTAAAAAAATATACTTGTATACAGGGTATGGGCCACACAAATCATTATTGTAGGCTGCAAATGATCTACTCTTATTCTAAGCTTATTGACTTTTTTGTGTGTTAATTGATTACCATTGTATAGATAAATGATTATTCACGTATAAACAAAGATATGAATGCAAATGACATTTTTTTATTTTGACAAAAACAGACATTTAAAATGTAAAAAAAAATCACATATGTCAATAAAAGTTTGTTTAATTTTACTATTATGCATCTAAAAAAAACACTAAACTAAAACAAATTACTATATTGAAATAAGATTTATTAATTAAGTAAACTTAAAAATATATATATGCATACTATAGCAGTGACATCAGATTATCAGCAAAAAAACGTATATCTATAGTTATTGTTAGCCGAGAGGTCATCGCACCTGCTTTGAAAGCAAGTAATTGGTTGCAGACGGTTGTGGGTTCACATCCCAGCTGATGCTATGACATATGAGAAAAAAAATTTACTAATAATAAAAGATAAGATTTAATAGGTTATGTTTTACACAAAATTGTGATTCAAGTTGTGCATTTAATAAAGCAATGAAAGCCTAATTGTGAAATTTGATTATTTAAGAAATCAATCAGACAAATATAAATACACTATTATTTATTATGGACATATCAAGAACAAAATGAATCCACGGATGCATGAAGATTAAATATTTTCTTACTTTAAAATGATGTACTAGAGTTAAAGAAATAAAGTATAATTTTTAGCTAGGTGAATAATGAGATAGCAACAAAGTCCAAATTAAATGTATATTTATTTGATATAATCACACAATAATAAAAAAGAATATAAAACCTTGAATATTAAAGAATAGAAGGATCATTGAAAACATCATAGTTATTATTTGTTATGAAATGATAATGTTGTAGATTTGACATTTATGAATAAGAAAAAAAAAACAAATGCTCATTAGATCATGTGAATTAACATTTATTTGAAAGATTTATGGTTTGTATCAGATATTATATCCATTACTAATCAACATATTCAGAGTTGAGTAATAATGTAAATTTCTTTATTTACAGTACTTGAAGATAATTGCATCATATTTAACTAGTGTTTATAATAAAGATTAGAAATATAATGTAAGAATGAATTATTTATCACTATGCTATGATATCTAATAACACTATTTAATAATCATGTACATCTTTACAGTAGTACAGAAATATTACAGTTGAAACCTAACTAATAATTTTAATATATTGCAAGATGACAAATAAGAAGTCTGTTTGTTTTTTTTTTTTTGGGGGGGGGGGCACAACATCATAAGTTGATATTAATTGGTAAACTAGTTTAGAAAATTTTTCTGATTGTATTCATACACACAAATATATATATATTGTAACTGAAATGATCAATCATCAGTCACTTGCAGCCAGCGTATACCACAAAGGCTAATTACAGTATTAACCACATAGGTATACCAAATAACTTAATCGAATTGAATAATTCTTTTGATCATTAGCTATCCCATTTTATGATTCAGTTCTAAACTTAATTGTGGCTTATAATTATTGAATACCCAATGATCAACCAAGAACAAAGATTAAATAATCTATGTATCCGTGAATTATTACACAATGAATCTGGGCTATTAGACTGAATAATAAGAATCAGTTAACCCCATGGCATAAAATACATTCTGAGTGAATTCTGGTTTAATATACAAAATGTTATGTGGAATAAATGCTTTGCGATAGGAAGAAGATATTAAGAACCTAAGTTATTCCTTCTATAATCTAACTATGGATCATATTTAAAGCAATTATACTCTTGGGGATAAATAGGGGTATTTATAGTTTTGTACAATGAGTTCACTAATAAGCTGGATAGCGAATTTATTAACTTGCTATTTAATATAACAAATATGAACAAACAATAAACTCTGACTATGCTATAGAATTAATAGAGCAAAGCAGCAATGATGCAGATAATAAAAGAGAATTTTATTGTATCATCTACATCACAGAAGACCTATAAGCAAAGTTAGAGGCAATTATCTGAAGTTCTCAATAAACCTTTCTTGCATCATCTTTAGAGACAATATATGCTCTGATACCTAAGATTTATTTATTATATAGGATTTCTGGCTTTGTGTGAGACAAAAGCAATGGCCAAATGAATATTTTTTTTTTTAAAAATTATTTATAACTTGACAACATTAACATAATGATTGATAACATAATATTCATAAAATTAAATGGACTAACAACCATAATCACCATCATATATGGCTCTCATCACATGGATAATATACATTAATCAAAACATACCGTATCATAAAATTATATCTGTAATAATCATGTATATGAATTTCATAAAGAGTTTTGCATACTCAATCAGTTGCACCTCAAATACATACAAACCAGATTCCATGTATGTATACTTCAGAATTACAGTTACACTGACAACTGTCAGTGTTAATAGAATTGTAAGATTGACTATAATGATCACTAATCAAAATTAGACTCAATTTAGATTACACCTAATATACCTAACCTACAATAATTATGATCAATAATGCACTTAAATACCCTTGGTAGATATCAACTGAAATGCAATTTAAACAGAAAATATGGGAAATAATTCAAACATCATAATATATGGAGACTGCGCTCTACATACATTTATACAACAAAAGCAATAATATAACTGTGGATACACTCTTCCACACAAAGGAAACCAAACTGGAAATACTCTGAAAGTTTTTTTAAAAAAAAAACATTGTTAGAGTTTCATCTAACATCAAATAATATTACACTTGTTTCTTAGCAGATGAGAAACACAAATCCCTTATTTATGAATCAACACATTGGAAGGCATGTCTAGTAGTGCAAGTGAGACTTCAGACATAAAATACAACATATCTTATTATAAAACCATTTATATACCAGCTGACCATAGATCAGAGGCTATAGAATAATATCTGATGCTATTCAGTTAGTATAAATGCAGAACCCTGGGAGGGCACATTGTATTAAAGTATGATGCGAGGTTATGTTTTATATATTTATTGGCTAAACCATAATCTACTGTGCAAGCACTATTTTCTAACTCATAGGCTCAAATACAATAGATCATATATGCTCTAAATTTACAGATATAATAAAATGTAAACATAAATAAAACACAAAATGTGCATTCATTAATTATTACACTGGTTCAAATATACCTTGATTGAATATATTGACTTTGGGACAACATACCTAATAATATAATCTAAAATCAATATAACAAATACAAATTGAGTAAATTTAACTTTAAATATTAAAATGTAATTTGAAATCAATTATGAGGCTTCCTTTTGTTCTCATTTTAAAATAGGCATCTGTCAATTAATTAATTTGCAGGTAGACTTTTGGAAGGTCAGATATTTTAATGAAGTATAGAAGATTTAGATTTATTATTTACAAAAAATAAATAACGATAATCTAAGCAAATAATTAAAATAACTGTTGTTTGTTCCAATGAATATTTTATAAAATATATTAATTTATAAAGTGCAAGCAGATGATATAATAATAATATGAAAGGCTGAAACTAAGACTGGCTTATTTATATATAAATTTAAGCAGAGAAGGTGGAAACCATCTTTTTCTAGTAAAATCTCTGCCTTGTGTGTTGACTTGAAAGTTTCCTATACAGTCATTATTACATCTGATTGGCTGTCATATAAGCATTTTAAGGCACTTCTATCAGAGGTTTAAGTCTTTTACATTTATGAATATTTTATAATATATAGGATAATTGCAATGTTGTTCATGACACTAGTTCAAGTGGAGTTTGTAATTAATTTGGCTTCATCCACTCATTGTTACGCAAATATTAATACAACATAGTATTCTGCTCATATATAATGCTTATATATTGGATTTATGAAATTAGAACACTTTATTTTAAGTTAAACATACCATTTTGCGTGTATAAAGCTTTATCACAGAAGTACAAGTTCATGTAAGCAGACTTATCAGATTAATATCATTTTTCAATCCATGCATATAGAATCATGTTGAAAATAAACCAGGCAAAATTTTATCTAAGGTTAAGATGGCTTATAAACAACAAGGAGACCAACCTTTGAGAACTTTATTTTGATTGCCTCAATCAACAATAATTTCCAGGCAGACCATTGAAAGATTATTGGCAGCTGATTTAGTTGAAAAGCCCGAACAGATTATTAAAGTTTAGCTGGACATATTACCATTAGCTTAATTAAACTTTGTGAATTTAATTCTTAATTAAGAAAGACTTTTTTTTATTTTTATTTCCACACACTTTAATATTTCTTTTTTTTTTAAAAAAAAAAAAAAACATTCACCAGTACCATTTTTGACAGTAACAAAAAAATAAATAAATAATAATTCTATTATATATTTACTGCTGTTATAGCAGTTCTTCAAATATATATATAAAACTTTCAGGCCGTTCTAAATTTTTATCTAGCCAATCAAATTCCTTCCTATTTGTGTCTCTGTTTAAGAGAATGAAAATGAAAGGAAAAAAAAACGTTTATATCATAAATTAATTCAAAAGAAATTAAATAAATTCGGCAATCAAACTATAATAATCTTTAGGGTTATTAAAACATAAAATAAATAAATAGTAATTTACTTGCCCTTCGGTATTATCTTACTATATTTGAAGTTTTGGTTTTTATCTTTAGGTTAAGCACAGTCTACCCAGCCCAGTACTTGGAACCATAGTAAAAACAATACATGATATATAGGGTATATGAGCACAGACTTTCATACAACTCACCACTCTATCTCATAACACTGATACACTTGAACCCATATATATCGAAAAGATAAATAATCACCTATAGCCGTATTTCATGCTAAACCAGAAATCATCAGTTGATCTATCATCTCTACACATATATGCAATAAGTGCTCAGATATATATTAAGATAGCCAATCTTCACACTTTAATGGACAGGTTTCAATTTACTCCACACTCCAACTCTTCAACCATTCCTCCAATTGAAAATCTGATGATGGAATGCTCAAAGGCCACACTGAGGCCGAGATTCTTGCCACACCTATGTTGACCTAAAGTCAATCTGACCCCTCATGTACAGCACATAATCCATTTAATACATATACGAGGGATGGGCAGACTTCTCTACTATGTAATAATTGAAATACAGGCTTATTATATACCTGTATCAATATATGTAATATATATTGATTCAAGTGTATCAGTGTTATGAGATAGAGTGGTGAGTTGTGTGAAAGTCTGTGCTCATATACCTATATATTACATATATTGATTCATGTATATAATAAGCCTGTATGTCAATTATTACATAGTACGGAAATCTGACCATCCCTCATATATGTATTAAATGGATTATGTCCTGTACATGAGGGGTCATATTGACTTTAGGTCAACATGGGTGTGGCAAGAATCTTGGCCTCAGGGTGGCCTTTGAGCATTCCATCATCAGGTTGAAGAGTTGGAGTGTGGAGTGAATTGAAACCTGTCCATTAAAGTATGAAGATTGGCTATCTTAATATATATCTGAGCATTTATTGTATATATGTGGGAAGATGATAATCTGGACCAACTGATGATTGCTGGTTTAGCATGAAATGCGAATATTGGAGATTATATCTTTTCGACATATATGGGTTCAACTGTATCAGTGTTATGAGATAGAGTGGAGAGTGATGAGTTGTGTGAAAGTCTGTGCTCATATACCCTATATATTACATATATTGATACAAGTATATAATAAGCCCGTATTTAAATTAATACATGATAGAAAAAAGAAGAATAAGAAGAGAAAATTTTTCATGTGACAATAAAATAGAATTATATAATTTTATTGTTTAATAAGTTTGTATATAGGGACAATCATATTACAGGCCAGCTACAAAAAGTTATTTGGAAGATGATAGAGAATTTTTTTTATTAAAAACTAGTTCTATTGGCTCTATATTTTGTGCCAAAATATAGAAAGCAAAAATAAGCAACAAGCATCGCAGCAAAAGTAAATTACAAATAAATCCTTCTAATATTGACTATTTAAAAATATTACATATTTCCATAAAATTAGAAAAATATATATATAATTTAATGTGATTTAAATGATACTTTATAAAAATTCATAAATGCACATATCTATATGCAAGCATATATTTAATAATATAAAATATTTCAATCATTAATAAACCTATAAATATTATTTTATCTTAACTAAATGTAGATACATTAAATGCATATATAATAAATGCTCACAAATGTGTGTATTCTAATATAAAAATAATATTCCTGTCAAGCGTTGTTAGCCGAGAGGTCATCGCACCCTCCTTGCACCTTGCAAGCAAGTAGTTGGTTGCAGACGGGTGTGGGTTCGCGTCCCGGCAGATGCTATGACATATGAAAAAAAAAAAAAATTCCAATTACGAATTTTTATTATCTTTACATTAAAAACTTTTTTTTCCTAAACATTCTTAAAATTATAAACAAAGTTTTTACAATAAAGAAATCTTACTTTTTTTTGAAAGTCTACTTCAAATTTACTTTCTCTTTGTCAAGCATTGATAGTCGAGCGGTCAGCGACAGCTGCGTTACAAGCAGTTGTCCCGGGTTAGCGGGTTCGCTTCCCGGCATGAAAAAAAAATTACTTTATCTTTTACTTTTATTTTCTCTATTCACAAACTTAAAACAAAGATATCCCATTTTCTACTATCAACCAATTTTTTAGCCACCTGCCTTAATTTTATTCAAACGTCGAAGTTATTGTAAGATTTTAAAAAAATCGAAGTGAAATGGTTTAGGTGAAATATTTTTTATTTATTCTCTAGAACTATATTCCTAGTATATGTGCATTTTTTCAATAGTTAATTTCCTTTTTTTAAATTTCCATAATTTCTTTCATAAAATAAGACTCATAAATGGACGTATATATATCTGTCAGTAGATTCTGTCCACATTTCCCAAAATATATAAAGCAGCATATGTATAGCAAAGAGAGTCTCTAAAGATATCTTAGTTATCAAATAAATTAGATAAATGCTAGTGGTCCTCAACTAAGTTCAGATTTGATGATTTCTAAACTTCACTAGCAGAAAGTAGAGGTCTGGTACATATGTGGTCTTTAAAACTGCCCAGAGAAGCATTGTCAAACATTATCAACATAAAAACTAGCAGTAAATGACATTCTTTGAGGCTGCTATTATATATTTTTCCCAATCTAATAATTATCAGCTAATCAAAATCAACTATTTATATACAGTATATATATTATTGAATGTATAAACGGGAATTAACGGTATTTTCCTTTTTGATTAAAGAAGACAAAATAATAATTAAATTATCATTGTTCTTTTTTTTTAATTTACATTTATCAAAACCAAAAATTATTCCTTCTAATTCTTTTAAGTAAAAACAGATTATGGAATTAGTTCTATAACAAATATGTATTATAAAAAAAAACATCCTTGTTTTAGAAAAAATATTTTTCTTTCTTGTAACATAAAAATTTAGATTTTTGTCAAAATCAGAAAAGTCAGAATATTTGCATTAAATAGAGACCTCTTTTATATTTGATTTTAAATAATTTATAGTAATGTACTTTAAAAATATCAAAAACATTATTGTTTAATTCATATTTCAGTTATTCCAGATTTTATTTTAAATAATTATATTTGTAAATTTTGTCTGTGTTTATTTCTGCTTTTTTGTTTCAAGCTTTAAATATATATCTACGTGCAAACATCATGTTGTGTGCATGAGACAAATCCATCTCATTATTTGTCTTAAGAAAATATATATATACACACACTTAAAATGAAGATTATATATCAAATCAAGTAATCAACTCTTTTTCCAGAGATCCAACTGGTATTTTAATAACTAAATGGAATGTTAAATGAACCACAACTCTTGAATGTTTAAAACATCCACCCATCAGACAATAAAGTACACAATGCAACATAAAAAAGTAAATAAGAAGTACTGGATAAATATTTCAATTCAATGCCTTATTCATGGGAGATTTTGGGGGTTTAGAAGTGGATTAATAAATGAACATTGGCAACCTTTTACTTTGCTTCTGTGAGTCATATAGGCTGATAAATATAAAACTTAAAAGAATTTAAGCAGTTCCTGAGATAGAAACACTTCATATAAACACATGATAATATTGCATCTTTAAATTAATAACATTTTCTATCCATTATCAATAACTGAATCAATTATTTATTACTTAATAAGCAATTTTTTAATATATAATTAATCGATTTTTTTCTTTAAAATTTTCATAATTAAATACAAGCTTTTATTTCTTAGGTATGAATACATATTTGAGCCCAAATTGCATAATCATTTCAGAGTACATGCTACAGAATAAATATATTTTGTATTTATTAGACATGATGTTGGGGGAAGAGAGTTTGAAAGAGGTACTGTTTATTATTTTATTGTGTTTAATATGTTTTTTAATTATTGATTAAATTATTCGCATCAATCTTCTTTGTCAATAAACAGATATCATGATCTGACAAATAAAAGTTTCTTCCATTATAACCTGGCAGATGAGATAATTAGATGCTCATCAATTATTTTGAATTGCAGACCAATATCCTGAGAGGATCATGGTAATTATATGGGTCTTGTGCTGAAATATTCAAACTTATTTAGGCTGCTACTTCCTTTCAAAACCAAATTACTCAGTGTCCCCTGGAAATCTATCTTCTTTAACCTAATAAAGTTTATGATTCTGAAGCTAATGACATCCAAGATTCTTTTGTTATTAAAAATAATTGAAATAAAAGTTAAAATTATGGGATGGTATATAGTATATACTTGCAAGTGTTTTACTTTTATCAGCACATCTTTTACTTTTAGCTCAATAATATCATAAACATTCATTATTCCAGAATTCACATCAACCTCTTTCACTACAGAGAGTTTCAAATAAACCATACAGCACATGTTAAAATTTAACTTTATATATACACATTATTTTAAAAAATATGTATTTAAATATAATTCAAAATTCTGTTCATGACATATTACTGAAACATATGATCAAAGATATGAGAAAAAAATAAGCTTTAGTTTATTTACTTAGATGAGTTATTATATAGATATTTTATTTTTTACTAATGATAAAGTTAACACCAAAAAAGATCGCTTCTTATTGTACAATTAAATGGGCATAACTGTGAGTATAAATACTAGAACTTTTACTAAAAATACAGAAATGTAAATAAAAATAAGGCAAATAATATAGCTGAAAATAAAATAAGTTCAAGAACAATTATTGATCAGAAAATTGTAGAGAAAAATTAAATTTTAAGATGAGGATAGATTAGGAGAATTGTTTGGTTATTGATGGAAATGGAATAGGAAAATTAAAATGAGAAGCATTTGGATGGCAACTGTATTTTTATAAGTCATATGGTATTTGGGATCTTTTAATAATAGAATTAAAATTTCAGAAATCATGAACATTCTTATATTCAAATTAGATATTTATAAATTTTAGACCCTGCATGAATTGGTGCAGTGATAGAAATGGCATATTTTGGAGTCAAAATCCTTGTTCCAATTATGTCTCTTCTTAGTCTTATACTTCATATGAATTTCTAAGCAATAAACCAGTCAATTATTATTATTATTATTATTAATTTATCTCAAAGCAGCTAAGTAAAAAAAATGTAGATTGTGTAAAAAATTATATTTATTTCCAAGTTGTTTGTTTTTAATCAGTGCATATAGAGAGATGGAATGACAATTTTGCATTATTTTATGTTTCTATATTTAACCTATGTCCTATAGCAGAATAAAGAAAAATATTGCTGTAAATAAGATAATTTGAAGCTTGAAATTAAAAAATTACTTTTTAAAATTAATCATAAGAAGGATAATATTAAAATAAAAATCATGAATAACATTAAAAATAATCCTATTGAGAATGTTGAATCTGATGTCTGTTATCAGTTTATTAATATTTGGTTCTATTTTTGTTAACAACACCCTTAAATCATTGTGATTAGCTATTTTCAGTCATTTTCTTTACTTAACATATTTGTGAGTGCACTGAACCTTTTACCAAATATTATGAAAGAAATGTAATTGAATACTTTTATACTATAACTCATAATCTAGGATAAATGTAGATATTTACTTTTACAGCCAGAACAGGTGGCAACTAACTTTGAATTTAAATTTAAATTAATTTTTTGTTGTTACTTCCACCATTTCTTTTAATAATTTTGGAGATTCTTCTGTGTTTATATTTGAAAAAAAAAAAAAAACAACAACATCCAAAACCCAATTACGTATATTGGTTTTAAGAAATAACTAATTGGAGCACCTTCATGTGCTGAATACAGGCAAGCAAGTTTTTATCATGTTATTCTACTGATGGCTAATTTAAAAACTGGTGAATTGCCCTCACACTAAATTTTATTTGTGCAGAAGAAATTTTGCTATAACATGGAAATATCAATCATTGCCTTGGAGTGATAGATTTGTTTCATTAAATTAATTTAAAATATGTCATTTTTAAGATCAATCAAATTGTCTCATTGGTTTTAAGTAAACTGATCCAAACAAGCATTTTTGAATTAAATTTTTCATCATTTTCTATACAAAGTTAAACAATCTATCATCCAGTAAATTGCTTTTGAGTTTGTTGATTTCCTTGGTGGTATAATATAAGAATCTACACAAGTATTTACTCACATTTTTGGCAATAAATTCTTGATGATGAATTATAAAGTGTACAACAAATATATTTGAAATTAGTGTGTTTTAATTTATGAAGCATCTCTAATATCACTACTGCACCATTACTATCATCTTCTTACAAGATATTATTCAGCTCACTTTTTTTTCTTTAAAAAAGAATTCTTCCAATGAATAAAATATAGATTCTACTGTATTATAACATTTTTAGCAAATAATAATTTCTTGGCAACTTTTTCTTCTTTTTTTTTTTTTGTGAATCACATCTTTGCTAAAAACAAAGTTTTATTTTCCAACAAAAAACTTAATTCACCAAGATGTATATAGATCAGAACTTAATAAACAATGAGTAAATAAAATAACTAAAAAAATAAAGATAAAATATATATATGATATTTTGGGTTTATTTAACAAGTGCTGAAGTGACTTTGGAAAGTTAAATGATTGGATGATCATCTGATCTGAAAATAATTCAAAGCATGTAATTGCAACTGCAAATCCACTTAATGTCATAAAAATAATTCAAGTATATAGTCTTACATCAAGCGATGAGATAATAGTTAGTTATATAAAGATCTGAAACTATTATTATTATCATCAGAGGTTTGAATGCTGAGATGTTGATAAGATAGGATAGTTAGTTATATAACAGTCTGAAATTAACTCTTGATGATATACCGCATAAAAACATTATTATCACTTCATGGGCATGAAATACTAAGATTGGAAATAATAATAATGAATGAAAATAAAATGCGGAAAAATATGATCTTAAAAAAAAAAGCAAACATGGTAAAAAAAAATTTAGAATTTGTTTTATAATATAATAATTTGTAACATACAATCCTAAACAATGAACTAAAGAAAATGAAACATGGATTCAGAATTTGAAAATATAGATCTGATGTGTACAAACTTAATTTAATTTTCATAAATGAAAAGAAATGGTCAAGATGGCAGAATGAAAAAAATATTAGTAAGACATTAAGACAAAATTAAAACAAGTGCACACAAAAAAAATGTAGTTTCAAAATTCAAAAATCTCAATTAACTTTGAAGTAAACTAGTAATGAAATTATACCAGAGACAAAATGAAAAAACAAAAATATTCATGAGTAATAATTAAATTTTAAAGTAATAATTACAGTTTTTGTAATTTTAAGATGAACCATTTTCATCATTTAGAATTTTCTGTTAAATGCCTTTAAAAAAATTTAAACTTTATTTAAACTTTTCAAATACTTTCAGCTGTTAACAACATTTCTAATGTTATCATTCTCCTCTCTTCTTTAGATGTGGCTGATATGATCAGTAATAATAGTAAAATTCAGTAGTCATAAACCTAAATGTCCCAGATTTAATTTATCCTAATACTGTCAATGTTAAGGCCAGCAACATCTGAAGAAGAAAGGAGAATAATATGCCTCAAAACATTGTGTTATATATTAACATGCATTCTATTACTAACAGTTGAATACACTTGAAAAGTTTAAATAAAGACACTTAACAATTGATTCTAGAATACAGAAATAGTCCAATCAAAAATTACAAGTAAAAGGCCATCACCATAATATTTCAGAGATACACTAATAAATTATAACAGTTATAGTTTTAAAAAAGCAGACTTGATATAAAAAATAATAGAAAAAAATAATAATTTTGTATTTAAAATAAAAATCAATATATTTTCATAACGTTAATATTTATTATAGTAATTATATAAATATTATTCTTACTGTATTTTGATCTATATTATATGGTTAAACAGGCTTGCTATTGGAAAAATGTTTTCATTGCATGATAAATCATACAAGTGGAAATAACTAATGAATGGAGTTTTTGTTTTGATGAAAATGACAGATTCAATAAATTTCTCTGCAAATTTTCTAATAAATTTGGCTTCAACTGCTTCCAGCAAGCAAACACAAACTGATTTATAAATATGTAGTGATTCTATCATATGACAAAAATATTACTAATAAACTAAAAAAAAATCTACCTGACTATAAAATCCTTCAGTAAAATTTTGGATATTATTGGTTATCTCAAACTTCTCTAAGATCCTTTAAAAACTCTTGGCATTTGTAAAATATCATAGTATAGTTTAATATACATATAACAATACTTTAGATCAGAATATATAAAGAAGCATGAAATTAGAGTGAAATAATATGTTAAATAGACTGTGTAAACATTAAAAATATTTGACCAAATTAAAAAATATTGGAAAAAGATAATAAATGAAGGGAATTTCTGCTTATAAGAATACCAATAATTTGAAAAAAGATCACTACATACTTCTTTCCAATACTTCTTTTTCTGTTATAAAATTTCATTCTTAGGAAAAAGTTAAGAAGAGAAACCTTTACTGCACCCAATGTAGCAGCAGAATCTGCAAACCAAGAGGAATAAATTATGGCGCCACCTATATCACTTCTGATGCTCAAATTTCACATGAACTCATGAGTAATTAACGATTCAATTATTTATTAAAAAATGATTTACTGAATCTAAGGTCTGATCCCAAACAATACAGAAATTATTTATTAATAACAACCAATTAATATATCAAATCTTAATTAATAGTTAACAAAGTATTCATATTTTCCTCCTTCTCATACTCATCACCATTACGTTCATGTAAAAAAAAAAAAGATCATTTAAAGCATTTCAAATGGCAAGGAGGCTTATCAAAAATAAATATTTATGTTAATGAACATTACAAAGTTTGTATTTGATCATATTAATAAATTGTCTGAAATTACTATAATAACTTATAACAAATTCATTCATCTTTGAGATTATTTATACAAAATAGAGACCAGTACAGTCTTGAATACTACTATTTACTGCACCTAATGCATTTCAAATTTAGCATTCAATTCCCGTAATAACTAACAAGCTCTCAATAAGGAAACAACTTTTTTGTATTTTTAATATATTTATTTTTTAATACAATTTTTTTTTTTCACGTGATGTGTAATTAAATTATCCAGTAGTCATTTACTCATAAAAGTGGACAATTAATCTTTATGATTTTTTTTATCGTGCCCATTAATAAAGCAACTGGTAAATAAAACACTTTAATTAATTAAAAATAAATTGTATAAAAATATAACTGCATTTGATTTTTTGATTGAAATGCATTATTTCATTTATTATTTCTATTTCACTGATCATACATACATTCATATATATATATATCTTTATTCTCCCAGAAAGATCATTATATTACTGTTGTAGATATACAGCAAGCCACGAATTAAGCTGTAATTCTAATTATGCGATTTCAATTATATGCTATCCAAAGTAAAATGTAAACAAACAAAAATGTAAATATATCAACAACAAAAAATATTAAAATTCGTAAACTTTAATATTCGACAGCCATTTTTCATTCTCTGAGCCAGAGCATATTACATACTGTAACCTTCCCTTCTGGTTTTTCCAACACACCTCTCTACATTATTCTACCTTCTTTATTGTACCCTTACTATACTAGCTCAATTATAAACCATCAAGTATAACAACAATAAAGTATAAGACTCTTTATGGGGCTTGAAACTTGCTAAATATTAAAACATAAGATAAACTTTAGGGATGATTACAAGAGTGGTTTTAACATTAAAAAGTATATAAAATACACTCCACAATGGCAATGCTATTGTGACAATTCTTCTGCTACCATCCTATTATAACCATTAAAAAAATCCCACAACAAACAATGACAAACATGCTATTTCATTTAAATAATGAAATAACTATTCTTCTACAATTTAAAAATCCTAAAAATAAAAACATTAACTAAATATATGGTATGGATGAAGATCTATCAGTCCCATATAGCTATTTGAGTTGGATAACAGGGTTTGAAGACATGTAGGTGTCTGAAAATTTCAGATTTTCCACTCAATAGATAACTTTTAGTTAAATGCTGGCTTTGGGTTGGTATTTTTAGATCTAGTGTCTCAACCTACCCTGACACCTCTCTGAGGAGTGCCAAAGCACGAAACCATGGGCAGGGGTTTGGGGAGGGGTTCATGACAGAAATATTTTAAGTGCTTTCTCTGGCTAAGCATTTATCACAAAGGTTGTTGAGGAATTGGCAATCCTCATTGTTTATAACTTACAAGCTTAAGAGAATAGGGTCATGTGATCTATGACTCTTACTTTGACTATTAAGTAAATTACATTAACTTAATTGATGCCATCCTATGGCTTTCTCAGGGATCATAAATATTCTATTCTAAAATCCAACACAACAATTAGATGGGTAATTAAATAATTGAATCGCAAGAAGGATTTTACTGGAATCCAACCATTTAATAATAACATACTTACTATTACAAACCTTGATTAACCTCCTATTGGAAACTTAATTTAACTATAATAATAAGACATGGAAATTAACACTCATTATGTATTCATTACCTTCCCTTAAATAATTTAATCAACTTTTCCTAAGATTTATTCTCACACTTATGTTAACAATTACTCTAGAATTTTTATTTTCTTATAATCAAAGCTTCATCATACCATTATTATCTACCAAGTCTAATTCATTGAAATACATCTCTTAATTAGTTAGCATTCACTCACTGTAACTAACTCCTTTAGAATTACAAATCTTAAAATATATTTGGTTAGTAACTTGTACTCTGAAATTATATAATACTTTTAAATTATGATATATATTTCAACTTAAATTACAAAATTAGAATATGACTCCCAAACATATTGCTAATTTCTATTATATGCTCTCCATTTTGTAATATTTAATAGTATTTTTCATATGGCTCTTCAAAATTCTTTTGCAACTAATAAAAATATGAAGTACCATAATTTTTCTTTAATATAGTTATAATTTAAAGCAATTAATAGTTAATGTATTAATTATAAACTCTTAAGCATAGCTTCTCAAATGAGGCATGTAATCATAATTTGGTATATATAATTTTTTGTAGATAATGTGCTTTATTGATATGACCTTGTGATGGAAATGACTCTCAGACACAATGAAACTAATAATACAAAGTTTAAATCAAAATGGCCGTTTATTTACAATAATACTAATAAACAACAAGCATGAAAACTGTTTATACATTGATAATAGATTATTTACATTCTTTACAAAATAAACTTCGTGATTATTATATACAATTAACCCTTCCCTTAGTTTGTCTTTTAGTTCTTTTGAAATTATAAATTTATTATTTTATGAAGTATGCTTTCATACTGATCTGATATATTTGTATCATTCATGAGTTATCTGAGATCTTCACAATCATTTTCCATATTACCTGATATTTTGCAACTCCCAATATATTGATAATCTTGTAATAGTTAAATTATATTTTATATTTAAAATTTGGTTTAAAATATTACACTTCCTTCTTATTAACAAATTTATTACTGATTTTGTAAATATAAAAAAAAAAATAAAAGACAATATTTATGATGTATTTAAAATGAATAAGAAAGTTAGAATTTTTTTTCTCATATAATGCAATTCATTTGTGCATTCATTCTCTCTCATACTCCTGTTTTCTGTTAATCTTAGATCTCAGTTATTCTTATTCATATGATCATTTATTAATGTTTTATTCAATTATATAGAACATTTGTTCTGTACATGGTTTTACTACTTACAGGCTGATCTATCAAGATTTAGGAAGAAAAACTATAGAATCCTTCAAAATATTGAGTCTTATTTACTACGAAACTTCATAAAGATGAGCAACTGATTTTATAAAATACTATCCTAATAGAGGGATAGAGATTTTTTTATCTAGGAGGGGCCATATTTTGGTAGGTAATCATTTCTTAATGAACTTATCCCAGTTTTATCCTGGCTTCTTCAATAAGTACTTATGTTATGTACCACACTCATTTCTTTGCCAAAAATTCTCCCATCTCATTCTAATAACTATCTGGGTATTACAAAGATTACACCCATTAGTTCTTCAGAATATTTTATATATCCTATCCTGGAATTTTAACTCACCTTCTCCTACAGTGTATTTCGCATCTAGTATTCTACCAATTCTATACCAATAATATAATATATTCTTCCCATGAAATATTTTCCTATCTATATTTGCAATCGTGTCACAAAACAAATAATCTATTTTTATTATTATTATCAATAAGATATATATATTTTCTAACAAATGAAATCATGATATTGTCTTACATTAACATTCACTCTTTCTTGCTCTCCTGAATATTATATTTTATAACATATTATTCTTTTCCAGGAATCCTAGCAGATTTTATTTATGATCACTAGTTCATTTCCCTTTTTGTTAAATATGTTTTAACAATAATAAATTCAAAATACCTTTTAACATATTTTATCACACTTAATTTTCTAAATTTGTATACTCACTCAATATATACAGCTTAAACACTATATTCCACACACACATACACTTTCATATTGTAAATCATAGGTACTCCCTTCTTACATTTAAGCATACTTCTTTTTTCTAACATGAAAAATAATTAATATAATATTATAATTTTTTAAAAAAATAATATTTTTAACATTATATACTAAATTGCATATATCAATTTTTTAAATCACTATTATGAAAAATATCTTGTATGTATATTTCAGGGCAAACAAGAAAAACATTAGTAATAAATTTAAAATTCAAATCTTTTTTTTAAAATCCATTTCCAGTTTCTATTTTAATATTATGATGTTTACCCTGTAAAAGTTTACCATTCTTCACACATTTATGTTTCTCCTCTCTTCATATTGCTAAAAGACATGTATAGTTAAACAAAACATCAAACAACAAGCAGAAATGATGGCACAAAATTTTAAATCAAATGCATCCTTCCTAGCTAGTTTTAAAGTTGCATTGTGTATAATCCTGATCTTTAAAATCCACTATGAAAAGTTTGATGAATATTCTAACAAATCTCCACTTTATTCTCCCACGCTGCACAAACCTTTAAACATGTTCAAATAAGTCATCAATAAATTTACTTTCTGATTTCTCTCCTTTTCTGTTATTCATTAGTCTTGTAAAATTTGAAACACATATTGGATAACTTCATTTAATTTTCTAGCTTGTAGTATATTATCTTTGTGACTATCATCTATCCTTCAAAAGTTATACAGATTTTTTTTCTAATTATCTCTCTCATTTTAATATTCAGTTTTTAAAATGATGTAGTAAAAGTTCATCTTCTATTCAGACATAAAAAATCTTAATTTACGTTTGATCTGTTTTTCTTTTTTTTTCATTATTAAGTATAAGCTAAGTATTTTCTTCAAAATTTTGCAAATTATTTATTACATATCAATTCAAATGAAGATTAGCTTCTCTTGCATTTACTACTCACAACTGATTAACTATTTTTACCATTCTATAAAATATTTCTATCATCTTTAGAATTTTATTTCTAGGAATTTTTAATGTTTTTCATCTTTAATCTATGATTAATAACAATGCTTAATTTAAAATAGATAAATGAATGCTTTCTTATGTGACCACAGTTGCATTTCTTTTTGAAGCAATATAGTTGTTTTTCCTTTATCATGCTTATCATAGTCAAAATTAAAATAACAACTTTGATTTTTCATTGGTAACCAGGTCATAATGAAGATTAATTTACTCACTTCATAGTATTAATAATTACTTTAAATAATATTTCATATACTTAGATAGCTTTGTGAATACAATTTTTTTCTGCTTAAGGCTTTAAATATTTTTAAGTTTTATAATTGTTTTTATGGAAAAAACAAAAATCATGACTGCTATCTTACTTTATAAGTTTTTCTTGAAACTTTTTACTTTAATTGTCTGCATGATTTTTTTTTTTAAAAAAACCAGGATAAAGTAACATTAGAAAATTACTGGCTTGACTCTCATTGGTCAATTTCCCAAATCAACTATTATAACTCTTAAACAAAATGTTTTTCTGTTGTCATTTAAAATATTAAAATCAATAAATGTTTTACAAATGAAATTAATTTAAATCATTTATTAAAAACTACAGTTCCAATTCCAATTATATTTTTAATATGATATTATTAATTGGATTTAAATATAAAGTTTAAGAATAAATATTTTTGTTTACAAGATATTACATTTATAATAATCCCAAAATAAATTCTTATTTTGTGATCTTTAATTGTCCCTTCTTTCATTAACTACAACTTATAGATCTTTAGTTTTAAAGGAACATTGCATGAAAATAAATTGAAGTCAAATTTATAAGTACACCTGGGTCTCATCTTACGTGATAGATAGGTTCCTCAGAAAACACGCACAAATGAAATCGTGCAAAAATAGACGTAACTTACCTTGAAAAAGGGGGGATACGGACTGTGATTTTTCAAAAATCATGTAAAAGCAAAACACCAACGTAAAATTACTTTAAAATTCGCGCAAAAAAAAATAAGGAAATAAAATATGACTAATAAAAAATTTCAAATTTGAAAAAAATTGATAAAAGACAAACTTTTTTTAACTAAAATATTTAATTTTATTCAAAACAATATATTTTTATGCATAATTTACAGTAATTTATATTTTTTTATACACGTTTTAATTATTATCGCTATTTGCCAGTAAACAGGTTCATTTGCAAACTGATAAAAAAATCAGATTCTTCACAAGATGAAATACAACTAGTGCCAACGTCACTCTCATGTTGTGTTAATTAATGGTTTTCTGGTGATAACGTAATTAGTAATTAATCTAACAACTAAAAATTAAATTCTTATTTTTGTCTTTAATTTTCAATTTTAATTGTGCCCACTGCTATTACTCACCTTTTAAAAATAAACCTGCAGACACTAAATGATTAATAATTGATTACGTCCTTTTTTAAAAAGCAAAAACAGAATGTGATTTAAAATGCAAAATTAACACACACAATGTTTGAACAAATTTACATTATAATCTTGTAAAATTTAATGTGTGTATACATAAAATGTGGAAATCATGATTTTAATTTCATTATTGCATAAAATCTTACTATTATAAAGCACTGAAAATATTGAAATTACTAAAATGAAAGTCGAATTCCAATAATGTGCTATTACTTTCAATATGATGTAAGTGCATGAAATTTATTATTTAAAGTAATAGTGCATTATCGGAGTTTGACTTCTGGTATAAAGTGAATCGCGTAACTTCAAAATCGTGTTAAATAATTCCGCATAAAAAGAAACCCAGGTGTATTGATGTTTATTTAAATGGTCAAATATAGTAGATTATAATATAAATTATTTATAACTAACAATGATTATTAAATCTCTACTGAATTCTTTTTTTAATCTTTATGTATTAAGTCATTTATTACTGTTATACCCAAGTTTATAGCATTACTATTATTTTAATTTGAAATTTAAAATTTTGGAGCTATAATTTACATTTTATATATCATTCTTACCATGGGTAACTGAACAAAAGGTTACAATATATTAATACAATTTCTTCAATTTATGTTGAATCTATATATATTTTAGTCTTCCTGTATTATTCTTTCTGAATTTGATGTACAGTAGTTCGTTTAATAAAATATTTTCTAAGATTAAAACTTTTATAAAATTTCAAACATTGGTTTAAAAACATTATCATAATGTTAAGTAATTTCTTGAAAAAGAGAAGAGTCTATTGTTTCTATAAGAGAAAAAAAGTTATTGAAAAACAAAGAATATTGTCCAGAGTAGTTGGAGTTATTTTTTTTACTTTATTGGCTCAATACATGCGTGAATATAAACACACTTAGTAAAATAAAATAAATGTCCCATTTATTATTAATAACTATATTTTTTAAAAAATATTGCTTGTATTATAATTTTGATTTATATATAATTAAAAAAAGCATTTGTATAATATATGTGTGTATTAAAAAGTATTATAAACTTGCAGTTTAATAAACAGTGTGTATTCTATTCTAATCAGTGTTTATAAACAAAAGATGAGCTATTATACATTATATTAAGACTTGGAACAAAATAAAGTGTAGTCAACAGTTCTACTGTATATGAATTATATATATATAATTCTTTGAAAAACAATATTTTAAAAACAAATAATACAAACAATATTTTAATAAAAACAATATTTTAAAAACAAATTAATACAGTAAACAATATTTTAAAAACAAATATCTACTATAATTTAATAGAAGTACTTTCAACTATCTAAGTAGTCGTTATCAATAACTATATTCAAATTCTATTACAAAAAACTGTTATAAATGTATACAAAAACAATTATGTCATACATCAATTTTCCCATAATTCATTAATTTTTATATTAGCAGCTTATCTATTTATCAAATGCTGCTTTCCATTTCTTATTAACATAGCTTCTTTAATTTTAGGTTTATTATTATTTCTTTTTTTTTTTCATATGTCATATCATCGGCCAGGAGGCAAACCCACAACCGTCTGCAACCAACTACTTGCTTACAAGGCAGCTGTGATGACCTCTCGGCTAACAATGCTTGACTATTATTATTTCTTTTACATAAAATCTTAACTTCATTAAGATAAAAATCAGAATCATATATACATGTAACATGTTGATCAAAAAATACTGAAGGTGATACATCATCATTTCTAACACTCTCTTGTCTTGATTTTTGCACTTGTTTATATATCAATCGACACTTCTTTGATATTTTCTCCAATGTACACCAAGATTCACCTATATATGCTTTTCCACAAATACACCACCATTTATATATTGCACAACTTTGATTTAAAATACTACAACTATTTTTTGAATTATTTATCAATCTATTTAAATTAAGAGTATTATAAAATGTGACTCTACATATATTTTTATACATTTGCCTTATAAATTTCACTTGTTCATTACAAATAAATGGTTTTGAAATCCAAGTATATTTCATTTTATCAATATCTATAGCACTTAAAATGTTACAATTATTATTAAACTTACTAACAAGATTATAAATTAATTTATGATTATATCCAATATTTAATAAATCCATAGTAAATACATTTATATTACTTATTTTATCAGAATTATATTTACATAACTTATTATTCCTAAATAAAAATGATTTTAAACCAGATAATTTATGTACTATTGGCACATTTGAATACCAAGGACTGTATCCTCTTTTTTCAATATCTTTTATTACCATACAATAATCTAATTTATTTTTACTATGAGTAATTCTAATATCCAAATATTGTATTGACATTTTTTTTTCAAAAGATTTACTCCATTTTAAACCTTCTAAACTATTTAATTCATTAAATAACAAATTGATACCATCTAAACTTCCACAAACAAAAATATCATCAACATACCTGTAATATATTTTAATACCTTGATAATATATATATTATTACTAAAAATTATATATTCATATCTTGATATTACAAAACTACTTATTTATGAAACTACTGGAAAACTCATAGGCCAACCATTATCCATTTTACAACAATCTTCATTAAACATAGTATATATATTTTTATCAATAGAATATAACACATCATTTATAAATTTTACTTTCTTAACATCAACTTTTTTTAATATCAAAGCATCTAATATAATTTGTATAGATTTTAATCTATCTATTGAACTGTTCAGTTCACATATATCAAACGTACACATACAATCATTTTCATTAATATTAATATTATGAATTTTCTTTACAAAATCAAACGATAAATTAATAGTATATTTTCCAAATCCAAGAACATCTTTTAATAATGTTTTTATAAATCTACAAATTTCATAATAAAATGATCCACCAAAGTCAATCATTAATCTTAAAGGCTTATCTTGTTTATGTAATTTAATATTTGAAAATATCCTAGGACAAATTGCAGCAGATGGATAAAGATGATAATATGTATGAGCATCTGTATATTTATTCATTTTAGCTTTTTTTAAAATATCATCAATACACTTTACATGCAAATTAATAATTTAAATAGATTGATAAATAATTAAAAAAATAGATGTAGTATTTTAAATTAAAGTTGTGCAATATATAAATGGTGGTGTATTTGTGGAAAAGCATATATAGGTGAATCTCGGTGTACATTGGAGAAAAGATCAAAGGAGCATTTATTGCTATATAAACAAGTGCAAAAATCAAGACAAGAGAGTGTTAGAAATGATGACGTATCACCTTCAGTATTTTTTGATCATAATGTTACATGTATATATGGTTTTGATTTTGATTTTAATAAAGTTAAGATTTTATGTATTGAAAAAAATAATAATAAACCTAAAATTAAAGAAGCTATGTTAATAAGAAATGGAAAGCAGCATTTAAAAATTAACAAATTGTGGAAAAATTGAAGTATGACATAATTGTTTTTGTTTGTAATAGAATTTGAATATAGTTGATACTACTTAGATAGTTGAAAGTATTTATATTAAATTATAGTAGATATTTGTTTTTAAAATATTGTTTACTGTATTAATTATTGTATTGTTTTCCAAAGAATTATATATATTTTATTATAATTGGAATACAGACATTGATTACTAATATATATATATATATAGACATATGATAAATTCTATATATATATGATCAATTTAGTTAGCAATTGGTCAATTAAAAATGAATGGAAAATTATATAAAATAGGGTAGTTGGGGAATATCTGTCCTGCCACTGCTAGAGATGTCATTTCTGCAAAAATTGCAGAAATATTCAGAGTAGAGGCCCAAAAGCAGATGACGCAAAGTTCCAACCACGAGATAGCGCTGTTCACCATGCATACGCACAGAAACATTATGCCAAGTAGCAGTAGAAATGACGTCTCTAGCAGTGGCAGGACAGATATTCCCCAACTACCTAAAATAGTACATATAAAGTTGTATAATGTATTATTTATTCTGTATATTATTATGGTATATAACATGTTTCTCTGAATCTAAGACTAGATCTTATATTAATTTTAGCTTCAAAAAAAGCCTTAAAGGCTTGTTTTCAGGGGATATCTTATTTTTTTATATACAAAATCTACATTTATTCAAATACAAAAATATACATTTATTCTAATACAGTCAGGTCATCTTCTAGAACATCATCATATCAGTCTGAACCTGAATTTCTTGTGACTCATCTTGGCTGAGGGTGAAAATATTATCCAATTTAAATCAACCATTAAATCAAGTATTAATTGAAGACTTATGATATAGGAGTGGTAGAAAAATAATTACCCACATATAAACTAAAAAAAATGTAAGCACAAAAATTCAGAAAACATTTTTATATTTTCCCCTCTTTTCTTCCATAGCGTAAGCTTGTGGTTAAAACACCTGTAGAGGTCCCTACTATCGCACTTTATACGCATATTATCGATGTAATAGCCTCAGTAAATATTACTACGTAATCAATGGTAATCAATGTGCGTTTAATAAATTTATAATTACAACTTTAAATTAATGCATTAAGTACATCTGTTACATTACACAGTGTATTGAATTATGAAGATTCATTTATCCTTTTGATATTTTTTTCCTATTATTATTACCAGTATAATCTTTCCCATTCCACCTTGGCTTGTTTTCCTTACCTTTTAAAAGCCATGTTTTTATTTTATTTTCTTAATTCTAGTGATTATGTTTAATTACAGTTCTGATTAAATTTATCTGGAATTAAATCTTATGAGAAACAATTTAATTAGTTGTTTCTTTTTCAGTTTCTCTTCTTTTTTAAACTACAGGTTGTACTATTGATTAAATCATTAATTAGGTTTATAAACTGTATAATTTCTATTTTAATTTTATTTTATAACTTATGTATTAAAATATTAAAAAATGCAAAGTTTTACAATTTTGCCCTTTTTTTTTTTTTTGTAGTCAGGTAGGTTTTATAATCGCTGTGTAATTATTCACATATAGATTAAAGTTATTTGACTATTACTAATTTTCTTCTTTTATGAGGCAATATAATATCTGATAATTAATTAATATACTTACAGATTAATTATAGTGAAAGCATCCTAGGCAGTAATAAAGCTGAATATTAAAAAACTACTTTTCCTGTGAATATATTCACTAATTAACAGATTGACGTTAAAAAAAGAAACACACAAAATCCATTGAGAAATACTTTTCTATTACATCAATTTCAACTTATTTTATTTTAATTTTATTGGAAATTTTTAACTTAAATTCTCCATTCTAAACTTATACATTTTAAAAAGTTTGTAATACTTGATTTGGCCAATATGAGTAATCGTCGCATCAGTGTTAGGAGAGATGAGCATGCCAATGCAGTTAAACAACACTAATCATCAGCAGCACTCTCTCCATAATATAGATTCAGGTCATAAAATTGATTTTTCTAGTACCAGGATCATATCCAGATGTGATAATCTATACCAGTGCCAAATTAGAGAAGCCATTGAGATAAAGCTTAAAAGGCCAGATGATACATGCAAACTTCCTCCTATTTGGAAAGATTTTTTTAAAAAACATTCTTAATTTAACATTTTTGTTATTGGTGAAAATTTACCTTTTTTTTCTTCAAATCAGTGATTATAGCGCCTCTACAACCGTCTTTCTACCTTTTATCACCCAGTGGATGACTTGTGTGATCAAGTCGATTTACCTTTTTTTTTTCAAATCAGTGATTATAGCGCCTCTACAACCGTCTTTCTACCTTTTATCACCCAGTGGATGACTTGTGTGATCAAGTCGAAATGTCGGTATATCAATATTTAAAATATTTTAACATGGATAAACCCGCAAAATATGTCATATATACATTAAATGGAAGATTTAGTGGGTATTGAATTGGGTGACAATTTCCATTTGTATATATGTACAATTTACATGTCTTAAAAATTGTTTTAATAATGTTCAATACTTGAAGTGTATTCATATATTTTTTATGAGATAATAATTGAAAGTTTAACTGGAAATCATCAATATTTTATTTTGGTTTATTTCAGTAGCTTTTTTTATTGTAACACATAATACAGTTCAAGTATTTGAATCTTGCATGCTAACCATGTCAGCAATATCACACAATGCTAGATGATGAATATTGAGTTAAATCTTGAAGCAATTGCTGTTAAGTTGTTAAAATGCCTTTGAATTAAAAACAAACAATAAATGTGCTAAAATAAAAACAAAAATCATTTAGCTATAAGTACTGATGAGTTTTGAATGTATAGTGTAAATTGATTTTATATTATAATTAAAATGTCAAATATATTTTTATCTAATGTTTAAAAAAAATATACTTCAAAAATGAATTTAAGGATTGATTTTAAGTAGTATTATTTAAATAATCTTTACTTAAAAATAATTCATTAAAACTATTTAAAAGAAAAATAAGATTGTATTGGAAAGCAAAAATTTCTGAGATCTTTGATTGTTTTGCAATTTTCACTCACTCAAAAATGCTTTTAGAAAACCATGTTTAATGATATTTAAATGTTACAACATTTAATTCATTCTATTATCTTTAAGAATTATAATGGCAATATGATACAAATGTTTGATCAATTGATATCAACTAGATCAGATGTTGGCAATATTTCTAGTAGGAGCAAATTATGATTAAATAGCCTGACCAAAAATGTCAAAAGAGCCACAAGAGAAGAAGTGAAAAATAGGTTGATGAAAAATATGGATTTCTGAGTGGCTGTTATATTTTGGATGTTTATTTTAGTAAACAGAATCAATTTACGTATATAATAATGAAAATTGAAAGTGTTTTATACAAAAACATAAAATTGCTTTAACAGTTTAATTTGTGTACAAATGTCTATTATAGCATTTACTATAACCAATATTTATTATTCTATAATTGGACTAAATCAAAGAAGCATCATGGAACATGGTATTTTTCTTCTGCTAGAGTCATGAAAATATGTATTTACAAATTACTGTACAAGTAAAAACCAAAATGCATTTATGTTTGCTATGATAAAAAGAGTTGTAAGATTGGTATCAAAAAGCCCCATGCGGCTTATGAGTTACAGTTTGCCAATTTTTATGCTAAATAATGTAGATTCTGATAAACTGAGATTTTGATGTAACTTCCATTTAAGTAATAATGAAATAACAAAAATGTTATCATTTTAATAAAATTTTAGTTATCATTTAATTAAAAACTCCATTTAGTATTAATGTTATGAAACTATTAAAATTATAAGTTTGGTAGAAAGTTTCTAGGTATATTTTTAATAAGTTTTTATAATATCATCTGCATGGTATTAATTTGTAGCATGGCAAACATTAATATATTTTAAAATAATATATATAATTTCAAAGAATGAATAATTTGTTTTTGAATTTTTCAAGGATGACTGCTTTTGGGTGAGGTAGTAAATACTATCCAGTGGATAGATGCTATCAGTTAGTAACTTCACTATCATGGAGATGTCTTTAAAAATAATGATAATGCCATTTACATATAATAATATTTATTTAAAGAGCATATATATTCTCTATTTATTTTAGATTAAATAAATATTTTTAAATAACACAAGCAAAAAATAAATAATTTAAGAATTATTTCCTACACAACATAAAACTAATTTATGCTTATCAGAACCATCAATAAATTTGATTTGAAAGGAGTGCCATTATTATATATTCATTCATAAATTCCAACAGGAAGTAATACAACCCAAGTTTATCTTTACAAGTAGTGTACTTATTATCAACATCCTAGATTTAACAAGCAAAGACCCATTTAAGAACAGGTTTTATTATGCCATCTTTCAACTTCTAAAAGACCTTGAATCTAATTAAGTAAATTAATGTTTACAATAAAGAAAAAAAAGAAAGTTTATTTAATAAATATACATATTATTAAAAATTTATAAGCCTTTAACATTAAAGCCCGTTTAAATATTTATTTTTTCCAATTATTCGTTTCTATATTCATATATCTTTTACTTATATCTTTTCAATTATATATCAATTGATAAAAAATAATGAAATGGTTTATTGCTCAGAAGAGATAGCTGGGCTTTGATCCATGGGTTTTGAGTGCATCAGATCATGAAGAACATCTATCTTTTTAATTTTTATTTATCAATGCCTTCACAATTAGTTAAAAAAGTGAAGTACGCGTATTGCTAAAGCCCCATTCACTTTCACCTTTTCAATGCAATTAAAATTTTAAGGTAGATTATTTAGATACAAAAAACATGAATAAAATTACTGTCTGGAGATTAGTTCTCACGAATTAGAGTTAAAATTTAACTTATTTTTAAAAGTTAGATACTAATGTAATGGTAAAAACTGCAGAAAAAAGTTTACTATTAAACGAAAGATTTTTTTTTTTTTAAGGATTAAAAAATTGGGCTTGGCAAATACCTAATGTTCACTCTATATGTTTTTCTGTTGCAGCTGTTATAATTTAATTTCATATGTATTTAGATATACTTAAACTGGATTCCAAGAGATTGTAAAAGATTCAGAAAGAGATCGCATGTGAGATGTATGGATGAAATAAGGAAGTGTGCAGGGGTGATGAGAAGAGAAGCTAAAGATTGGAGAAGATGGATTGAACTTGGAGAGACCTTCATCCTGCAGTGGATTGATAATGGTTGATTATGATGATGATGATAGTTAAACTTAACTTTATATATATTTAGATATAATTCAAACTTCTATTCCATCACATATTCCTAAAGCATATAACCAAAGATATGTAAAAAAGAAAAATTATTTACATAGTAAATACAAAACTTATTTTAATAACTAATATTTATCGTCATCATCATCATTATTATTATTGATTTTATTTTGTTTTGTCTTTTTATCTTTTTTTCCTCTCTTGGAGTTAGAATGGCCAATCTCATTTGTGAATGGCTGCTGATGATAATAAATTTATTAAAGCTTTTTTAGCAGATAAAAAAACTTGTAGCATAAAAATACATCCAAACTTTTTTAAAAAGAAAAATGCATTCTTATTTTATAAATCTTAGTCCAATAATTCTAAAATAATAAATTCTAAATTTTTTACATGAATTTTGTTTAAAAAGATTACATGATTCAATCACAATGTCAAAACTTTAATTCCATCTTATGTTTATATTTCAATCTCATATATCACAACAATTTTACTAAACAAAATGTTACCTTCATCAATATATCAATACAAGTAGGATTAGATCTTAAACTGCAATTCAATTTAATTATTGGAATACATTAATTAAAATCCCTAAAAACTACTATTGTGATCAATCACATTGTGTGATTTCAAATTGCATCTAAAAATTATAATTGCATGTTTAAATAAATAATATTTTAATTTGCGAAGTATAGATAGTTGAAAATTGAAATAAATTGAGATAATTTATTTCAATTTTTAACTATCTGCACTTCGCAAATTAAAATATTATTTACATACTTTACTGTTTGTTATGTATTCTAAAAACTGCTACATAGTAAATCATAGGATTTCACTTTGTATGTTTATGATTTAGACTCAGTGAGTTATTTGTGAAGATATTTAAAGCTTCAAACTTTCAAATCTAAATACTTTCGACTGGCTTAGATATATAGAAAGAAAAGTTGAGATAAGGGTGGCTGCCCTTTTCTCTTAAAATCTTTATTGTGTGTTTGGATTTGATTGTTGTTTAGATGGCTATCATGACATTCTAATTGGCTGTCATATACGTATTTTAACGAGTGCAGTGAGGTCAACAGTATCTCAATTTATTTCAATTGCATGTTTAGTACAATAAAGTTATAAACATACTTTGGAAAATAAAATACTTAATTCTATACTTTTCTCAGCCTCTCTTAAAACAATCTTAAAAAAACTTAAGAGTTCATTACAACTGCATATTTATCTCATTAAATAAACATAATAATGGGATGTCTTTTACCAAACATTTTTGAAAGTATTTATATATTGTAAGCCATTCCTATATTTGGCAGAATAATGATCGTATTTTAACATCTATACCACTCTTTCCATATCTGCATTAAACAAACTGCAATAAAAACTTATATTGGTAAGATTTAACATTAATTATTTAGTAATTTTTTGTGTAAATTAATATTTTTTTTCAAGTGTAAGTTAATCATTAGCTACCATAGAGAATATAAAATTACCTTTACCAAGTAAAAGAATACATGTAAACTGAAGTCTGTTGTTTTATGCATAATATGTAACAAATATTTTTCATTTTATTTACATTAGAAATTTTTTATTTAGGTATATATTTTAGAGTTGCATATGTTGAGAGCCATAGGCAATGTTTTTGAATTCAATTGATTTTAAAAGGTATAAGAGAAAATCAACATATGTAGAAATGATTTATATTTCTTTTGAAGATGTAATACAAATGCAAGTTATGCTATTTCACATAATATACTAATTACAAAACATTATTCAAGTTTATTAAAATAAGAAGTTAATTTTTACATCTACATAGATTTATAATACCTGTACTATATGCATCTAATCAACTAAAATTATTTTTTAAATCTTCACTAGTTTAACTTACTGCTCTTTTTTATTTAAAACATTATCATCTACGTAAATCAGATGATGAAAGACTAAAATCTAGCTCATTTTTAAAAATAATATAGCATTATATTAATGTTAAGAAATGTATTAACAAATACTAAATGTATGATCAAATCCAAATATTTGAATTAGATTTCTGGCATGCTTGCATTTTATTTTTTATGATAGCAATTATTTTTTTAATCTACTAAAATATAATTTTAAAATAATAGATGTATACAGTATAAATTTTAAAGTACAAATATGTTAACTGTGTGCATTATATATATATTATAATTTAATATTTTAAAAAAAATTATATAGATGCTAAATTATTTTTCTAAATAGAAACTCGATTTTTAAATAAAGTTAAATTTATAGCCAAGGTATTTTGAAGTGCAGTGACCAATTAAACTCATTGTACATATTGGAAAAAAATCCAATAGTGCACTGTCAGCAGTAAATATAACAATATTGTTTTGTTTTGGCCCACACACCTATATAAATATACTTATACACACATGCAGTGGATTAACTACTAAGATAGTTTTATTATTTTTACACTCATAAGTAAGATAAATTAAATTAAAAAAAAAAATCAAGTCAGAGGTCACATGACCTAATTTAATAAGCTTGTATTTACAAATGTTATATACAGATCTCGCAAAATAAACTCGTAACAAGCATTGAGAATATCCCCAACCCCAGACCGTTTTCTGTTACTGGCATCGTTAATGAGGTGCTAAAATATTCAAGCATTAGATTAAAAATATTTAATAGTTATACATTAGATAAAGCTCTGGGCTTGTCCTGGTATTTTTAATCTAATGCTTGAATATTCTAGTACCTCACTGACAATGTCAGTAGCAGAAACCGGTCTGAGGTTGGGGATATTCTCAAAACTTGTTAAGAGCTTATTTTGCGAGCTTTATATATAACATTTGTAAAATAAATTAATAAACTTATGCCTAAATATTCATAGAAAAAATATATAAGTATATAGATAACATTGTGGAAGCAACTACTCTTCGCACATGTGCTAAAATTGAGACACTCATCAATAATTGTTTTAAAATCATAGTTGGTCCACCTATGGTTGAGCTTATTCTTCAAATAAACTAACAATTACTGACTAATATAGCATTTGAAATTATTTTGAACCTGATTTTCAAATTGGCATATTATTTATAGAAATTCAGTTTATATATTACAAGGAAGAGAACATTTCTCATTTTTAATTATCTGCAACACTGAATTTTATTATTTTATATAAATGTAATAATTAATAATATAGAAACAACTACCGTTCAGACATGTGTTGTGCAAGTAATATGCCAATTTAAAAATCAAGCTTATAATTCATTCAAACTCTAATTTAGGCATGGTCAATAATTGTTAATTTATTTGAAAAATAAGCTCTAACCATAAGTGGATAACTTATGGTTTAAATCAGTTATTGATGAGAGAGTGAGTGTTAATTTTAATACAAGTGAGAAGAGTAATTGCTTCCAACAATATTACAAATATATAAATTATTATATTATTGATTATTACATCAGTATATATTGTAACGTCCACTGCTCTATTAGGGTTTTTTTACGAGTTAACTACTCAGTGACCAAATTATGTCCTATCTATTAAATTTTTTTCGTCAGAAAATTCAGTAAGATTTAATGGATGCAATTATCTTTCCTGGTCACACAACACCCTTTCAACTGATGTAACTACTAAAATAATTTTACTTTCATTGTAAGTTTTAAAAAAATAGATTATACAAACTAAAAAAATTTAATTGCGTCTTTTTAATAAGATCGCTAAATTTACTTTTTTTTTTTTTTAGCTTTTAAATATCTTACCGAATGCCAATATATTTGTACCATATAAATAAATGGTACAATATATATAAATTGAATAAAATTTCATATGTAACTTCTAGTCTTGACTAACAAACCAAACATTGTTGATAAACATTTCATGATTCATCACTTTACTAGACTACTCAGCCAACATATTTTATGGTGGCTGAACAATCTTGAGAGGTGTTGAAATATACATATGAATAATCAATGGCAGACTACTTACTAAGTTTTACTTTTTATTTTATCATATCTATATGTAATATAATGTAAATATTGTTTCAATAATGATTAAAAATAATTTATCCTAGAAATTGGACAGTGAATACATATGTTTTACAATCATAATATAACTTAAGGTATTAAACCACTAAACATCATATGGTAACCATTTCTTATGCTTGCTCATAACTGTTATTAAAACAGCCAAAACTCTCCATACAGTAGTGCCACTCAGTGCAAGCCAGAGTAATCAATAGATGCCAGAAGGCTTGTGCATAAAATCCCTATCTAGTGCCTACTCTTCCACTAGCCCCAGACTAGTTTTTAGCTTGTGGCTTTCATCAGTGAGGAGACTTGGATCTGAGAGCTCTGCACCTAGATCTTATGATCTAATTGCAGTGCTCTCAGATCCAAGGTTACAAGCTAGAAACTAGTCTGGGGATATTGGATGAGTAGGCACTAGATAGGAATTGTATGCACAAACCTTCTGGCATCCATTGATTACTCTGTTTGGCACAGGGTGGCACTACTGTATGGAAAGTTTTTGCCTGCTTTAATAACTTAAGAGTACTTATATCATTCAAATTCTTTAGAAATTATTTTCAATTTTTGCCAAAATCATAAGTACTTTTTTTCTTTTTAAAATATGAAATGTTGAAAGTAAATAAGTAAACTAAAATTATTGCAATAACTCTATTTTTTGACATTTTTCAAAATGACAGACATCTTCGAAAAAAGAAATTTTTTTACAGAATTGAATAATACATGTGATTAAATGATTAGAATGGTTTCCCACAAATTTGACTTGAAGCTTGTGATTTGATAATATTTGAAAAAAACACGAAGAGTAGACAGGCTAATCCACTTAAAAATTTTCCTTAAATGCATCACTGTTAACTAAATAAATAATAATTTAATTACATATATATATGAAATTAAAAATTATGAAAAAAATATTCATTTTTCCATTCTTTATAATTATTAATGTATAAAATAAGGAAAATATATAACAATTATTTAAATTCATACTAAAAGAAAAAAAAAGATATCTGCAAAAAATATCTATTAATCTCAATTAAAGATTGATATAAGTAATTAAAAATATATGATTGGTATTTTAATATAAGAATATGTCTATAAGATTGATTTAATTTTCTACAGACAGAGATAAAAGTGTTTTATTATATCTGTTTATTTTTGCATTTAAAGTTCATACTTCACATTTATATTAAATAAAATCAATACAATAAATTAATTAAAAAATTTCTTACCTAAAATATAAAACCACACATATACATCATTTAATGTTCTTTATATATATTTAGTACAAATTATATATATATAAATCTCACAGTTTGTGTAATTTTCCCTCTTTTTTTTTTTTTGATTAGTTGAATTTATTCAAATCTAAAATACTGTATATTAAAACTAATTGTAATTATTTAAAAATTTCCTGAACGTAGGAAATGAAATTATTATCTACAAACTGAAGTAAATATAATTCAATTTATCGACTTCTAATCAATCAATATTACTAATTTTACATCCTATGGCTTAGCAACCTAGAACGATTTTTGTATTTACTCTTCATTTTGTTTTTATGAATAAAATTAAATGGAAAAAATATTTTCGCTTTTATTAAATCACGTTTTCCCCTCTTTTAAATATATCTCTATATATCTCAATTTTAGCACATGTGTGAAGAATAGTTCCTTCCACAGGTATATAAATCGCTATATTATTAATTAATACTTTACATTGTAGTTTATGTATTTTCTAACGTTTTAACAAGCTCATAAACAAACGACTGCTTACCAAATATGTAATGCTGATAATATCTACCTATTCATGGAACATCCAAGTCTGGAAGCTTTATTATGATAATTTATGACAGATTTCCAAAGAATCATTTGAAAGAATGATTCTTTGAAAAGTTGGCTTGTGATCTAATTGTAATAATAATTAAACATTTTAATTTTTTATATATGTAAATTTATTTTATAGGCACAAATTATTTTGCAATAAATTACAACTTTCCCCAAATGAATGAAATCATTTAATCAAGAAGCAACTTTTTTTTTTCATGTGTCATAGCATCGGCCGGGAAACGAACCCACTAACCCGGGAAAACTGCTTGTAAGGCAGCTGTGCTGACCTCTCGACTACTAACGCTTGACAACTTTAGCTTTCTGATTAATATTTAGTGGAAATGGAAATGCTTTAATTTCACAATTTTTCATAATAATAATTTCTTTTTTTTTTTTTTTTTTTAAAAAAAGAAAAAATTATTTTTTATTAAATACCATAAGTATATACTTCCCTTGTTACAAATTTTAGTTGTGACTTTTTTTTTTACAATAATATATACAAAATATGCAAAATTATATATAAGCATAATAAAATCAAACAGATTATTTTAATATTAGGAAATAATAATTTAATTCCATTAATTTAACAGTATTTTATTTTGATTATATAATGTAATTGCTCTTTCTGTTTTGTTTTGTACACTTAATAATTTGTAATAAGTGTATAAAAGAGAAACTACTTTCCAGTTGTAATATCTTTTAGCTAACTCAGCTTCTGGATGTTCCTTTGATGTCTTCTAAACTTTAAATTCAACTAAACAAAAGTTAAAAAATATTTTTAATGAATTCATAAAAATATAATTTTATTACACATCAAACCATAACAGTATTTTGTGAACAAACCAAAATGACATTTTTTTTTATTAACTACAATAACGTTAATCAGAAATGATGCTTCAGCAGATCTGGTTCATTTCAAGCACTTGTTGTTAGAAATATCTGAGAATATTTTTTCTATAGCAATTAATAATAATAATAATAATAATTATTATTATTATTATCTGAATATATAACCATGTATAAAACTTTCTGAATCTGCAAACAATAATAATAATTGATGTTACTTTTTTTTTTAATAAAAGTTTTATTGACCTCAAAAAATGAAGTTATTTACCAGAGCCATCATGAGGGGGAGCACAACAGCACATGACCCCACATTTGTCAAGGCCCAGATCTATATGATTATGTCATTTTCAAAAATCAAAAAAATAAAACATTTTATAAGTTGCTAAATATAACTATTTTTCCTTTTTTTTGCCAAAACTCTGTAATTTATAGTCCCTAAAATGATTATCACATGCGAAGTAATAAAATTGTAGAAGCATTGATTCTGCAGTGGCACAGATTATTCTATTACAATGTATATACCCAAATGTTTTGCAATGCCCTGGTCATGTTAATGTGAAATCAGCCTAGGTCACAAATGTTTCTCTTCATTACCAATTTTATAACTGAATCAGAATTTATTAAAAACATAAAATAAATAAATCAGGACAATGTTATTAATGGATTTGCAACAAAACATTCAAGAATATATATTTTGTTTTCTCAAATTTTAATTCAATAAAATTGCACAATGTCTTATTTACAATAAGTAATTAGTTACACATCATAAGTACCTTATTGAATCAATATTTGAGTGAGCAAAATAAAATTCAAAAATTTGTATTTATTTTCTTCAATGTTTTTTTTTAAGCGAATTGTGATTCAAAATAAAGAAAATTTTTAATGAAGAGACCAGCTCTGTTATTTACAATTAATAAGTAGAGAATACACACAAACATAATAGCATGTTATATCATAAAGAATATTTTATTAAGGCTGTGAACCTCAAGAGTATGTGCCTAAAAATGTGAAGATAGGGACCTCTACAGGTCTTAAACATAAGCTTACGACTTTGGAAGAAAAGAGTGGAACCACTCTTTTACTTCAACATACTTTCTATATAAATAGGCGAAACTAAAGCATTTAGATCTGAGAGCATAAAGCTATTCAATACTTCTCTGGTTAAATCCACAATTCCTATTACACATTAGTACTCACAAGTGGTTCCACTCTTTTCTTCCAAAGTCGTAAGCTTGTGTTTAAGACCTGTAGAGATCCCTATCTTCACATTTTTAGGAGCATACTCTTGAGGTTCACAGCCTTACTCAAATATTATGTAATGTATACATGCTTAATAAATTTATAATTACGAATCATAAAGAATATAAATTTTAAATACTAAATGATCAAATTTCAATGCTAAAATTTGTCTATAATGTTGTCATCTATATATAAAATTAAAAATAATCAATTAACAAACAAAATTGAAACAGACAATTCACTATAAATAAAAAAATTATTGAATACATCAACCTGGCTTTCATTCCATAATGGAACCTTTTCAAACTGTAACATCTTGAAAAGGTTCAATTATGGAATGAAAGCCAGGTTGATGTATTAAATACATTTTTTACTTATAGGGAGTTGTCTGTGTCAATTTTGTTTTAAATTGATTATTTTTAAAAATATAAACTTTTATAATATAATATACCATATACTCCACAATTTACACTTCACAATGCACTTTTAATATATGATTTATTTTATCTTCTCTTGCCTACAGTTTCAACTGTCCACCAGTCATCATCAGAGCTCTTATAACTTCACCTCTTCTACTGCTCTTGGTGAGTTGAAGTTACAAGAGCTCTGATAATGACTGCTCAACAGTTGAAACTGTATGCAAGAGAAGATAAAATAAATCATAGAGGTGAAGTTATAAGAGCTCCGATGATGACTGCTGGACAGTTGAAACTGTAGGCAAGAGAAGATAAATAAATCATATATTAAAAGAGCATTGTGAAGTGTAAATTGAAGAGTATATGGTGTATTATATATAATCAGCAATGCAAAGAAGAAGGAAAAGTGGAAGAAATTTTAATATAAACTTTCATTAAAAAAAATACAGGTTATGTAAGCAGCAAAGTGATAATCAGCTTTGATGTTGTATTAAATTGACATAGAGCAGTATTTTATTAAAAATATTGATCTAGGAGTATTTTCTCTAAATCAAATATACAAAAATTAAGTGTATAATAAAAACAAGCAAAATTATGACAATTGTAACACAACTTTAAATGTTTAACAAAAGCAAACAAAGTTATATAAAAATTATAAGTAACACAAATTAAATAGTGTTAGAGATGAATGAATGCTTTCCTGCAGACCATATGATAAGAAGCATGCATTCATATCTGAAAATAATATCTTCACTAGGAAACGAAATTTAATTTTTTAAAAACAGAAAATTATAAAATCACACATCAAAATTATTAATGAGAAGTCTGTCAGTATTGTGAAAAATAATTGCCATTGGATTATATATGTAATGTCCCTAGGCTCTGAAAATGTAAAGCAACTACATTGGGTCAGAAATTATGGAACAACTCAAATGGCAAGCACACTTAGGGAATATAATAAAAATTCTTTGACAAAGATTAAAAATGTATCAAAATCAAAAATGGAAGTCTTTTTCAAATTAATTGTACAACTCATTTTGGTTAAGAAAAGTTAACATTTTTGTAATCTTGCACACTATTCTTTATAGAATGCATTCAAAACATGATATAGCTACATTTGTTTCACCATTTAGCAAAGCAGACAACTTCTATTGAAGATATAATTCAAATGCTATAGAAATTATTATTTGGATAATCTTTATATGTGCAGTGTTTATAATCCTTCCAATCTAGAATGTTCTTAACTTGATCTTCCAGATTTTTTCACATCTTCTGCAATTATAGAAATTTTCAATTCTTATAGTGATGTTTGGGTATATTCAAATAAAGATGAGTTCCTAAATTTTAAAATGAATATTTTTAAACATCATGGTATTAATGTTACGATTCCAATTAAGCAGGAATATTACATTCAAACAGATTGGATGCAGAGATAATTCTGATTTATATTTTGTTTCAGCAAAAAAGAGTTGAGCATTGTCTACTGATCTATAAATATTGAACCATTTCTGGTGCAGCTAATATATTTCTACAGTTAAAAGATTCATAGAGTAACTATGAAATTATTTATGTTAACTAGAATTAATAAACCAGATCATTTGAAAGATAATATTAATAGAATCCTGCTCATCCTTCTTGTTCTGATAGATTTAATAAATTCATCATTTCATCTAGGAAAGAATCCATCTATTGGGAATAATAAAACAATTTATTATATTGGAATAAAACAAGCAGTATTCAATACTCATTAATTGAAGATGCAAAAATTTCTGACAAATTTACAGATTCTTTGAGAATAAAAGAAATAATAGAAAGACAGAATTTTATAAGTTCCAGTTGAAAAGTCACTCTTCCATGACTATGATAGGTATAAAAGTATCTGAACATTAAAATTACCATTGTCATTTTCTCTTGTATATTATACTTCTAAATATAAAATTAACAGTATCAATAGAAGATTTCTATTACAATACTTTTATCTTAAACCAATAAAACTAGGAATCGTTCAAGGAGCTAATAGTATTCATAGAGAGCTCACATATTTAATATATAAAACAAACTATTAAGCAACTTATATGACATTAAAAGCAAAACTATATCATTCTTAAACCTAACAATGATCTCAAAGAATATTGATCATTAACATTATTATGTATTCAAACAATCTTTGGAAAGAATTATTCTAACAAGAATTATGCCGTTAAAGTTAAATTTAGCCGCCCCCCTCCCCCAAATAAAAAGCTGCTATGAAACAAATTTTAGTTTCAAATAAATTAAAAACTGGTACTACTTTTATTGACCTAACCAAATAGTCTCCTTCTAGAGTAACTCAAATAAAAATTCATGTGAAACTAAATGAGAACAATTGCTCACAGAATTCATTTCTTTCTTTGGATTTATTTAGTATATTCACCTTTGATTTATATTTATCTTGGATTTTTTTAAAACAAACTGCAAAAAATTCATCTACACTGAAGATATTACTTTGGCTTCATGAAAAGATCCAAAAAATAAAAAAAATTCTTAATAATGTTATGAAAAGTTGAAAGTTTTTTTCAAAGACCAGAGCCTTATTCAGAACCTCACAAAATAAATATACTTAAACGTTTTATCTAAACAATATGTAAATATTTCATAAACTTTAATATAACCATTTGCAATCTAAGGTTGAATCACGACCTTATATCAGACTATCATAGCCTAACATTATTCTCATCTATTGAAGATTATATTTAAAATATTTTTTTAAAAAATAATTAAGTTGTTTGGCATTATTTAGAGTTGTGCTGCAAGTACTCCAAAAGTTTTCTTAAAAATAATATATCCTATTGCTCAATACAGTGTCCCATTTGAAGAAAAGCACTTTCACTAAATTTTTGAACATATAACTAAATATTACTATATTCCTCCACCAGAATTCAAATGACAAATTTACTTCACAAGAATTATATAAAAATTAATAAGCTGATAAGGTTTATCATTAACTCAATAGTTTTTCCATTTAAGACATGTCTTGAATCAAGATCCCTTTATGAATATCAAACAACAATCATTTCAAATAACGCAAGAATTAGATTTCAAAAATGGATATGAGACACCTTCCCTTTTTATTAGAGATACAATAGTTAATCTAGTTGGATTTTATCCATGGTCACCATACTTATCTGTTTGAAAATAAATAAAAAATAATTTCCATATGCCAAAGCATCGGCCTGGAAGCGAACCCGCAACAACTGTCTGCAAGTAACTGCTTGCAAGACAGCTGTTCTGACCTCTTGACTACTAACACTTGACTTTAATAATCCCTGAGTTACATAATTATTTTAAAATCATATAGTTAATGATGTCTATTTCTGAATATATTATCATAATTAAAAGAATAAAGTCATTCATGAATCTATATTCTAATCAGAATTTCTACAGATTCTTTTATAAGATTTGTTAGTAGTTAAGTGTTTTTTAAATCAATCATTATGCTAAATAATAATTATTTACACTTTAAGAAGAAAAAAGTAAAATTTTACACAAGTAAATTTTATATAAGTGATGATATATGTATAGTTGCATATAGGTCTCTACTAATAGAGAATAAAAAATGTGCTAGATTTAGTTTTATTACGATCTTATCATAGCAAAGTTTTTAATACTACATGTTTGCAATTTTTATTTATGTAGATTCAAATAAAATTTCAAAGCAGACTGTTTCTTTTCTATTAGTTTTTTTGAACTACATAACTTGACTAATCTGTCCCAATGGAATTAAAAAAACAGAAAATAGTTCATAAATAGATGTATTTGAATTTAAGATCTTTCCCATCTATATTAATCCTCCATTCAATCTTAAACAATCAATATATATGACCACATATATGCAAAAAAAAGGATAGATGATCCTCAATATATGTATTTCATCCAGAACCAACACTCATCAGTTGGACCAGATTATACTCTCCCACACATATATACAATCAGTGTTTGGATTATATTAAGATAGCAATTTCTTAAACTTTAATGGACAGGCATCAATCATTCCACCCTTTCAACTATTCAACTGTCCATTTCAGTGGAAAACCAACAACAAAACACTCAAATAATTAATGTTTTATATATAATACTAATTACCAAACTATTCAGTAATATATATTTTTTAATTTCTAATTTTATTATAAATAACTATATAAATGCTTGGAATAATTCAGTTAATTTACAATGAATTTACAAACATGTATGCATTAGAACTATTTCTTATCTAAAATAGTTTGCAATTTTTTGATACCATAAAAAGAAATGATTGATAGAAAATTTATGCACACTATTTGAATAATTTTTAAGACTTTAATAAGCAAATATTGCTTTAAAACCTGTTTAAATGAAAAATAATTTATATTAATTAAGTTATAGTAACAATTTATTATATTTTACCCAATAAGTATTCAAACTCAATTCTATTTTTTTTCTCAAAACAATCAATCATTCTAAAGTTTTACTTAAATGAAATTAAATCTATGTTATTTAAATTGTTTCAATAATTCATAAACCATATTAACAATTCAAAATATTTTTTGAATTAAAATGAGTTTATTAAGTTAAAATACATATTATAGTCTTGCATTGGTGGTCGAGAGGTCAGCGCGAGTGCCTTGCACTTGCAGGCAGTTGCCCAGGTTGCAGGTTCGCATCCCGGCCGATGCTATGACACTTAAAAAAAATACATATTATAAAGAAATAAAATTAATATACATATCAACCAAAGGTGAGTATTAAAAAACTGGTAATAATAATTTAATTACTATAACAAAGTTTGAATAATAATCGAATTAATTCCCTAATACTAGCTTTTACTAATTCTGACATCACAATAAAGTAGTCAGCCAATTAGGACAATTATTTCACAGCTTATAAGACTATTTTTCAGCTGGCCACAGGTCACTAGTAGCACCCCAATGTGATGAATGAAGATGTTTCAAATAAATACTTAAGTTTGACTGCATAATAAATCTATATTCAATTGAAAGCAAATGTTACTTTTCTGAAATGTTATTATATACTTTAATAATCTACACAGTTGTTTAAAAGCTACTGTAAATTATATATTTGTTAATTATATTTATATGTTGGATTATTTTCATCACCTAATACGAGTATTGAATGTCTTTAAAAAAAAATAACTTTATTTAAATATTCCAAATACATTCAACTGTTAATAATACATAGATTAATATATGCACAATGTTTTGAGAGATATTATTCTCCCCTCTTCTTCAGATGTTTCTGGCCTGACCAGTGACAGTATTAGCATGGGAATTGAACCTGAATCCTTGGATTCTTGAATATTGAATTTTAAAGTAATTCTCTAACTAACTAAGCTATCTTGCCAAAGGCAGCAGTCAGTAGAAATTTCATATACTTATCTATGATGTTTCTCCTGATTTCTCCACTTTTTTCTAAGAGCAATATTGATTTGTGATTTCCATGCAATATGTTTAGTCACATTAGGTTGACTTATGGGATTGTTTGCCATTGTCATGGTAGCATGTGAATGTGAAAGAATGTATATTGGTGAGGTTGGTCATCCAATTGATAAGCAATTGCAAGAACACAAACTGATGATTAGAAGAGAGAAAATAGGCGTGTCTAAGATAGCAGACCATGTATATGATATAGGGACCATACCAATAGCTCAAACAAGCTTTTAATTGATAAGAGTGGTAAGAGAAAAATATTTAAAATCTCTATCTAGAACATTCCCCAGACGAATTGGTTTCAAGCAAGCTTAGCCAAAAGCTCAAAACCAATTGGTCTTGGAATGGGAATCTTCTAGATAGAGATTCAATACTCATATTAGATTATGGAAATTGTACAACTAAAACACCATCATCACAAAATGTAAATAACAGAAATAAATGGGTAAATTTATATGTATTAAATAAAGTGTCCAGCAAATCACTGCCAGCTACCAAACCAGCCAAATGATAAATAGTGTTATTGAGTTTATCTTTCGCCTTGAAGACAATAAAAATTAGCAAGCGGTTAGTTTGGTAGCTAATAAATTAATTGTAGTTATCTAGTAACCTCATTTTCTGCACACTTTTTTCTAATTGCCACAGATTTACCCATTTATTTGTTTTTTACATATATATATATATTGTAACACATACGTATATAAGTGTCACACAGAACGATTTAAAAATAAAAGTTAGAACAAGAAAAACAAAATTATATATATTTTTAATAAAAATTAAAAAGGCGACAGTTAATTTATTAGGTAAAAATAGAAATATGTTTTTTCTTTAAATAAAATCAAAAGGTGGGGTAAAGCCTATTAAAATGTGGGAATTTTTTAATTTAATATTGAATTAACTGAAACACACAGGCTTATTATATACCTGTGTTTATATATGTAATATATAGGGTATATGAGCACAGACTTTCACACGACTCACCACTCTCCACACTACCTCATAACACTGATACACTTGAACACATATATGTTGAAAAGATAAATAATCATCAATATACGTATTTCATGCTAAGCCAGCAATCATCAGTTGGAGTGTGGAGTAGATTGAAGCCTGTCCATTAAAGTATAAGGTTTGGCTATCTTAATATATATCTGAGCACTTATAGCATATATGTGTAGAGATGGTAATCTGGACCAACTGATGATTGCTGGTTTAGCATGAAATATGTATATTGGTGATTATTTATCTTTTCAACATATATGTGTTCAAGTGTATCAGTGTTATGAGATAGTGTGGAAAGTGGTGGGTCATGTGAAAGTTTGTGCTCATATACCCTATATATTAATTTAATATTGAAAAGAATACTTATCTGCTTTCCTTTAACTAAAAGAAAATTCCAATGGATTATATAAAAACAAAGAAAACAAATTATAATTTTAGCAATGTAAAAGTAACTATAAAGTTATTTAGTAAAAGAATTTAGTTGTGTAAACAATAATTGAAACTAGGTAATTAGTGATCTAATTAAAGGTCTCTAATTTGTATAAATTATCTAAACAAAAGGAATTTGGTTTTATTAGAAATTAGTATTTCCAACTGATTAGATAATAAGTTTGATCAAATTGTAATTAAAACGTAAGCAGAGAAGGTTGAGTATTTAAAAGAATTTGAAAATCTAATTAATGACATAGGTGGTCATAATGTATGGGAAAGATAAAAAAAGCTACAATTTCTTATTGTTTGAATTTTCTGACAAGCCTTGCTGTGAAAAGTCTATAAAATGTTGCTGAATTTTCTGTTAGAAGTCCATCATTTAGTTTAAGTCAGTAGTATTCTGTTAAGTATTCTGTTGATGGTTTTTTCTATACAAAATTTCCTGTTCATCAATCAGGAATGTATAGCAATATTCATAATCATCTTAACCCTTATCATGCACTGCTAAACTACAGAGGGGTATTCATTCAGGGTTTCACTACCAGATGCCTGACATGTAATAAAAATCTTTATCTACCATTGCTGAGATCCTTGCCTACGAATATAGATGTCATTGCAAACAAGACCAAAATATGTTCCAACTTGGATTAGAGGAGCAAACAGCTGCCAAAAAAGCTAAGAACACTTGCTAATGAACTCTATTACCTTCGATGAGGATAGGGGTGATCACCCCAGAAATGAAGCTACAACAAAAACTTAGTAAATATAAAATACCAAATCCAATGTCAAACTATTATTCTTTTGAAACTTTATAACTAAAAGCAATTGAATTGTTTTACCCTTATTTTAGAAATGGACCAATCCTTAGCAAAGAACATAATTAACTTATGTTAATACTTTACTTTTGTTTTGTCTGTGTGTAAACAAGCATATTATTTTAATTTATTAATTTGACTTAATCTCTTTTTCCATGCCTTGCCATATAATATTTTAATTACCATGAAATAGTTTTATGTAAATTTAAAGTTAATTATATATGTGCATTATACATATACTTGCTCTGATAGTCTGATTTAAGCCAGTTTCTTACTCTTTATGCTAGCCAGGTAAAATCAAGCACTAGAAACATTTTAAAACTCTTTTTTCTGTTGACATTCTATGGAATTTTGACTAATGGCATCCAGAAATTATTCCAATATAAATAAAAGATGTCCACATAAGAGGTGTTTGCTTCTTGTAGCCAGAGTGTGAATTCCCAACAGTCTGGAAATGTGGCCATAGGTTATGTGTTTTATACTATCTTGGTCTAGCTATTGATATGGCAAATATGTAAAAATATTAACCATATTTACTCCTCTGCTTGAAATAATAAAATCTGCTAATTGCGTAAAATAGTTATTATTAATTTAGAAATGTCAATTTAATTCAAATGATATTGTTTGTGATGATAATTAGAATATTTTTATTATAATACATATGAAGTAATAATTTTCAAATATACAAGTCAGACTTTCTAGAGTCTTTTGTAGATTATGTATATATTAGTGAAGAATAATATATATGGAGGAAAAATATAAATAAAAAATATGACTTGATTATTATTTTTTTGTGAAAGACAGATTAAGTAAAAGTCATAATTTTCATTAGTATATGTTATATTATTAAGTATTTGCTAATATAAAGATGTTAAAAGCCTGAATATTAAGTAAAGATGTAAATTAAGATTTTAGGAATTTCTTAATTGGTACAAATCCCAAACATCTATAAACAGATTATTGTGGTTTTTGGTTTCAAATATTAATTATAGTAATACAGAGCTTAAGATGCAGTTTAATTATTTTCTTCCAAATACTATCATTATCTTTTTTAAATTTATTCTCATGATGTCAATTAAAGTTACTAAACACAAAGTAAAATAGTTCTTCATTTTATTAAATATTAAACCATGATATTAGCATCTATGAGTATATGACACTTGGTCATTATTGATGAAGGTAGCATCATACTACAATTTTATCTATACTATATCAGTATTCATTTATCCAACTCTTGACTATTATAGAATCTTTTCTTTCCAGTTAACAGTAACTAGACATTTATTTATTTTCTAATATTCAATGTCTAGCTAGACTTATTGTAAAATTTTCTCAGAAAATTTTCAATTATTTAAAAAGACTCTATCATTAGCCAAACTGAACATTATTTCATGGATATAATAGCTATTACATCACAACAATATTATTTATATCTAAAATTTAATTACATCAAGGAATGTTGCAATTCTATTTTAGATGTTTTCCAGTATTACTTGATATTTAAAAATAGAAGCCTGATGAATGTACAAAAAGATACATTATATTTTTGCTATTTCTAAACATAAATCTCTTACAAACTCTTACTAAAATATACAAACTGTCAGTCTTATGTAATGCAAACTCATATACAAGGCAAAAATCTGGTTTTTCCCACCAACAATTAACTAATAATTAGTCATTCTAAAATTTTATTAATATATTATAGAAAAATCCTATGTTTATGCTTTGGCTTATATCTAATAATCTTGTGTTGAACTAAAGTTATCTGGACTGTAAATCACATAAGAAAGGAGCTTCTCAAATAGATGAAGAAAACTAATACACAACTAATCAAAATATGCTTTTCACCAGATTCCATTTTATAATAATCTACACATGTGCCGAATATCACTTACACTGAAATTGTAAGACTTTTAAAGATTTGACTATTTCCAAATTATGTATTATATTTCAAGAATAACCCAGTTGATAATAAAAGAATAAAAGTGGTTGATAATTTACATTCTTAGGTAATGTATCAACAACAAAGAATAAACATTTGCTATAAAATTACATTGGCCAAAGTTAAAATGAAAATCATTAACAAATTTTTTAGTGTAGAAGTATATATCTTTAAAAATAAAGATCATAGTTATTCAAGTTATAGTGTTTGTTGTGATTCTCTATAGATATGAAAGTTAGACAATAAAAAATAGTTACTAAAATAATAGAGAAAGTTTTAAAAATTCCATAAACAGCAACAACAAAAAAACAAGTTGATGTGGAATCATATTAGATCTGAATTCTTTTGAAACACAAATGATAAATTTGATTTTTTTAATCTATCATGACACTATATAAATAATTTGAAAACTCTTTACTGATCAAAAAGATTGATAGTAAAAAAAGAAGATGACTAGTATCGATGATGAGGATGCACTCCATAATCAAAATAATGCTCAGTCCTAAAAATGGTATAGTCATTTGGAGAAATGCTATTTAATATTATTGACAAAAGTCAGTATCTACTTAATGAATTATATGGCAGTGTACTTTTAAATTCAAGTTTGAATTATAACTATATTTATTGATATATCATGGATTCATAATGTTTCTATTCTTATTTATATGTTTATTTTTTATTGTTTGTTATAAATTAATATTTATCATACATATTTTTGATCTCTTTTTGTTGTTTTATTTATATTGACATACTTAATTTACTTGTTAATATTTAGTATTATTATAATTACATTCATATCAGCTTTTTCAAACCAAATTGTGCACAGACGCTATAAAAAATAAATGCTGATTTATTATTATAATTATTTTATATATATAATATAAATATTTAACCACTAAACATCACATGATCACTATTTCTTATGATAGCACATAGCTATTATTAAAACATGCAAAACTCTCCCTACAGTAGTGCCACTCAGTGCCAATCAGAGTAATCAATGGATGCCAGAAGACTTGTGCATAAAATCCCCATCTAGTGCCTACTCATCCAATATCCCCAGACTAGTTTCTGGCTGGCAGTGCTCTCAGATCCAAAGCTCCTCACTGATGAAGGCCACAAGCCAGAAACTGGTCTGGGAATATTGGATAAGTAGGCACTAGATGGGGATTTTTGCACAAGCCTTTTGGCATCCATTGATTACTCTGGTTGGCACTGAGTGGCACTACTGTATGGAGAGTTTTGCCTGTTTTGATAAATATTTAAGTTATGTATTTTAATATTTTATCAACAAATATCAGATTATGACTCTAATAATAATAAATTAAATAGAATAATTAGGCAAAACTTTTTTAAGTCTTATTTTTTAATATACTAAATTATAAAAACAGATTTTTGCTGGTTCAAATATTTTGTATAATAAAACAGGACTTTCTACTATTGGAATATCCAATGTTTTTGCAAATATAATTGTAAACTTACAATTTATAAGATAAATGTTTTAAACTCTCATGTTTTGGCTTTTTATTTACTTATTATGACACTAAATATTGAATTTTAATGATTTTTTTCCTTTTAAACAAATCAATAAATTTTGAAAAAAAAAACTATTACAACTATTTATAAAAAATAGTTATTATATATTATTGGTCATTAATTTTAATCATTAATTATTAATCCTATACATTTTTAACACAAGAAAGAGTAGCAAACTTATATGCTTGCAATGAAATGTAAATAAACATATAAAATTATTGTTTCCCCCTCTCAAAATAAAAAAAAGACTTCTGATAATTTTCTTTTATTCAAAAAATATAATAATGTAATTTAGATAGTGAAATATTTCAATTATTAAATCAAGATTTATATAAACAGAGTGTACTGATATTTTTAGTAAAATTATTGTAATGGAAAATATGATTGTGTTTGCAGCATAACATTTCCATTTTTTAATTATTTTTATAGTACTTCTGTTTTCAATTTTTATTTATTATATTATGCTATCATTATAATTTCAGAGAAAAAAACATAGCGACATTCTTCTGAAATAAGAATGGTTATACTCAATTTATGATAAAATAATGATTGTGTTTTTTTTTCAATTAAATTGGTCTAAGATTTTAAGTTTTTTTTTAATTAAATGCTTTTATTGAACTTGAAACATTTGCTTGTTTATTTGCTTGTTACTCGTAAAAGGGCACTATAAAGATTTTTTTCTTTCAATTTAATAATATTAAATATAGTTTTGTTAAGCCTTTTTTCCCAAATAAAAAGATAAAATGTCAACAATTTTAAACTAAAAAGTTACTTATTGATTTCTTATACATGTATATTTATTTTATAAAGAGCTCACAAATAAGCTCTTAACAAGCTTTGCAGAATATCCTCAACTTCAGACCAGTTTCTGCTACTTGCTTCATCAGTGAGGTGCCAGGATATTCAAGCATTTGATTAAAAATACTGATGAAGCCAATAGCAGAAAACAGTCTGGGGTTGACAATATTCTGCAAAGCTTGTTAAAAGTTTATTTGTGAACTCTTTATAAAACATTTGTAATGCAAGCTTGTTTAAGTTAGGTCTTGTGACATCTGACTTAATTTATTTGTAATATATAATTATGTACACATATTAAATATAATATATATAAAGAATATACATATTAACTTATTGCAGAAATATCTAGTGATATATATATATATATACTACATGTGTAAAATTGACTTAAAGTTAAATTATAGGTATTAAATGAAGTTCATTTGCTATACAGTTTTGCTAAACATTAAAAAAATAAACAATTTTCAATCAAAGTAAAAATGTTAAACACTTTTCACTTAAAAAAATATTTCATATTTTTAATCACTTATATACATATAATTATTATGTATAAATACTAAATATGATAAATATAAGGGATATAAATTTTAATTTACAGCACAAATATCTAATATTATATAAAAATTGGTAAATAATAAAAATCTTTATGCTGTTCTTCCATAAAATAATAATCAGAAAATAATAATTAATTCTTTGCAACAGCTATATAAATATCAATAATATTTTTTTTGTATACATTAAAAGCCTTTAAAGCATCTCACTTGGTGCCCTTTTCAAATGTTAATAATCTATTTAACATTAACAAATTATTTCAGACATAAAACCTTCTAGTGTTCAATAATGGAATTAAAACCAACAATAACAATATAAATCATCAAAATAAATAAAAACCCTCATATATAAATCCAGTAATTACAAAATAATTAACTATATTGTAACAATACAATAAACAGGCAACACTCTCCATACATTAGTGCCATTCAGTGCAAGCTAGAGTAATCAATGGAAGCCTTCTGTCATCCATTGATTACTCTGGCTTGCAAGCATAATAAATGATGATCATGTAATGAACAATACAATAAATAAATTACATGAATTTTTTTGCAATTATATATATATATATATGGCATTTTACATCCATTAATTTTTAATTAATCAATTGTTAACCAAATTTATAGAAGTCTTGTAAATATTCATACAATTATCAAATTATTTTTAATATAATATGTTTCATATATTTGTCTTTTTTTTTGATCTCTGATGAAATTTAAATGTTTAATATTTTTTGTAAGCATCTATTCTATGCCAATATTCCAAGCAATGAATGAATAATGCAGATTTATCATTTCTTCTATTAATTGCATCATTATGTTCTTTGGCTCTTACTTCTAATTGTTTGCCAGTATGCCCAAAGTAAATCATTTTACAAATTTCACATGTAATTTTATATACCATTCCTTTTTTGTACTGTATATCATCTCTTAACTTATAATTACCTATTAATTAATCAAGATTTTTGCTATTTGTCCAGCCAATATTTCTACTTTTCTCAATATAATTTTTGTTATATCTTAATGTATTATATATCCTAGGAAAATATGCAAGTCTAATCCATTTCTTATTTGATTCATTATTACCTTTATCAATACCATTATTTTCCCCAAAAATTTTATCACCCACTATGGATTTTTTAGAATTAAAAATTTATTTTTAATAGTTTTAGGATTATATATTTATAATCTTTATATATTTTAATAAATTGATTCTTTTATAATTGACTACACTTTTATCTATATTATATTTATCATTTTTATATTTACAATTTTTATAACAGATAATTTTTGCACTCATGCTTGTTGTGAATCTACATGAATAATTTTTTTAAATTTATATTCTTTAATAAAATATTTTACCTTAATTTTATTATCTTTATCTACATTAATTTCTATATCTAAATATTTAATTTTATCTTCAAATTCTACTTTTGTAAATTTAATTTTATATATATTATTATTAAGTTTGTTATAAATATTATCAACTGCTCTTATATTACATATAATTAAAATATCATCAACATATTTAGAATAATGTATTATTTCTTGACTAATTACTTTTTTAATTACAATATTTTCTAATTCATTTATAAATATTGATGATATTAAATCATTAATTGCACAACCCATAACCCATTCCACCAAAATTTATTATTATATTTAAAATATAAACTATTGTGTATTAATTTTAAACCCACTTCAATAATATTTATTATATTTATATCATCTATATTGTACCACTTATGAAAAAGTGATCCATGTGAAATTTTTGTCTAAAAATTATTAAAATAAAATTCTCATAAATAATGTGAAAGTTAATAAATAAATAAATAAATAATATGTATGTCAGAATAAAAGTCTAAAGAGTTTTTTTCTATTATTAGTAGTTTAAATAAAATACAGCTCAATAAAAGAAAATAATCAATAAAAGTTGTACAAATCAGTTTGAGAGAGTGGTTGTATACAAAAGTTTAGAGTTTGTTTTTTTAAAAAAAAAGAAAATAATTTACAAAAGTTTAAAGAGTTTTAAACTTTTGTATAAATGTTATTATCAGTAAAAGTTACAATTAATTGATTGAAAGGGGGAGGGAATTAACTTAAAATTTTTTTAAAGTAAATAAAAGTTAAAGTATGACAGTTCAATAAATAAATCATTATATAAAATTAAAGGTACCCTCTCTTTTTATTTAAAACTATTTAAAGAAACAAAAAAGGTAATCTTAAAAACTAAATAATAAGTTGATTTTAGAAATATATATGTGCATAAATGATGAGTGGATTTTAAATATAGCAAAATGTGTGCTTGTTGATAAAATAAATATGTGCATGTTAAATATTAAAGAATAAATGAAAGTTATAAGTTAAAAGAAATTCCCTCAAGGATTGTATATACTAAAAGCTACACAAAAGAATGGAATTTAGCAATGGCTACTAATTAAAAATCCACAAAACAACAAATTAGCAATGGCTACCAACTGAAAACAGGATTAAAATCTTATCAGAATGTAATCAAAAATAGTGGACAAATTTCAACAATGGATATAGCTGGCAGATATAAAAACTAATTAACAAAGTGACAGCAGGTCATCACATAAATAGTCCAGTTTTTCATCGGTCAATCAGTTGAGTTCAATCTATCAATTGAGATCACAATAAGATTAAATCAGTTCTTCAATCAGTTCAGTTAATCAGTCAATCAATCACTGTTTACCAGGACAATGCAGTGCTAATAACCATTGGAATCATATGACCTTGCTCCAGCCTGAGTCTGATGGAAACAGCCAACCTGCCTGGTAAAAGTGGTGCCTGCTTAACAACTTAAAAAATTGCCAGGGATATTTAACTATCTTAAAGAATAGTGCTACAAAATAGTAAGCATTAAACTTCCACAAAAACCTCAAATCCAACTGGTTGGAAAGATTTTCACATGAAGCCACAGCCAGCAAGAAGTCAACCTCAAAATCCTATAGTTAATGAATAATATTTCTTATTTCCATTTCTGATATTAAAGTAGCCATTGCAATAATTTGAAGCCTTCCAGAGTCAGTTAATAAATGAACTCTATAGCATGCATAAAGAATTATTGATGTTCATGTTTTTAAATGTCATGTAATATTTAATGCTTTTGTTATATTATATTCTAGTGCATGAATTCAGAGTGTGTGCATGGTCATTATATAGAAATACCATTGTTTCTGTTAGTTAAGATTTATAAAAGTAGTTAAAATTAGAATAATAAGTACTTATTTAAAAATAAATTATCTTTAAACATAATATTTGTCAGTCAATTCTTTTACCATTAATTGAAGCAATAATTTGTTATTGTATTAATTTTGATTGAGGTGCTGAATTAGTTTGCCAATCATTCAAAGTGCATCATTTATCTATGGGTAACTGACTGGCACCCGGGTTTACTCCAAAACAAAAAAGTGCTTTGAATGATAGGTGTTGAATTCTGCAGCCGAGAAGACATCTGTATCCTGGAAACATAGCCGTATTTATATATTTGATATATATAGCTCAGCTTGGATACAGTACTCTTTGGGTACTCTCTTCTCTGCCTAAGGGGCTGTGGTGGTGCAATATTTAAATTGCATTGGTGTAGATCAAATATATTAAGAATAAATATATAAGTTATAATGGTATCATATTTTTTTGTATAAAAGTTTCAAAAGTTATATTTCATAATGTTATTTTATTAAAGATTTAGAGTGCATGTTAGATGTTGTTTACTATATCGATCTGATTAACACCCCACCCCATTCAATATATTTATTTAAATTTTTTATTAATATATCTATACTTTTAAGTCTTTGAATACTTGGATACATTTTTTTAATATTCGTTGTAAAAATATGTTGATTCCTATTTAATTTTATACTATTTTATTTTTTAATAATGCCATCTGAATTCTTTATAGGATATTCACTATATCCTAAAATACCTGTTATCCATTTATTTATGTACTTACAAAACTTCTGTAAAATAAAATTACTAAAGTTAAACAACAGCCTCAATGAGTTATTATTTTTGTGAGTTTTAACCTTTGTAAAAATATATGAATTTTTTTAAGAAGAAGGATACAATAATTTATATTCATTTATATCAATAATTTTATAATCTTTCATTTTATTAAGTAGTTTTAAATTGTTTGTTTTTTTATCTGTAGTTGGATCTTTTAATAGCTTACATTATCCTTCTTTATTTATTTCATCTTTTGTCCTGTCAGTATAATCCTTATGATACATGACAATAAATATATTTTCTTTATCCTCTTTACAAATAGTAATCCTTTCACAGTCACAGATCTTTCTAATATTAGTAACAAGACTCCTATATTTATAGTCCTTATAAATAATTTTCTTTTCATATAAGTCTTTATTTAATAAACAATTAATTTTCTTTTTATCATCAACTGATATATTTGCTAATTTAATATCAATAACAATCTTCTTATTAATATCTTTATCTATTATAGGTATAAAAGATAGTCCTTTACTCAGTAACATGTTTTATTCTTTAGAAAATTTAATTAAAGTTAGATTTATAAAATTATTTTACTGTTCCTTGTTATAATATATGAACATATAAAATTTTTAATTTTTAAAATTACAATTCAAATTTTTTTAACCAATATTTATTTATCATCCATATATATCAACTATTAGTGTCCAGTCAATTTAAAGTATGATATACCTTTACATTTTTATTTACTGTGCCAATACCAAAAACTTAAAAATAATCCTAATTTTTTTTTGCATTAAATGCTTTTATTGAGTGTACATTAACAAGAAATAAAATAATTATTTCTTCAACCACAATTAGAGTTTTTAGATTTAACTTGAAATAAAGGCATGGGGTATCCATATATCAAGTAAGTCAATCTCTATTTTTTATAACAAGAGATTGACTTAATTAACATCTGGACCCCCACCCCCATACTTTTATTTCAAGTTAAATTAAAAACTCCAATTGTGGTTGAAGAAACTTTTTTTTTAGTGCATAGTCAATAAAAGCATTTAAAATATAAAAAATGTATCTCTATTATTATACATATATAATTAAGTATAGATGAATATAATCATATTTATTGCAATCATTTAAATATTAACAAAATTAAAACAATTTTGTATTGAAAAGAAAATATAATTCATGTAATATAACATAAGAACTATATTCTAAACAAATAAACATTCTTTACATATTTTAAGTATAAAATATTTTATCAATTTAAATCTATATGTTGTATTGCATAATCTTTGATCTTAAAATAAATATAAGAATAAGTTCAATTATTATTATTTTTAGATAATATTATAAACAATGATTAATGAAATTCTTATCTGGATTATTTTTGAGTAACAAATTCCATAAATAACATTAAAAAAAGCAAATTCTGCCAGTTTTTTTAAACTTTACTTCTTTATTCAACAAGTAATATACAAAAGAACTTTAGTTATTTTAAAATAATCCTTAGTAATTCTATATTTGAGGTAATCTTTTTATTTTACTTTTATATATTTTTATGCATCAAAAGTTTTTGAATACTTTCTTAAGTCATATTTTTACACTTTATCATTTATTGGGATTCCTGAATAAAATGTAAATATATATTAAAGTGATAATGTATATATTATAATGACATATATATAATAAAAATATCTTACATTGCAATGCACCACAAGCTATCATGTTCTATAATATGGGGTTCAAATTCAGGATATATAATCTTGGAAATTTTTTGAGGTTCTGAATAAATTTAGAATTTTATTTTCAGGTAGTTTACCTATAAATAACACAGCAACTATTCTATATTGGATGGCCAATAAATTTATAGTTATTCTTATATAGAAAGAATAATAAAGATAGAAAACTATTAACATCTTATTTAACAAATAGTTGCAAGCCTGAAAAGTAAGGCTTTCTCCTTCATCGTTTCACTATGAGGCCATAATTGACAAGCCTTTCTCATGTAGAGTGTTATAAAGGCTATTTATATTTCATCTTTATGTTTAAAGAAATATTTATATTTAATGCACTAATAACTAATAGAATAAATAATAGTAAGTTTAGTAAACAAATATTTAAAAAGTATACATCTACAACCAGTTTTCAGCCTTTCATGTGGAGAACTTTTCTTCAAATTTAAAATAATAAATACAAAAATAAGATTAAAACTATAATTATTATAATTATAATATTATTATTATATTTATAATTATTATAATTGTATGAATAAATATAGGGGATTTGAACTCAGATTTTCAAGCACCCTTCATCTATCCACACTATCTCATACAACTGATATACATGACCATACACATATAGAAAAGATAAATAATCACCAATATCCATATTTCATGCTAAACCAGCACGCATCAGTTGGTCCAGATTATCATCTACACGCATATATAATCAGTGCTCAATTTATATTAAGATAGCAAATCTTCACACTTTAATGGACAGGCTTCAATCTACTCCAACCTCCAACTTTTCAGCCATGAGATTGGAGTAGATTGAAGCCTGTCCATTAAAGTGTGAAGATTTTCTATCTTAATATAAACTGAGCACTGATTATATATATATATATGTGTGTGTGAGATGATAATCTGGAGCAACTGATGAGTGCTGGTTTAGCATAAAATAGGTATATTGGTGATTATCTATCTTTTCTATATGTGTATGGTCATGTATATAAGTTATATGAAATAGGGTGGATAGATGGAGGGTGCTTAAAAACTGAGTTCAAATCCCCTATATTTACAATTAAGCTTCAGGTTTTTGAAGAGTGCCTGGTTTTCAAATATTTAATTCTATGAATATATATAAAAGATCAATTAATATTTGAAGTTATCTTTTTTTTTATTCCCTATTTTTATTTATTAACAAATAGCTGAAAGCATGCTCAGCTACTGTTAATAAAAAAAAATTCAGAATACACTTTTTCTTAACCAATGTTAAAAACATTTTTGGCAGATAATTACAAACATCAATGAATTTAACTAATAATTGGTGAATTAAAAATAAATAGGAAATTATATATCTTTATTTGGGGATCTATTTAAAATCCTGGGCAATTCAAAAGGTATAATAGTTGTAGAGAAAAGCTTCAGGTAATGATGAAATTATAATCAATATTTTAAAAGAAGCACGCGAATAAATAAAAAAAAATTTTGAAAAGTTATATACCAAATGTTTGAATGATAAAATATCCAAAAGATTGGAAGAATGCAGTATTAATATTAATATTTTTAAAAGGTGATAAAGAAAATGAGATAAATTATAAACCTATCAGTCTTTTTTTAGTTCTATACCAAATTTTTACCAAAATAATTACAAATCAACTACAACAAACTTTGGATTTTAACAACCAAAAGAACAATCTAGATTTAAAAATGGTTTTAATACAGTGGATCATATCCAAGTATTGAGATATTGTTATAGAAAGAACCAATGAATATGACTTGCCATTATGTTTTGGATTTGTAGATTATGAAAAGATATTTGATTCTATAAGCATTTCTTCAGGGATTAACGCATTAGATCATTAAGGTATAGACCCAAAATATTATCATATTCTACAGAATATTTATAGAAAAATGCAACAGCAACAATTATATTACATAATGATACTAAGAAGATTAAAATTGAGAAGGGTGTAGGGCAGTGTGTCTCCATATTTCCAAAACTTTTTACAGCAGTGCTGCAAAAAGTATTTTGTGGATTAAAATGGGAGTTAAAGGAGTAAATGTAAATGGAGATTATTTAAGTCATTTAGATTTTGTAGATGATGTAGTTATTTTTGAAAATAATGCTTTAAAGTTTCAGAAAATGTAAGAGTTATCAGATGAAAGTAGTATTAAAGATAAATATTAAAAACACTAAAACAATGACCAATAATTTTTTTCAAAATAAAAAAATAAGGATTGATAATAATGAATTAGAAATCAACAACTACAACTATCTTGGTCAGATTATTACTATAGATGGAAACATAACTGATGAAATTAATCATATGGTTGGAATCCTTTTCTTTGAAATAACAATATTAAAAGAAAATATGCCCATGTGTTTAAAAAGGAAGGTTTTTAATAAATATGTACTAACAGTTCTTACTTAGAGATTTGAGACCGGGACACTTAACAGTAAAATAAAACAGAGACTTCAGAGCATGTTAGGAGCAACAAGAAGAGATCGAAAATGAAATATATGGCTAAGATAACAAAACAGTTATTATTGATATCATTGCAAGAATTAAGAGACTAAAGTGAAGTTGTATTGGACATATTTTTAGAAAAGATGATAGTTGAAATCTTAAACCAGATTCCTAGAAATTGTAAAAGACCTAGAAAGAAACCACATGTGAGGTGAATGGACAAAATGAAGTATGCTGAGGTGATATGGAGAAGAGAGGCTAGTGAACAGAGAAGATGAATTGAACTTGGAGAGATTTTCATCCTGTAGTGGATTGAAAATGATGATGATAGATATAGAGTATTTTTATATATTTTGTATAACTATTATATGTAGATTATGTTTCTAAGGATATGGATTATTTGTTCTGATTAATTTTATATAAAAAATGATAGAAGTGTTGAAACAAGCTTTTCTATATTATTGTTACAATAAATATATAAAATTATTGCTATTATATAATGATGTTTTATTTTATATTATTTACTTAAAATTATACTAAAAAATAGCATTATGAATTAAACGTATTTCCATTTTAGATTAAACTAATGTGTGCAATCTGTTACGTTTTTCTCAATCCATAACAAACCAAGTACATATCATAATCTTAATAATTGTTTTTTAGTTGTAATCAGATAATTATTAAAATATTTTGCAATAAAATGTACTAATAAAATAATTGAATTGATATTTACAAAAGGAAATAAGTAAAATCTTGCAAAGAAAAATATTTTTGGAAGTGATAATATAAAAACTTACCTTAAAAAAGTTATGAACAAAATATGTCAGTTGATATGAGTTCTCATCTGAGTTTTTTTTTTTAGTTTTTGCAATCATACCTTATTTTCATTTAGATGAATTTTTATCTAAAATTCAATGATTGATTAATTTTTGATTGTTCAATTATAGTTACCATATAATACTAAATTGTCCATGCACTTTACTACTCTTACACAATGCTTTATTTACCACCCTTTTTTTAAGCATTGTGTAACAGTAGTAAAAGACATGGACAATTTAGTATTATTATCAGTGATAACAATGCCATAAATAGACGCGATACATGTTTTTCTATTTCGAGAAAATGGACAAATTAATTTGCATTCACATTTGCATATTTTATTGTTTTATAACATTACAGCAATGTTTATAACTTATTTTGGCCATGAATGAGGAAAAACCTCAAAAATACTAGGCCTAAATTGATTTGATTTTTTTTTGGTTGATACTTACAGCTTCTTCTTCAGCGGGTAAATCGCTTTTATATGCTATTATATGGTATACATTTGGCAATGCAATAAGAAATAGTAGTTATTTTATTTCAATTATAGTTTATTGTGACTTTAACTATATGGATCACATTAATGCTTTAAATTTTAAAAAAAAACTATAAAAATGAAAATATAATACCAAACATTACAATATTTAAGTCTATGTTGTTAAAAAAAAGTCAAATGTAAACTAGTTACAAGACTGGTAATATAATGAGATTTTTTATTTATTTTAAAAAATCCCATTAGGTAAGCTTGTGATACTAATAAAGACAAAGAGAATTATTCTTCATTCAGTACTGAATGAAAATGCAATTCATCTTAATGAATTTGGCAAAAACAAATTGAAAATAATCTTAAAGAAAGATGATTTAAATATGCAGATTAGAATAAAAAGTTTCCAGCAAGATAAACCATTCATATATAAAATTTGAAAAGAATATATCACTTCCTAAATAAATGATATTCATAGTATTTTATTGCTATTTTTACTTCTTAAAAAAATATTATTTACCTAATTACCTCTTTAATTTTTATCTCCTTCTTATGGTCTATAATGCTCATTCCTAATCACTATGCTGCTCTATCCATCTATAAATCTGAAAATTTGGGTTTCTAATTTCTCTAGCCCCATTTTCCAATTCCTTTTTGTATATCTTATTGTGTTCTTTCCTAGTGATATCCAGTTTAATATTTGTTTTAGTAATTTTTCCTGAGATATCCTTTGCACATGTTCATATAATTCCAATTGTCACATTCTGATATTTATTATAATGTGTTCAATACTCATTATTACTTGAATTTTTTTATGACTCATGCCTTATCTCCTTCAGCTTCAGCAGATTTTTAGCACAACAACAACCTTTCCATTCTTTCCTTCAATTATCAAACATGACTTCCAAATATAATGATACTTTTCTCTATTGTGTCATAATCATTTATTTTTATTAGTTTTATATATATATGGTAACAATAGAGAGAAAGGGGGTCGTACCGGATGTGATGGCTACCAATACATGATCACCAACAATCCAAAGTTGAGTCTCCATTTCTGACTTTATGGAAAATCAGAGTTTAAACTATTGTTTGTTTATCCTCATGTAAAAAAATATAAAATTTAATATCAAAAGGATGAGCATGTTAGATCACTCTGAGAGATCAGCCCAGTTAACTCACTACAGTAACTATAAGTATAATTAAATAAGAATTCACAAGCATTACAAATAAGTATAAGCAATACTCATTCATCATTATGAATGATTAACAATAAAAATAAATCAACAGTCAATCTGGTGACTGGATTTTAAATGGGTCTTCTATAGACCAGGATAATTATTTAGCCCTTCTCAACTTGGGAAAGATCATTGAAACCATTAGTTGGATGCATAAACTTAAGTGCTAATCTGTAATAATACAACTAACAAAAAATAATGGGATGCTAAAACATGTTGATCATCATCAATGTTCTGGCTACTTAGTACCTTAGGTGTACTGGCCATTATAAAATTAATGTCTAATAGAGACTAAACTAAAATATAATTCATGGACTTTAAAGAATACATTCTTCACACCAATCCAGAATAATAATATCATCATCAACTGAATGCCCAGATACTAAATATATATATACCCCTTATTCTATATAGCTGTTATGCATGAATCTCTCAGGAAAAAAGAACTATAATTTATTACTGTGAACAAGAGGAAAATAAGTAAATAGATTAGCTTGTTATAAATAACTTTAAGCAAATCATGGGCTTCTACTACTTATAAATAACTAGTTTTATTGAGATCATCAAAAAAATTAAATACTAGAATATAAGCTGTCATGATATAAGGTCACAAACATACTGCACTTCATGAAACTGGAATTGGATAGAATAAAAAAATTGAGATTATTTTTTTTAAAACAATTATTTAATAGCTAATTAACAACAATCAAAAAAACAAAACAAAAATGACATGACAGTATCACATTTCAAACACCATTTCACCCAAAAAAATATACAGTTTGATAAAATTATATTAACAAATCAGTTGATTTTAGTCATGGATTAATTCTAAATTCATTAAGCTATTTCTTTAAAATTGTTAAGATTCTTCTTTCTATTTTTACAATATTTCCAAAATCAAATATAACAATCTTTGGTTCAATTTCTTTAAAGTATTTAAGACTTAATTAATAATATGTTCAGAATCAAAGATAACAATCTTAGATTCAGTTTAGCAAGATAAAAAAATTTTTTTTAACTTTACAACAGATTTTTTCTTTTTCTTTTTAAAAAACTATTTCACCATTTGTAATAGAAATTTGACTGGGTTTTAGGAAAAACAAAAAAAAAAGTCTAATAATTTAAAACATTTTAACTTAGTGAAGTAATTACTATTGTTACTTTTTTACAAAAAAACAACAACATTGCACTTATGAAACAAAAAACAAATTTTCTGTTAATAAAAATATAGTGTGCACACACACATATATAATACTTTTTTAATTGAGCTTTCTTTTGAAGGCTTCTTAGACATGTGCATGGTTAAGGTGTCCTTTTCCTGGTCTGTAGCAATTCCAAGTAAACAAAAAATAGTAAATTTTGTCCATTGGGTTTTCTTGATTAAGACTGACACAGAAAAAAACATGCTCTTGAAGGCAAGATTGCAGATTACATTAAAGGGGTACCTCCTCTACATTTTTATCCAATGAAGATAGGTCACATGAAGGAAGATGATCCCTAGCTTTTACCTAAATCTAGCACATGGTTTTCATTGTACAAATCATTTTTAGGTTTAAACTCACTGTGCTAAAAGCTTCATTAAAACTTCTGCTATTCTATTCAATAGCTTGGATATCATCTAGGTTAAGCTGGGCTGCTCTCTCTTCAACAACTAAGTTAGGAATAATTTTTATATTTTTCAGCAGCTGGATTAAGATTTGACTGCTCTCTTCAACAGTTAATTTAGGAATTATTTCTTCTACTGTCTTTTTCAGAAGCAGGAGTAAGGCTTGACTGCTCTCTCTCTCTTCAACAGTTAAACTAGAAATATCCTCTCCAGACATGTAGGCATAGTCACTAATTCTTACCCCCACATATATTTTTTTCTAGAACAATCTTGCCCACAAGTAAATTACAATCTGTCTCTTAAATGATAATTTTCATGACAACCAATTAGATAAAATTGTATAAATACAATTGTTCAGACAATACTCTCTTTAATGATACATATTGGAAACAAGTTAAGAATTTAAATTAATATTATAAAATTCTTGACATTCCTTTATAATTAAAAACCAAATTTTCTTGCAAAAAAGTTAATTGCATTGATTTGATTTTTCTTTTTCATTATTAAAGAGAGATAAAAAAAAAAAAAAAGCAACTCTGATTAATTAAAAATAAAATTTACAAAGTTATTAAAATCTTATTTTGCTCTTCCCTCTCTTTTCTTCTTATTTTTTTAAATACTCTTAAATATATTTAATGTTTGAGAATTTTCATACTATCATATTGAGGACTTAAAATAATATTGAATTAAATAATAACTCTTTAAAAAATATGTATAGAAAAATTAAATATTACTTACCCCATTAATTAATTATTTTTTTATATTCAAACATGAGGAGCATGCTTCCAATTATGTAATTATTTATTTTTTAGTGCAGCTGTGTAGCCAACTGGTTACAATATATATATATCATCTAAAGATGAGAAAGTAAAGAATGATATTTTAATATTTTGCTTTTTTAAGATTTGTTCATTTCTCATTTTTAAATTTTTTTAAAAAGTTAAGCCCACAAGGTTTGGACATATAAAAGTTTTAATCCTTGTAATGCATCTGAAACAGTGGACTGATGGATGGTTGTGATAAGAATAAGCTAAGATGAAAGATGCACTGATAAAAGAAAAATATATATATAAACATATACTCAGATGCTTGGAAAATGAAGTGAGTTTAAAAACTGATGGATTAAAACCAACAGTTTTATTCAAACAATCAAAATGATATACTCCATGCATATATCTCCTAAGCTAAGAATCTATTCAGGAATTTTGAACATTTCAGTTTGTAATCATTAAAGAACTATTTTCAACTAAAATGACATGTAAATGGTCAATTCTACAAGATAAAACATAAAATTCTTTAAAGAATCACAAAGATAAAATTATCTACAATTAATGAGCAAAATAATTGCATTGAAAAGAGCTCTGGAGTTATCAGAATTTTTCATTGTAGTAAAATGAAACTTTTTTTCCAAAAACAATTGACTATGAAGATTTTAAATTCAGCAATTTTATTTAAAATCCCTTTTTATTTTATTAAAAATAATTAACAATATAAGTGTAAAATCAATTAATTTTTTTTTTTTTTTTTTGCTAAGAAAAGATCATTAAAAATATAGATTAATGACACTGAAATTATAATTATCATTTAAATTCATTATTTTCTTTTAAAAATATATATGTCACTATTTATGCAATGTAGATCATAATTGTAAATTAGTTGAAGAATATTGAAAAGGGTAAAAATTAATATTTGCCAAAAAGAGCTTTTCTGTGTATGATTATTATTATATATATTATTGTTGTTATATAAAGCTATTTTATATTATATTATATCATTGATTTATTTAGATCTATATATATATATATATATATCAACTTTTCTAAGTAATACTGTATTTTCTTGTTAATCAGACTCATAATAGTACTTCACATTTAATGCAATAAAGACTAGTTAAGAATATGGCTTCTTGTAAAGCAATCTTTTTAAAAGCATTCTACACTTTAAAAATTTCTATTACTTAATAACAAAGTATAAACTATCATTTAATTGGAATAAAAATTAAACACTCAATATTACCCTGAATCAAATTCTAGAAATTAATATGACACCATACTTATAGAATATGAAAATAAAAATAACACAGAAAATAAAACCAAAAAAAAAAATTCCATTCTAGTGCAAGTAAGTAAACTATAATATTCACAAAAATTAAATTGAATCCACTCTTTTCTTTTCTAGACAATAACAAATGAAATTGCTAATTAATTACACAATTAACTTTTTAAAAAAATTAAACATTATCAATAATCCTAAAATTATGCATTTGTGTAAAAAGAAAAATACATTATACAAATTAACCCTGAAATGAATATTCTTTAATTCTCTAATACACACTTATATTTAACAATCACATTTTAATAAATATTTAAACCATTATTAATCATCATTTATTAGACTAAAAATTATATTTTATTTAGCCTTAGATATATACTTCAAATTTAATAAAGCTAACAGAAGAGACCTGTTTGGTCAAAAGTATCTTCAATTTTTTTAAAAGTAACTAGTATGTTTAAAATATAAATAAATGTGCCTATGTATGTAGAAAAAGATTGTTTTATAGATAAAAGCAAATATTGTTTATCAAATAGTGAGTCACAAAAATAACAGATGATACATGAGTTTGCTCTTAACTGAAAATAAATACTTTGATTTTTAAGCAAACTGCTAATACCCACTCTATACATTCTTGTTCATGATGTTGTTATTATTGTATGATTAATCATTTATTATACAAACATATATGAATTCCTCATAGTCATCAGCCAATCTGGTAAATTTATTAATTTTTTATCTTTAAGTTTAAAAAACACTATGACTTTTTCCCTCAATTGCCTAATAATTCTTAACTGAAATATCAGTTAAAGTTTCTTCAAAGCCAGAATGAATGTATTGTGAGAATGATCTTTTTTAAAAGAAGATATTTACAATTATGACAGACAAAACTAAATCATGGTTCTTATTTTCAGGAGGCTGAAAAATTACCAGCCAAGGCAGCAGTTGGTGATTGAAGATCGAGGGTTATAACAATATCCTGATTGCAGATCCAGGCTTATCATTTGATGATGACCTTTTATTGAGGTATTTACGACTACAGATCATTTTTAAGTAAAGAAATATTGCAAAAAATGGAACAAGTGTCTGATATTAAATGTGATATTACTGAACTTTGTTAAGTTAGAAGAAAAAGAAAAGCAGACCCAGGTTGACATTTGATGATGACCCTTTATTTAGGTGCTTATAATTGCAAATCCCTTTTAAAATGAAAGAAGATTGAAGAATTGGAAGAACTGACTAATTTTAAATGGGCCATTATTTGATTTTGTGAAGCTAGAATAAAAGGTGAAGAAAAAATTGATTTAAAAGGTGAACTCTATGAAGGCATAAATATTGGAAGTAAAAGGGAACAGGATCCATTATAAATAAAAACTTGAAGAATAACATTGTGGAGTTTGAGAATACATCAGAAAGAATAGCAAGACTAATTATTCAACTTATGGGGATAAGAATATTCAGAAAAGCTTGTTTTTATGTTTATTATATGTATAATATAAGGATTCACAAGATATGACCACAGAGATGTGTTTTAAAAATTTAGATGTCAGAAAAAGAAATACCATCCAAAAATGTTTTCTATTACTTTAGACTATTCACTTAGCATAATGATATACATTGTGATATTTACATTTTACTGTCATAAGATCATTGTTCAGTCATAAAGAACTGCTTTGAGTCAATAAATGCAGATATGCAATTTATTAGTTTTCTTTTTTTAATTTCCATATTATTGACATACTTATTTTTTACATAAATCTGAGTATGACCCATTATTGTTATTACTATCAGAAACTGTCAAATTGAGACTGACTTCTGATGATTATGAAAAAAAAAAAACATTTCTTAAAAATAACCTATTATTGTCTATTTGCATTTTTAATACTGTTCAATAGCCTACTAATTATTATAATGATGAAATACGCCCATCTCAATATTAGTCATTCTCTCTTTCTTTTGCAAATCATTAATTATATATATATATTTAAGATATTACATTAACTAGACTTTAATCTTAACAATGTCTACATTGTTTCATAAACATGTTTGAATTTATAGAGAGAGAAAAAAAAAGTTTAAAGAAAAAATAGGCAATACTGTAATAATGAAAAGAGTTTATACATTATTTATTTAAAAAATTATTAAATAGAAAAGAACTTATATTGGCCATATATATAGAGAGAGATAAAGAAATCAATATGGAATAGTTGAGAAAAAAATAAAATAATAGCTTATAAAAGGAAATATCTATGTGTATTTGAAAAATAATATGACAGAGAGATTTGAAAAAAATAGTTAAATTAATATATAGAACCTAACTATTTGCAAATAAAAAATAATGATAATGAATATAGTATGTGTGATGTCAGATAGTATGTGTAACTTACTTTTTTATCATCAAAATGTATTGAAATCTTTGAATTTCTTCATAATAGTATGCAGAATTATCTTTAAATATGTAAATTTATTTTCAGATTTAATTACTTTTAAGTTTAGAATATAAGCAAAGCTTTTCATAAATTATTAATTGAATTTGTAACTTTCACATAAAACTCAAAATATTCAAATAATATAAAATGATAACTTAAGAAAATAAACTATTTTTGAAATTTTTATGATCAAAAACATTATTTATCATAATTAAGATTAATCAAACTTAAACATGTTTTTATTACTATAAAAAGATTATATGACAAATTAATATTTAAGAAGAAATAAAACTCTACTAAAACTTACCTAGTTTTTTGTTTAATTAATTTTAATTTCCAAAAGCATATTTAAATAAATAAAAAAATCATATCATTATAAATAATGTATTAAAGATAATTTCTCAAAATATATAATCAAAATTGATAATTAAAAATGTTGTTCAGAGATGAAGGATAAATAAGTTGAATAGAATTCTATTATAATTTCGAAATATTTATTAGTAATGCTAGAAAATCTTTGTAAAATTAAAAGGGTTCTAATGAATGTATTTTAAACAAAAAAAAATTACTTACTGTAATTAATTGAACAATACAATTTATTAAATCATATTCAGGTAAGCAACTTCAATTTATGGTCAATTAAAAATAACAGTAAATTGAAAATATATATACAGAAGTAATTGTATTCACTATTAGATATCCATTTACAAGACATATTCTATATTATAGCAAAAAAAAAAAATCTTTAAATATTTATAAATAAAATTAAAATAAATGTAAGTTTTTGCAATGGTGTTAAAAGTGAGCTTTTAAATAATTTTTATATCAAAAATATTTCATGGCAATAAATTAAAAAAATGTTTTAAAATGTAGTGATCAAAATTGGATTTTCAACTTTATATTTTATCTTTGTCCAGGGACACTTTTATAGGATTTTTGATGAAATTGTGGATAAAACTTTATAAATGAATTTAAAATAATTAGGTCAATTTAACTAGAAAAATCGAAAAAAAAAACTAAAGTGTTTATTCTTTTATATTTCATTTTAAAATTGTGTGACTATTGATTTGCTGAAAACTAAAATATATATATATATATTAATTAAATAGTTTAAACTGAAGTATTTAAATTACTGTAAAAAAACAACAACAACAAAACAATAATGATATTTTACGAATTATTATTTAAAAATATCTTAAATCTACATTATGTTGTTTCAAAGTTTCAATTAATTGAGAAGTCAAACCATCAAAACATCACATCATCACCCGTTTCATATGGCACTACTGTATGTGTAAATACAATATATATATACTACATGCAAATACTTATATTATTGGTTTTTATATAACTTCTTTTAATATTTGATGTAATCTATTGTACTATGTAAATGAGATATTTATTTTATATAGCGCAATGTTTTTGAATTGCAATAAACTAATAATCAGCTTTTTAAGCTAATGCACAAGCACTTTGTGGATCTTGGTTTAGCATGAAATACATATATTGGTGATTATTTATCTTTTCAACATATATGTGTTCAAGTGTATCAGTGTTATGAGATAGTGTGGAGAGTGGTGGGTCATGTGAAAGTATGTGCTCATATACTCTATATATTACATATATAGACACAGGTATATAATAAGCCTGTGTGTTTCAGTTAATACAAGATAAAGTATTTGTGAAAGAATAGAATGAATCCACCTATTCTTTCAACCCAAACGTTTAAGTATGGGCAAATCTTAAGTACTGCAAATGAGAGCGTGAAGATATTAAACAATCACTTTAAATTACTATATAATCAGTTTTAAATATATTTTATTCTCTTGATTGGTTTGGGTTTAAAGTTCTTCATAAATAATTTTCAATGATCTTAATAATTATCTTATATAGAAATGATAGGTCTTTAAAGTCTAATACCCCCCCCCCATTCTTAAATATATTTTATCATAGTATTATTTCAGTCATATCATATATCCTTATCATTTAGATATTTTGTGTTTTATTTATCAACAATTTTTCTATTTCTTTATTACTGCTTTTGAAATATTTATAATGACTCTAACTTTCCTCAATCCTTTCTCTTCATCACAATTGCATATCTGAGTTCTCTATTTAAACAATAAACATTTCAAATAACAACCATAATTCCATGTAAAATTGTGTTTTCTCACTTGTTATTATATATATGTAATATTTTTCCAAACATGCTATGATGATATTACAAATTTTTTACTAATACTTTTATGGTCATTTTACATATCTGAAACTATTATTCTAACCTATAACTTTCAATAAAGGATTCTGAAAAGATCTTCATATTATCTATTCTAATAACACTTTATATTTTCTCACAACAATTAAAACAAAAATATCTTTCCATTGTAGACCCATCTAGGATAAATTTGAAATATACATATAAATATCTATGTTTAATATTTAAATTTTCATTATTGAACTAATTTCAGGCTTGAGACTCAATGTTAAGAGGAATGCAAATATATATCTAGTAACCATTTTTAATTTCATTTTGCATTTCAAAATAAAAATTCAGATTTTGAACCCACGTCAACCTGCATTATCAGTTATATAGATTTGATTTGAATTTCAAGTTTTTAGCTTACAGATAAAATAAAATTGGATTATGGTAGCTGGTTGCATATCTGCATTCCTGAGTCCTAGTCATATTAATCAAGGCAACGGCCAGAAATTACTTAAAAATGGAGATTTGACTATTCAGGATAGGAATTTTATATATATAATAATTACTGAAGCTTATGTTAAATAACACTATTGTGAAGAGCTATTTATTATACTGTTTGAGCTGACAATTTGACATTTGTTATTATTTCTTTAATCATAATTATCAATATTTGAATTATATGCTATATTTGCAAAGTATTGCTACTTAGAGTTTTTATTTTTTCACATTTCTTTCTCAAGATTTAATACTTTTGATGATGTAATGCAAGTAGCTGTTAAATATGGTAGTATAATACCATTTATTCATTAGCAGCTTTTTACAAATAAATAATTTGCACTCTCAAAACCCGAGATACCAAACTAGTCCCACCTCCACTCCTCACAGACACTTGGGCAATCCTCCAACTCCCATCCTCTCAGCCTCTGTCATAGGACTCAATTACAAAGACATGCTTTTCTAACCAGCCTGAACTACACACCATTTCCCCTCTCCACTTCCCATTTCCTTTTTACATGTATCCTTCCCCTCTTACCATTTTGTTCCTGAAATTTCATTTGTTTTACCGTATCTTTTTTTTTTTTGATGAATAAACATCTCATCACTGAGAGAAAAAAATATGTGATTTTAACTTCAAAAGAAAAATAAGATAGTGATAAAGTAAAACAAGAAAATTAAAAATGAGTTTTGTGAAAGCTATACTGGGAAAATCATTACAGTATATGAAACACAGATTCACAGATAGCATATGTGATTCCTTCATCTATTTGACATTTTATGGGTTTAATTTCTCTTGCAGCAGCATTTCTTTCTAAAAGATTTTAACACCTTAACTATCTTTGCAGCTCTTGTATTCTATTCTCAATTACATCTCCCAATAAAAGCTATTGATAATACACATTTTTAGATTGTCTTCAATTTAACTGTTACATTAAATAAAATCTGCTTATGCCACAAAAACTATGATTGAGTTTTCTACAAAATGTTTATTTTAAAACTATTATTCTTCATCTACTTTACATGGCTGATTCAATGAAGATATATGTTTGTAATCATAACAAAAACATGAAAAGATTTGAGTCAGCATTGCTATGAATACAACTATAGAATGGAAGTATAGTTTTATAAACACACTTTCCATGGTTAAACCACTAAACATCACATGATCACTATCTCATACTAGCATATAATTGTTATTAAACAATTCAAAAAAAAGCAAAACTCTCCATATAGTAGTGCCATTGTTAGCACAAGATGGCACTACTATATGGAGAGTTTTACTTTCCATGGTTACAAGTAGTGGTGATTAAATATTTTAAATCAATAAAAGAGAAGAAAAGTAAAGAAAGGAATACAGAAAAATGTTAGAAAAGATTGCTTGTAATGGGAATAGTAACTAGCCTTTAATGAGCTAACATAATATTCCATAAGGCAGCATGAAATACTTTTGATCAATCATTGCATTAATTCACATATCTCAACAATCATATAATAATACCAGCTGCAATAACAAATGTATTTAAAATAGGCATTAGGAATTGCTCTATAGCCAACTATACTAGATCATGTTAATAATTAGCCATTACAAGCCTCTTTCATAACATAAGTATTCTAGCATCTACATATTTATTTAATATCACTAAGCATTCTAAAATCTTTAATTGCAATTGAAAATTTCAACCTTAAATTATTAAAAATTTTAATGAATCTCCAATGCACAGAGAATGGATAAAATATTAGAACATTCCATCACTTTTATTAATGTGTTGCAAGGTTATCAATTGCATCAAATATTATTTATATTCAATAAAATATTAATGGAAAATATCAAGATCTCCCATAACACATAGAGATTCAGTAAATGTTTAAATTAGGTAATTTATGACACTATATAAGATATGGAACATTATCCTTATATATTTCTTCAAATCAATATTTTCCTTTATGAGCAATATAAATTAAATGTTAATTATCTAACAGAAAATCACAATATGCCTGCCCATAAATCATGACAATTCCACTATAGTGTAACAAGTTTTAAAAAAAGCAATCTAGTTTACTGGTTAAGTTAGCTAAATGAAAACAATGATTTGTTTAAAAGTATTATATCATCCATTGTCCAGTTCTTAGAAATGTGAAATTACTAATTCTACACTACAGCACTCCTACCATATGCCAGTGACTTTGAAGTGCCAACTTGTCCATAATTGTTTTTTATTGAAAATCTTGAGATATATTATTTGAATGATCCAAAAGTATTCAAGTATGATTAAATAAAAATAATTGAGTGATTAATTTCATAGAAAGTAATAAATGATACATATGAATATCAGAAGTAACAGTTCAAGCCTCAACCCAGGTATTTTTAGCTATTAAATTTACTACTTTACCACTATATTAAACTACACAGACATGTATTAACTTTTGCAATTTTATTCTTTTTTAATTTTAAGCTCTTATCTATGATCTTTTGTGAAATTCAGTGGTTTTTATCAGCAAGCATTCATGTTTGTTTGAACTTAGATAGACTTAATAAAGATTTATATAATTGATGTCATACTAAGATTATCTATAATTATGTTATATTAATGATGTATATAAATCATGGATTTTAAAGTTCTTTATATTAATTAGATGAATTTAATACAAATTCATATAAATAATAAATTTTTATTAAATCTATAATCGATGTCAAGTTAATGCTAAGTACTTCTTAGAAAAAAAATACTATACTGGTATGGATTGTATTTGTATTCCTATGGTATATAATATCAAAAATATAATGCTAATATAATTTTGCCTAAGTATTTAGTGATTACAAACCACTGGAGTAGCATAAAGTACAATTTTATAGCTATTTGAGTTTAATACTTATTATGTTGATATTATTGTAGTGATGAATGTGATATAGAGTTTTAAAATTATTTATATTAATTAGAGTATTAAATATTTGAAAACGAGGCACTCTTCACAAACCTGGAGCTTAATTGTAAGTATAGGAGATTTGAACTCAGGTTTTCAAGCCCTCTCCATTTATCCACACTATCTCATACAACTGATACACATGACCACACACACATAGAAAAGATAAATAATCACCAATAATCGTATTTCGTGCTAAACCAGCATTTAATATTGGCATCAGCATGGGATTTGGATTTTCATCATCAGATTTTCAATAATATGGATGGCTGAAAAGTTGGAGTGGATTGAAGCCTGTCCATTAAAGTATGAAGATTTTCTATCTTAATATAAACTGAGCACTGATTATATATATATGTGTGGGAGATGATAATCTGGACCAACTGATGAGTGCTTGTTTAGCATGAAATACGTATATTGGTGATCATTTATCTTTTCTACTTGTGTGTGGACATGTGTACCAGTTGTATAAGATAGTGTGGATAGATGAAGGGTGCTTGAAAATCTGAGTTCAAATCCCCTATACTTATAATTAGAGTATTTTAAAAATTTAAAGAATCAAATAAGGTCATATGAGGTGGTAACAATTTAATTTCCAGAATGCACCTTCATAATATATAAATGTGGAAGTGTATACTAGTGGCTACTATCACCTTCAAAGTAGTCCCCTTGTGCATTTATATAATGATTAAACAGCATTCCCATTTTTGGAAACATACCTGAAATTCATTTTCAGGAATATTGCTGAGAAACTGTCTCACATTCTTTTGGATATTAGTTATAGTAGAAAATATTTGTCCTTTCAGCGCAATTTTTAATTTTGGAAATAACCAAAAATCACAGGGAACTAAGTCATGCGAATTGACAGAATGATCTAGTTGTGTAATTGATTTTTTGGCCAAAATGTCTTTCATAATGAGTGCACTATAAAAAATGATATATAATATAATGAGTGCACTATCACCCATTTTTACCTTAAAGTGTATGCACAGACATTTATTATCTTCTCAATAGCTATCTAAGATATTGCTCTATCAGCTTAAAATGTACACACATTTTAACTTAAACATGTTCAAACAAATATTCAATACTTGTGTAATTTTGATACAATTAAGTCACGGGCGATACCACAGGGCCATCGGGGAATTAAATTGTTAGAACTCGTACATCATTTATAGCTTTTAAATTATCTACTATCTAAAATTTTAAGATTATTTTATAATTAAAAAAAAAACAAAGATGTAGATTTTATTTAAAACCATTCTTCAATTTTACTTCAAAAATCAACAAGAATCAGGTGTCTTAATAGTGATAATATTTACTGCAGTGAGACTAAAAAAAAAACCTATTATACACATCAACACACATACATGTGTTTATATCTGTAAAATACCATTAAATTTTATTGCACATACCAAAAAAAAAGAGAGTAACTAATCGAAAACGGAACTAAATGGTTTTACATTAATTTAACACCCTAAAGCAATTTGAGAATGGCATAAATCGGTCAAAATTTAACCTACATTATTTTTATAAACATTTTATTTTTAGACATTTAAGACCCAAAAATAAATCAAAGTTGCTTAAAATTAGAAATTTAAATTACAAAATGATTTAAATGTAGAAATAGTTAAAACAGCTAAAATGAAGAATATTGTAACAAGATTTGATATTGTGCATATAGCATTTATAGTTATACTTTTTTTAAATATCCGTTTACAAAAAATACTGATATACAGTTTATAAAAAATACTGATGTGGACTTTACTTAAAATCATCCTTTGATTTTATAATTATTAACTAGATAAAATTCTAAATAAGTAAATGTAGTTTAACATTCAAGCTTTTACTGTAATAAAAACCTTCCAGATTACGTATTATTTTCAATTATTATCAATCTATTGCAGGATGAAGGTCTTTCCAAATTTAATTCAGTTTTTCCAAACTCTAGAGTTCTTCTCCGCATTACAACAGCAAACCTCCTTATTTTATCTATTCATCTCATATGTGTCTCTTTCTAGAACTTTTACAATCTCTTGGGATCCAGTTCAAAATGTTAACTGTCCATCTTTTATCATCTCTTCTAGCAAAGTATCCAGCTTACCTCTACTTCAGTGTCTTAATTCTGTCAATGTTGTCAATAAAACTTGTTTGTTCTCTTATCCATGTATTTAATTTTCAATCCATTTTTGTTACTCCTAACATACATCTCTTCATAGTTTGTTGGGTAGTTTGAAGTCTTGGTATTGCTCTTCTGATAAGTGTCCACATCTTAAATTCATAAATAAGATTTGGTATTATTAAAAACTTTGCTTTTCAAACACATAGATATTTTTCCTTTTAATATTAAGTTATTTCTACCAAATGCACTTCATTTAAATTTAATTCTATGATTATTTTTATCCATTATGTCTCCATTGGTATTAATAATCTGATTATGGTATTTGTAGTTGTTAACTTTTGCTAATTCTTCATTTTCTTTTGAAAAAATCCATTGAACATTACTTTAGTTTTTTTAGCATTTATCTTTTAATTCTACTTTTTTACATCCACATAATATATCTAGTAACTGAGACACAGGCTTAATATATACCTGGGTCTATATATGTAATAAATAGGGTATATGAGCACAGAATTTCAGACAACCCATCACTCTCCACTCTATCTAATAACACTGATACACTCAAGCACATATATGCTGAAAAGATAAATATATCTAGCAACATTTCATGAAACTTGCAAGTATTATTTGCAAAAATAACGTCATCTGTAAAATCCAGATGAGTTAAATAATCTCTATTTACTTTTGCACCTTCAGCTTCCACTTTAATCAATAAAATACTTCTTGTAAAACTACTATAAAAAGTTTTTGAGATATGCATCACACTGTCATACATCTTTCTCATTGTTGATCATCTTAGTATAATTATGTAATCTAATCATTCTGTCATGTTTCAAAAAATATCCTTCAGAATATGATAACACCCTGGATCTATCTCTAGATGATCTAATGTTTTAATCTCTACAGAAATAATTATAGAATCAAATATCCTTTTATAATTTAGAAATCAAAAACATAATTACAACTCATATTCATTAATCATCTCTATAATTTTTCTCAATATTTGGATGTGACCCACTGTGCTAAACCACTTTTAAATCCAGCTTGTTTTTTTGATTGGTTAAAATCCAAAGTTTGCTGGGACCAGTTTTAATTATCTGGTAAAAATTTAGTATTAAATTAATAAAAGATTGATGGATTTGTATTTCTAATATCTTTTTTTTATTCCTTTATCAATATTATTACTTCTGTCTGCCAATCATTTGGTAAATGTTTATCATTTAAATATTTGTTATATAATTGACAATTTTTTTGTCTTCGTGTGCTAATTTTTTTATGTCTTCATGTGCTTCTTTTAAAATATTGATTATAAATTCCATCAATATCTGGAGCTTTTCCTTACTTCACGGATTTAATTGCATGTCTTATTTTCTTCATGATGTCATTATCCTTAGCAGATCTTTTGCTAACATTTTGATATAAAGTCAATACTTTTGATACATTAAATCATTCTTATTCTTTATAAAATGTTTCAGTTCATTTCACAATGCCATCTTTTTTTAGTAATGGATCAATCTTTTCTTCTTATTGAAGAAATAAGTTTTCTACTAATATCAAGATACTGTTTAACACCTTTGAGACTTTTATTTACTTCTATAATTATATATAAACTTTATAGAACAATAATTTAATTAAGCTACTGATTAAAGTAATTAATAATAAATTCTAATTTCAAATCATGACTAAAAAATTGTTTACCAGATCTGTCCCCTATCTATAGGTTTGTGTTTAAGTTCTTGAAGAAAACAGTAGAATCAGTGACATCAAACACTTGTATAAAAGAGATATAATGAGTACTTTGTGACAGATTGAAGACTAACTCAATATATTAGTATTTTTCAATTGTTGTAGTCATAAGCCAGTTAAATTGCTTAAACAATTGTCAGTGTTAGCACTTCTGCTTTAGTGAACATTACAATAGGAAATATTTTTTCATTGTTGAAATATCTCTAAAGAAAATTATTACATCTGACTTGTTATTATTACTATTATTATTTTGCTGCTGTGGCTTTGGCTAAATTAAATGGCTAAGCCTACTAATATATGGAGTATCTGAAATAAGTTCAGGCCCATATGATTTTTTCAGTTGGAGAGCTGACTTTAAATACATGTAGATGTCTAAAAGTTTCAGATCTTTTTCTAACAATTAACTTTTAGATAAATGCTTTGCTTGAGTTGGTTTTTTAAATCTAATGTCCCAACTCCTCACTGAAGAGACCCATAGGTCGAAACCGGTCTGGGGATGGGGACAATCCAAGATAAAAATGATTTAAAAGTCTTCTCTTGTAGTAGCATTTATCATAAATAAAAAAAAAAGCTTGTTTAGAGCTATTAGCATGCTCTTAATTTTTCAATATTTTTATGATATTAAGCCAATTATAAATATTACAATTGTCAATTTGAATATATGCTGTATCACCAAAACTAATGATAACTAATACTTATTTATACTTATATTAGTTAGTCTATTTGTGGTCTTTATACACTTATTAACCAACTATTAGAGTCAAAAATAATAGCAGAAATAAACTTCCATAACATCTTGGAATGCAACTTTTTTTTTTTTTTACGTGTCAAAGCATCGGCCAGGAAGCGAACCCAGGACAAATGCTTGTAAGGCGGCTGTGCTGACCACTTTTGGGCTAAAAAAGATTTACTTTCTAAATTTCTGATTTACATTTTAAAATTTTCATTTAAACCAGACAACATTTTGACAATCCCAATATCAACAACAATCAACAATCTCAAACTATTGTCAAGACAATTTTCTTTTAACAATAAAGGGATTTCATTTTTATTGTTAAAAGGATTGTTGACTGTTATTGACATTGTCTAAGTGATGACTGGGTTTAATGATTATTTATAACCCATTTAACCTTGAGCATTATTATACTTTTTAAAACGTATACAAAAAGTATTTTGCTAGAATGATATAACTTCTTAAGTTATTTAAGACTATTTTTAATTTTATTCTGATAATTTGACAATAACTCTTATACAGTAGAATTTACTGTTTCAATGATATCAGTAGTTTATTCCATAACCTACAAAATAAATTAAAATCTTAATTATGCCCCATTCTTTGGTAATATTACTTTTAAATAACTTATATGCATAGAAGATTTACATGGAAAGCCATAATTAATCCAAGATCAACCCACTTTTTTGATATTTTAGTCAAATGATAAAATCATGATTAAAATGATTGATAGTAGAGTTTATTGTTTGAGTTTATTATTATCATAATAATTTTTAACCTTATGAGTTCTTTTACATAAAAGTCTCTGCAATTTTAATCCCATTTGTCTGGTTTGTAACTTCTTTTTAGAAACTTCAATATCTTTTAGTATATAGTTTAATAATTCTATTGCTCATGTATTATTATCTCTTTTTATGACATATCTAGTCTAACTCAATTTCAATCTTTTTATTCTTTGAATGGTATTAGTGATAATTTTTTGTAGTCACACCTTTGTATTTATTTTAAAACTTCAAATTTCTTCTAGTTAACCTTATTCATTTATTCATAATTTGTTGTGTGGTTTCCAATCCCTATACTGCACTGCCAATAAATGTCTAAGTTTTAGACCTGTAAAACATATTTATTTAAAATCTTTATTTCAAGCCCATAGAATATTTTCTTTTAATAATATTTCTAGTAAAAGCATTTCAACAAAATTAATTCTGTGATTAATTCCATTCCTTATCTTTTGTCCATATTAGTACTAAGAACAAGATATTGATAGTTTTTAATTTTTCAAATGTGTTTCTTTTTTTAATTTTATTAAAAAAATAGCTAACCATTACTTTAGCTGTTATTCATTTATCTAAAAAAGTCTATTTTCTTGCTTTTATCTAATAACTCTTGTATTATTTATGTTCTAAAATTATTAAGCAGAACTTGGGAAAAATAGCATCATCAGTAAAAGATAGATGACTTAGGAATTCTTACTCATTTTCTTAACTTTTCATTTCAAAGCTACAAAAATACTCTCCATCAACTATAAAAAAAGTTTATGAAAGATGGAAACAATTTGTTGCAAATTCTTATCAGTTTTAATCTTCTTAGCATTGTTACCACATTTTGAGAAATTTTCTTTTAAGATGTACTTAAAACTATCATTCAAGCACATCTTGAAACATAAGAATAAAGATTGCTGAAATCAAATGATCTCTAAGATACACAACATTTCATGTTTAACCTGCATTCATAAATTTACCCAAGTATCTATTTATTATGTAGATAGATAGATATATCTTCATTATTTGTTCAGTATTTATCAATATTAAATCATTAAAATTTTGATTTACAATTGCCAAATTTTCTGTATCTGCAAATTTAACACCTATCATTTCAGTTAAATATATTAATGACTATTACTAATCATTTATTAAACAAGAGATTATCTCTAGATCAGATATAGTTTAACTTTCACTTAAAGATTAATATATCTAGATTTATATAAACAGGTATGAAAAAAAAAGATGAAGTTATTCCATGTGTTTATGTAAAGTCAGATATCACATGATCACTATCTCATACTAGCACAGAGAGTTTTGCTTTGTTTAAAGTCAGATATATTAATTTTTAACTAAAGTTAAAGTTACATTTGGACTAGAGATAAACTTTAGTTTGATAAAGGATTAATGTATTTATCGGTGGTGATTGACAACTTGTGTGTGCAAAAATTTGACACTTATAAATCAAATTGTAATGATATATAATAAATATTCTCCAAAATGTGATACTATCCCGGATCAATGTCTTGATATTTCAAAGCTTTAATTATTACAGAAATGTTTCTAAAATTAAATGCTTTTTATAATGTAAAAAATAGAAATTCAATGTGTCTTGTTTTTTAATTAGTTCAAAGTTCTTCATAGTTGAATTATAAAAATATTAGTAAAGATTACTACAATATAGCATACTGATTTTGATTAAATCTGAGAGAACTTTTCCATAAATGATAGAAGACTGAAATGTTTGTAATTTCAAATATCTTCCTTTTCTTCTTTCATAAAATATAACTATAGACATTTTATATTAGCTTTACTAACAATTTCCCGATTGTTTAACTGCTTTTTAAAAATATTTAAAATAATCTCCATCATTTCTGGATTTTTTCATTTTTCATAGATTTAATTTTGTCTACTTTTTTGTTTAAAATACTGCATCTGGAATTTTAAAATGTCATAATTATAGGGTTTCCTTTGTTCTATATTCTTTACTACTATTAGAATTCTTTGACATATTTTATGATGAAATTTATTTTTAGTAACAGTGTCATATTTTCTTTTTATTGCCAAAATTTTTCTTCCAATATCATATTATTTCATATTTTTTGAGATTTTAATATTCTTCTATAGTTTTTCTTGTTAATTCACAATTACATTTCTTAACATCATTACAAACTCTTTCTCATATCATTTTACAGAATTTTAGACAAGAAATATTTTTAAATGTCTTTTTTCTTCATATGTTGTATTATTTCATATAAAAATTTACTGATGAATTGCTGCTTTTTTGTATCAGTTATCTATGAAAGTTATTAGAAGAATATCAGTTATCTTCTCATTAATGTCACTTAAATCAGAATTAGTTTTGAAATTTATTAATGCTTTATAAAGTTTTCCAAAAATATCAATTAAAATCACAGAAGTAATTCTGAAGGTTAGGGATATTAACTGTTGATATTGTCTTTCTAACTTAGCATTACTATATTTCATAATATCTTACCAATTAACAAACCCTTTCTATATTAAACATGTTATGTATATCCCAAACTTGAAATATATATTTTTATTGATCAACATATAACCCAACATTATTGCAATTTCAAAGGATGCTTCTACATCCATTTCTGTTTGGGATTTTTCAAAAAAGAAATTTATAATATGCAGTTATTTTTTTTTTTTGAAAATTATACAAGTTAATATCTTTTCTCATTTTTGCTTCTATAATATCATTTATCCATAAAATTTTAATCTTCAATGATATTTTTAATATTTTCTTTAGACTGATCAAAAACATTCTCCACATCTACATAAAAATCTTTTACTTATAAGAATTTGTTGGTGTCATAAACTGAATTATCATCATTTGGTATGCTAAATTAAGTTGAATAAATAACCTTGACGAATCTATCTAAGGTACCATGAATCTCCACAATATTGTTTTTTAATCTTCATTTATAATAAATTCCAGTCCACTCATTTTTCAATATTTGTATTTTTATAACAAAGTAAATTTTTACTTTTGAAATAACTAGTTTCTTTACATTTTCTTCTAACTGCTCAAATTTTTCCCACTTGTGCAGTCTTTATTCACAATTGTATGCAGGTAAAGAAAGATCATCATTAAATAGCAGCATATCTATTTATGTACTTTCTGTTTTCAAAGAAATATTGTCTTGGCTATAATTTATCATTATCTGACAATATTGTAAATGTAAAAAGAAAGCATTTACAAAGACATGACATTCATTCATTCTGCATTCAAAAAACTCAATTGATGTTTTAATTAAATACTTTCAAAAATCTGTTCAGCAAAATCATGGTATTTGAAGTTTTTCAATACAAAGATAAACATCAGGAAACTCATTACAGTTGGTGATGTGCAATTGGTGAATAATTTTAACCAGTATTTATTTACATTATAAATAATGATATTTTACAACAATAATCATAACATTTGGGATGGGCATTATGAATTTGATCTACTTGGTTCCTTTAAGATCTCATAAAATTTTTCAAAGAGTGAAAGTAACAATAGAGATATTAATAGATTTTAACTTTTAATCTGGTGTTTAGATTATCAATTACTAACAAATTCAATAACATTGCAGCCAGAAGCATTTTTGCTCTTGTAATGATGGACATCTAAAATATGTGACTTGGATATGCTATGTTTTTTATGAAACAGGTTTATCTGGGCATAATTGCTGAGATATTCTTGACTTCGTTTAGGAAGAAGCCAAATACATCACATCACATCACAAGAGATGACAATATGTTTTAAGTTTGTAACTAATTCAATGAAAATAATTGCCTAACTTATAGCAGTTACAACTAGCATGTGATACTGCAATAAATTTTCATATGCCTTACTTTTATAGAAACTTTTTAATTGAACAGGTGACACAGTTCAACACCTTCCTAGGTATGTGTGTACTTTGCAAAAATCAAATTAATTAGAATTTAACTCATATAGTATAAGTTTTAAGCTCATTTTTTAATGCTTAGCAATATCTCATACTACTTGCAATCTAAACATAATACTCATAATATGCTTAAACATATATAGGTGAAGTTAATAAAAATTTCCACAAATAACAATGTTTAGCTTAGCGTTTTTGGAATATGTTCACTCTGTATTCATAGCCATTATTATGTGTAAACGTAATAAATGCAAATTTATGCAAATCCTTAACCTATCCATTTTTTTTTTTTGATATTGTAAAGCAGGCATCTCTTCGATTGATGGCGTTGGTACAATCTCTAGCTATTTTAGCTTCACAGAAAAACATCTAAATTTCTTTACATGATTTTATTTTTATTTATTTTAAAAGTATATAGTTAACTAGATAAAATGATGGGGTGAAAAGCAACAGTATTCACCCAGAACTGTCAGGGTGTTAAGGATTTGTGAGAAGTGGCAATTTATTATAAAAATAAAAAATCAAAAATTAATTCTTAGCATTTCAAAAACATCAGAATGTTTCTTCATTCTAAAAATCAAATATTATCTGCTTTTCAATGATAAAACCTAAACGTTAACAACAGAAAAATTATGTTCATCTACTGATATAATTTTATAAGCTTGATGTAATATTTATACATGAGATAAAAATTGGTTCAATTTCCATAGCATTTATAATATTTTATGAATTGATTACTTGCTAAATGAAAGAATATCTACATAGCATTATCATGTATATAAATTAGTGTTTGCACACTCATAACCTTATATAGATCAAATATCTGCTGAATAAAAAGATTTGGATATTTGGAAAATATTGGAATTAACAAAAGGTACTTCAAATCTTATAGCTTTTCATATTTCTTTTTCTGGAATAATAATAGAGCATCATAGCATGGTTTAAAAAATAAACACTAGAACTATGGTACCATTTTAGAAAGGCCATATTTAAACAGTATTGCTCAGGTCATTTGCTTATATTTATCATTATTATTGCTATATCTTTATTTTATTTAAAATTTATAGTATTTATAGATAGAAATATTAGTATTAATTACTGATTTATTTACTTACATAAATATAAGAGTTATATCTTCCCAAGTTTGAATTTATATCTTGCATAATAGTAATTATTATTTTAATTTAAAACATTCATTTTTTTATTTATTGATTATAAATTAACTTCAGGTACATCACTTATATTAGTAGTTCAAAAAGATTAAATCATAATAAGTATTTATTTTATTTTGTTCTCTTAAATTTATATTAACAATAAGTAGATTCATTTTTGTATATATTTTTATAGTTTAATTAACTATATTTTTATATGAAGTATAGAAAGAAGATATATCATGAATTCTCTTATATTTTGGAAAATACAAAGATTCAACATTTTTCTGCATGTTACATAAACATGCATTTGTAGTATCTAACAAGTGGAGATTGACGTGCAATCACCTATTTAAATATGAAGTTAATGTCAATTGAAAACCTCTTGTTTAATGCATAATCAAACTATATGCATAAATTTTAAATGTTTATTTGCCATATATATATATTTGATTTTAATTTATATCAATTTGTTAATAAATTTTGAATTAATTTAAAACACATAAACTTGCTTGGTTGTCATTGGATTTTACAATGCTAATTAGTTAATTGTATTTGGATGAGATGTTATTTACTAATTAATTATACAACATAATTCATTAAAAGCAGTTATAAAAATAATTCAGAAATCAAAAACACAGGACGGATAAGAAAATATAATTACATATCATTTTCTTTGTATTGAATTTAATGTTTATTATTCAACTAAATATAGATTTTATACTGCAATAAATTAACTGAGTTGACATTCTTAAATATTTAATAAGTCATTGGAAGATTATTGTAATTATTTTGTGAATAACAAGTAATAGATATACTAAAATAGAAATTATATATGAACTGATTTAATAGATGATAAAGATGCAAATATGATAATTATTGAAAATTAGTAAAGGTAGTTGAAATGAAATGTTCACAAATTTTATTTTAAGTCATTATTGATTAAAAAGGAATGTTACATTAAGTTAGTATACAACCACACAAATTATAATCTTATTCAGTTATAGAGCTAGTAATAGTAATATATCTGATTGTGTTAAAAATTAAAGTGATTTCCTTTAATTATATTTAATGTTCATTAATGTGGATTGTAAATTCTGTTTAAATATTAAATTTTAATATTAATATTTGATTATAATAAGTCTAACAGTCTTTCACATGCTCTGACAATTATTGTCTAAAATTTTAATAATTTGGTTTTAATAAACTAAAGAGCAATTGGATGTGATTCGTCAATTGTTGGAACAAGCATCAAATAGGAATTTATATTCATTTTATATGGTGTTATGATTGGATATTGAAAATCCTAAGGTTATTTAATAGGATAATTTGATTTTATAATATATTAAATTGGTGAAAATGGAAAAATACATTAGGTTAATTGATTTTGTATTATTATAATTGACTTAGTTAGCAGTACTTTTACTTTAGTTAGTTGTAATTAAAAATCATTTATTGAGTTATATATTTTGTTAAATATCATTGATATTGTGAACTTGTACGGCATATTAAGATTATTATTTCATCAATCTAAGAATCATTTCATTTAAATATAAATAGAAAGAATGTTTGACTTTTGTTTCAAGTTTGTATTATTATAAATGTGTTGATTCATGAGGAATATTAAACTGTATCTGTGTACCTCTTTGACATTATTTTCATTCTATTATAAAGAACTTATATAATAGGCATATTCTGTTATTTATAAGATAGTGATATTTAGCTTTATTGCTTTATCTTTGACTTATTACAAATAATGCTTATATTTTAGGATAGCTTAAAGTAATGTTTTATTTATTTTCTATCCATCCTAAATGCTATTGGAATCTATGAGGTTATAACAAAGATTATTATCATTGTTTTATTAATTTAAGTGTTAGATTGTTATTCATTGATTGATATTCATTGTAGTTTAGTTTATTATTTTCATTCTCTTACAAATGATATTACAATTCATAGTCATTATTAAATTAGAATTGTTCTTCCATAGTCTATTACTTTTATTCTGTTATAAATGGTGATGAGTAATTAGACTATGACTCAGGATACAAGATGCCTGACCCATATATTTATTCTGTTACAATATATATATATATATATTTGAAAACCAGGCACTCTTCACAAACCTGGGAGCTTAATTGTAAGTATAGGGGATTTGAATTCAGATTTTCAAGCACCCTTCAACTAACCACACTATCTCATACAACTGATACACATGACCACACATATGTAGAAAAGATAAATAATCACCAATATACATATTTCATGCTAAACCAGCATCCTCAGTTGGTCCAGATTATCATCTCCCATACACATATATAATCAGTGCTCAGTTTATACCAAGATAGCAAATCTTCATACTTTAATGGACAGGCCCCAATCTACTCCAACTCCCCAGCCATCCATATCATTAAAAATCTGATGATGAAAACCCAAATCCCATGCTAATATTGTACCGTTTATTTATATATGGTGCAAATATATTGGCATTTGGTAAAAGCTAAAAAATAAAAGTAAATTTAGATTTTTTTTTGACTATAATTTTTTTTTTTTTTTTAAAAAAAAAAAAACGTACAATGAAAGTTAAATTATTCTTTCGTATTTTGTTTTATGTAAGTAGAAATAAAAGTAGAATTGGAGAGAATAAAAGAATTCCAAAAGTAAAATAAAAAGATACGCTAAAAGAAAAATATTTTAGCTAATTAAAGAATTAAAGATGGCTGAAAGATTTGCTAAAAAATGAGAACTTTGTATTGAAAAATGAGTAAAGACCGTACAAGATTATGAACCAAAAACGCCATGATAATAGCATGCACAGAAGTCTGAAAACTGGGCCTCTAGTATAAAAGGCAGAGACCAGTTTGAAGAATGTCTTGTTCCGTTTGTTTCTCTAGTTAGTCCTGGATAACAATAATATATCCAGGATCACTTCGCTGAAATAATTCGGCATGTCGGAGTGAACCGGAGCTTCTGTGGACATCATGCCTGAAAATGTACACCAGAAAAGCCTTCGTGACTGACTAGGAGTATGGACCACAAGATCAAATAATAACCAAAGACCGTGAGTTCATTTTAACCCCGAAAAACTATGCATAGTTATCTAGTACTGTCTCAATAAATTTACTGGTAAGCTATGACTTTATTATTTCCAATTGTGACTAAATTGTCGACAAATCTTTCATAAAAAAAATATACGTATAACAGGACCCCGATATAGACTTTCCTTTAATTTTAGTGATCAAGAGACCCTTATTTAACCAAGAACTTAATTTATTTTGCTTAATTGTTATTTCTTTCTTTTATTAATTGCTTCATGTTTAAATTAGTATATGTTCTCTCCAGTTTACTTAATTAGTAATTCACATTTTAACTTAAACAGATTTTTAATCTGTTAGAATAAAAATATTTCTAATAACAATTTTCATTTGTACGTTATTCTATAATATTTATTATTTTTTATTATTAAATTTAGTATTAGTTTAATAAGATTTAAAACCGAAATTTACCTTTGCCAATATGTTTGAATAAGCCCAGGAATAATAATCTTAAAAAAAATAATTCTCGTTACGGTATGATGCAATACCGATTAGTTTAAAAGTATTTTTCTTTGTTATTTGTGAGACGTTATATGACGATTTCAGCGGATTCTTTAGAATAAAAGGATCCTGGTGCCCATATTAAATAAATTAAAAGCTGATTTCATCGATAGCATAATTCTCAACAATTACTAGGTCAAGTTGATCAGGAAATGTAGTTATGTTTTTAGAAATAGAAATGCAACTGTCTTCTTTTTGACATAACTTGATCAACTCGCACGCAGTTTGTATTGCGTGTAGAGGCCTAGCAAAATGGAAAACGTTATAATATATTACTGTCATGCCCATGCTGACCTCAAGTCACTCTGATCCTATCTGAGTTCAAATTCCCTATACTTATATAGAGAGCAGACTATAAAATATGAAGATGAATATTTTTATTAGAAAAACAACTATAAAAAAAGTTGCAATTGATTATAGATGAAATAATATACATTTATCTATTAGAAAAATAGAAAAAAATTGTAATTAAAATTACAACTTAAAAACTAAAGAAACAATAGAATATCAATAAAAACTTATATAAAGACCCCCCCCCCCGCTGATATAAGAAGCTCACAAAAGTGGTCAGTAGAAGTATTGCTTTTTATAATTTACAGAAATACATTATTGAAGAAAATTAAAATTAAGTATTTGGGTGTGAAGATGGTAAAAATTGCTATTATCAATAATATAATAATAATTTTCCTGAATGTTTATAATTTCCAGTTTGTTATTTATAACCTGAATAAATTACAAAAGAACACCAAATTCTGTATAACCAACCAACAAAATTTGCTACACTGTAATTGGGTATGAATAAAAAGATTCACCTGAATACCAAGTTAGGTTATTTTAAGGAAGGATGGATATCTGAATATATGCCAAAAAATAATATGAATGTGTAATTACTCAAATAAAATAATTGAGAAATTTACAAAAAAATAAAAATCTTTACTTTGAAAAGACTTTATGAAATTACAAGAACTAGAATATTTAATAGGGCTTCTCACAAACAAGTTTAATCAAAATAATAATAAATAAAATAAATCAGGTAGCAAAAACAAATATCTGAGAAAAGTGATAACATTTGCTATTAATTTCAGTATTGCAATTATGAATTTCGAGGCCTTAATCTTACTGAATCATAATTATATGTATCATATATACATAATTATTCAATATTTTAGATCTCCAATATAAGGTGTGAATCTAATTAATAAAATTAAAATAGTGGAAGGTCATTTTATGGGAATTTATTCTCAGACCTAATCAACTTCATCAATATTAAAAAGTTAAAAAGATAAATAAATGAAGTAATCATGTACAGAAACAGCAATAATGAGGATTTGAAGAGTCAGAAAATGCAAGTTTCTCTTTTCTTATATCTAAGTCATTTTTAAATTATTTAACAGCATACTATCAACTGTAATTTACAATAAAAGGTTTAAGACTTGAAATTTTTGTGAACATTCTGTAAAAACTAAAAATATCTATTTATATTTGTTTGAAGATAATAAATTGTTTAAATAAATATGTATTTCACACTCCATTTATAAACTTAAGATAACAAAAACAAAAGATATCAAAAGTTCTCTCTTGCTGCATGCTTTAAAAACAATATAGTCTATAAGATGTGATATGACATTTGATAATACAAATTATAAATTATTTAAAGAAACTAGAACATGAATAAGATAAATATTTTACCAGATGCCTAATATCCTTTTTTAAAAAAAGGATTGCAAATAATAAAATTCTCTTAAATTAATTAAATTCAAAATTAAGATAGTAAATGATAACAGATGGAAAAGATTAAATAAAAAATAATGATATGGAAATCGAAACTTATATGTATATAATTGTATATGTGTATAATACTAATGTATTTTTGTTTTGATAAAAGATATTATTTAAAGAAAATTTTATGGTGCAATCTAATGGTTGTAAAGTTTATAATGTATCAGCAAAGTTTAAAATGGTAGGAATGAATACTGTTATGAATATATAAACCAATACACAAAGATGTGTAATTATATACATGTTTATACTTTAATGTTGTGATGATGCCTTCTAACTTTATTATAATAAACTTAAAAAATTGCCTAGTTGTAACTCTTCATTTTATTTTGTCTACAATCATACTTTTCCAAAGAAAGCAACCAATAGTGCACTTCTTTAAAGCATCTTTGAGGTAATGCTTATAACCTAAATGCCATCCATAAATTTATTATAAAATACCTTTTCAGAAAGACTGTTACCTTCTTTTTCACATGTTCTAATTCAATGAATATTGATATTATATTGGTAGATTTAATAATATATTGACTGATCTTAAGATATTTTCATTATATTTTAGAATCTTACAGATCATCCTTAAATAATTTTTCTTAGTGTTTTTACATTATATTGACAGAAGATCCAAATCTTAATTCCATAAATAATAAAGCCAAAATAATAGTCATATATCCAATTAATTTAATTGCAACAGTTATATTATGATAAAATATTCCAAATATAATATATTGGAGACATTTCACTTTTTAACTCAATAAAATTGACAACTATATTGCAGTTTATCCAAGCGAATATCTCCATTTGTATAGTTTTAATCCATAATTGATCTTTTTCAGAACACGCTCATGAAAGGTCTTATTTCTTCATATGTATTGAACTGATAATTTTGATCAGCTCATGTTATGTTATCTGTGTATGTGAATACATGTATATACACATATATATTAGGTAGAAAATAGGAAATAAAAGCTGTGTGTATAGGAAGGTTTTTTTTTGGTATTATTTATTAGTTTTTTTTATTGGGATTTTTAAAAAAAGAGAGAGAGAAAAAAAACAAAATGGTAGATTATTTATTTTTTAATTGGATTGAGAAATTAAATTGAAAGTGGTAGAAAAAATGTTAAAAGTTTTTGGAAACAATTTTGTAATTAATTATTTTAATTTTCTAATCTGAAGGGGGGGGGAGAGAAAGAGAATTGTAATTAATTCTATTGTCATGACTTCTGGTTAGCAAGGTGTTAAAACAAAAAAAAATGAAAGGAATGCAATCACTAGCTGGGAATGTGATCAAAAAAAAAAGAACAATGAAGAAAAAGGACTATAAATAAAGAGAAAAGCCTATTGTGAGATTACTATTAGTTTTTTTTAATAAAAAAAGAACTATTATATAAAAAAGTGAAATAAAATGAATAAAATAGAACCTATCCCCAACCGGGGCACTGACCCATTCCTAGATCTTCATCGAACCATGAAACCATCTCAAGGAACATCAAACCACATAGGAGAAATCGGAGCTAGCAGTGGAACAAAAATTAGTTGCTGAGAATCAACTCCCAAGAGGTACTAAGAAATACTTATGGGTGTGCACTAATCGATCAGGGTAATGGAAACTTTGTTTATTAATTGAACTATAGACATTAGCGAACTTTAAACATATGTTTAGGATTGCATTTAACCATTAATGAACTATGAGTTACAACAATAGAAGATTTTATTTTAATATTAATAAGGTTTATATCTGCATTAATTAATTTGTTTAGTTAAAATATGTAAATTATTTGTAGGTTTTAATTTTTCTTTATGAATGGTTTAGCTAAATTTTGACTAAATTTTCAGGGCTATTGGGTGAGGCCAAGAAAAGATAATAATCCAATAAATGAACTCATGAGAATGATACCAGAATAGAATAAAAAAGGGGGGATTTGGAAAGCAAGTGAAAAGTATTAAGGGTTGAGAAAATATTAAAAGGGAGGGTAGGTGTCTTGTGTTATAACTTACTCCTAATAGTAAGCCACTTAGTCCTAATACCGGTCAAGATTTGGATCGGTTTGGACACCTATTTAAGTAAAAGTGCCTGTTCCTCTGAGAACTAAATATATATTGCTCTTTGTCTTTGTTTTCTTTAATTAAAAAAAAAAGGAGGAAAGACGAAAAAGAAAGATTACGTTAGTTACGTAAAGAGTCAAGAAAAAGAAGAAAGGTGTAGAGAGGTTATTAGCAATTTGTTTTGTTAATGGTCCTGAATCATCAATAGTAGTCTGTCCAATAGACAGGTCCAGAGAGTAGTCACTACATCAGTTCATCCATTCTTCCATTCCATTCTCTTCCTTGCCCACTTCCTCAATTCCACATAACCCCTTCCATCTCGTGTATCATCCGATAATGTCAATCTCTTCCGTCCTTTCTTTTTATTTCCACTCACCATTCCTTCCAAAACATCTTTCAAAAAAAAAATGAAATTTTAATAAAGCATATCATTGGTTAAAAGTTATGAAAGTGTATTTGTTTTTTGTTTTTTTCATTTGTTTTTTAAACAATAAAACTTATTATTGTATTAAATTTGTCCATGTTGAAATGGGATTGTTGAGAGAAATTTGGGTGGATCTGTTATACATATACAAATTATCAACTGCGAATATGGGATTTATCTAATTTTGCGGTTCTAGGTCCTTTTTCTAGTGGCGCCCTCGTATGATAATGATTACAGATTTTTCAATTTTTTTAAATTCTCAGCGTACAATCATTCGGGTATAAAAAGTAGTGGCACAATATATATATTCTCTATAGTAGTATTTTCTAAAAACAAAAAATACTTTTAATCAAATTTTTATGCATTTTTTTTTTTAATTTTATTAATAGCATAAGTTCAAAAAATTAAAATAATTTCAAAAATAAAACATCACTTTGCAATTAAAAAATAGCAATGATAACAAAGAACTCCATATCTGGCTTTGGTTTAATAAATGTATTTAATGAAAAAAAATATTCTCCATCAAATCATTGTTTTCAATAAATTTCATTAAAATCAAAATAGTTTTAAAATATTAAAAATAAATAATCCAATTTTTTTAAAAAAAAAATAATAAAAAATAATATTTATTATCAACAAGTGTTTCCTATTTGATAGACCACAAACTTTTAGCAGACTAATTTTCTCATAAATATCATACATATTCAAGCAAAAGCTATATGCAAAAATTACAAATGTCTTTTAAAAATAAACATTTAATACTTTTGCAAATTGCTGCTAACAGCTGAACAAAACTAAAATATTGATCTTCTAAATGTTTTTAAACTGTTAAAATTATTACAAATTTATCATCAAGCAATCAGTCTAAATGAGTCTTTTCCTAACAACAGGATGTTTACATGAAAAGCATTATTTCTATTTGTATAGTTTTAATAGATAAACAGTCTCTGGGTTGATGAATTTTAAGTTATTTAAATTAAAGTTCATAAAGTTATAACTTATTTATGATGAATATTTGGAGAAAGACAATTTCTGATATATTTTTTATAAGAAATTTTAATCACTAAACATCACATGATCACTATCTCATACTAGCACATAATTGTTATTAAACAATTCAAAACAAAGCAAAACTCTCCATATAGTAGTGCTTGGATTGAAAATATTAATTGTGTTTTCAATTTCATTCTCATAATTTTGTAGTTAAATAGAGTTAAAAGGTGGGTGCTGGAGGGTTGCATTAGATCCTAAGATCTAGGTGCAGTGCTCTCAGATCCAAGGCTTCTCACTGATGGTCACAAGCCAGAAACTAATCTGGGGATATTGGATGAGTAGGCACTAGATAGGGATTTTATGCACAAGCCTTCTGGCATCCATTGATTGCTCTTGTTAACACAAGATGGCACTACTATATGGAGAGTTTTGCTTTGTTTTGAATTGTTTAAGAAATTTTAATTATGTTATTCATATCATTAATTTAGTCAATTTCAAAGTTTGGATTAACTAAAAATTTAATATATCACAAATGAAAACAAGTACAAAAATGAAATGACATTGAGATTTTAATTTTATTCACCAGAAAGTTATCTGATATATTTATGGCAATATTGGAAGCTAATCAGAACATGTGTTATATATATCTATTACATAAAAATATAGCATTATTGCTATTTTTACATAGTAGTTAAAATGCTCAATAAAATAATATCAGATGTCAACAGGTATGGAATTTCATAATAAATTAATAGACACAAAAGAATATCAGAGTTCAAAAATATGCAACAGCAACTTAAAAAATTAATATTCGCAACAGTATAATCGTTTAAATCAGTATCAATTCAGATTGCATTTAAACATTATATTATATAATGCAATTAATAAATTCTGTATGAAATACCTGTGTTAAATGTGTATAAGATAAGAGGAAGAAAACGCTTCATGTTTCTTTGTAAATATTGAAACGATTGCTAATTTTACTCAAATTCTCTTATAGTAAAGAGTGATTAGAGGGAATTTTTTGTTTGTAACAATTAGATGCTGGCTTCTGAATTTGATAAGAAAGTTTTCATCTATTATAAGTTAAGAAAAATATGTTATTAATTTTCGTATTATTGATGTTCTTATATATAACAATGATTGGAGAGTTTTAGGATCATCCTCAGATGAATTTATCCACACTTTTTAATTTTTAATGGATATAACAGAATATAATAAAGCAATGACAGATGGATTAATTTTTTACCATTATGGTGACTACTTACTACGATGCACTGAACACAAAATTAAACTCAATATTTTGAGGGAATAGTTGAAATTTGAAAAAAAAAATCATTTCCATAAGAAATATATGTGACACATAAATAATGCATTTTTTTTTACTATCAGTGAGACTTTTGGGGTAAAGATTTGTATTTTATTTTGTATAAACTTTATTAATTTATGTTCTAATTTATTCATAAATTTTATCATAAATGCAATGAACAATAATAGGAATTAAATCTAACATATTTAAGAAGTTTTTTTTTAAGATTTGTAATCAATTTATTGTGTGTTTCATACATTAAATTGATCTGGTATTCTGATACCTTGAGTCATAGAAATACTGACATTAAACACTTAAATTGTAATCTATACTGCTAAAAAAATATAAAGAAATAATACCTTTGAAACACTTTCTTAGGACAGTTGAGTTTGCATTTCTGCAAAAAAAATATTAAATTTCTATTCTAAAGTATAATTTTCTTTCATTTGAATTGATGACTTTTAAAAACTATTGCTCAATACAACTGGTTTAATAATGTTTGCAGCAGACCAGTGTTAAGTCTTTTTCACTCAACTCTTTTTCAATAGCAAAGATTTAACACTATTTATTTGATGAGTTACATTTTAACAATTATTCCTAATATAACTTACTACTATTACTTAATTATTTTTTTAATTTATTCTGTATATTACACTAATATTTATAAATCAATAAAACAACCATATTTATCTTAATATGCAGATATGCATCTATAGACCACCTTTAATTTAATTTTACTATTAAAGTTAAAAGTATAAAATTCAAACCATTCTAAGGTTTTGAATTTACTAATGTTCGATCAATAACTATATATTCTAATACTTAGCAAACCATTTGTCTAATTCACATAACTTTTAACAATTATTGAAGAGTTAGGTTGTTTATTTTTTTCTAAATTTTTAGTTATAATTTTATTTTTTAAAATATCGATCCAAAATTAAGATCTTGGTTAAAAAACTATTCACTTTTATTTATTTATTATAATAATATTCCCCATCCTTTAATTGCATTTACTATCAAGTGATCAATAATTTTTTTAGTAATATATATTGTAACGAGCACAGACGTTCGTTACATTGTTGTTTTTTTTTAAATTTATTAAACATGAAAGTAAATTAAAAAGTTCGCATTTAAAAATTTTCTTTAAGAATTAAAAATTGAAATTAAATATCATCTTAAACTCTTATATATTAATTAAATCGCACAGATAATGAAAAATTATTAAAATAAAACTTTATTAAAGAAAAAGTATTTTAAAACTAAATTTTAAAAAGATTTGGAGATGAAATTATATCTTTAAATTTATCTTTAAATATATTTTTGATTTGGAAAACAGGTTAATTAATCAGAAATGGAAATGATTGTTAATTAGTTAAATGTAAACCAGCCTTCGGCATTTAAATGTAAAAACACCGGTCAGATAAGAAAACAATAAAAACTGTTAGCAAATAAGAAGAAATCCCTATGGAATCGGACCGCAGCGAAAGGACCATCGCATCGGTGACGTAATGTAAATTCAATCCTTCACATTAATATAAAAGGAAAATTTGGAAATTATTAATCAGTGACTGGAAATTGATTATTACGATGTGACTATATGTAGTAGTCCGGAGTTGGAGGAATTGACAGACGCACGGTCAATTCTTTCAGCTGTTAAAGAAGGGAGAAATGAACTATCGTTTCCTACATTGAGGACCAACTAAATTAAAAAACCTCCGAATGAATAAATAAAACAACGGCTAAATGGATACCAATTTTAGGACGGTGTGGGAATTTACGTTCATGGCAAGCAACGGATAAAGTTGGACGTTTTAAAAATCGTAAGAACTTATATATTCACTTGAAACAATAAGAACTCTAAATTTTAAAACTTTTTAGTAAATAATGCAATAGAATCCTATCTGACCAAACTAAATTCTTCATTAATAATGTTATTTGATGTATTTTTTTTCTTATTTATTTTGTAAAATCATTTCCATTTATTTATTTTTTGTTCTTTAAGTTTTATTATGATTGTTGTTTTCCGTTAAATTAATTATATAAATGTTAAACTTAAGTCGGGCGTGAATGGCTGTATAGATTTGTAAAGTTATATTAGGGGAGGGTAATCTTGGGTTATTTGTTTCGTGGTTAAATTGGGTCAATGGATTGGATATATTGGTGTGATTAGTAGATGTAATATTGATTCGCTACGGGCAGAATCGCTTCATACGCCGCACACTTCCGTTTGCCTATGGAAGGAATTATAAGTCGGATACCGCAGTTCCTTTCTATGGAGTTTTTTGTTTTATTGCTCTTCTTTGCAGATAGATGTAATATTCCTATCTCATGAGAAGCAATTTCTTCTCTTAACTTTTTGTGCTGCCGTATTTTATTACATTGAATACATCGATATATCAGATGAATTGATGCCAGTTTGACTACGAATTTTAACCTAAGGTTAAATAGGGATAGAATGTTTATTTTCAAAAGCAAATTTATGTGGTCTATTCATACTCGATTCTAAATAAAAATGCATTAAACTTAAGTTGTTTATAGACGCTTGCATGGATTGTTTATCGGTTAACTATGTTTTGCGTTTTCATATTTGATCAAAATATATAGACATCCGATAAATAATGATACCTTACAGTGAGTATCTAAAATGTATTTATTCGGATGTCTTTTAAGTTATTGGTGACAATGCAAGTATCTTATGATGAATACTATTGGGTTACGTAGAAATTTCCCTCCGCAATTGTCAGTAATCAATAATTTTGTATTTTGATCGTTTATGTTTACTTTGAAATGTTTTTGACCGTGAAATCTATGTAACCGATCTATATTCAACATTATAAACAAGCTTTCCTAAATTTATCTGTGCGAACTTAATTAAAATGTAAAATTAGAATATAATAGTAATTAAATGTAAATTAAAGTCAAAAATCTAAGGTAAAGTTAAAAATAATGTTAAATGTTAAAATGTAAAACTAATACTAAAATAATTTTAAATCTTATATATATGTGCATAAATAAATGTTTGTATGTTAATTACTGGCAGTGGCTTATTTTATTTATTTTTTAATGTTGAAATCTAATTAGATAAGATATTATATTATTTAATCTCTGCTATTCCACTGAGCTAGTGACATGGGCTAACGACCGGAACCAAAATATTTAAAAAAAAAAAATTTTTTTTTTTTTGACTTACGTATCTGCCTACTTTATAAATTTTTCTAGGTTCAAATGCCTAGATGGCGCCCCGTAGTGCAGTTTACGTTAAGTCGCCTTTCTCCGGATCGTTACAATGGCGAACCAACTCGGGCCGATCTTTAATAAACCACAAATACCCTGAGCAAATTTTGTCAAAATGAAATATTTTTATCTGTTTACATAAAGTCGTATACTTTAAATCTGATAAAAGCACTGCCAGAAAGAAATAGCACATATATTAAAAACCAACGGAAAGATATAAAAAAATTTTAAAACTAATTTTTGTTAAAAAAAAACAAAAAGTCAAAAGGTTGCAATAAATATGTTTTTTTTTGTTGTTGTTGATATATATTATGCTTTAACGTGTATAGGCGCGCACAGCCACGTAAGTTTATGATCGAAATGTGGTGCCTTACGATGAGTACCTTTGGGAATTACTTAAGTGTAACCCTATTTAAGCATTTTAATCAGTCATAAATAAGTTGGTGGTATTTATAATTGTGCTGCAAATATACACGTTTAAACCCATTATTTCTTAAAACATATTTATCTCAATGCAACCTTCTTTAAATAAATAATTTATAAAATAACTTGCTTGTCATGCCGTGTGTAAAAATAAAATGTATAAAATAAAATAGAACTCTTGTGGGGAGGGGTGTAAACGTAAATGGTCCTTGGGTAGGCGATAGTCAACATTTTCCTTTTCTTTTTGTATATAGTCTTTTTGTAAAATTATTAACCGGATGTTTTGTAAATGTCTTTGTCAATCGTGTACCGTAATTACTAACCCTAAGTAAAATTTTTTTTTTTTTTGATCATTTTTTTTTAAGTAACTTTACTGATATGTAACGAGCACAGACGTTCGTTACATTGTTTTTTTTTTTTTAAATTTATTAAACATGAAAGTAAATTAAAAAGTTCGCATTTAAAAATTTTCTTTAAGAATTAAAAATTGAAATTAAATATCATCTTAAACTCTTATATATTAATTAAATCGCACAGATAATGAAAAATTATTAAAATAAAACTTTATTAAAGAAAAAGTATTTTAAAACTAAATTTTAAAAAGATTTGGAGATGAAATTATATCTTTAAATTTATCTTTAAATATATTTTTGATTTGGAAAACAGGTTAATTAATCAGAAATGGAAATGATTGTTAATTAGTTAAATGTAAACCAGCCTTCGGCATTTAAATGTAAAAACACCGGTCAGATAAGAAAACAATAAAAACTGTTAGCAAATAAGAAGAAATCCCTATGGAATCGGACCGCAGCGAAAGGACCATCGCATCGGTGACGTAATGTAAATTCAATCCTTCACATTAATATAAAAGGAAAATTTGGAAATTATTAATCAGTGACTGGAAATTGATTATTACGATGTGACTATATGTAGTAGTCCGGAGTTGGAGGAATTGACAGACGCACGGTCAATTCTTTCAGCTGTTAAAGAAGGGAGAAATGAACTATCGTTTCCTACATTGAGGACCAACTAAATTAAAAAACCTCCGAATGAATAAATAAAACAACGGCTAAATGGATACCAATTTTAGGACGGCGTGGGAATTTACGTTCATGGCAAGCAACGGATAAAGTTGGACGTTTTAAAAATCGTAAGAACTTATATATTCACTTGAAACAATAAGAACTCTAAATTTTAAAACTTTTTAGTAAATAATGCAATAGAATCCTATCTGACCAAACTAAATTCTTCATTAATAATGTTATTTGATGTATTTTTTTTCTTATTTATTTTGTAAAATCATTTCCATTTATTTATTTTTTGTTCTTTAAGTTTTATTATGATTGTTGTTTTCCGTTAAATTAATTATATAAATGTTAAACTTAAGTCGGGCGTGAATGGCTGTATAGATTTGTAAAGTTATATTAGGGGAGGGTAATCTTGGGTTATTTGTTTCGTGGTTAAATTGGGTCAATGGATTGGATATATTGGTGTGATTAGTAGATGTAATATTGATTCGCTACGGGCAGAATCGCTTCATACGCCGCACACTTCCGTTTGCCTATGGAAGGAATTATAAGTCGGATACCGCAGTTCCTTTCTATGGAGTTTTTTGTTTTATTGCTCTTCTTTGCAGATAGATGTAATATTCCTATCTCATGAGAAGCCATTTCTTCTCTTAACTTTTTGTGCTGCCGTATTTTATTACATTGAATACATCGATATATCAGATGAATTGATGCCAGTTTGACTACGAATTTTAACCTAAGGTTAAATAGGGATAGAATGTTTATTTTCAAAAGCAAATTTATGTGGTCTATTCATACTCGATTCTAAATAAAAATGCATTAAACTTAAGTTGTTTATAGACGCTTGCATGGATTGTTTATCGGTTAACTATGTTTTGCGTTTTCATATTTGATCAAAATATATAGACATCCGATAAATAATGATACCTTACGGTGAGTATCTAAAATGTATTTATTCGGATGTCTTTTAAGTTATTGGTGACAATGCAAGTATCTTATGATGAATACTATTGGGTTACGTAGAAATTTCCCTCCGCAATTGTCAGTAATCAATAATTTTGTATTTTGATCGTTTATGTTTACTTTGAAATGTTTTTGACCATGAAATCTATGTAACCGATCTATATTCAACATTATAAACAAGCTTTCCTAAATTTATCTGTGCGAACTTAATTAAAATGTAAAATTAGAATATAATAGTAATTAAATGTAAATTAAAGTCAAAAATCTAAGGTAAAGTTAAAAATAATGTTAAATGTTAAAATGTAAAACTAATACTAAAATAATTTTAAATCTTATATATATGTGCATAAATAAATGTTTGTATGTTAATTACTGGCAGTGGCTTATTTTATTTATTTTTTAATGTTGAAATCTAATTAGATAAGATCTTATATTATTTAATCTCTGCTATTCCACTGAGCTAGTGACATGGGCTAACGACCGGAACCAAAATATTTAAAAAAAAAAAATTTTTTTTTTTTGACTTACGTATCTGCCTACTTTATAAATTTTTCTACGTTCAAATGCCTAGATGGCGCCCCGTAGTGCAGATTACGGTAAGTCGCATTTTCCGGATCGTTACAATATATATATTAATAAAGCATTCAGTTTACAATTATTTATGCGTGCTATTTAAATAAAGGTTTAACTTCCCTTATTTATTTTTCTTATTAATATTCATAAGAGTACATTTCATAAAATCAAAAATATAATAAGTTTGATTTTATTTTGAGGATTTCTACTTGTAAAAGTAAACAGAAACAGAATTGTAAAATATTGCTTTTATTTACAAATAAACATACTGTCCAGTCGCAAAACTTTGATTATATCGTTAATATGCATTAGAACTTACATCTACAAATAATAACAAAACAATTGAAACCAATTTAAATGGATAATTGCATTAAAAGTGAGAAGCCTCCTTTAATAAATTAATTTAAAAAAGACAATACAACTTAAATGTGCTTTTTAAATTTTTAAATTTATTTTATTATTTATTTAATTTATATTAACTCATATATTGTGAACAATTCATAGAAGGGAATTACTTTCTTCATGGAATAAATATTGTCAGTACATCTATACCCCACTTAGATTAGTGTTTTTATGTAAGGATTTACCATATTGATCATCATCAATTTGTACCTACTATTTTGATTTACAACCAATTATTTGCTATAATGATCATAAATTGAATTCAATTTTTTTTACAAACCACTAATTTCAAAATGGTGGCCATCTTGTAAGATTGATGATGTCATAGGATAGTGACTTTATGTGATTAAAAAAAAGACAATATTCATGCTAAAAATGTACAAACAGAGTTTATTCATTATACATAGTACAGTATATGATTATTTTGATTATAAAATTAAAATATGATTAATGTACAATACTTTATTTAATTTTCATTCAGTGTCAATTACAAGACATTCAATATATTTTTTATTGACATATCCAAAGTAAAGTTTAATGACTACAAAAGTAAAAAAGAATGTGCTTTATTCAGTACAATAAATAATAAACATCTATTTTGATGATGCACAAAAAATCAAATGAATAAATATATTTTAAAATGTGTACATTAGTTTAGAATCTGTATTCACTTTTATGAATTAAAATTTTGCTTAATATTTTGCTTGTGGCAAAAATTATGATCATCATAATTGTAAAATTTAGTTATTGTAATTGTAAGTTGTTTTTAGGAAAAAAAAAGATTTCATGCATTATGTAATTAATAAACTTTACATGATAAAAGTTACCAAATATGTATATAAAATATCATTTAATGTACAGTATTTGCTTAATTCTAAATCATAATATGATAATTTGTTTCAGACATACACAAGCCAAAACAGACATTATTGCAAACATAAGATACAAATTTCATTCAACATAAAGCTAAAAATAAATTTTGGTCATATACTATGCTATTAATAATTAATTTTAAATTGTGTATTATATTAGCTAAAATATTCTGTCAACCAATTTTGAATTAAGACTTTTCAGTCAAATTAAAACTGCTACATCATACAGCTAATATACATTCAGAAAAAAAAAAGAGGGAGAATGAATTTCATGAATTATGCAATTAATAACAACTTTATATGATCAAAAATTATTAAATCTAAGTTAAAAATATTTACTTGTCAGACTTTAAAATCACAATCTCATAATTTTTTGCAGACATATTCAAAACAATGGTGATGCTATCACAAATTTGAAAAAATATAGAATTGCAAAAAATTCAAATTTCATTCAGCATAAAAATAAATTTTAATCATATATTATTAATAATTTTAAATTATGTATTGTATACATATTAGTGTAAATACTCAGTTGAGCAATTTAAAATCAAAATCTTTATGCTAATTTCTGTCGAATCAAAACTGCTATTATCATAAATGTATTTTTGGCTAAAAAAAAAGAGAAGGGAAATAATTTTATGCATTATGCATTTAACAATAAGTTTTTTATGATGAAAATGCAATACAAATAAATTTAAGAAGTTTCATGTTTTTGATTTTTATTTAAATATCCTGTACTTCTGCCATTGCAACATACTGTATTATTCCAAAAAATAGATCATTTCAAGAAAATGACTACCATGCATAAAAAAATGTAATATCTTAGTCCGTAAAAAAAAATCACAGTAGCACATTTCTATATAAAGTGCTGTTATTTATATCAGCATAGTACATACTGTAGAAAAAAGTCAAATATTGATTACAATATGCAAACAAAATTGCATTAGATATTTTTTAAAATATGTTAGAATTTTTAATTTTTTTGAAATTAACTGTCTGTGCTTACATTTTGATAATATACTATTCTATAATTTGGCTATCCTTACCCTGTTGATAAATAACAAGTCTTTATATTACAGAGATATTATTTAGCATTGCTTTTTAATTTTAAATAATTTCACATAAATAATATAAGACTATGAATTTTTAAAAAGGAAACTTTAGTATGGCATTTTTTCAGTGCAATGATTAACAATTTTGTGAAAAAATAAAAAATCTCCCTTTCTTAGTCCATTTTCCTGTTTGCTTGCACAGTTAAAACACTTTTTTTTTCTAATGATATTAATTTTTTTAAAAAAAGTTTACAGCTACATATGGTTTCAACTGGAAACATATCAGCAACTAGTACACCAAATACCAAATCACTTTTTCAATATATAGATCGAAGAATCACCACAACCATTAAGATGTAGTAAATTCAACAACTAGTGCAGCATTTTGTTAACACTTTGGATAAAGATGCTGATATGATTACAACATTGAAGAACTTTTGCAATCATATATGGTAGAATTAACTAATGAGGAATTAATGCAATTGAATGAAGAAAAGATAATCAACAAGCCGATAGAGAAGATCCTAGACATTAAAAAAATTGAAGGAACTGATTTCATATCATGAAGTCATGAACAGCACTTTTGAAGAATTTGAAACTTTTTCTCTCCTCAGCTATCAACACTGGTGTAATTCCTCCAAAAACCCAAGATCATCAAAGGATTTAAAAGACAATTACAGATTCTTATAAGCAGCAACACTGGCTGAAAATCAGTGCTGAATGGATGAATTATAAGAAAAAACAACTTTAATCTAAGCATTTTTTCTTTTTACATAGATTTAAATTACATTATCTTACATACATATATGTTTTAAGTGCATATTTATGTAATACATACAATAGTTGTTTTTTTAATCACTATAAATCCTATAAAAAGTTGTTTTTAAGATAATATTTATAATTTATGGTTACAAGTTTCATCTGCAGAAACAAGCTAACATTTTTCTCATTGAAAACCATTAAAATCCCTTGCTTTTTATATGATTTTCTTGCTTTACAATGAGATTTTGGAACCAATTGTCCTCACTAAGTGAGGCAAAGATGTATAAATTTGCATTATAATTTCATTTTTAAATAGTTTTTTCTATTCATTATTAAATAGTTTAGAAACTCTCACACATTTACATCAATATAAGCCACAAAACTGCTGTCAAATCTGAATGGCTGTATACACATCTTCCATAGAACTACTGCCACAAAGCTGAAAAACAGAATCTACATTCTCCAGACAATAGATAGTAAAGTTAAATAGTCATGCAGTGAGGGAAGTCAACAATCAGGACTGGAAGCTGCTAGAATCAAACATTGACATGAGGCAAGCTGTCATAGTACAATCGGAAGTGTCATCGGACTTACACATGAGGCAGGCTGATCAAAATACAGCTGGAAGTGATAGGGAAATCTATAAGGGCAACTGCAGTTCACCCCAGAATTACAAACTATACCTCACCAACAGTGGCAGTTAGAGTATAGACATTGTAAAAATATTATAAATACGAGTGTATATTTATTTGTTTTCATTTCGGTAATCAATATAATATTAGAAACGTATTAACATTCATTTGTATTTATTTTGAATCTGTAATTATTACGTATATAATTCAGATAAAACACATTTTTAAAATCTTTTAAGAAAACTTTTTTTGCCAATATACTCTATTGTATATTTTTATCATTAAGTGTAGGCAGATAATAAATACATTACAATAGATATAAGGTAAATATATACATATCAAACAAAAAAATAAATTTGATTTACAAGTGTTAAATTTTCGCATTTACAACTTAGACATCAATCAAATGTAATATGTTTAGTCATCTCGATAAATATTATATTTTTAATAAAATTATAGAGGTCATGGTGACCATCTTACTCATGATATTAACCACACAGAATAATGTTGTAAGACCGGAATTAAATAAGGAGAATGATCTGAAACTATAGAAACTATGAAATAATAAAATTATGATGACGATAATATTTATTTAATTTTGAATACTTGGACAATCAATTTTCAAAATTTTAACTTTAATAAAATTAAAAATTCTCAACCAACATTTTTAATACTCGTTCTTTATTGTTGGTGTATTAATTTATATATAAGTTTAATAAAAATAACTTTATATTTATAAATAAATAGGCTCGTTTAAAAATTTTTTAATCACTAACAAAAAAAAAGGCTACCTTCTTGGAGCAGAGGAGATTCCATCTTAAGGGTAGCGGTATCAAATCAGTATTTAATTAATTTTTTTTTTTAAAAAAAAGGGTGTGGGGAGTAGGTGAGGAAGATTAAACATTTATTTGATAAAATAAATTGAACAATTTGGTTCGTTTACTACTTTAGAACACAAACATCAATTGACCTGACCTCTAGAACAACGGATCATAAGATGAAAAGAATGCTGTAGTTCAAATCGTACTTAATTTCTAATAATATGAACATAAAATGTAAACAACAAATTTTAATACGAAGACAAATAAATAATTAACTTGAAGAATATAATTAAGGATTCCTTATTTTAATTTTTTAAAATAAAAAAACGAACAGCTAACGTAATTAGACAAATAAAAAATATAAGAAAACGCAAATTATAAATTAAAAACTTACCTAGCAGTCGTGCGTATAAATAAACTCCAATTATTAAAATGCTGTTAATTCTATTATAAATCATTTCATTAAGATATCCAATTTTGTATAATCACCAGACATTTATCCAAATATTATTATTTTCAGGCATTATCCCATGTCACTTTTCTTTACAATATTTGATCTTTGAATTTTGTTACTAACTCCGTCAATTAACTTCGTTTACTATTGAGCTAGAATTGGGAGTTAACTACAATCATTATGACGTAAAGAAGCATTCTCCACTACAAAGCTACTTAGCTTACGGAAATGATTTTCATAAATGAAATATAAACATTTCATTACAGATTTATATTATACTACTGTATTTTAGTAACCAAAACTGTTGCCAGAGATTTCTGGGAAATAACCTCAAAGATTTAAACTTTCTTTTAACCCTTACCTAACTAATCACAGAACTGGTTTTGTAAACTTCGAAGAATTTTCAAACATTATTAAAACTATTCAGAACTCGTTTTACGTTGATTTCTTTAGAAGAAAAGTGTTGCAATATATGTATACTGTATTTGTAAGCACAGATTTTCATCTTATTCAGAAGAGAAACCTTAAATCGAAAGACTTTTAAAGAAATCATGCAGTTAAGGTAGATAGTCTATCACGTGATCTAAATCGTAATCATGATAGGAAGAATTAAAAAAAAGTAATAATTTTGTTAAAAGTTTTCTTTTAAAAAATAAACTTATTTAAATATTTAAAAAAAATCGGTTATAGTATACACAAATTATTTAATGATTCATTAAATACTTCGTTTTCTTCAACTTTTATATGTGGGTGTATAACGAAAAATTAGTTATGTGCATAATACTTTTAAAATATTTTTCAATAAGTGGTTTTCTATATTGCCAGTTCTGTTTTTATATATATTAAGTAAGCTTTGATTTTGAGTCTATCACTCTACAAATCATGCAGGTGATTTATTATTAGCAATCAGGTTTACATGAGTATAGTCACTATTATTCTAGATAAATAAAAATTGAAGTTTATGACGATTATACAAACTTATTCATGAATTACGTATATCACATTCTGATCCCAAAGTCTGTTTATTTGGCATTTTATGATTATTTTTTGGCTTTTTCAAAAAAATCTTTTTTTGTTGTTGTTCTGAAAGATTATACCACTAAAGTCGGCAATATTTTCCAAATAAAAGAAGTTTAAATTGCGCATTTTTAAAATGTCTTTCATACAACCTTTATAACATAAGTACAGTTTATCTCTCCTATGAAAGTCACACTCATATTTACAATAAAATACTTTTTTAAAGGAAATCTGTTATCAATGTGATATAATGTAAAATGCTTATACAAAGTCAGAAGTTACACCCAAAAATAGTTTTCATCTGAAGCCATTATATGCCACAACACATTCTTCTAACCCTGGACCATTTCTTCTTTTTTTCTCCTATTCAATTTTAATAAAAATTTGCAATACTTCTACTATCCTAGTCTCATATCCACTACTTTTATTATAGATATAATATACACCTCCATACTTCCCCATTCTTTTTAAATTCACTTAAATAAAGATATAATAAAAGACAAATGACCCCCAAGATGCATTTTGTGCTGAATCAGCACTCATCAGTTGGCCCAGGTCACTATCTTTCATATGTATCTTTATTATATGAAAATATCTGAATAAAAAATTTAAAATCTCTACCTCTTTCATTCTTTTCATCTTTAAATTTTTCATAACCATCATAAAATCTATCCTGATTTTATTTCAATAACCTACACTCAAATTACATTTACAATTCAAATTATTTAATTTTTACCTTTTTTTAATAACACTTAAAGTGCCTTCTGTCTTTGCACCAAATATCATCTCTGACGTACATGCTATGAATAAAAAAAGAAACATTTTATGCCTTATATAGGAAGTGGCAGATCTAGATCTATTCCACCGTTATTTGCATATTTAGTCCGCCCTAATTTGCATAGTTTACTTTTTGAAAATGAAGGCTTAGACTTTTGAAAGCGCTCGAATAAATCGATAAAAAGTTTGTCATTCGTTTGATTTACGGTGATTATTTATATATATTTAAGTTATACGTCTGTATTTTCATATTAACACAAATATTAGAGTTTACAAATAACAATGCATTTCCTCTAGTCTTATTATAGTATTTTTTATACTTGAATAATTCAAAATTATTTTTTTATTCATATTTATTTTACAACTCTATTTCTTATTATTTGATTAACTTATTAATTCTCTTTTTCAATCTACATAATTGTGTACCTGTAATAAAATTTCTATCCATTTATCCTATTTGTTATATAAATTCTTAAAAAATAAAATATTTCTATTAAACATTCTTGCTCAATGTGTTTCCTATTCTATTCTACATAATTCAATTAAACATTATTTTAATTAATCTATTTTTATTCAAATATTATTCAAACATGTATAATTTGCTTTTAATTTTCCTCATTAAAAAGAAGTTTCACTCATTTCTTTTTTTAAGTGGTTGCTACTCTCAATTTATATCCACCTTTTTTTTTCTGTATTTTATCTAAAAAAAAAAAAAAAAAAATCTCTAGATAATAGAAATCACTTCATTTCCAAGTATAAAAAACACTCACTGACACTTTTTCCAAATTATACTACCTAGTTTATATTTATTATATAAGAAACATTTTAGATTTTTAATCAGTTTTAATGTATTTTGCACTTACCTCCTCAATTTTAATCCCTTATTCTATTTAGCAAAGCACTTATATCACTCATTTCCCACCTTTTAGCTTTCCCATCAAATACCAATATCTTAGATTTTTCTAACTGAATTTAATTTTCATAGTTCTTCTTACTTCTTCACATTTTTTTAATAATAGCTCCATATTGTATGTAGTAATTTCAAGAAATGCCATATCATCTGAAAAAAAATAAAAATAAAGAGTTATTATTTTTTCTGATTTGTTTGGAAGGGCTAGTTTTAAAACTTCAATATTTCTATTTGTTAGAAACCTAATAAATAATAAAGGTAATAATGGATATTTCTATTACAAATTGATCTCTCATTTAATTTTCACTGATTTGATAAGTATAAAAGTTATCTTTGTAAAAAGCTCTAATTATCTTTAATAACCCAAATCTATTTTCATATTTGTATAAATTATTCACATTCTACTTCTATTCATTCCATCTAAGCTGGTTCTATATTTAAATATATAATAAATAATGTAATCAGAGAGATTTAAACTCAGAATTTTTCATTCTATTTATCCTCCAAATCATCTCAAGCAACCAATACACATGACCACATATATGTGAAAAAGATACATGATCATTTATATTCATGCAGAATCAGCACTCAACAGTAAAGCCAAATCATAATATCCCACACATGAATACAATCAGTGCTCAGTTTATATTAAGATAGCAATTCCTCAAACTTTAACGGAAAGGCTTCAATCTTATCACCCTTCCAACTATTTAACAATCCATTTCATTGAAAAACTAATGATAAAATGCCCAAAGCCTTTATTGGATTGATATTGTAATCATACCCATGTAAACATTCTGTCAATCTAACTCCTCATATTGTAGAATCATTATGTATCAGTATATATTAATAGTAGAGGGATGGGCTAAATTTATACTAAGATATAATGTATTTCTAAAGCAGTATGTGCATCGGTTTCTTGAGATGGATTGGAGAATGAATCGAATAAAAAATCCTGAATTCAAATTCCTCTAATTACATATATAGGAATATTCAGTATAAACAAATCATATATTGCTTTAGAATTACAATAAATAATAATTTATTGTTTTAATAAGATATTTCAATCAATTGAATACCAATATCCCTATCTACCTTCTTGAAAAAAAATCATTCTGAATTTTCCCTAAGATTTATTCTCTTCCATCCTAGTCCTAATCATTAATATATATATAAAAATATTTTATAAACTAAAGAAGTTAAAGCTATTGATCCATAAGTAATTAATAGTGTCTGTACCCTTTTATTCATATAAAAAACCTTATTTTTATCTATAGTTTTTTTAATCTATTTAAACCAGTCATAGAATAACTTAGCATATCCATTTCTATTTCAGATGCTCCATTCCTTCGTTTTTTTAATCTACTTATTACTCTATTTATCTTCTCATAAGATTAAATTCTCTAATAAATTGAATTCACTTGCTAAATCCTCTTTATCCAAAGATGTCATTATAAATTCATTGAACTTTTTTTAAAGTTCTTAATTATCATCATATTCTGTTTCCTCCACATTTATAACTTTGTTTCCTTTCTTATTTCTCTTTTTTATATATATCCAAAATTTTTCACAATTCTTCCTTCTTTGTCTACTAATTTTTACACTTTTACTCATATTTATTTTAATTCTATTCTGATCGTTTCTTTTTTTAAATAGCTATTTCATCTAATTGTTATCTCCTCATCTTTCATTTGTTTTTATCATCCTCTTTACATGTCTTTTTTCTTCTTTTTTTCACTTTTTCTAACATATTTTTTCTCTATTTTCTTTTATTAATCCTCTTTGTTCTATTAACTATAGTTAAATCCTTTTTAAAGAAATTTAATGCTATCAAATGACAGATTTAAATGAAATACAGACATATTTTACCTGATTTGTACAACAGCCCAGTAAGATTTCTTTATATATATATATATAGTAATATGATAAAAAAGGATGACACTGGGAAATGATTAATATAATCTGAATAATTTTAATATTTCTATATTTGCAATTTCATGTCTTGTGATTTTTTTTTTTTGTATATTCAACTTCGTCTTCAAATTCGGTCACTTGCATTTTAAGAGAGGGAGCAGTTATGTGAAATATATCGATATATTGATATATAAAGGGGGAAAGGGATCAGAATCAATAAAGATGTATACTTATTAATGAAGATAAATTTACAGATCCCTCTGAGAATTCAGCACCGCTTCATCAAAGCGATCTCAAGTAATGTTTTAATATAATCAACATTAATTGCAGACTCTAGAACAAACAAAGTTATATTACTTACTAATAAGTTTTAATAATATCTACTTGTAATTGTTTTATTTCTGGGTGCACAATTAATCAACTTGAGTGAATGGTCGGTCTTTTTCTTACTTTTCACTAATTTTAATATGACTTACACACATATATAGATGGGAGTGTGTCATTCTTTTGAAAACAGTTATAAATATATTCCAACATATAAATATCATTGTAATAATTATATTAATGGGGTAGACTTAGAATTACCGAATTCTCAATTTGTTTTTTTCCTTGTGTTATATATATATATTTAGTGAATTATTTGATCTCATTTTGTATATGCTTTATTTTGAATCATTTTGTTTTTTCTATTGTAAATAAAGATTGCTTGAGGATGGATTTCTATCATGAAATCTGGATCAGAGAGATTTATTGTTTTAAGCCTCAAAATGATAGAAGACCATTCTTGTTAACTTAATATTCTTTCTGTAAATATATGCTATTACACATTATAGTTTATTAATAAATGTTACTGAGTTGTTAAAATCAATCTGATCTCTGTTTGATCATCATCATCATTATGCATTTGCACCGCTAAATGTTTGATCATCATCATCATCATTATGCATTTGCAGCATTAAATGTTTGATCATCATCATTATGCATTTGCACCACTAGATGTTTGATCATCATCATCATCATTATGCATTTGCACCACTAAATGCTTGATCATCACCATCATCACTATGCATTGCTCTCCTAAATGATTGGTCACCATCAATATTTTTCATATTAAAAAATATACTAATCTATGTTTATACATAGGTATATTTGGTCAATAATTAAGTAAGTCCATCCCTGAAGAGAGCTGACTGCAAGAACTCCCTGAGTTTGAATTTTGTGGTATAATGGGGTCTAAAAAGGAAAATATAATGTATATGCATTAGTCTAAATTACGTTGAAATGTCTTAAGTAAATTATGAGCTAGTATACTAAAGGTAGATGTGATTTGGGGCTAAGCTTTTCATCATGACATCTCTAATATCCTACTTAAAGGCCTAGGTCTGACAGTAGTGAGATGCGCTCCCTTTATTATATGTCATTTCAGATTCAGTAATATCTGGCACACACAAATGGGATATCGAATCACGGATTTTGGATATGTCTTGTTGTAGGTTGTTCGACACGATGTGTTCAAACCATTCAATTATTGAGTCTTATTCACATCATCCTATTGCATTCTCAGTGGTTCCATTATATCTGGCACCAATCATTGATCACCATTTTGTAATGAAATATTGATTGAAATATGGGATGAGAATATAAAAATTGGTAGTTGTATACTTGGGGTAATGTGGCCACTTGATGGTGCTGTTGCTTGCAAAAGCACAGAAATATGCTGTTTACATGGTCCAACTTACAGCCTCTAGAACAGTTCTGTTCATATTAGCCATGCCATTACACATTGTGCTTCGCATCACTATGGAAATAGTGCACACTTCATAGACCATTACCATTGGATGTGAGAGTGTATGGAATTCAACAGACCATAAGTGTTTTTATGTGCATTTGAATTAAGGATCTTACATCTTACCTGATGTACTATTACATACTAATAATTGTAAGTCCATCATCATGTTTCCCTACACATCTTGGATGGTGAAAAGAATTGCAAAAGAATAGGTCATTGAAGCATTTCACATAAATCGTGCAAAAAGGCATGTTTGCAGGAGAACAGAATGGCAGACGTTGTCCGTTGTTTTGGAAATCATAATCTTGGCTTGCTCAGAGTAGAGCATGTATTGGCTGATCCTTCGGATTGGCAAAACCATTGGAGCCCCCCCCCACACATTCCAGCTGCAAACTTGGTTCACTCAGACTAGTGCATGTATCGGCCGATCCTTCAGATCATCTAAACCATCAGACTCCCCACACACACACACCAGCACTACACACTGAAATGTATAATGTAATTTTAAAATGTAATTTATAAAATAATGTTTGTTTGGAAATTTTTTAAAAATACTTTGAAAAATTGGCAGAGAGAAGAAAGCAAAAAATTATCAGCCCGGTAACATTACATTTCATTATTTTTGCAAGCAATGACATTATCAAGCAGCTGCATTACCCCAACGTGTACAACTACCTAAAAATTTTAGTATGTCTCAGAATTGAGACATCACTCATCATAATATATAAATCTAACCTAAATGTGGAGTGCCATTTTATAGCAGCTCCAAAGTTGATCTGGCATTTTGTAGTAATCACCACATGTATATGACCACTATCAGCCAGCATTGTGACAATAATAATGGATCTTTTACTCCACTATCTCTTTACTTTGGTTTGGTCAGCATTTGTCATAAAATAAAAGAATTGCCCTATTGATTTTTAGGTAACTACATATTACTAACACAAAATGGAAATAAAAGATACTGAAGAAATACCCTATGATTTAAATATTATTAATAACAGAGCAAAACATGCATCAACAAATAGTAACTTTGTTATAACATGTGTAAAATTACCTAGCTCAGTCATTGGTCACACTAGGCAATAACAATATTTCCAATACATAATTATTTAGATTGTCTACTACACTAAAGTGAAATACTAGTGACAATTTTTATTAAAACCTAATTTATTCAGATAGTTTTCAAAACAAAAGAAAGCAAAGTAATATCATCACCTCAGACATCACCAAATCTATTCATTATCCCAAAATACACTACCATAAGCAGTGAAATCATATGTCATTGGCCTAAATGATGACATATGCCTAAGACATCTATTTAATTTATAATTGAATGAAACCAAATTCATGTCAATAAATAACTAAGTTCTGATATATTTTACCAATCTAATATTACTTATAGTAATGTAAATTTACTTTAACATTTAATGATATTCTAATTAAATATATTATTTTATTAATACTTTACATTATATTGATATACAATTATTGCTTAAGTTATGTATTAAAAAGAAACACTCTACAAGAACTCATTTCCAATAAATCTATTGGATAATCTTGCATTTTATAACACCCAATCACATCATTATACCAATTATACCTAGGGTTCTATTGGATATTTACCAAATTACAATCACTGATATTATTCATCTACTTAAATCTCCAGTCAGTTGATTATAAAAATGGATTTTATGACAATTAAATTAGATAAAATGATTATTGGCAGTTGTTCAAGCCAAAGATAGATATTGAGATATACTAGTTCAGGGGTCCCCAACCGTATGCCCGTGGGCACCACGGCACCTGCAGACCATTTTACGTGTGCCTGCCGCTATTCAAACATGATAAAAAATTATTTATCTGATACAAATAAATTTAATTTTTAAAATTTCTTATAAATTATTGTATTGTAATCAAATTGTAGGTCATACTATACTTTTACAGCGTAAAAATATAAACGTTAATTATATGTTAAAATTTTATTTTTAAAATAAATATTTTTTTGTACATTATGTGTATTATTAACAATATCCAACTATAAATTTACATTGAAAAAATAAATGGTGCCCATCACCTAATTGAAAAAAAAAAAGGTGCCCACCACCTGGCTGGTATTATAGAATGTGCTCTTAAGTGCAAAAAGGTTGGGGACCCCTGTACTAGTTAATAAAATTTGTGATCCTCACTTCGAAGTTTAAAGGTAATTAAAACAAATCATCCTGCATAATGACAGAACAAAATCTATTAAGATTTTTGTAAGGACAAGATAAGCTCATTAATAACCAATCATGAACTAATGAAATTATTTCTACCAGTAATATTGACTTAGATAAGCAAATAAATGTTTCAATGTAATGACAAATATAAAAATTTATATCTAATTGGACTTAATAATAACAATCATATAAAAAGAAAAATATATATATGTGGATATAACCATATCTCACTTACCAATATTGGTGTGCATCTGGATCAAAACTTAAGTATCAAAAATTACCTTACACATTGAAAAAAAATAATAATCAGACAAATTTACTGGGTTTTAATCAGTCTTAGATTTATTGACTTCTAATAAGAATTAATAAGGATAGCAATAAAATCAACAGTAAAAATAAATAAATGATGTATGCAATTGACTGAAATCGTAACTAATTAAAAAAAAATATAAATGCGATTTCTCTTGAGTATATCTAATTAATTTGAAAATCTATCATTCTACAAAAATCAATAACAAACAAAAAATAAATATATGTATGAAACTCAAAATTGGGTTGTATGACAATACAATATATATAAACTGAAGGATAGTTTCTGGATATTTTCCTTATACTTTAAATAGAATATATGATGATAAAAAAAAAAGAATGTGATCAAATAAAAATTGGTCTTTATTTATTCATTAATACAATTTCTAAGTAATTAAACCAACATAAAAATCCAATGTATTTAAACGCTTCTCTATATGCATATACCCGAATTAAATTTTGAATATAAAAAAATTTAAACACTTGAAAACATCAGGTCATAAATTAACCTATATATTCAGATAAAAGTTTAAATAATAATAACAAAAAAATTAATCTCTCCAACCTTTTATTGTATGAATGGTTAATCATAGAATAATCTATATATATATATATTATTTGATCCTACGTTTTAAAATAAAATATTAACAAAATGTACACATTTTTTAAAAAAATGAAAATATATATATATATAAGTAGATAGACCACAAGTGAGCAGTCTCATTCTTTCTTTTTACCCACTGGTTCCATCGTAGCTAGTCTGGTTCCTTGTTTCTGATCCCAATGTGTAGAGACAATTTTCCTTCAAGTAGAGAAGACAAGCATGAATGATAGCGATCGAGGATTTGAATTCAATTACTTTTGCTTTTAAATTCTGATATTTTTCTTTCAAGTATATAAATATATCTAATCTTTTAAAATAACAGATACTTAGTCAATGCAAAACTATACATTGCTGGCTTTATTTTCTTTTTTCATTAGTAATAATGTATAAAGATAATTCTTTCATTGACAAAATTCAGTTACATCCAAATGAGCAATAAATGCTAGCGTTTTATTTCTTTTCAAGATTAAGAAAGTGATGCTATGACATATGAGAAAAAAAAAGTTAAGAAAGTGAATTTTTGATTGCTTAATATCACATAGAAGTTGAATTAATTGATCTTGTGAAATTCATTGATCAAAATATGATATCCATATACACAGATATCCCAAATTTCCAAGAACCAGTTCTCTAAAGGCAAGTTGTATTTAAGAACCTATTCTGTTTATTTTTCTTCTTTCTAAGCATGGAAGCAAATCACTTCTTGGTTTCATACCTAAACATTTTTGGTGATTTCTCAGAAATTTTGCATGACCCACCTCTCATACACAAAAAAATGCAGCAGTGCACATGTGTACTATGATGTACTTTGCAATCTCACTTATGGAATCAAAAAGAATGAGACCATTTTTATAATTGGACAAAAACTTATTTATTTGGCAAGATATTTCCATATTGACATTCTCTATTCACATCATAGGTCTCTTCAGGTTGATGATGCTTTTTGACTATAGCATCATCAGCTGTATTGTGATTTCTTAGCCAAACTTAAATTGAGTCACTGCAATCCCAATGATCTAATGGAAGACATCCAATTTATTACTAGAAAATTTGCCACATTTTTCATTTCAAGGTGATTTCTTTTATCTGAATAAATTGCATTCATCACAGCATACCTTCGTTCAGCCTCTGCAGAACTCACAGCAATGATTTTAATTATATTTTTAGTTCTTTGGATAGTTTCAGGTACAATATGTTTCTGGTTATTTCTCATAACATTTTCAACATAATCATGGAAATCATTAATTGAAATCTCATGATTAAATGCTTTGTAAAAATCTGGTAATTTTTTTTTCAAATTCTTTCCAGGGAACTACAGCATCTTCCAGATTCCAACCATCTGGGTTCATAATTTTAACTAATTGATAAATTTTATGATTTGTATCTTGAATATTATTACTTATGCTATTACAATCCATTAATCTTAATGTCATATTTGTTGTCACTGCATTCAGTAATTTTTGATGGGGAAGACTCACACATTTGTTATCTTCAATAAAATTAACGTGCTGAAATTCCTTAGAAGAGATAGTTTAATTTATTATTTTTTCATAAGTACCATTCTGCTCTCTGAGATATTCAAATGCTTTAATTGTTCACTTAATCAATTGCACAGCATGCAATATATTTACACTTCTTCCTTGATGAGCATCTGCCAACAAAGAAATTTATTCTAGTATATTGATTATTAAAGCCAGATCTCTCATAAAATATTTGTTGGCAAGATGTTTAGCCATTCCAGAAAATTTCTTATTAGTAGAAAAAAATTGTACAGTGCTGGATAGGCTTGCCATGTTGCAACTGCTGTTCTATGACTGCATGCTGTCCATCTTGGGTCAAAAACTCTACCAATTTTTAGAATTTCAATTCCCAATTTGGTTGAAATTTTATTCAGTGCCATTTGGTTTTTATTAGACTGATGGAAGATTTTGTACATTTCATCAATAAATGCTTTAAAGTGATTAACTTGCTTTATGTCTTTGATAGAATCCTCCAGCACAAGCTAAAGGCAATAACTCAAACAATGCCAAATAATAATCTTGGGATAGTGGTTTTTTTATTTTAATATTCACTCCTGACCATTTTTTTCAGGATTACACTTGCTCCATCTGAACAAAATCCAATCAAATTATTATTCAAATATGAATTATCAAATCCTACTAAATGCATTCTTTGTAGTAGAGCAGTATAAATGGTTTCAGCATCTTTGTTTTTGTAATTCCACTAAATCTACAAAAATCTGTTGGTGAAAAAATCTGTATCTTCAACCTTAATAAAAATGATAAGGACTGTTTTGCATGATATTGTTGATGCCTCATTAATTATAACACATATCTTTAAATTCTGATCTATTATATTTCTAAACACTTCCTTTTTAATGTATTTTGCAATGTGCTCAACAATTTTGACAGCCATGAATCAAGAATGGAGTCCCACTCCCATATCTAACCCATTCTTTTTTTGTAATTCTATCAAATGTTGAATATCACAAAACTGTCAGTTTAGTTTTGCTAAAGTGTAACTGTATTGAAAATTTTACAAGTGGAGCTCATAAACTTTTTATGAGCTTTGTCTATGGATTTGGAAATTGCATTTTTTTGCACCTTCTTTCAATTGCATCACACATATCTGGTGTGCTTTTGATGAAAAGTGTTCCTTTATTTTTGTTTGAAGAGAGGTTTGTTGATCCATTTATTTTTTTCCACTTGGAACAATATTACATCTTCCCCATTATTTTGACACATGAGCTTCTTTCACTTTTATTGACTCAGTTTTGGTACAGATATCACACCCAAGCTTTTTTCCAATAATAAGTAAACCACATTATTTTTCTTTGAATTTATTGGCTTATTTCATATTCCAGCAGTCAGGAAGGTCACTATCTACATTTATTTTATAAGCATCTGTACTTTTGGAACTGAACAGCTTATTTGTGTTGTCAACATTATTTTCTGCTGTAACAGAAGAAACAGAAAACAAAACTTGATTCAAAATATCATCCTTTACTGTCGTTTTCAATTCTGTGTCAATGTTTGGGTCTTTTATGAAGAAATCCGATATTGTTTGGCATTTTTGTTTCATTTTTTATGAAGGTTTAGTTTTCTTATATGCTCGTGTTACATTTGCTGTAGAAAAAAAAAACATCTAGTTAATTGATTTTTAATACAAATGAGTGGTAACAAATCATAAAACTGAAATAAAATAATAAAATTAAAAAAAGAAAAAAATATTTGAAAACGAGTCATGCCATTTGATGAGCCAAAGTTATTGTTATATTTATCATCTTGCCAAGTTATTCTAGAAAAAATATGTTGAACTCATTGTTAAAAAAAGACACACTGTTACATCAGATATAGCAAACTAAATTAAAATAATGTACTATAAACTTACTACAGCTGGTAATCCATTAAACTTACTAATCAAATAAAAATAAACCCTGCATGATAAATATGTAAGTGAAGAAATAAAATATTTAAATAAAAAATAAAAGTTAAATAAATATTTAAAACAACATCGACATAACAAAATCATTGTAACAATGGTTTTATGTTACTGTTTATTTTTGCAATGAGATAGGTCCTTTTGAATGAAGTTATTTTATCTTTAAAGTAAAATAATTTCAGCAAGAGTAAATTTCATTTAAAAATTATGGTAATTCATAAATACATTTGTGCCGAATTTATTTCTAATTTTTAATTTTAATAACACCTCTGTTAAATGTAAGTAAACTAATAGTTAATTAATCCTTTTTCACTAATAAAATAACACTTTTTAGTTGTATACTTTTAAAGAAACTAATTTGAAATATGGTAAATAATGGATTTAATTACTTAAAACAAAACTGTTTTGAATTATTTCTTGCAGAATAATTCTTAATCACTCAAATTTCGCGCATATCACACGTTCTAAGTGCAATATCGTATAGTTGAATTATTCTGGGGAAAGCATTTTGAACCCAATCTATTCAAAAAGAATCATTATTACATTAGTTATAACAAAAAAAAAATACAAATAATGTTCAAAATTATTGTTGGAAACAATTAATTAATTCAACTTTTTTTTATGATAATAATAATAAAATTTATTTTTGGATAATTTAACTACCAGTTCGCTAATTTTTTTTAATTTTAAGAACCGGTTCACGCGAGCCGGTGCGAACCGGTTAGATATCATCACTGCATATACACATCATGGGGTTCATATTCATCGCAAATAAATAGATGAAATCATAGATTTTAACAACAGAATTTTTTTTATAGCTTATTTGCAATACAACACATTTTGATGGGTTTTTAATTACATTTTGCTATTTCCCTTGGAATTTAATCAATGAACAACACCAATTGAATGGGGAGACATTTAGATTTGATCTTCCCATGGTTTTAGAAATTAATTACATTAGAAAATAAATTTGATAAATTTTTAAAGATGCATATAAACGTGTCCGTTCTAAGCAACGATAAAATTATAAGAACTAAAGTTACAGCATTTCAGTTCTATTTATAACATACCTTTGCTGATGTCAATGTTGTTAAGGCAACTGCCCAATATAACTCAATGATCACTTGATCCAGTCTAATAAAATTTGCCTCCAATTAATAAATAAAATTAAGGCTTTAAAATAATTGGATACAGTAAAAATAAAATCCTGTTTAGCAATTTTAATATTATTTTTCATTTTTAACCAAAAATAAAGAATTCATATTACATCGGTTTCATTAAATTTTATAAAATTATGAACTACTTTTCCTGTAATTACAGATTTAGAATTCTTTGAGATAGAACACTGTTTTTTACCATTTAGGTAGAATATTAACTTTTCTGTTTTATGACAAGCTACTCTATAATTAAAAATATATAGCGTTAAAAGTAATTTTGCAGGAAAAATAGCAACCAAGTTTACAATATGCTTAAGATTAATTTTTTTTTTTTTTTATATGTCAAAGCGTTGACCAGGAAGTGAACCTGGGCCAGCTTGTTGGAAGGCAGCTATGATAGGCCACCAATGCTTGACAAGATTAATTTTATTCAGAAAAACAAGATAATACAAATATAAAAGTCTAACAATTAATCACCCATATTTCAATCAACAAAATGAATTATAGTGAAAATAAAAATTTCAATTATCTAGCTCTATCCTTCACATTGCTTAATTTTATTAAAATACTTGATATTATTACTTTAATAATTTGGCCTGTTAACGTATATGCATATTATAATAATTTATGAGGATAAATTAAGCACTAAATTTATTTAATTTGTTTTTAGACATAACAGATCTTAAATTAACACTACACACATGATATTTCTGTTTGGAAGATAAAATTCCACTTTTAATAATCCAAATCAGAATATCTAGGTTAATACATTGTACAGGCTTAAACCTGCATTTATATATGTAATATATGCAGGATTCGAACTCAGATTTCACACGACCCACCACTCTCAGTGCCATCTCATATTGCTGACCATGTTATCAAAATCACATCTACTCTAAAAAAAAATTAATTAAAAATACATTGAATTACCACTATTATTATTTATTGAAGAAACAATCAAGATAATGGAATTGCCAATGTTTAAATTACTTTGTAAAATTCAATGAAATATTTATTTTTTATATTTTTCCAAATTCACTAACAAAAAAATTTTGTATATATTTTAGAATATTACTTTTTTTCTTTTTTGCAGTTATATGCTGACTATTTTCAACATCTTGAATTGTTAAATATTTTTAATAAAATTCAAACTTTTATTTATATATTTTAAAATATTATTTTGCTGTAGTATGGAACACATCATTTTAAGCTATGTTATTCTCCTCTCTTTTTCATGAGTTTCTGGTCTGGACAGTGATATCTAATATTGAATTGAATTTATTGATCTTAAATTCATGAATACTGAATTTTGAGATAAGGTTTTAAAAGATTCTTAACATTATTTGGTTTCGTAAATAGACCAGTCAAAGAAGTATGGGGAAATGTATGTTAGGAGTAACAAGAAGAGATTAAAAACAAAATTTATGGGTGAGAGAACAAATAGGTGTTACTGACATCATTTGAAAGATACGAGACTGAAGTAGAATTGGGCTAGACATATTGCTAGAAAAGGTGATAATAAATGGTCAGTTGAAATTTTAAATTTGATTCCAAGAGCATATAAAAGACCTAAAAAGAGGCCCCATCTGAGATGGCTGGTTCAAATAAGGAAATGTGCAGGGGTGATGAAAAAGAAAGGTTAAAGATCAAAAAAAGATGGATTGAACTTTGAACTTGGAGAGACCTCATCCTGCAGTGGATTATATATATATATAACATTCAAAATGTGCTAAGGTACCATGTATAGTTACTATTAAATTATTGAATAAAGAATTAAGTATTGGAGCAGACACAGGTAATGGGAAGTTGGGAGCTTTTAAAGCCTTTATCTTGTGTTTCTGAACCTCATTTATGCTATTTAAAAGCCACCTAAACTAAGTCAAGTGTTCAAAAACTATATTATTGTCTCTTCCATTAGAGATTAATTCGCCCAAATTATCCAAGCAATGGCAACTAAGATCCAAGTGAAAAATAGTTGCTATTATAGTATTAACAAGTACTCATACATATGGAATAATCTGATTTTTGTAAATCATAAGTCACCTGGAGATATGGCATTTGTAAGATATTTCTTGAAATATTAATCTTACAAAAAAGAACTCCGTAATAAAATTTTATATCTTTTCTCCTAAATTTTCAAGGTAATTTTAAATTATTAGTTATAAATAAAATACTGAAATTTTTAAGTATTTTCCAAGAAATTAATCATCAATATCCTATTGTTTAGCTTTTATTACATTATTTAAAATTCAAATTATTGAATTTGTAATTTTTGTGAATAATAAATGAAATGAACAATAACGAAAGAATTTTACTTATTGTAGTTCGCTATCAAACTAAATTAGGATTTTTTACTTCTAAATTTGCAAATTTTAAATATTAGTTAAAAAAAATACTGAGTGTTTTTTCGAGACTTTAATATATTTTTAAAATGTATTTTTAATTTTATACAAACTACAATTTTTATTTTTAAAAAAGGAATTTATACAATCTATCTAATCCAGGGGGGAGTAAAATAAATAAATAAATTACAGCGATCAGATACCGTCCCCACAACGCCCTAGAAATTTCTAATCTATTAAAAGTTTCATTTAAATGTTTGCAATTATATTTCTCATCAGGTTCTAATAAACTGAAGACGTATATACCTATATATTTTCAGGAAATCAATTTTGTAAATTTTTAACAGTATAACTGATATTATGTGATATTATCTTTACCTAACATATCTTTTTCAATGAAAAATCTTCAACATCCATTGTTAAGTGAGAAAGAAGACACAAGATTATATGGACATGATTTTATTTTATATAAAAATAAAGGAAAAAATATATAAAAGGTATTACATATCTTTTGCTGAATCTAAAACCCCTAATTAGAATCATTTCATATTTGCAAAAGCCCTCCCCCCCTCCCCATAAGTTACAGTGCTTAGCATTGGATCATCAAGATATAGATCCAGGATATTGTCATATTTTAAAAAATATTTATAAAAATGCAACAGCAACAATTAGATTACATAATGATAGTAGTAAAGTCAACATTGAGAAGGGTGTAAGACAGGGTGACTCCATATCTCCAAAACTTTTTACAGCAGTGCAGCAAGAAATATTTTGTGGATTAAAATGGGAAGCTAAAGAAGTAAAAATAAATGGAGATTATTTAAGTCATTTAGATTTTGCAGATGATGTAGTTGTTTTTGCAAATAATGCTTTAGAGTTACAGGAAATGTTGCATGAGTTATCAGATGAAAGTAGGACTAAAGATAAATGTTAAAAAGACTAAAGTAATGTTTAATAATTTTCTCAAAATATGAAAATAAAGATTGATTATGATGAATTAGAAGAAGTTAACAGTTATAAATACCTTGGTCAGATTAATAATACAGATGGAAACATAATGGATGAAATTAATCATAGAATTAAACTTGGTTGGAGTGCTTTTGATAGAAATAACTTAATACTAAAAGGAAATATGCCTATGTGTTTGAAAAGGAAGGTTTTTAATAAATGTGTTTTGCCAGTTCTTACTTATGGATCTGAGACTTGGGCACTTAATAGAAGAACAATACAGAGACTTCAAACCATTCAAAGAAGTATGGAGAGATGCATGTTGGAGTAACAAGAAGAGATCGAAAACGCAATGTATGGGTAAGAGAACAAACAGGTGTTACTGACCTTATTGGAAAAATTAAAAGACTGAAGTGGGGTTGGGCTGGACATATTGCTAGAAGAGATGATAATAGATGGACAATTGGAATTTTAAGTTGGATTCCAAGAAATTGTAAAAGACCCAGAAAGAGACCACATGTGAGATGGATGAATGAAATAAGAAAGTGTGCAGGGGTGGTGTGGAGAAGAGAAGCTAAAGATCGGAAAAGATGGATTGAACTTGGAGATACCTTCACCCTGCAGTGGATTGATAATGGTTGATGATGATAATGATAATGAATGTTTAGTTAGAACGTTGCTTAAAAGTTTTTCTTTTTTAAAAAAACAAACTATGAAATACTGAATGGATAGTGAGGCAGCTAGAAACATTAAAAAAATACAATTATCTATTGTTTAACATCCAATATTCTTTTTTTTTAATATGTCAAAGTGTTGATTGGGAAGCGAATCCAGGCCAGCTGCTTGTAAGACAGCTATGCTAACCACAAGGTCACCAACGCTCGACTAATAATATCCAATATTTGGTCTTTGTTTTTACACATTTGGCAATTTTTTTAATGTATATATTTGTTTGAAAAGGCTTCACGAATTGCGATCAATACCATTTTATTAAAAGATAAGTTACTTTTCAAATTCATTTTCAAACAACTAATTTTTTGTATTTATAACATAAAAAAATAGTTATAAAAAAGAGTGCATAGTCTATATGTATATATATTTTGTTGTGCGTAAGAATCAGAATTTAAGACCTCTAAAACAAACACTTTATCAGCAATTATTGAAATTAAATTAACAATATATAGGTATAGGTATATTTAATATAAATAAGATGTCCGTTAATTAAAACAAAATTGTAATTATAATTGAAATAATAAATTTAACGGTTTAAAGACTATTATAAACAATCCTTAAATCCGCAGAAGTACTTTCGGTTAATTTCTTAAACCTGCCTCAACTGCTATTAAATTAAAAAAAAACAAAAAAACAAAGCGGAAGCAAACGTCATCAATTACAAAATCTTATGTGACAAAAATATATATAGAAATAAAAGAATTAAAAGACTGAAATGGAGCTGAGTTAGATATATTGCTACAAGAGAGATGCTCAGTTTTAAATTAGATTCGAAGAAATTGTAAAAAATCTAGTCAGAAAAATATACATGTGAGATGAATGGATGAAGTAAGGAAGTTTACAAGTATGATAAAGAAAAGAAAGTCTATGAATTGAAAAAACTGAATTAAACTTTCAGAGAAATCTTTAATCTGCAGTGGATCGATAATAAAAATGATAATGGTGATTATTACAGTTTATTATTTATGATGATAAAATTTTGTTATACAATTAATAAAATGGGTAAGTTTAAAAATAGTTTTCCAATTTTTCAAATTCAAGAAATGTATTAAAGTATTTTTTTCCAGTTTTAACATCAGTGTTACCAAATATAAGCACTAGATGGCTCTGAACTATAAATAAATTGCAACTTCTTTAAATTAGATTACAAATGTTTCAATTTACTCTACTAGATGAGTTTCTATTAAATTCAATTCTCTTTTTTAAGCAATCAGTATCTGAGATTACCTCATTTTTATATATTTTGTACCAAATTGTATACATTTTATAATAAAATAGTTGATTTAAGTGCTTTCAAACTAGCTTAATGTTCCAAAGATTTATGGTTTGATTCCTAATGACAAATAATATTGCTTAAATATTAATTCTTGGACTTATTTTTCATGTTCATTGAAGTTTCCTAATTCAATATAATGATAATAAGCTGAATTCAATAAAGAAAAGGATCCAGGATATTTTTAAGCTGCATGATTTTTTATATTTATAAAATAAAGAGAGAAAAAAATCTTATTTGCAAATACACTCACATTTGTAAATATGCTTATATGAAATATACTTTTTATAAAATATAAATAAATAAAATTAGTTTTTAAACTAAAATATTATTTATTCAACATAATAATTGTAATAAAAGTCTGGAAATATCTAAATTGACTTCTAACTGTATAATATTTACATAGAAAAAAGTCAAATCTTATCAATATTAAATCAAGCAAAACACTCTACATATTGCCACTCAGTGCAAGTCAGAGTAATCAATGGATACCAGAAGACTTGTGCATAAAATCCCCATCTAGTGCCTACTCATCCAATATTCCCAGACTAGTTTCTGGCTTTTAGTCTTCGTCAGTGAGGAGCCTTGGATCTGAGAGCGCTGCATTTAGATCTTAGGATCTAATGCAACCCTCTAGAAGCCACCTTTTATCTCTACTTAACTACAAAACTATGAGTCTTAAATTGAAAACCCTATAATATTTTCAATCCAAGCTTATTAGTTTATATAGTCATATAGGTCTAAACTCAGTTCAGTACCTATACATTTTGGTGACTTTGGTTTTTTAATAACTATAACCACCACTATCCTATTATGCAGGATTGATTTTAACCCAAAAAACTTCACATGATCACCATTATTTTATGCTTCCTCATAACTGTTATTAAAACAGGCAAAACTCTCTATACGTATTGCCACTCAGTGCAAGCCTTCTGGTATCCATTGATTACTCTGGCTTGCCCTGAGCGGCAATATATATAGAGAGTTTTACCTGTTTTAATAACAGTTATGAGCAAGCATAAGAAATGGTGATCATATGATGTTTATTGGCTTAAAACCAATCCTGCCTAATAGGATAGTGGTGGCTATGGTTATTAAAGAACCAAAGTCACCAAAATATATAAGTACTGAACTGAGTTCAGACCTATATGACTATATAAGCTAATGAGCTTGGATTGAAAATAATAGAGAAATTTTTTTTATATATTAAATGCTTTTATAACAAGGGATTGACTTAATTAATTTCTGGATCCCCACGCTTTTATTTCAAGTTAAATTTAAAAACCCCAATTGTGGTTGACGAAATGATTATTTTATTTCTTTTTAATGCACAGTCAATAAATGCATTTGATATAAAGAAATTTTATCTCTATTATTTTTTAAAGGATTATAGTGATTATATATATATAATATTTTAAATCACATTATACATACACTTTTATAATTTGATTTACATATTTCAACTGTGTTAAATTACCATCTAAAAATGGTGATAGCAAAACATATATGCAAAGTGAATGTGAGTATAATTGTGCTCTAAGAAAAAAAGTAGAATAATATTAAACAAGTATATATGTATAATTTTAAAATGCTTATGACTGACATATTTTTTTCCCTAATATAATATAGATCCATCTTCTGTGAGCATGAGCAGCAAATTGGACATGGATTAATCTTGGGTGTATGGAGGGAAATGGCGGAAAAAAGGATTAAGTTGGTGTGATATATACCTACCATAAGAACATAAATAATAAGAAAGAAAACAGTTTTCTCATGCAAATTTCTAATTTGAATAAAATGGCTACATAATCATCTCATTGTTTAAATAGAGCCACAGACTTAACCAATCTATGAGAGCTGTGATTCTGATGGATCTCATTGAAAGTGCACCCACCACGTCTAGGTTTCAAAATAAAAAAAAACACTTTGTGCCACAGATGCGGAAAACATTTTGCAATCAAATTAATGTTTTTTGTTTATTCTACCTAAACAAGACTTCTATTATCATTATAGCAAGCAACACACTACTAAATATAGAAAACTTTAAAACTTTCAAGCATTTTTAAAATATATATAACACCCCTTTTAAAAAAAGAACACACATACAAAAGTGCCACTTCAGTTAATTTTATTATTTATTTTTTTTTGCCATCTGCTATTGTTTTTTTTAAATGTTTTATGTTTGAAAATCAAAAAACAGCAAATCAAATTTGATAACTTTAAAAATTATTTTGATTTGGAGAACACTACAACATAATAAAAAATTTTTTTTAAAAATAATGACACTAAAAGCAATTTTTGTTATAAATTCTTCATCATCATTATCATTGATTATCTTTCTAAAAGGCAGAATATGCTTAACCCACAACCGCAAGTCTTTCTGTTTTAAACTTCAAACGGTTATAATTTCAAACTTTTTTAAAATTAGCAAACATTTGCTTTTTTTTCTATTTATTTTTCTTTTTACTTAAGACAGAATTTTTGTTAAACCATTAAAACATCACATGCTCAACATTTCCTATGTTTATACAAACTGCTAAAACAGTAATAAACTCTCCACACAGTATGTATAGATAGATATTGAACTGGGTTCAGATCAGTATGATTATATGAGAAAAATTAGCTTAGATTGAAACATTATTGGATTTTCATTTGACTTCATAGTTTTAAAGCTAGCTAAATGAATAAAAGGTTGATTGCTGGAGGATTGCATTAGATCCAAAGATCTAAATGCAGTTGTAGTGTTTTGTAAAATGGCAGACATGTTTGTGCACTCTAGAAAAAACTAAAATTTATTCATAAGGCTGTTTTTAGATCACGCTCTGATAGCTGAGGAATTTAATTAGTGCATTGATGTAATGGTGATCGACAATTCCTAGAGATATTTGCTAATTACAAATGTTTCTAGATAAGAGACATTACCTTATTGGTCAGTGCATTGATTGATCATTGCAGTTGTCAGAGAGCGATAAGAAGACTGGGTAACATCTAGCAGTGTAATATAGAGAGCAGTAGAGAGCAGTCAAGCAGTTTTGAGTAAGCAGTATTTAAGTAGAGATATCTTGCATCAGTGCTGGCAGTTAATGATCAGTGCCCAGTGGAAATGTAGTTCACGGGTGTAGCTGAAAGAGACTGCAGCAGAGATATTGAGAGCATTCATTGGAGAGCAGACCAATTCGTTGGAGAGCTTCATTGCAGACCAATTCATTTGGAGAGCTTCGTGGCAGACCAATTCGTTGGAGAGCATTCATTGCAGACCAATTCAGCGGAGAGATTGCAGACCAATTCGTTGGAGAGCTTCGTTGCAGACCAATTCGTTGGAGAGCTTCATTGTAGACCGATTCATTGGAGAGCACTCGTTGGAAATGAACAGCGTGGGAATTGTATAACGTTATTGGCTGACCGCACAGTATGACTTGCAGATATAATATTGGCACAGTTGTAAGTGCGGATTTAACAGCAGTGTTCTCAGATCTAAGGCTCCTCATTGATGAAAGTTAGAAGCTAGATAGTAGTCTGGGGATCAGTAGGTACTAGATAAGGATTTACTACACAAATCTTCTAGCATCCATTGATTACTATGGCTTGCACTGGGTAGTTACTAATGTATAGAGAGTTTGTTACTGTTTTAGACAAAAATTTTCATATAGCCTTCATAAATTCTTTATTTCTAACTATATTTCTAATCTAATTTTTATTCCACAATATTTTAACAAATATAACTAACAAAATATAATATTTTTCAATGTCTTTATGTATTTTTAATATATATATATATATTGTAATGGTTGAAATTATTTGGGTAATGTATATGAGAATGTATATAAAAGGTGATTATACATCTACTAATATATGTGCTAATAATATGTAGTAAGCATTGTAATACTAAATAAATTAATATACTTATTTTATCTTTTAGGGTTAAGTTGATGATCACCATCAAACTCTGGGTGCTATCTGATAAATACAAGCAAGAAATATTTCAGGAGTATTATTATTTAATAGATTTTTCTCCATATTGTATAATAGTTAAAGTGATCAATATTTCATCCTCTATCTATAATACTTAATCAAATCATGTACCACATGAGTTATTTACATGCAATACATAATCATAGACTTGATATTCAGACCTGACAATTTTCATATACAATAATTGAAATTACACACCATTTAAATGAATAACAAAAAAAAATGCAAATTTGTAATAACATAGACCATTCTTTTAATCTCAACTATTGCCTTATCTAATAAAATTTAAACAAAACAGTAATGTTATTTCTTTAATATCATTTCTAAATTATTCTTTAGTTGATGTTTCACTAGTACATATGGAAAAACAAACAAATAATAACAATTATATACTTCTCTAAAATGTTCAATATTTATTACTGATTAATCTTAAAATATAACCTTATAATCACAGTGTATAGCCATTAAATAAACAATGCATGCTTTTAATATATCAAGGATATAATCCTACATCTTGTTGATCCTTAGCCTCAAAGTCATACATTTGAAATAATCTCCAGGGTAAAACTTTATAAACATATACATAACCATATTTGGTACTCCTTACATTAATACTAATTCAAATAGGTGACCTTCTTTGGTTACAGCTGCCTTTTTAATAAAAGCCATGAAGTTATTCAATGAGGTAATCAGCTATCAGATTTGATCTTGCTTCAATAGTATTTTTAATATCAGATTTTTTTATAAAATTGGTTAGCTTTGGATCCCACTTCTGACAACAAAATCATAATTTCTTCACTTATAATATTATAGATTTTACATAATTATATAAATCAACAATCTGAATAATTATTATTTATATAATAAGTTTATACACATAAAAACATATAATATAAATTAAGACAAGGGACTAATCTATTAACAAGATAATACCAATCAAATTTGTAATGATTTTATCTACTTTATTTATTATTTAACATTACAATGATTATAACCAGTGTTGCCACCTGACCGGTCCCCCCCCCCCTGACAGTACAGTTTTTTAAATAATGATCCAGTAATTGGTTCATTTGTCCGGTATTCTTTGAAATTGAAAATTTACAAAAAAAAAAGTTTTGTGAGAAACTTGTATTTAAATTTCAAGAGTTCTGTTAAACGACGATATTAGTTCCAAATATCATCACAAGGAGTGACTGTGAAAGCGAAAATGTCTCTTAATCTAACATTTATGAAAATAGATCCTGTGGTTCAATCATCTCGTTAATGTGCTGCTTTTGATTTCTGTACTTTTTGTATACGTCCAGAAGTAAATTCACTGCAACTTTGATACAACGTATATACATAGGGAAATACGGTATACGTTTTTTTTTATAATAAAATATTTATTTAAATTATTTTTTTATAATTTAACAGGAAATATGACAACTGAAACAAAAAAGATAAGATTTAATCAAGAGTGGTTACAACAAGCAGATTATAAAAAATGGTTGTAAACTGTTCAAGAAGACAGGAAAAGGCAAGATGCTTGATATGCAATATAATCTTTAGTGTCCAATGGGATGGCATAAAAGCTGTAAAAACGCATATGGAAGCAACTAGTCATAAAAAGAATGTAACTTCACTTGCTTGTATCTCCAATTTGAAAACTTTTTTAAACCAAAATGTTCCAAGTTTGAAGATCAAGTAACAGCAACAGAATTATTACAAGTTTATCATGGTGTTAAGTCGCATCACAGCTTTTTATCCATGATGTTTGGCACTAAAGTTAATGCTACAATATTTCCTGATTCTATGATTTGCAAAAACATAAGACTTGGGCGGATGAAAATAGTCTCTTTGGTTCAAAATGTTTTGGCTCCCTATGCACTTGAAAAAAGTTGTGAAACATTTACCATTTAGTATTGCTATTGATGCTTTGAATAACGGTAATAAAAAGTTGTTTCCAATCGCGATTCGTTATTTCAATGTAAATGATTACAAGCAACCTATTGTTCATGCTCTCATCGATTTTAAACAGACATGGGGTGAAACAGCTGAAGATATTTTTAATATTATTCATTCAACAATTGACCATGCAGAATCAGATATTAAGATCATTACCTCATTTGTAGCCGATAACATTGGATGCAACAGTTCAGTTTTTACAAAATTACAACCAAATAGCAAAAATTTAATAAAAGCTAATTGTAATTGTCATATTTTTCATAACACTGCTAAATATGCATTAAAAACAATGAAATACAATGTGGAAACATTGGTCTTAAAAATTTACAACCAATTTTCATCCAGCACTTGTTGTACCAAGGAACTAAAAGACTGTTTTGATTTTTTTGATCAGTCATACTTTCAGATATTGAAACATGTTTTGACAAGGTGGTTGAGTCTGTACAAAGCCACTGATAGACTACTTAAGAAATGATCTCCTATAACTCTTTATTTTTTAAATTAAGGAGTAGATGAATGCAATCTAACCATCTGGAAATTCATATGCGAACATGAAAATGATTTTACTGATACAAAATCTCTACCAGAATTAAAGATTTATTTTGTTCACTTTTTCTTATATATGTTTGAAAAATACATCCTAATTCTTGAAAAAGAAGACAGTGATGTGTTTGTAGGGCTTAAAAATGATATACTGCAAAGAAAAGAACAGTGCTTTTGTGGTTTTATAGAAAATCAAGCACCTCTGAGTTTATCAGAAAATAATCAAAAATGTTTCAAAGAAGCAGATATAATGTACACAAGAGCATTAAAATATTTAGATGATTGGTCTGATTTTGAAAATCCATTTTACATTTCTGTTCAAAAATTTAATTTAAAAGATAATATTCCCTTTATTCGAGATTGTTGCAAACTAGATAAATATATAAACAAAATAAATTTAAAAGAAAATGGTAATGATATTTTTATTGAAATTTCCACTATTAAAGAAATAGTGGAACATTTGGAAGAGAACATTGAAAAGGAGAAAAGAAACTCACAATTATGGGCATATATATTATGAAAAAGCAAATTTCTTAATGTACAAAAATTAATTGAATTTATACTTAGCATTCCAATATCCAATGCATATATTGAGAGACTTTTCTGTCGTCAATGAACGAATTATGGTGGGATAAAAGAAATAGATTAACAGTAGAAAAAGTAAAAGCAAAATTATTAATCTATAATGATTTAAGTATTAATTGTACTGATTTTTTTGGTAAAATAATAAAAAATAAAATGATTTTGGAAGCAGCCCAGCAATAAAAAATATATTTTTATGGCAACCGTCTTGCAAGCGAGTAATTGGTTGCAGACAGTTGTGGGCTTGCGCCCCGGCTGATACCATGACATATGAGAAAAAAATAAAATAAAACTTGAATCTATTATTATTATGTTCTGTGACTTTTATATAATTTTTGTGACTTTTATGTATTTTTTTTAATATATATTGCTTAAAAATTATTTAATATTTACATTATTATTTGTATTTTTGTCAGAAATTGACTTTTTCATGTTTCTATATTTTACATAACTAATAAACATTGTACTGAATTTTTTTTTAGTGTCTGGGGTTTCGATCACTGACCCTATAGGGGGCAACACTTATTATAATGCTGTTTTTTTCCTTTTTTAGTGGTCTTTTATTCTAATTATTGAATATTTTGCATATATTCAAACTTTCACATGATGTGAACATATTACTATAAGTATTCTGTTCTTTGGTTAATTTATTTAAATTTTATTATTATATAACAATCTAAAATATTATTGAAAAATCTTTTTGATTAAATAACACATTTAGATTTTTTTAATACTTATATATTTGAAAGGAGGCACTTTTTAAAAAAATACATATCTATTGCAATCATAACTAAATTTTAAAAAGAGAAAGCAACTTCTTATTTTTCCAAATTCTTTAAAAAAAAGTTAAAAAATCAAATGTTAAGATAACTAAATCACAATTTAAGTTGCTTCTTTTAATTTACTTTAAAAAGAAAAAAGAAAACAACTATTTGCTTTTTCTAACAAGTTTCAATCAATTTATATAAATATAGCTCTAAAAAATATATATAGCTATTAAAGATATAAATATATATAGATATACATATTCAGAAGTCATCAAATAATGTTTTTTTATATAAGTCAAAATTAATTTTTTTTCCTTTTTAAAAAAATCATATTACTTATGTATTAAGATGGTTATGTTTCTCATGGAATATAACAAATATATAAATTTGAAAGGAAAAGTAGAAATAAACACAAATAAAAATTTGTGTAAATATTTTTTACATTACATGAAAATAATAGTTAAGAGTTAAATAATTTTGGAATTAAAAAGTTATTACATATTAAACAAGTAAAAAAGTCTATGTAATGTTTTGCTCTTATTTTGAGAATTAAAACAAGCATGGTTTTATGTTACAGTAGATATACTGGTAATTATAAAATTCCACTATTTTAATTAGATTAAGATTTTTTTTAAATTAAAGCTTGTATAACATATTTTGATAAAAATTCTACAAAGATATTGTTGAAAGGATTAAAAAATACTTTTGGATAGAAATTTAAGATGAATTAAAAAAAGTCATTAAATTTTTTTAATCAAGCTTACTTTTAATTACTGTTTTTTAAATTCCACAATACAATATAAAAAGGTGGATTTGAATCATTCAGGACTCTTATCATAGTTTACAGCAATATGATTATGAAGTTATAACTGAAGGCAAGACACAGTGTATTCAGCTGCTAGTATCTCAATGATAGAGCAAATTCACGTGGAGGCAAGGTCCAGTTTTTATAAGGTTCATAGCCCAAATGTATACTAGATGGCTTGCCTGAAGTATAGAGATGACTGAATGTCAATAGTTACTTGATTTATACTGTCCCCAAAAATGTCAATGGACATTATACTAATCTACTATGAACATGATTATAATAGACCAACTTACCAATTCCAGTAATAATTGGCTTGCTGTAAGATTACCATGTTATGTTATATGCTGATGAATATACATGCAGAGAAGCACAAACCTATAACTTCTTCTGGTCATATATATATAATGCATCAAGTTGGTAAGTAGAATATTTATTAAAATAATTTTGCAGTCAAAATCTTTAAATTACTAAGATTTAAAAGTAAATAACTTTTGTCTAAATTTTTCAACTAAAACTAAAATAGTGAAAGAAATAATAAATGACATTTCCATTCTTTATTGTATTAAAAATGACCCAAATTTAGGAATCTTTCTTAAATATTAGAAATGAAGTCACAAAATCCTACATATAGCAACGTTTTTTTTAAAGAGAAAACTTTTACTTACCATTAAGAATACTGAGAATTAATAACATTGATCTGAAGATGGATAATAATAATACACACATATGTGTGCCATTTATGTATATATTTTTTACATCAAATTGTCTTGTAAAAATATAGCAATATGGATTTATTATGTTTATTTTTTTATAAACACTTGGTATGTGCACACAAATTTGAATGGGTACATATATATATATTAAAATCAATCATCAATCACATATATGTTAAAATTGATTATGTATTATAAAAATAAAATTTTATTATTGGTTAATGACAATTCTAATATGTTAATTTTAAATTATTATACCACACATCTGAGAGGTGTGTTTTATATTAACCTATTGAGATATGTGTTTTATATTAACCTATTGAGATATAGGTAAATTACAATGTAATAGCATATTTTTTGTATTATTTTAATCAAAATCAGAATGATGTATTTATATTTATAGTATAGCCTACATACCTTTCATTTCATTTTATTGTTTTTAATTAATAAATTTATATTTCATTAAGTTATTACAGTGAATTTATTTAATCCTAAAATAGATTAATATAGCTCCCTGAGCTGCATTTGTGAATAATGATCAGTTATATGAATTAGGATTCATATTTCTTGTTATGGCTATCCGATTGATGATGATTTCATTACTTTTCTGTAATACAAAGGGGATATTCTTTGAAGATCATGCACTAAATTTTTATTTTATTAATTCAAAATTAAGTTTATAGTAGTTAGAAGCTAGACTATTGTCAGAATCAGTTATCAGCATCAAAATATAGTTTAACTCCTCAAAACTTAATACCAAGATTATGATGATGAACTGATTATATTTTCCTAATAATAATTATCATCACTTGATTCCTATGATGACTTGTAAAATGAAAAGTTAAGGAGACCTGCTTCATTGCGATGGATTGCAATGCCATCAACTGCAAGGACACATGCTTCATGATCTCAAAGAAATGGTACAATTAACCTTTGAACTTTGCATAATTTGCATATAATTACTTCACTTAGAGCTAAGAAGATGAGAGCATGTCTCTTGAAAGCGTTTGCAGAGCAATACAATTTTATTTTGTTTTTAAGTAAAAAGTAGCTTTGCGGTCAGGTGCAATAGCACCTATATTATTTTACAAAGAGTTAATGGAAATGACTTTTACTTGTTTCCCAAGACAAGCACTAATTTAAATTAGAGGTCACACTTTTTATTTTTGTAAAAGAGTTAACTTCATTTTTTTTTAGCTACTCATTAACATTTTAATTAAGTGGCTTTATCCATGACAAGTTCTTAGTGTTTTACACAAAGATTTTGACCCTTTTTTATATGAGAAAATACACAATCTCACAAAATAATTATTAAACACATCTATATAGATATAAACAATCTTAAAAACCCTTGTTCAGTATATTTTATTGGTATTTTTTTAAATATAACCAAGTTTCTTTACTCATGAGAGGAAAAAATACTTTAAATTTAATTATCGCTATGAATATGAGGCAAATGGCCTCGAAAGTGCTTAGCGTTTAATAATTTTTGAATCTCTATAGCTTCTCTTTCAAGCGCTTCACACGCTTTTAATTTTGTATATTTAAATTTAATTCAAAATTATCAAAATTTATTATGTAAAATTGATTACAAAAAATAGAATAGATAAAAAGTATTTTCAATAATAATGTTGCCATCAAACTGTGTGTGTTCCTAGAATCTGTTATGAATTGTTATAGGCTTACAAAAATACATTTTTTAATTCACTTTTAAAAAATGTAATTATTTAATATTTAATTTAAAATTATAATAGCTCAAACATCTGCATAAAATATTTTTAATAACTTAAATTGATGACTCACTTGCCAAAGATAAACAATATTAGTATCCATTGGAAATCTAAATTCCAGTTTTTTTATTAATAAAATGAAGTTTTGAATTAATATATAATGCAGTCTGCTTCAAACTATTTTCCTGGTTTATATTTTACACAAGGCACTTCTTTATCTTACAAATTAGGATATGGTTACAATTCACATAATAAAAGCATACTGCTTCTTGAATTTTTTCAATTTTAAACATCTTCATATTTATTTTAAAGTGCATGCCTAGAGCTGATGTTTTATGTCACACTATTAATGATTGATAAAGCTTATACTGGAATCCTTAATTTCATGGCCCAAGGTTGGAAAGTGCCAAATTTTAACCGTATGAAAGTGAGTGAGGTTTGTCTTGTTTACTATGCTCTGTGAATTGGGGCACCAAATATTTAACTGTAAGGAATCAGTTAGCAGATTCTTTTAAATCCACTTAATTTCCATGCTAAATCCCTAGCTCTAAATGATCTGTGCTCATGCTAACCTTTGTACTAATGTCTAATTAAATGTATCTGAGTTTCAGGATTACCTGTTTCACTGTATATTCCAAAATGAAGGATACCTTTGATCGAATCTAAACTATACTTGTGATATAGATATCTATATATGTAGGGGGTTTAATTCATTTTGAATACTCAAACATATGGGTTTATGGGTAGCTCCAATTACAATAACATATAAATTTAAAATACAGATCTTCATATATATATATATTATGTTTTTTTAAAATTAAATATTACTTTTTAATTAAAGAAATTTTATTGATTATGAGCATAAAAATGACGGTTGTACTCAACTATACAATGCTTATTTAGTTTATTTAATTAAAATTTTCATATACAATAAACACATGCATAATTCTTTTGATATTCTTTATAAATCAATATTTACCATTACCAAAATAGTATATATAAATTAAAACAATTTTGATAAAATAAACAACATATAATATACACCTGGGTCTCTTTTTACGTGGACTTATTTAACACGATTTTGCAGTTACGCGATTCGTGTTTCACCGGAAGTCAAACTCCGATATTGCGCTATTACTTTAAATAATAAATTTTGCGCACTTACGTTATATTGAAAGTAATAGCACATTATTGGAATTCGACTTTCAACTTAGTAATTTCAATATTTTCAGTGCTTTATAATAGTAAGATTTTATGCAATAATGAAATTAAAATCATGATTTCCACATTTTATGTGTACACACGTTAAATTTTACAAGATTATAATGTAAATTTGTGCAAACATTGTGCATGTTAATTTTGCATTTTAAATCACATTCTGTTTTTGCTTTTTAAAAAAGAACATAATCAATTATTAATCATTTAGTGTCCACAAGTTTATTTTTAAAAGGTGAGTAATAGCAGTGGGCACAATTAAATTTGACAATTAAAAATTAAAATCTGATTTTTAACTGTAATTAACAATTTAAAAATTACTTACGGTGACTTGAAATAATGTGATGTGAAATTTGATTTTTAAACGGAATTGAAAATTAAAGACAAAAATAAGAATTTAATTTTTAGTTGTTAGTTTCATAAACAATTAATAAAATCATCGTCTCAAAGATTAATTACTAATTACGTTGTCACCAGAAAACCATTGGCACAACATGAGTGTGAAATTGGCGCTAGTTGTTTGCAAACGAACGTGTTTTTCGGCAAATAGCTATAATAATTAAAACATGTATAAAAAATGTAAATTACTGTACTGTAAATTATGCATAAAAATATATTATTTTGAATAAAATTAAATATTATAATTAAAAAAAGTTTGTCTTGTATCATTTTTTTTCAAATTTGAAATTTTTTATTAGTCATATTTTATTTTATTTTTCTACGATAAAATTAGTCATATTTTATTTCCTTATTTTTTTTTTTTGCACAAATTTTTTTTACATTGGTGCTTTGCTTTTACATGAATTTTGAAAAATCACAGACCACCCCCCTTTTTCAATATAAGTTACGTCTATTTTTGTGTGATTTCGTTTGCACGTGTTTTCTGAGGAACCTATCTATTGCGTAAAACGAGACCCAGGTGTATTATCATTTATGTTACCATTTTCATTACTTTCATGGATCAAACTTTATTTGTTGAAATTGAAAAAGAAGTGGTTATTATTTTATTTCATTTTGAAGATATATTTCATTGATTATTTCCATAATATATCTTTTACAATATTTCTTTTAAAATTTTCTCAGAACATAATTAAACATAACTTATATTATGAATTGAACAAAGCTGTTTATTTCCATTAATCAGAAGTTAAAACCACAGTTGATTTATGTCGGCGATATTCAACCTGCGGTCCCTGGGCTGCATGTGGCCCACTAAGCTTTTACTTGTGGCCCAGCAATAGACTGATGGTCAACAGATGTGACAACACACTTCTTAAAATTAACGAATAACCATGCGTGATTGATATTTTTTATTGACGCACTAATAATGTTTTTTTTTTTTTAATTTCACAGATCTGAAGAGCCTGCCAAATCTGTACTAGAAATGTCAGAGTATCTTCATATATAACTTGTACTCGCTATCAACCCACTATCTTGAGCATTTTTTCTCTGATTTTAGCACCTTCAGTATTTTTTTTGCAAGGAAAAAACAATCAGTAAATATTTAAATTAAATGGTATAATAATGAGTAAATCCATCTTTTCAAGCTTCTGATTGAGTGTTTTTTTTCCACAAGACTTCGACAGTTGTATTTCTACATTTTGAATTTGAAAACGAAAACATAATTTACTAAGCTTTTTTTTTTTTTTTTTTACCCCACTTGTTTGTTTCTCAGATTTTAGTCAAAAAATTTACTTTTATACTAAAACATATTGATAAGGAATTCAATGAATTACTTCTGGAATTTATAATTGGATGGTAAGCATTTATTATAATTTGACAGTGTTAGATTATTATCATCAATTATAAATAGAAATTTATTTTTTAAAAACCTTTCTGTAATCAGACAAATTATAAATTTCCATTTTAGATACTAAACTAAAACAAATATAATTGTAAAAAGACAAATATATTTACTGCAGATTGTATAGTTGACCAATCAGAAGTTTGAAACTTTAATTCAATCAATAGTCCGTGTTTTTGAAAGCAAAGTGAAACATTTTACTTTTATATGTGAATTAGTATACACATAGATGCGTAGTATTTTATATCAAACTATAATTTAAACATCATAATGATGTCTTCAAGCAACAAACGAAAATTATCGGATGAAAATAGAATGTTTCAAGACAACTGGGAAGAGGAATATTTTGTTGTGTTGAATAACAAAGGTTCAGCAACGTGTTTGATTTGTCGAGAAAGTGTCACATTAAAAAAATATAACATTGATCGTCATTACACCACGAAACATAAATTGTTTAATGACACTTTTGCTCATGGGTCTTTAATAAGAAGTGAAAAATTAGCTTTCTTCAAGAAATCATTGCAACAGCAACAAAATGTTATGTCAGTGGCAATCTCACAAGAAGCAGTGGTGACACGAGCATCATATGAAATTTGTTATATACTTGGCAAAAATATGAAACCATTTACGGATGCTGAAGTTGTGAAAGAATGTTTCCTAAATGCTTCGAATATATTATTTGATAAATTTAATAATAAAAGTCAAATATTATTACAAATTAAGAAATTACAACTGTCAGATTCTACCTGCATTAGACGTATTGAAGATATTGCAAAACATATTTTTGATAATATAATAGAAGATTTGAAAAACTGCAAATATTTTAGTTTGGCTGTTGATTCTAGTACTGACATTTCAGCAACATCACAATGTGCTATTTTTGTCAGATACTGTACGGAACAGAATTCAATTTGTGAAGATTTTTTGAAATTTCTTCCTATGAAGAATCAAACTAGAGGTAGTGATTTTCTCAATAGTATTTGTACTTTTCTGGAGAAGAATAATATTGAAATAAAAAAATTGGTTTCTGTGTGCACTGATGGATGTCCTTCAATGATTGGATCCGAAAAGGGATTTGTTTCCCTATTAAAAAAGAAATATAATCTAACAAATCTTTTATCATTTCATTGTTTAATTCACCAAGAAAACTTGGGGGCACATATATCCATTAAAGAAGTAGATGCTGTAATGAAAACCATCATAAACATTGTGAATTATATTCGAGCCCGAGAATTAAACCACAGAAAATTTAAAAATCTTTTGGAAGAAATAAATAGTAATTATGGTGATGTACTTTTGCATACTTCGGTGCGATGGCTAAGCAGAGGTAAAGTTTTGAATCGCTTTTTTTTATTACGTCATGAAATTATTTCATTTTTACAAGAAAACAATAAAACTTATAATGAGCTTGACAGTGATGGATGGTGGTGTCTTTTAGCTTTTTTATGTGACATCACAGAAAAACTTTGTGATCTTAATATTAGTTTGCAAGGTGAAAATAAAATTATTTCACAAATGACAAATAAAGTATTTGCTTTTGAAGAAAAACTAAATATTTATTACCAAGATATACAAAACCAAATACTACATCATTTTCCAACATTGACAAATGCTAAGCAAGATGGTATTGACATTTCTTCAGAAACCTATGTAATTATTTTAAATTATTTAGGTACCTTATTGAAAGAATTTAAAAGTAGATTTCAAGATTTAAGAAATATTAAGAATTGTCTTTTGCTTATAGAAAATCCCTGGCACTTAGAAATAGCAACTATTACACAATTAGCTGCATTTGGACATGATTATGTTAAGCTATTTAACGAATTTGTTGAATTTAAAAATGACACAAATTTGGAAGCCATTTTTAAAGAGAAAAGGGAGGGAAAGGAGTATATGGAATTTTGGAAATTAGTGCCTGAAAAATATAAAACTGTCAAAAAGTGTGCACAAATGTTGCTCACATTGTTTGCATCAATATATCTTTGTGAATCATCTTATTCGAAAATGAAATATGTGAAGAATGTGCATAGAAACAGACTTACTGATTTACACCTTGATGATATATTAAGAGTAGCATGTAGCACATATAAACCAGATTTATCTAAAATTGTTAAAAGTTTATCTCAATATCAAAAATCACACTGATATTTAAATAAATGTTTATATCAAATAAAAGTGTTTGCCTTATGTTAATTCTAAGATATAGTAAAGTGATCCACAAGCTGTGGCATGCATGAATTGAGAAGTCAGACATTTTTTTTACATGACACCAATTAGTTGCCGTGGCCTGCTTGATGTAGCACACAAATATATGTGGCCCAGGAAAGAAAAAGGTTGAGCATCCCTGATTTATGTGATTGATTTTTATCAATTTTATTTCAAACACTTTATCAGAAAACATTGGCAATCATTTAATTTTAATGAAATACAGCTATCATATTGTGGTTATTATATCTTAGATGGAAGCTAATTATTTCTTTCTCCATTTAGAACAAATTTATACCATTAATAATTTGACAAACTGAAGCTTATTTTTGATCTTATAATATTACATTATTGTATTTATACTTCAAAAATGTTTTTAGTCACATTTGATTTTAGAGTTTCTCAAACCAAAGTTACATATTTACTTAGCAAGATCAGAATCAATTATAAACAATAAAATATATAACAAATTTGAAAATAAAAATAAATCTTTTAAAACTAATATTTTTATTTCCTATTTAAAATTTTAATGTAGCATAAGTAATATTTGTTTTTAGCATTTATGAATCAAATAATTTAAATTTGACTTGAGTAAATAAATAATTCTTTGCTTTACTAGAAATAAAAGATTCCCATCAAATAAGAAAAGATGTTATTAATCTGCTAATATATAACTAATTGAAAAGTCTCATATTTTAATTAAATGGGTTTTAAAAATGAAGTAAATACAGACATACACATCCATATAATGTACCATAAATATATTATTAATGTAATTAAATAGTAATTAAAGCAAAAAATATATTTCTTTCTGAATATTTTTATGTTACAAAATCTATAAATTTCAGATAGCAATAGTAAATGAGAAAATTTTTTTTCTCAAAGGAGTCAAATTTCCCCTGCTCTTTGGCATAAAAAAAATAACAAAAAAAAACAACAATATAGTGACAATTCATGAAGTATATGAAAATGTCAGTCTATTAATATATATAATATTTTTAACAATCCTATAAATTAACAATAATTATTAATATGTAAAACTGAATAATAATATTTATGGGGAAGTATAAATGTATATACTGTCCTAATAATTCACCGAATTGATTTACAAGGGTCACAACAGATACCAAAATTAGTTTAACAGATAGACACAAAATGATCCACTTTTATTCAGCTTCCATACTCTTATATGTTGATACATCATTCACTGACACACAAAGAAATGAAATGTTATATTAACATTGAATTTAATATAGTTATAATCAAACTTCATTGTTGTTTCAAATACTAATAATATTGTACATTCTAATAATTTTAATCATTTCAAAATTATTATTATTATTGTGGTATGGGAGCTTATTTCTTCATATTTATTATTATATATTCAAAGCATTACATACAAAACTGAAACTTCTAGAACTTCAATGCCATATGTCTTTCTGAGAAACAATTCATTTTATCCAGCACAGCACAATAGTGGTATAGTAAAATTTTAAAGGTTTAGAATAAAAGCTTATTTTATCAAATGTGGAATTTGAAATACCAATAAGACTTTCAAAACAATTAGTCACTAGAGGGAGCTGTATATAATTTGATGTAAATGAAAAAAGTCTGATTAAATTGATTGCATCTTAGTAGCCACTATCATAATTTTTGTCCTGGGTGTTTACTGTCATCATGGTAGAGTGGTGATTCAGGGGAAATAAACTCCCTGGAATGAAACTCAATCTGTCATTCCTGGTGCTTGAATATAATATCTTCTGAGAAAGTCGCCATTTGATTACTTTTTTAAATAGAAAAAAGCTACCAAACATCTTACTGTGAAATCATGTCTGGAATTCTGTGTTTATAAATTTTCACCATATAATCTTCTGTGGCATCAATATCAATAACATCATGTAAAAACAATTATTTTCAACAATTTTATTTATCAAATATAACATCATCATGGCTATTGAATTAAAATGTTTACATTTCATAATTATTTAACTTGCTGCTAAGCCACCATTTTTTTTGATATATAAATAATTTATAATAATTTTGCAAAAAAAAAAAAAAATTATTTCAATTTTTGTATTAATTTATGCAACAGTTTATTGACAAAGTTATTTTAAAATGATGAGCACCTGAGACTGATGAGCCATATGCAGCCCCCAAAACTACTCTGAGTGACTTCAAAGATAATATTTGCTTTTAAATAGTCAAAATAAGAGTCATAGATCACATGACCCTATCTCTTAAGCTTGTAAGTTATAAACAATGAGGATTGCCAATTCCTCAACAAGCTTTGTGATAAATGCTTAGCCAGAGCCAGCACTTAAAATATCTCTGTCAGGAACCCCCCCCAAACCCCTGACCACGGTTTCATGCTTTGGCACTCCTCAGAGAGGTGCCAGGGTAGGTTCAGACACTAGATCTAAAAATACCAACCCAAAGCCAAGCACTTATCTAAAAGTTATCTATTGAGTGGAAAATCTGAAATTTTCAGACATCTACATGTCTTCAAACCCAGCTATCCAACTCAAATAGCTATATGGGGCTGATAGATCTTCAGCCATACCATATATTACATTTGCTTTTATTTCCATTTCCCCTAAACCTTTACATTAATAATTTACAGTAGAACAGTATGTACCAATACCAGAACATTTTATTTTTTGTAAATGTTTTAAAGATAAATGAAAAACAGATATTTTAAAACTTTACATGTTTAGACTTCAAACAGTAATACTCAAAAGAATTGTTAACATGGATGTGGATTTTATTATTGAATTTGGTAGATAAAAAGGATTCCTACATTTCATAGTAAAATAACATTTTGTATAACTCTTAAATATTCAAAAAATGCTTGAAAAGATTCTATGTGGCTTTTAGTCCATCTTTAGTGTATAGTATAAAAGCCATATTTCAGTTTTAAGTTCATCAAACTTATAATAAACATCTTTTAGTAAATGTGTTTTCCTGAAGGTTTGTGGTGATGGTGTTCTAGCTGTATTTTTATATTGGACTATTTTCATCATCTAATATGTGTGTTGAATGTCTTGGAATATTTAAATATATTCCAAATACATTCAACTGTAAATATCACAGCAAACAGGTTAGTATATGTACAACAAAAGTTTATATCAATATAAAAACACTGTGTAAAACCATTTTTACAAAATATTAGCTCAACATTATTAGGTTATGCTTGAAAAATTAACATATATGATTTAATATATTGCTAAGTATTTGTTTAGAGATAAAAATTAAATCCAAACACAGATTCACATTGAAACAGTAAGATCTGCTTTGCAGATCTTCGTTTCACCATTTCTCACCTATTTCCTACCTTCATACCTTAGTTTGAACCCCAATCTATCGTAGTGTGTCTGCAATGCACTTATATACCGAAAATCCCACCCAATTTTAAACCACAAGTACAACGCTCATGTTATATATAAGTATAACTCATTCCCAAATAAATAAAATGTTATGAATTTTGTATATGTTCACATAATTTAGATTTATTTAAAAGTAGGTTATATAAGTCGTAATTGCACACACACTGTGATATGTATTTTAAAACTTATGATAAAATTATAAATTGTTAGTTAAAATTATTTTGTTTGAATCTATTTACAAAAATATATTACAGTCGTAATATATTTTTGATTTAAAATAAAATTCATATTTGTTTAGTAAATAGATTCAAATATTGAAATTTAAAAAGTAAAATAATTTCTTTTGAATTTAAAATCATGCCATATATTTTCTGTTAAAATAAATGAGGGCTGGTAGGAACAATAGTTTTAATTATTATCTAAGAAAACAGCAGATGTTCACTTAAGGTTTTCTTTCAATCAGTAAAAGTAATTTTAATTAAATTAAGTTTGTAATTCGAATATCGACAAGGAAATTAACAATAGAAATTAATTAAAATTTTGTTGAATTCCTTTAGACATTCGGATAGGATTAATTACAGCTGATAAGTAAGCAAAGTCCGAAATATTTTTGTAACACTCCAGAGCAGTTGTATTGTTCAATTCCACTATAAAAAATGAGGGTTTTCTTTTGTTCTCCATGCTGGTGATATTTCAGCAAATGTTTCTAGTGATTGCTAATGAAATAATTCTAGTGAAATTATTCTAGTGAAGATAATCTAGTAAAAATATTCTTTGGTCAAGATTTCAAAATATATTTTCATGCTAATAGCTACTTACCTGCAAACTCAAATATTTGAAGCCGAGTTTTCATCTTCAAATAGATTTACCATGTCTACAATCTCACCTATGAACCACCCAACCTTCAAAATTGCTAACCTTGAAATGGTAGAGTAGAGCCGGCAAGAAGGTTATTTTCTTCTCAGGAATGGACGGCTGCTGCTCTAGACCATCGAAAGCTATCACATAAGGAACCCAAGCTGCTGCTGCTGCCAAAAATATGAACAATTCCAGATTTTGCTGCTGAAGTGTCTAAAACCTGCCAACCATCAATCTACCTACAAATGCTTCTCCAGAGATAACCCCAAATTAACCCAAGAGCTCTTGTGATTCCTAACTAACATGCTATAGCTATCTTAAATTGTTTTCTTTTATTTCATTTGACTTTATTATGTATTCCGTTAACGTGTTCTAATATAATCAATAGTTTTGCTCTATCCTTGGGTTAATATTTTCTATTTATTAATCGTTTATTTTATTATGATAATGTCTCAGAATAGTCTTTGACCGAGTGAATTATTCCTTTGTTGAAAGTAAGATGCCGATATTAAGGCATATTTTAAATTTATAAATAATTCCCAATTTTATTATCTTGCAAATCACTCGTTCGAGGGCTATTCTAATCTTCTTTAATATATATAATAATCAAATAGTTTAAAATCTACATTTTATTGATTTTAACCTAATATGAGAGTATGTGCGAGGTCAATGATTAAAATGTGCCACAAATTCATGATTGCATAAATAAATCTATACTTACTTTTCAAACCTGCAAGCATGCATTTTCCTATTTTTAAATACTTGTATTGTACTTTAATTTCAATGTTCGTCATTGACGTTGTGAATGTGCGGACTCTTTTAAATGAATTTATGTGAGTTTGATTGGGCATTTTTCCCAATCTAAGTGAATCCATCTTGTACATTTTATATACAATAGTCTAGTATTGCTGGTAAATGAATTGGTTGTTGAGACTGCTTTGTTTTTCTTTCCAAGGATTTTAAATGGCAAAGTCCGTTCCCTTTTCATCTCCTGCGGTTCCCAGGAAGAGTGTGTACTCAAATGTCACACCTGGGAATTAGACGCAGCCATCACCCAGCCACTAAGTTGTGGACGAGTTCAAACTTCGGCTGTCCATGACAACACATTCCTACGGGTCAGCAGCGAGATGCCCTCCATAATCATTTCAAATATTCACTATTGTTTTATTTATATATTTATTTTACAAAGCATCCGTGATTTAAATGTATCACAACCTCCATCCTTTAATAAATTCATTATTAGCAATACCGACCTCCCAATGTAACTTTAATTATAATTTTAAAATAAATACCTTGATCACATTCCCACTTTATTGCTTAGTAAGCTTTTGTCCGTGCTATTCTCGAAATCAATAAATATTCTATACTTAATTTTCAAATATCTTATTAGACTTTTATAATTACTCAAAGCACCTTGCACATGTTCCCATCTCTGTTAGGCACATTATCGTAATAGTATATTAGCCTGAGGGATAGAATATATTTTCTTAAAAATTTTTTGTCATTTAATGGAATGTAATGCCAACAATTATTTAGTAAGTTTCCCTGTCTCATATAAGCAGACAGTGGCATTATATATATATATAAATAAATCTTTGAAATCATTTAAAACTAAATTTGATATTTTATTTTATTGATTCCTATCACTGTCTCGGTCTATATATCTATTTTCTACATTTCTTTTGTACATCCATAGACGTTAATTAGCAACCCAAACTTATCTTAGTATAGAGTCTCTTTGTTTCTCCCTGACCACCAGGCACCGGTAAAAGGTTATACTAGTAGTAGCATCAGATGCGTTATCACGTAGGTGGCACTGTGAAATTTGGACTTTAGATTTGAACTTAGTATATCTAGAAGGCCACCCCTCCTAGAATGTTCAGTTTCATGTTTGGGGTTTGAATTCTGCAGTGTGTTAGCGACATAGACGATTCTGACCGTTACAACATTAAAAAAAATACTTTATTTATCATAGTTTGAGCAGAATGTAAATTAACACTAGTAATCAGTAACAGTGACAAAAAATTAATTATGAATAATATATATATGAAATTCTATCAATATAAAAATAATGTATTCCATTATAATAAATTTAATTCTGTTAAATTAATTATAATTATATCTCTAACGGTTAACAATAACAATAAATCACCAAAATACCCAATTTAAATAACATAAGATTAAAAATAACTTACCTATCATCTAATATAACCTTGAATGGATTCAAATAATAAGATAGGAATTTTATATATATCTTGTAATCATTAATTACTAAAACTTTCACTAGGCAGAAGTGAAGAACTGCTTTTCTTTTATAGGACTGTTAATCTGACAAATTTATTATGCGGATGTGAACCTTGGGATTTTCTATTGATGTAATGTAACAGTATTAAATTTTTTTTATATAAAAATGTTCTGTAATATTCTGAAAATTCAATAAAAAAAATGATGATACCAAATTATAAGTTCTTTTACTTGCTGGATATGATGATTTTTACTGACATTATTTAATATCTAACATACTGGCTATATATATACTTGTACAAACAATGCAATATATAGAGTATTTGAGCTCAGACTTTCACATGACCCTCAACTCTCCACAATATCTCATACCACTGATACACTTGCTGGATATGATGAGTTTTACTGACATTATTGTGGATTTGATTTTTTTAATAAATAGTTTGTAGTAAATTAAGCATATTTTTTATGACAAAGGCAGACAGAATTTTTGTTATATTAATCTCAAAAAGTCTAAATTATTCAAAATTGATTGATTTTATTAGGAAAATGGTGTTGAAGTTTTTCAAAAAGAAAAAAAATATTTGCTACAGAACAAATTAAAAGATTACATTAAGCATTGCAAAATATTATATAAACAGACTGAAGAATGTGTGATACCTAAGAATGTATTTGTGATCACAAACTGATTTTTAATAATTATAGCAAATTTTATGTTAATGTTAAATTCATCTTTTAATCTTTATGTTTTTTATTCCTATAGTTAGAATGATTAAAATTATTAAATCTAAATATCAGATCTCAAAGCTAAAGTTTATAATGCTAAATTAAAATGATAAAGAAATAACCAATATTAGCAATTATCCAAGTGAGCTATTCATTTCAAATTAGATAGGAAAATGATGTATTTTAATAGTTTTTCTAAATTGTGAATGGTTCTGTTCTTTATGTACATAATTTCTTCTGATTTGCCATACATTTTCAAAAATTTACTTATGCACTTGAAAATTTACTGCAATATCTTATTGTTATTTGTTATGAATCATTTTAATTTACACTATTGATTTGATATATTATTTCTTATAAAATGTGCCATGAATACTAATCTGATAGTTGAAGACTTAACAAATATTTCATTTATTTTTATGCATTTCACTTTAAGTGAATACATGTACTGAATTTAACATTTTGATAAATCTCACAAATAATAAAAAAAACAATAAAATGTCACATGATACTATCACATGACTTCAGCTTAGCCATTACTGTTTCAGCATCATACTTTTTTTTTCACCATCACTATCCATATGCTGTAAGTTTTAGTAACTAATATGTGCCAGATGATAGTGCTTAATAAATCCCTATCTAGTGCTGTTCTATCCAATAATCTCAGACTAGTTTTAAACCTATGTTTTTTTTTCAGTAAGAAGATTTGGCAAAGAGATGGTGAAGAAAAAAGTATCATACTGAAACAGCAATAGTAAACTGAAATCAAGTGATAGAGTCATGTGATATTTTATCGATTTTATACAATAATATATGGATACTGAACTGGTTTCAGATCTATATGACTATACAAGCAAGTTAGCTTAGATTAAAAATATGTATAGGTTTTCAATTTGAGTTGATGGCTTGAAAGTTAAAAAGAGAGATAAATGATGGCAGCTAAGGAGGGTGCATGAAATCCTGAAGATTCAAGTGTACTATTTCAAAACCCAAAGCTTCTCACTGATAAAAGTAATAAACTTGAAATTAATCTGCAAATATTGGATAGAAAAACATTGGATGTGGATTTCTTAAGTACTATCATCTGATATCTATTAATTACTAAAGCTTTCAGTAGGTGATGTAGAGGTAATGAAGAAAAAAGTACCTCCCAAATGATCTTTATATATAAAATAATTTTTATATTTTAATTTAATATTATATAATTGAAAAACAAAAGTGAAATTTTAAAGGATTTTTTTATCCATTTAAAATTATTTTACCCAAATACATGATTTTTCTGGAAAGGTTTCATACCTTTTTTTATATGTTCCAGATCTGTTTTTTTTTTATCATATTTAAATTTTGGTTTGGCTTTTAAGAATGTCTAGAATTTATCAATAGGCATCAAACAATTTCTTAATCCTTTTTTATATGATGGTTTTTTCCCCCTTCTTTTTTAGTTTTTTTATATGTCAAAGCGCTGACTGGGAAGCGAACTTGAGCCAGCCGCTAGAAGGTAGCCACGCCAACTGCTAGATCAACAACTCTTGACTAGTTTTAAACTAGAAATTCTCACTTTCTGATAATCTTCACACTTTTTGATTTATAATTAAGATAATTATTGTTAAAATGATTTTTCATTTAATAATAAATCTGTATTAGTTTTATTTTTAAGGTATCTGACATTTATTATTTGGAAATTCTAAAAAAACCTAAATTATATATTTATTGCTTTATTTTTTTATATCTTATATCTGATACTTATTTATAATATGAAAAATTACTATAGTACATTTTAGATATACAAAGCTCATATTTCACACACACTTTAAACACATGAGTAATGATATCAGGAAAAGATAGATAAGGTTATATTGAATGAGATTAGACCTACTAATCATTAATTAAGTTGAGCAATATCTGCCTATGAATGATATTATAATCTCTAGTCTAACAAATAATCATTAATCTATTTATCTAAAGAGAGTAATATCAGTTACATGAGTGCAAAAAAAATCCATTTGTACATTAAATTATAATAATTTTATCCTATTTTTGTGAATAGTACTTTCAAAAGTAACCTTTATTAGTAAAAAAATTACAAAAAGTTTTGGGTACACTTACCCGTTGAGAAAGTGTTCAATGTAACAAGGTAAAACAATTATTGATTATATAAAGTACATATGCTTGATAACAATTATATCCTTAAAAGGGTTGCTATAATGTTGATTAATGTGTATCTGAACATGGGTATCTGTACATGGATATACATGGCCCAGCCACTGAGAAGTTATCCATCACCCAATGATCCCACCCCTGGGGCCCCGAAGCGAAGACCCAAATGCTTCAGCTGAATAGGTGGACAAGTCCAGCATTGCGCCAACCACCACAACAGGCAGCAAGGTCCAAGGCTCAAGTCCATTAAGCAATAAACTCTTGATCCACAGCCAAGCCATGTCAAGACCATTCTAGATACCTCTGTCTCCCAATTAACAGTCCAAATATGCAGGGACCACATTCATTCTACCTGCCTAAATTTGGAAAGCCAACTAAGGAAAACTAACAAGTAGTGAGCACAGATCTGCACTGCTCAAAATCAACCTATCAAGGGGGCACAGCAGCCAACCAGAGCAGGAATGGTGCTGAGACTTTGACCAGGTAGCCTCCCGGCAGGTTTTCCAAGTAGCGGTAATAATTGTCAACAGCCTGCACCAATAAACCGGGCCTTTAATGACTGCCACCACTCCTGAGGAAGGAAAGAGGAGTGCAGACCCGTGCCTACAAAATTATTGCAGCAAAAACTCCATCAAAGTTACAAAATTGGTGATGGCCCAAAGCAAACCAACCACCTTACAAACACTCTAATTTTAAAGTTAACTAAGGAAACAAAATAATAATGAGTCAAATCAATACTGTCCTAATAAACAATCCATCAGAGGGGTGCAGCAGCCTCTCAGGGCAAAGTCCAATGGAGGGCAGTGACTTTCATGTGCCCGGCAGGTATCCCCAGGCTTGGCAATGATTGCCAACTGCCCTCACAAATATACCAAGCCCCTCATGACCACCACCACTACACCCAAGGAAAAGAATAGGAGTGCAGACCCATACCCACCAATGCCACTGTTGATCCATTGTAGTCTGGAATCAAGCCAGATTTACTTGCACACCATGAGTACACACCATTTGTCCATATCACCTTGCACACTGAGGTCAATAGAGCTGAAAGTCTGTTTGTAATCATTATCAACTTCCTGTGTCTGCAAATGTTTAGAATACCTGTTCAACCTACCCAACTATAAAGTCTTTCAGGGTTCACTATGATTCTTATTTGTTGATACTAATTGGATTATGCTTCTTTGGTCTGAATTCTAGGTCTTGATTTGTAATCAAGGATTCGGTTGTATAATCTGAAAGTTTGTTGTTAAACTTTGGCATAATTAAGAGGATGAATCATTTGTAGCTTCAATGTCTCTGTTTAGGTCTAAAACATCATTTGTACTAATTTTGCCTTTAACCCTTTAACTGTCCAATTGTTCATTCGCTGCAGGTGGTATCACTCAAAGCTTTTAATTAGCCGATGCACAAAATAATGTATCAATTTTTCAAAAGTTATTGACCGTTTTTTTAAATATATTCACTTTAGTTTCGTTTTTAAAAAGTATATTAGTAATTTCTCACATTATAAAAATAAACGAAAGTTTGTTCAAAAATAAATTTTGATTTTTAATTTTAAAAATATTTGTTACGGTTGACATGAAAAGAAACGGCAATCATAATTTCACGTTATGATTTTTTTTCCCGACTTTGCAATAAATAAATAATTCTTGCTAAAATCGTAACTATTTTTGTAAAATAATATTTATTTTTGACATATTATATGAAAATAATTTGTATTTTATTTGTATTTCATCAAAAAATATTTTTAAAATGCTCTAAAACATTCGTTTATCATTTTCAAAATAAAACAAAAGCGTTCAGTAAATTTTTAATTTTTGGCAGCCATATAAAAATTTTAACAGCCAATAAGATTCAAGAAAAGATGATGAGAAGGCGGAGCTTTTCCATTTTCTTTTGTTTACAAAATTTCAACAGCCAATAAGATTCAAGAAAAGATGTGAAAAGGCAGTGCTTAGTTTTTGTTTGACATAAATCATCAATTAATTGATTTTTTACTTGTAAAATAATTCAATAGATGGCAGTATATTATAAAACTTTTTGCGTTCTAAAAAATGACGTTAAAACCGTAAACGTAGTCCAAAAACTAAGCAATTTACAGCGATGTCAAATTTACTCGATTAAAACGAATATGTATCAAAAAGTGCCTCGATTAAGAACGAGTCAAACAGTCAAAAGGTTAAATCATAGTTTTTTAGCTCAGTAATCATTTAGTTGTAATTCTGTGTTGATTTGAAATTTTTTTTTTTTTTTGTGCACCAGAGTGGGCTAATAACTTCTGTTGTCATCATCAGAGAAACTTGATTTTGTGCAGGAAGATAGCTTATGTCATAATCTATAACGTTCAGTTCTAAAATGTCATAATCTATAACGTTCAGTTCTAAAATTGAGATGGAATTAAAATTCAAAATAATTTATTCGACCTGCACTGATTTGCCACATTCGGCAACTTCTGGTTCAACACAATGATATCATTACTTTATTCCTATGAACAATTTAACATTGGGATTTCTTTTTTTCTTAGTTTTATGATTAATTTTTCTATCTATAATGTTCCTTAGACTGTTTTCTGTCTTCCCTGACTAGTTTTCAGCCATAGAAACTTGTTTAACATTTTTAATATCTGATGCAAAGATAAAGTTCTTAAATCGATTTTTGTTAACATTTTTATTTTCAATATTTTTAATGAGATTTGATGTCCAAATGTTTTCTCTTTTTTATTCTATCAATAAAAAAAATTAGGATTTCTAGAGATTCTATTCTTTTTAGAATTATTTGGCTTCATTTAAAACTATTTTTCAAAGATTTATGTTTCTCTAATGATTCTAAGAATTACTTAACCTAGCTTTTGCCTATTTCCAATGACAGCTGTTTGCCTAAAACGGAACGATAGGTAATTTCAATTATTCTTGAATGAAAACTAATTTAAAATTTCTTGTAAGGATGAAAAAACAATAAAACAGGTATTCACTTACATCTTAGTAAACTTTTCTTCTATGAATTCAAAACTAGACTATAACTTTGGTGAATAGTAATAAATAAAAATATATATTCTCCGTAGAATAAAATAAATAATTATACAATTACTGTCCAAGAGATATGTGATCTCCAAACACTATCTTCAGCTTAAAATCTCCACACTTAAATAATACTTAAAAAATTTTAATTTAGATTTCATTAAGTGCTTTAAAATGTGGTCACTTTATTATAGCATTTGTATAAACTTTCAGATCAAAATGCATTTAATATGAAAGTTTTCATTCTACGTTGATATATACAAATAAAATGGCGAATGTAATTTATTAAAAAAAAAAAAAGAAATATCTTATCGTTTTTTTATATACTACGCATATATTTTTTAAATCGCCACTACTATAAAATACATCGTATTGAAGCATTCAAAGTAATTCTTATATACACTATTAATAAAATTTGAACAGCCAAAGAAAAATTTAAGAGAAATCAAAATCAATATCTGTGTGGCACTTCTAATCTATCAATGTTCTCTATAAACTAATATACAGTATTCAGTTTAATAAGTATGTCGGGTTATTTTTATCAACAGAAAAAAGATAATAATTCTTAATATTGTTTAAATAAATTTTATACTAAAACTCAGCATATATTTTTTTTCGTGTCTACATTGAACTTTTAAATTATTATAATGTTCTAATTATACCATCTTATTTTAGATGAACTTGGTAACGGTCTTACAGTTATTTAGATAAACAGGATCTTTATCATAAAGTACCGTCTTAATAATAGCTAAAGTTGAATGAAACTGAAGTGTGTAAGTGGGTCACTGCTAGTGGTATTGAGGCTTGTCTTTAAAAAGCAATTTGATCAAAAACATAGCTTCTGATCTGTCATTAATTCGACATGAATCAAATGTAAAGAGCTATAGGTGTGGAATATTTATTTTTGTATTAAAACTAAATACAATACTGAAGTGCATATCATTAATCGTCCTAATTAAAAGGTATTTTATTTACATGCGCTGAGTAGTGAGAATGGCAAAATCAAAGTTAGAAGTTCCGGAATCAATTACAACTGAGGAGAAAAAATATTGATCTATTTGGAATAACAAGTCATACGATCTCCGAGAAACATAAATAATAGTTTTCATTTTAAACATATTTATATGAAAATTAAAGTAAAACTTAATATCGTTATTGGGGGGAGGATCAGTGTTAGTAAACTATATATAATATTCTTTTTTATATATTATTCACATCAGTTATAATCATTCACTGAAAATCTACGGACAAAGGTTTTTTTTTCTTCTCCCCCTCTATTGTCTAACGGGAGCTTATTTTATATATATAATAGTAAATTTTTTTAATTTCTTCATTCTATTTCAAGTTGGTTAAATTAAAATATACTCATGAATCTAAATTATACATATGCGATTTTTTCGCATGCGTTAGTGAAGCTGTAATTATACTATAATGTTTAATATGCCTGCTTAGCGCTTTCGAGATTTAGTATTCTAATCTCATACTCATAGCTTTACTGAATGAAAACTGTTGTAATTTATTGTATACATATGCAAATGAGTTTGAATTTTTAATTAGTTAGTCCATTGTTTGGAGAGAGCAAAGCATGCCTCTTTTCCATTAATGGCACTGAGATCATTTGCTATGTAAAAAGCTTCTTTGACTTTTCTTTTGGCATTACTCTTCTCTGTGCAAATTATTTGGGCAGAACTGGGTTGGAATACATGACCTGTAGCTAAGCAAAATATATTTATTTCCTAACAAACAAACAACCGGTTGCGATACCTCTCGGCTAACAACGCAAAGCAAAATATATTTATTTCCTAACAAACAAACAACAAAGAAAATATCCACATTCACTTTCAAGCAGATTCATATCTGCAGATAATCGTACAAATATACACATCAATTTATTAATATAAAAGAAATACCCAAGCAATATTCAAATATACACCTAAAAAATACTTCAATGTAGCCAATCAGATGAAGAAAATTATTTGTTGGCAGATATAATTTTATTTTGTGCTTAAAGAAATAATGTTATTTTAATTTTCTAAAACACTATAGTTCAAATAATTAAAGAGTTCTTTATGATTTTAGAATACTGCTTATGTAATGTGTTTTTTAAAATTCCATGATACTTTGCTTGAATATTTTTTATCTAATCAATGACTCACTTTTGTCAAAATGCTTAGAAAATTTGCAATATTTGTTATAGTTTTCCCTTCCCTCAGAAGTGGACTATTCCAGATTCCTTCTTTATCTGATCGGATTAAGCATTGTTTGCTGCTGGCCAATAGGCTGATGTACAGCTAAACACATAGCGAATGATTAGTACAGGCCAATCTGAATGTTTTCAGTAAGGTCAGGGATCTGGCTATAAGTAGTCAGACTCTTGTGAGAACAGGGGGAGAATGTCTATCTGACCTACAAAGACTATATGCATTCTCCCATAGAAGACCTGCAGTAAGCATTCCCACTAATAGCAATATGCTATTGTCCACACAGCTAGACAAGTTCACAGAGAGACTGGACACTGCTAAGAACTACTGTTGATCCGAGGCAAGCTGTCTTGTAAAGCTGGAAGAGTAATACCCCCTAACCATGAGGCAAGCTATCAGGTGTAGCTGGAAGCGGTAGGACCACAAGACTCAGAGCTCAGAGTTTACATTAATCTATAATATTCAGTATTGTATATATTCTCTTGTAATATATACATATATATTTGTAGATATAATAAAGATTATATTAATTGTAACTCAGGTATTTGTATTATTTTTCTGTAAGTTGGGTCTGTAATCCAGACCAAACACAACAGATTTTTGGCACTATTGACAGGATTTCCAGACAATACACAACAATATTCATGCAATAGAAATAACAGATTGAGTTTCATTCCATGAGCTTCCACTTTTAAACTTATCACTCTTTCTATTAAACCATCCAATTAACCACTGTGTCACTTAGCTCAACAGTAGAGTAATGGATTTAAGAGTTATTGTTTTCATAATCAAAGATCAATTTGTTACTTCTGGTTTTCAAACATCACATAATTGCCCGAGAAACTTATCAATTGGTGATTGTTATAATGATCACTAGAAAATAGCATAATAAAAAATTATTTTTATACTTAACATCACATGATCACTATCTTATACTAGCACATAATTGTTATTAAACAATTCAAAACAAAGCAAAACTCTCCATATAGTAATGCCATCTTGTGCTAACAAGAGCAATCAATGGATTCCAGAAGGCTTGGAGGGTTGCATTAGATCCTAAGATCTAGGTATAGTGCTCTCAGATCCAAAGCTCCTTGCTGATGAAGGCCACAAGCCCGAAACTAGTCTGGGGATATTGGATGAGTAGGCACTAGATAGGGATTTTACGCACAAGCCTTCTGGCATCCATTGATTGCTCTTGTTAGCACAAGAAGGCACTACTATATGGAGAGTTTTGCTTTGTTTTGAATTATTTTTATACTTCCTTTTGGATTTAAAAAAAAAAAAAACTAAAATGTCTGAAATCAACAAAATGAAATGGGTTTTTTTTTTAAGATTAATCTTGGAAGCCAGAATAATTGTTTAATTTTTTCCATTTGATAATTTACTCCTTTCTTTTCAGTAAAAACATTACTAAATGAAATGATTCATAAAGTATAAATAATAGGAAAATTGCATACAGTTTCTGTTTTTGCTGACAAGATAAAAAGTAAAAAATGTGCATATGACTTTTTGATCAGCTCTTATCTGTGGGCAGACAAGTAATAGCAAGGACAATAGAGTACTAGTGACAAATAACAACTAATGTTTATGCTGAGTGAAATAGAATTAGCATAAACAAAAGAAGGCTCCATTTTCCCAAGTTTAAGGTAATGCAATAACTGCTTTTTTACAAAAAATAAAAAAACAAAATCGTCTTTTTAACAAACAAAAAAAACGTACAAGCACAGAATACAATAATAGAGATAAAAAAAAATGTATATTAAATGCTTTTATTGACTGTGCACTAAAAAAGAAAATAATTGTTTGTTCAACCACAATTGGAATTTTTACATTTAACTTGAAATAAAAATACAGTGTGGGGCGGGGGTCTAGAAATTAATTAAATCAATCCTGTGTTATACTGCATTAAATTTTACCATACAGAAGAGTCAATTATTATTTGGTTTGAGCTCTAAATATATCTTTTCTGAGTCACTTCTCTTTCTTCTAACATGTTAATGGATATTTTATTCTGTAACGAGCACAGACGTTCGTTACATTGTTTTTTTTTATATATATTATTAAACAAGTTAAAATAAAACAGTTCGCATTTAAAAACTTTCTTTAAAAATTGAAATTAAAATATCGTCTTAAACTCTTATATATTAAGTCGCACAGATAATGAAAAATTATTAAAATAAAATTTTTATTAAAGAAAAAGGTATTTTTAAAACTAAATTTTAAAAAGATTTGGAGATAAAATTATATCTCTAAATCTGTCTTTAAATATATTTTTGATTTGGAAAACAGGGTAATTAATTAGAAATGGAAATGATTGTTAATTAGTTAAATGTAAACCAGCCTTCGGCATTTAAATGTAAAAACACCTGTCAGATAAGAAAACAATAAAAACTGTTAGCAAATAAGAAGAAATCCCTATGGAATCGGACCTCAACGAAAGGATCATCTCATCGATGACAAATGTTTTCAGTCCATCCCTATTTTAGTTTCTTAATTTTGTCAATGATATCAGTGATACTTGTTTGCTTTCTCATTACCTATTTCATTATCTCTTCTTGTTGCTCCTAATATATATCTCTCCATACTTTACTGAGTAGTTGGAAGTTTCTGAATTGGCCTTCTTGTTAAGCACCCAAGACTTAGATTCATAAATAAGAACTGATAATACATATCTGTTAAAAATCTTCCTTTTCAAACACAAAGGCATATTTTCTTTTAATATTAAGCTATTTCTACCAAAAGCATTCCATTTAAGTTTAATTCTAATATTAATTTTATCCATTATATTTCCATTTTTTCCATATGCCAAAACATCAGCTGGGAAGCGAACTCACAACAGCTGTCCATAAGCTATTGCTTGCTTGCAAAGCAGCCATGCTGATCTCTTGGCTACCAACACTTGACCATTTATTTCTATTTGTAGTCATAATCTAAAATATTTCTAGTTATTAACTTTTTTAAATTCACTTATCAATCTTTATTTTACCATGATAATTAGCCAAATTATGGTTATAAAGCAACCAATTAACAGCAAAATAATTTTTTAATAAAAAAAAATTATATTGATTTACAACACCCTTCACACACACATTCTCTCCCTTTTTAAACTCAGTAAAAACTTGAAGAAAAAAAACAACCTAATGTTGAATCTTAATTCACTGCATGCACTTTTTTTGTGCATGATAACTTTGTCCATTATTTTATTTATTTTTTCCTGTTACTCTTATTCCTTCAGTAATGCAGTATTTTTTTGAATAAATAAAAAGTAGAGAAGACCATTTGACATAATATTGTGTTAAACTTTGTTAAGACTTATGAAGCATTGGTGAAAGTAAAAGGCTTCAAATAGTAGTCATATTCCAGTGCATTGTGCATGAGAACACACTTCATTCAACATGATGGCAATAGTTATGGACATCTTGAAAGATATATTTCAAATTAAAATATAAAAATTGCAAAAAAATAAAGATCAATCAGATTTGGTTCAGTAAATAGCAGGTTATACTTTTTAAAAATATGTAACATCTCTTGAAATATGTTTTCATTTATGCTTTTCATTTGCAAAATTAAAATTAATTTAGACAAGTGTTAAAGTATAAAATATCTGTAAATATATTAGAACAGGCAAAACTCTCGATATGTATTGCCACTGAGTGCAAGCCAGAGTAATCAATGGATGCCAGAAGGCTTGTGTATAAAATCCCCATCTAGTGTCTACTCATCCAATATCCCCAGACTAGTTTCTGGCTTGTGGCCTTTGTCAGCGAGGAGCCTTGAATCTGAAAGCACTGCACCTAGATCTTAGGTTCTAATACAACCCTCCAATAACCTCTATTTAACTACAAAACTATGATTCTTAAATTGAAAACACTACAATATTTTCAATCCAAGCTCATTAGCTTATCAGTTCAGTACCCATACATTTTGGTGACTTTGGTTCTTTAATAATCATAGCCACCACCATCCTATATGACTGTATAAGAAAATGAGCTTGGATAGAAAATATTCTAGTGTTTTCAATTTAAGACTCATAGTTTTGTAATTAAGTAGAGATAAGGGGTGACTGCTGGAGGGTTGCATTAGATTCTAAGACATAGGTATAGTGCTCTGAGATTCAAGGCTCCTCACTGACGAAGGCCACAAGCCAGAAACTAGTCTGGGGATATTGGATGAGTAGGCACTAGATGGGGATTTTATGCACAAGCCTTCTGGCATCCATTGATTATTCTGGCTTGCACTGGGTGGCAATAGGTATAGAGAGTTTTTGCTGCTTTAATAACAGTTGTAAGCAAGTGTAAGAATTGATGATAATGTGATGTTTATTGGCCTAAATATATGACTTATACTTTGCATTAAACTGGGTTTTTTTAAAATTAATTACTGTGAAATTAAAATTATACTTACAATGTTTTTTCACAAGAATGTGCTGTTAGAAAAAAGTAACATTTGGTGATAGTAATATTTTAGATTTGCAAGGTTTTATTTATTATAATATACTTGGATATTTTTTTAAAAAATTATGTGAAATGCTTGAATAATAATCATTAAATTATTGTTATCTTTAATTTTTTATGGACACTAGTACTATTATTTTACCAAATGTATCATTTTCCACTTTCAGAAATGATAGACTAAATTTTAATGTAAAAATTACAGAACTTAGGATGTATTTATTAGGATGAATGCAAAGATAAAAACTTTCCTCTATTACCATGAATTAAAAGTTGGTGAAAATAAGGGAGAGGGATAGATAATTGAATTCTGAAAAAAAAAATTAAGATTTTGAAATTTGAAAAGCCATATACATCAAATTTATAAAAATCCACAAATTAATTTATAAAATATAAAAAACACAAGGAAAAAAAACAGATATATATATATATAACTGACAAATTGTCAATTCTTAAAAATGAGTTCATAATGACATTCTTTTAAAATAAACTCCTAATATATATTAGCATTATTTAACTATTTTTGCACCAGATTCCTGTATATACTAATTATTAGAATTATGTTATAACTGATATAGACCTAAAATTAACATGCTAGAGTTAAGAGAGTGTCAAGCAATAGTTAAATCACCATTATAGCATTTATATATTATTCTATAAATGAGCAACTATTGTAGTAGTCACAGGGGTAGCATGCTGGATTTGAGAGCCAAAAGTTCCTAAATCATAGCTCAATCTGTAACTTCTGAAGCTCATATTCACCTGACTTTCTATGTAAGTAAGCATTTGATTATTTATGTTATTACAGATGAGCACATGAACAGAAGTATATATTAATCTAAACACTAATAGCTACCAAAACACTCATATTTTTCATAAATCTTAATACCATCATTTTTGTGTGTTTAACAAGTGGTAGATTACTAGATTCTAGAGCTCAAAGTTCCATGAATCATGGCTTAACTGTTACTTTTGCTGCTCAAACTTCATGTGACCTCCCAAGCAACAAGACTATTTAAATTAATTTAATATTAATCATATAACAATCTAAATCTCTATCACACACACACATTTATATTTGTCCTGCAAATAATCATACAACTATAAAGATAATTCGAGCAAAATAAGTTTATTAATAAAAAATAAATTGAAAAAAAAAATTGAATACAAAATCATAATCAAATATGCACTTAAGAGAAATTTATTTTTTTCAGGCTCAGATTTATTTACATTCAAGAGAAAACTAAACATATAACTGAGAGTTATTAATTTATTTTTACCAAGTTATTGCAAAATTTACAACTTTATTTATTATTTCATAAATAAAGATTTTTATTCTGTTTATTTTTTTTAGATCAAAGTTAAAATTTAAGAAATATATATTAAATAAGTGAATATCAAATTCATGGTAACTTTTTAAAGCACTAGACCATAGGTAATTAAAATGTACTTGATCTTTTTCAAAGACAGCTATGTCAGGGGTTTGGGAAGGGGTTCCTGACAGAGATATTTTAAGTGCTGGCTCTGGCTAAGCATTTATCATAAAGCTTGTAGAGGAATTGGCAATCCTCATTGTTTTTATAACTTACAAGCTTAAGAGATAGGGTCACATGATCTATGACTCTTATTTTGACTAGCTATGTATTCTAGTTCTACGAATTACCATAATAATAAATATTTATTTATTTATGCTTTGTGAAAATTCATTATTCTTTTTCCAAACACTTTCAGTTCAATTGTTTTATTAAAATACTATTCCTCTGGGGATGCCTCACAAAAAAAAAATGGCGTATTAAAACTGTTTCTAGTAACTATTCTACAAACTGAGGGATTGACAATTATTTTTTTTCTAAATTTGAAAATAATTTAAATCACAAATTTGTGGTTAGAAGAAAAATCCAGTCTTCTTTTTCTTAGAATAATTTTCAATTTTGAAATTAAACAACAGAATAATATGTAGATTGTTCAAACATAAATCGTATAAACTGCTATACTACAACCCAGCAGTTTACAAAACATTTATAGGGTATATGAGCATATACCCTATATATATATATAGACACAGGTATATAATAAGCCTGTGTTTCAGTTAAAACATTTATGAAAATATGAGATTTGTAAATTGTCCTGTTACAATCGGTGCAATTGTCATTGATCTATTGACCATGACCAAGTACTATATGTTGTTATATTATTTATATCGTTGATCACATGACAGGATATCTTTGTTGTTGGAATCAACCATTGGATAATTAGTCATCACATGTAACCAGAGGAGATCAAAGAAATACCATACAAAACATAGTTCAGATTGCATGCAAAGCAAGGCATCAGTGATGAGCATAACTAGGAAATGGAAAGTAAATTAACAAACAAAAGCAAACTTTATCTGTACAATATTCAGTTGATCGCATTGCCAACTTGTTTATGAAAATGTAAATGAAAAAGAAAAGAAAAACAATCTTCTTTTAATAAGACAAATAAGATAGGTTAGCATTGAATAAAAATTCCAATTAAAAAATAAATGCCCAAATATTGTTTTATTAGAAATTAAAAAATGTTGACATTAATTATTAAAAGAAAGTAATCAAATGATATTCTGCGCAGGAGTTTATAAGAAATTTGAACACCAGAAGTAATTAAGTTGGTTGCAATTCAAATACCTTGATTTTGAGTCTGTCATTCTATTATTGGATCAAAACATATTGGATATTAATTATTAAATCCTCCACATCTTTCAAATTAATAATAAAATGCTAATGATAAATGTTAAATGTTCACCACATAAACATCCATAAAAAAAATAATAGGTTAAATTTTTTAAAAAGTCATGTAAGCAATTGCTCAATAGGCTAAATAACTCTTAAGTGACAAAGTTATAGTTAATTACTATATATATATATTGTAACCAGTTGGATTACATAGCACCCACTAATATAGTATGTGTGCATAAATATATATATATATAAAGTTGAAAGGAAAAGTAGAAATAAACAAACAAAAATTATAGTAGATATTTTCTACATTCATTGAAATAGAAATAAATAATAACTCTGATTTAAAATATTGTTTTATAAATTAAACTTTTAAAAGGTCTGAATACATATAAATATTGTATTATTATTATTATTATTATTATTATTATTATTATTATTATTATTATTATTATTATTATTATTATTATTATTATTATTATTATTATTATTATTATTATTATTATTATTATTATTATTATTCTGATTGAGATTTAATTAATTAACCAAAATCTCTATCTATTAGAAATCCCCTAAGTTAAAACATATATATCACACCTTCATAAAATTTCAAGTGTTTTCAAAAGGGATTAGAGAGATAAAAATAAAAACTCTTTTCAATCAAGCTGCTGTTATCATCTCAGACGATTTTATAAAAAGACTGATAAAAAATATCAGTCAGTCTGGATAATGATTTTTGAAGAAAACAGTTTTTCCTTGCAGTTTTGTAAGAGTTGACCAGAGGAATCTGGTTGTAATATTTTAAGCAGTGGCCAACTGCAAAGTTTGGCTTGGAAAGCAGTTAGCAGAAGAGCTAGCTATAAAATTAGCCAAAACATTTTGTGAAGAATTGGTAACTGTAGCAGAGAATGGCAACAATAAAGCTAGCTGCAGATATAGCTAGTAGAATATATAAAGAACTACTATAAGGGAGGATGTAAGAATGCAAGGAAGTAGCTGCTATTCAGTTCAATAATGGAGTTTGAATTCTCATGGAGAAAAAGGGTCAAGATTCTTTGTAATTCATAGCCTTAAAAGTGTTCTGAAAAAACAGTTTGCTGACCTGAAGCTTACAAAATTCAAGTGTAAGTGGAAATGACTACAGAAAGAAAAAAGCCAACCATATCTGAATTATATACTTTTACCTAATGATGACAATTGCATGGATTGACCAAAGACAGCCCAAGAGAAACACCAGCTGAATAAAGAAGTAATTATACATAAAGTAGTTATACATATGCTGCTGTGTCCATATACAGAGGGGCATAGATAAACTTGCATACAAAGTGAGTTGTTTTTCAATAATTCATTTGATGGACATTTTAAATCTATATTTTTAAATTTAAAGACATTTATAATTAGTTCAGAAGTAACCTAATAAAAAGCTTTCTAACCTCTCGAAAAAGTATAATCAATTGATTATACTTTTTTTAAAAAAAATAAAAGAAAGCTGTAATACAATTTGATAAACTTTTTTTTTTAAATATTGATATATGTAAATTTTATGTATATTCAAAATGGAATTATTAATTGTAAAGATTATTGTTATTTATTGTTTGACAAAATTAAATTTATAAATAATCTGCATGCACACATATGTCAATGCTTGTCAAATAGGACATATATGCAAATTTTGATCATTTTGTTATTGAATATTAATTGTATATTACAAATCGTGTGTCTGTGTGCATGTATATGTAAACCATAAAAATAATTTGAATTTTGAGTAGTAATTACATAAATTAATGTAATAATCTGAATTCTGTATAGTAATTTTGTAAGTCATAAATATGATAATTTGTTTTTATATTGTATATTATTCCAAATCAGACCTTAAATATCATTTATTTTTTTGTTATTAATAAACTTGTATTTAATTGTTAAAAATTGTATTGCATCATCTCTTGGTCACATACAGTAATAGAGCTTATGTTCATTGAGCTAGATTCGTGCACAGGATGAATATATGACTGGGGATGTGTATTTAGTCCTTTGGGCATCCAGAGATGATCAATCATCATCCTGGTTGGTGCAAAAGAGTCCATGCACTATCTTTTATTTTAGTTTAGCCTTATTATGAGTTAAGTTTATAGTTGGCCATTACAAGTGGCCAGAGCATTGATGATGATCAGTATGTTTTTAATGTCCCAGCATTATTGATTTGATTTCTGATTATTGTGTATTCTAATGGATGGGCACTAAGTAGGTGAATCCAATTTATGTTTAAATAATTGCCCAAGGTGGCAAAGACTCAGTAGTTAGCCTGGTCTACAGAAGACCCATTTCCAATCCAGTCACAAGATTGACTGTTGATATGTTGTACTGATTTTATTATATTTTATTATGGATCATTCATGATGATGAATGGTTTATTTTGAGTATTACTTATAATTACTTTTATTTATAATGTTGGTTGACATATGATTGATGTATAGTTTTTTTAGTTGCTCTTCTGAGTTAGCTGGCTGATCGCCCAAAGTTTTCAGAGATCTCTTGATCTCATGCTTCCCTTAAATATTTTATACTTATAAATACTTAGTAAACTATTGATATTTCTTTTTTGATACCCCCCCATCCTGTTACAATATATATATAAGACATATTTTGCGGGTTCATCCATGTTAAAAATTTTAAATATTGATATACCAATGTTTCGACTTGATCACATAAGTCATCCGCTGGGTGATAAAAGGCATTTTTTTTTTCAAATCAGTGATTGTGTTGCCTCTACAACCACCTTTCTATCTTTTATCACCCAGTGGATGACTTGTGTGATCAAGTCGAAATGTCAGTATATCAATATTTAAATTTTTTAACATGGATGAACCCGCAAAATATGTCATATATGCAACCCGTGAAAATCTTCATCAACATATATATATATATAGTGTAACAATTTTCATTTCTCATATTAAGAGACATATATAATGATTATATAGATAGGGGGGAAATATAATTTATTTAAACTTATAAAATTTATTTATAAATTATACTAATGGTCAGACTGGGTACTAATTCTATAGATGTAATAAATTATGACCACCTTTCCAAACCATTAAATTTGCTTTTAATTTACTAAATGGAAATCTTTCGTGAACATAGAATTTATACTAGGTTTAAATCAGGGTACCATTCTGAACACTGGGAAATTCATGTGAGGAGTTTGAATATCCTTCAGCATCTCTAAAGCTGTGCCATGACTACCTTTATTGAGCATAAAAATCCCAACTCATTGGCTATCAAAATTTGACTCTTTTAAAACAAACAGTATATTTTACAAATAATATATTCATCTTGTGATAAATAATTCACTAAATTTAAATGGTAAGAAATTAAGAGAACCAATGCTAGATTAACAATAACAACAATAAAAAAAATCATTACACAATAATACTCATTAGCTAATTAAACTTAATACAAATATATCTGGATTCTAGTTAACTTGTTATTATTTTTTTTATATGATAAAGCATTGACTGGGAAGTGAACCTGGGTCATCTGCTTGGAAGGTAGCTATGCTAACTGCTAGGCCAACAATGCAGTAATCCAAATAAAACATGATTACATTTATTATAACTTTAGATCATATAAAAAATAAAACACACACACACAAGTAACTAATTATATACCTTATTGCATTTTAGATAATCACTTCTGAGAAATATCTCTTAAGTCATTTGTTATAAGTCCTTGTTATAAGATCCTTTTTCATTCAGGTTAATGTTTATCAGTCTCCTTTTGGTTTACTTTACTATTTTTATCATTACAGAGTATATTCTGGTAGATTTTTTACTTTTTTTTAGAGACCTTAGGATTTTACAACTTTTACAGCTGGCTTAACACATGAAGAGTAAATTTATTTCATATTTTCACCTACCTATAGGTGCACCTACTCCTTGAAAAAAACTTTCCATAGGGCAAGCACAACTCAGAAAATGACAGTTTAAGTTAGATTACATTTGGTGGATGATTTTTGGATAATTCATTAGGAACTACATTGTATCCAGACAAATAAACAGATCCCTGGGAATTCAATAATGCAACCTTGGTAAACCTTTCTAATACTGGATTGTAAAAATTCTTTACTTTTACATGAATGTAAATTGAGAAATAAATCAACAACATACACAGCATTTTCTAATTGGTTATGAATGTTCTTTTTAGGTTCTTCTGCTATAGAATATTTTTATAATTACAAATAGAAATTTATTTTTGAAAAAACTTTCATTCACTTTTATAATCTGACAAATTATTAATCTGCTTTTTACAAACAAATCTAATATTAAAAGATGAATATATTTTTACTGCTGATTCTGTAATTGACCAATCAAAAGTTTAAAACTTTAATTCACTCAGCCAATAAAATAAAATTCAGTCTAAAAGTTAATGGTTGATTAAGCTTTGAGATGATGATTTTACTAATTGTTTATGAAGCTCGCAATATTCAGACATACAACTATTTAGCTTTCATTGGAATTTAAGTGATCATTCACAATTCGTATCATTAACAAGAAAATGATTGTCCAATTGATTAGAAAGTTGAAGCCTTTCTCGAATCATTTTTGCTGTGCAACGAACATGTTCCATTTCTGTTTCATTATCTTTTTCTAAATCTTCTACAGTATCTAAATTTATTGCCAAACCTTTTTCCAACAGGAATTTAAAGTATGTAAAATATAATGTTTGTATATAAAACAGGGAAATGCTGATTTTAAGTGGAATATGAACTTCTGTATTACATAAAAAAAAACCGCATAAAAAGATATTAAGAAGAAACATAAATCATATAATTTCAAAATCGCATTAAAAAAATCCGCACCAAAAGAGACCTGGGTGTATTTTTTTAAAAAAATTTTGCTTGATTTTTCCATCCCTTTACAAATAAAACTCTTTCTAAAGAGAGAAAAAATATATAAATCTAGATTGTTTTTTTTTTTAAAATCTAAAAGCAAAAATGTAAAAATAATTCTCCCCTTTTTTTCAACTCAAACTTTTATTTTAAAACTGTTGTAAATAAATGTAATACTTTATTATTTACATGATCACCATCTCTTATGCTAGCACAACTGTTATCCAAGGCTCCTTACTGACGAAGGCCACAAGCCAGAAACTAGTCTGGGGATATTGGATGAGTAGGCACTAACTGGGGATTTTATGCACAAGCCTTCTGGCATCCATTGATTACTTTGGTTGGCACAGGGAGGCTGTATGGAGTTTTGCTTACTTTATTATTATTGTGATTAATTGTTGGTTTTTTAAAACCATTACTTTGACATTGACTGCATTTAGCCATTTTCTTTAATTCTTACATATGGCTAGCCTTTGGCAGTGGCACAATGTATATATATATTACTCTCCTCTTCTCTCAGCTAGATCTTGAATCTGTCACTCCCTTCACTATGATAATCATGAAAATATATACATTTATTCCAGTTTTATAAATAAAACTAAATCCAGCTATGATAGAACTCATAACATATAAAGACTAATAAAAAAGTAATAAGCTGACCCTTTAATATAATATATAATGCTTTTTTACTATGATAAAAGCTATAACAAAAATAGATCATGACAAATTATTCTATTTATTCTTTTTTTTATTATTTTCTTCAAAGTTCAACTTTAAGTTCTTTAATTTTTGTGATAACATTATTAATTACTATTTGGAATTTGCCTTTTTTACTACCTTTATTATTTTTAATCTATTTTTTAATCATACACTTTTGTAATACATGTGATCTTTGCTTTATGTTTTGAATATAAACTATATTTTAAAGTTGGTCATGTGATGTTTAAAAGTTGATCATCCTGACTTTTCTCAGATCTTTTTAAATAAAAGCTGCTTAAATTTTTTTATAAAAAAAATGTTGTAATCCATTATTAATTTAATCAATTTAATGTTAAAAAATAACTCCAATGAAACTTTACACTATTGGATGATCCATTAAACATCACATGATAATTATCTCATACTAGCACATAATTGTTATTAAACAATTCAAAACAAAGCAAAACTCTCCATATAGTAATGCCATCTTGTGCTAACAAGAGCAATCAATGGATGCCAGAAGGCTTGGCATAAAATCCCTATCTAGTGCCTACTCATCCAATATCTCCAGACTAGTTTCTGGCACTAGATAGGGATTTTATGCACAAGCCTTCTGGCATCCATTGATTGCTCTTGTTAGCACAAGATGGCACTACTATATGGAGAGTTTTGCTTTGTTTTGAATTGTTTAATAACTATTGGATGAGTAAATATCTTTAATTGGTAATGTAGAATAAAAAATTTAAAATAAAAAATCATCACTTTTTATATATGTCATTTCTTTCCTGAATTTTAGTGATAAGAAAGTGATAAGAAAGTGTTTGTTTTTTCCACAAATATATTTTTATAAATAATAAATATGGGAATGTTATGTCAGGATTGGCCAAATTTTACAGTTCTTGTCCCAAATTTTTTTGCCAAAAATTTTACTTAGTGCCATATAACTTTTGCAATATTATTCACCATGTTTTTTCATAATATATAAAAAATGTTAAAATTTAAGTTTAAATATTTTTTTAATGAAACTTATGAATCTCTTTTGTTGTCATCAGACTTTTAAAGTTTGATGTTAAGCAGAACATTTTTTTAAATTTGAATCCCTCAGATATGATCTCATTTTTTTTTTATTATAAATCATTGATGAAAATCAATTTCTTAAAGAATAAAACTGCAAGGCTTAAAAAAGATAAACAATTACAAAGTGAAAATTAAAAAGAATTGTGAAAATTCTGTGGAATACTTCTCAAAATTAGGCAAGTATGAAATGTCTAATTACCAGATCGAATGTGGGACAAATTTTTTCAGTTTGATTAACTGAATTTTTTATCTTCTGGTTGTTAATAAAAAAAAATTTCTGATTACAGTATTGCTTTATATCATCTAGTCTTTTTATCTTTATAAGAAGATATTTAAACTACAAAACATCACATGATCACTATTGTTTATGCTAACACATAACTGTTATTAAAACAGGCAAAACTCTTCATACAGTAGTGCCACTCAGAGCCAACCAGAGTAATCAATAGATGCATCCATTGATTACTCTGGTTGGCACTGGGTGGCACTACTGTATGGAGAGTTTGTGCCACTCAGTGCCAACCAGAGTAATCAATGGATGCATCCATTGATTACTCTGTTTGGCACTGAGTGGCACTACTGTATGGAGAGTTTTGCCTGTTTTAAGAAGATATTTAAAGTTGATCATCCCTGGGTTATATTATACGTGCTAATACAATATCCAAAATAAGCCTTTTTAATTTAATTGTTTGTGAAAAAAAAAGTTAATTTCTTTAATTTAATTACACCAACCAATCCAGTATGAATAAATGAAATAATGCTCCAAGAAAAAAAAAAATATTTCCTAAAGTTATTGCTTTAAACTCAAGAGCATACTTAACATCAAGATAAATAAATTTCACATATAATTCAAAAATTATAATTTAACTGTACCCATGTAGATACTACAATTTATTGCTAGTTTAGTAACTTAAGTACCAAAAGTGTTTACAATAATAAAAAAAGTGATCTAATGAATTTCAAATAAAATGTACTTTTCAATTTTTAGTCTTCAAAAGGAAAAAAAAATATTTATCTAAAGTGTAATTATTGTAAAACAAATCATTTCAATTTAATTATTTAATGAAAGAATTAATGCTACTAAAATCTATAGTTTTCTTAATGTTTTTGAGGATTTTAATAAAATGTTTGCAATACTTGATAAAAAAAAAAGTCCTTATAATTTTAATTAATTCAGGATTGCTTTTGATATCTATCAAAGTTTTATGTCTAGAGATAAAGAAAAACAATGTTCTGATATGCAGCATTTGAATTCACAATACTTATTTTTGTTATTTTATATAAAATATTTACATTGTTTAATATCTATTACCGAGGGTAATTTACTAGCCTTCCATATGCTAAATCGATTTAATAGCTATAAGATAAAAGTCATTATTAGTATGGCAAGTGGATTTTAAGTTTTTACTTCTAAATAGAATGAAATCAAACCATTCAATGTCCTATAATGAATGATTTTTGGATCATCAACAATTATTATAAAAATTCAAAAAATTCCAATTTTACTATGGAATATCTTGATCTCAATTTAAAACTCATATATTTTATGTTTACTAAATAAATTATTATTAATATATGTGATGAATCATATAATATATATCATTTCTTACCAGAATATGTATATTGATATTTTCTTCAGAAGTACTTGGATATTTACACATTATTTGTCATTTTTAAAATTTTAATTATAAACTAATATGTATTTTTAAAAGTTTACAAATGCAAACCTAGTGGCCTAAATAAACATATTTTCCCATTTCTTCAACTTATTTCCATTAATTGCAATAACTTTAGGCAAAATGTTACTTTGATCTTATTATAATTTATTCTTGAAATTCTATACTCAAAGTGAATAAATTTTTAATTTTGAAAATTTTGCTGATAATTTATTTTCAAGAATTATTTGAAAACTGAAAATGATTTATATACTGACCATATGTTTCTCTTCATGGACAAAGTTAGAACTGTAATCAAAAAAACAGAATATTTATTTCCAGATATTTATATTTTATTCCTGCAGAAAAAATTTCTACATATAGAAATGCACTTATATATTTTTATATATATTTAAACTATCCAAAATAGAAAAGTGGATGTCTTAAATAAATATGAATATAGAGTTATTTTCTAGAAGTTTCTCCTGCCTAAATAAAGTTTAAATTGCTACAAAACAATTGCAGAAATATTCAGGCATCGATTGTTGTTTCCAAATAAACAATATCTCATTGTGCAATTCCATAATGTTGTTGCAAAAAAAGCCTTCAGGAACAACTACAAATCACTTGCTAATCATTATTCAGTCACCATAGATGCTAATTGTCCTCTATATTTGGATGGAACAGTACGGAACTGCAGAGCTGATTTTGATAGAACTGACCTACAAAAGATTCTGGGTCCCTATGGAAAAATCATCTCCTTTGACTACAAACTCCAACATCATGCTTAAATCCATGCACTCACCAGGTGGCAGTATTCAAAATTGTCCTTACTAAGGGCATGTCTCCCTTGTCTATTCTGGGATTGATTATCATGAATGCCCCCTTATGATCATTCTCCATGGTGTCCCTCCTCAATGTTTTCATTGCCGACAAAGAGGACATATCATGAAGGAATACCAAGACTGCATATGTGTCCAATGTGATGTATGCCATAAATATCATAAATGTGCCTATAAGGACAGACTGCCCTCATCACAATCTTGTTCTAACAGGTCACAACTATAACAGAATTAATAATTGCCAAGGGCTTGGGCCTAATCATATTTTTCCTATTTAGCTGCAATTTCTGGCCCCAGTGCTCAACAATTTACTGATGACTTCTCATCTACTGAGCATATCAGGATAATGGTTGATGACCAATCTGCAGATGACTCTTCTCTGGCTGAGGAGGATGGCTGTCTATGGCCTCTGTCACTGACCCAGAGATCGACTCCTTTGGTCTCTCCTCCCCTCCCCAATGTAAGTGGAAAAACAATAACCTTAAATCTCAGTCTATTCCAGCTGAATCTTATTCCAGTGCATAGTCTTGCCACCCTTGTGGGGCTTGATCTTCCTGACAAGTTGGCTGCCTCCCCCAGACCTAGTAATAAGAAAATCAGATACACTTCTCCTGTGATATCTGAAGCCTCTCAGAAACCTGATCAAATAGACCCAAATCTCGAATCCATTCCTACTGTTTCTCCATCCTCATACAGTTCTGAACATATTCTGCTGCTGAATAATATTGGCTCTTCCTCCGTGCTTGCTGAAGATATTCCTGAGCCTGTTCCTGAACTTGATGCTGCTTTTCATATAGTGATCAACCCTGATCCTTCTGATGCCTCTTCTAAAAGCACCATATCTTTGAATCGCGAGACTAAAAATACTATCCACTATGTTTAATGTTGTATCAGTTACTGTCAGAGGTCTGAACTCTCGTGAGACAGGGCTTATGCCTTATCACCCTGGTTTATCACCAAGCCCCTGATATTCTTTGCCTATCCAAGACTAAGCTCCACCTTGGGTCTGACCCCCACACCCTTGATCTCATTCATTGCCTAGGCTATTTCCATTACTCCTACTCCTCCTCTGCTTCAGGAGGAGTTGCAATAATCATCAATAAAAATTCCCCTATTTCCTTTTTTAAAATTCTGCACATTGATTCCAACTGTTTAATAGCCACCATTCAAATCAATAGTTTTCCTTTTAATCTGATAAATTTATATTTATCCAAGGATTCAGAGACAGTTCTCAGGACTACTCACACTATAAATTCCATCCTTTAATCATCAGAGATTTTAATCTCACCTATGAACAATGCCAAAACAAATTTACACAATTTCTAAATCAGCAAATTGAAAGTGGAAGGAGATTCTTCCCTCAAATTGCATTTTCATTTTACACTCAAAAGTCCAGATTACTCATTGACCTCGTCCTCTTCTCTCCCTTACTTTCACCCAATTATCGAAGCTCATCTATGGGCCTGCAGTATTTTCCAACAACTTTGCCTTAGAAGTTAGTCGACCTGAGAACTGTCTCACAGATTGTTAATGAACTACCACAAATGACTCGTATGCTTACTAAGGGCAATATTACTATCCAGCTGATATCGGAAGCTTATATCACCTTTAATCGGTCACAGCTGATTTCTCTTCCTGTACAGGCAGCTTGGAAGGCATTTGTCCAGATCACTCATTGACCTCACCTCTTCTCTCCCTTTCTTTCACTGATTATCGAAGCTCATCTATGGGCCTGCAGTATTTTCCAACCACTTTGCCTTAGAAGTTAGTCGACCTGAGAACTATCACAGATTGTTAATGAACTACCACGATTGACTCGTATGCTTACTAAGATCAATATTACTATCCAGCTGATATTGGAAGCTTATATCACCTTTAATCGGTTACAGCTGATTTCTCTTCCTGCACAGGCTGCTTGGAAGGCATTTGTTGACACCCTCAAATACCTAATCAATAAATGCACAATTAAATGTAAGGATCCAGTTCATATGCTTCATGAATTGAACTCCATTGCGAGAGAGCTCAGCTCACTTTCTTATGAAGCCCAAACTGTCTCAAATATTCTGGCTCTAAAGACAAAATATAAGCACACTCAATGATCCATTGCTGAGTATCTCTTGATTAACCCTTTCCCCACCTCTTATGAGACCTCTCATCAACAGTTGACTTCACTCTAATTTCGTTATTTTTAATGCTAGGATATTCTTTTGACAGTTATTGATTAGGTTTTTAAAAGTTCTGTAAGATGGTGCTCTCTTCTGAATTATTTTACAAGTAAAAAATCAAAACAACCACATTTAAAACTAAACAAAGAAAGAAGCTTGTCGGTGATTGGCTCTCAGCCAACAAAGACATTCTGATTGGCTGGAAAGAACAAAGAAACTGCCTGATCAAAGAAAATAAAGAAAAACGCTGTGATTTTCATTTTGAATATGATTTAAGGTTTAAAAAAAGTATATTCTGAGAAATTAAAATCATTTTCACAAAATATATTAAAAAAAACAAAATTATTTTCGAAAAATATTGAAGATTTTAGTAAAAATATTTAAGATTTAGCGAAAAGAAATGTTTACTTTTCTATAACGTAAAATGCATTTACATCACCAACTCTTTGTTTATATGTTCACTTTTATTTTGCCGAAATTGAATATTTTATAATAAATAATTTATTTTTGAAAGAACTTTCGTTCACTTTCATAACCAGACAATTTATTAATATACTTTTTATAAATGAATATAAAGTCAATATGATATTAAAGGTGAAAATGTTTTGACAATTGACTTGTCTTCAGTTTGTGAGCTGGCCAATTAAAAGCTTTGATTTTTAGCTGACACAACTAATAATATAATTAGCAGTTAAAAGGTTGAGGGCCCACCAATATCTTTATCACTAACATTTCTGGACCAAAGGCTACCTAAGATGGGCCCTGGACTCTGGCAAAAGGTCTAAGGCCTCTAGGTCAATTGAGGTACAGGGCAACAAATACTCTGGTTCTTCCATGTTGGCCAGAGTTTGTGAATTTTACTACAGAAAATTCCAGCCTCTGGGAGTAGATCACTGAAACTAGGATCCTATTAAAATTTAAGATCGTTCCCAGATAGAACATCCTGGCCTGCATGGCATTCCCAAGTTTGTACTCATACACCTTCATGCCTTTACCATCCTGATTATCAAAGAAATGGTTGACCTGGCTAATGGCAGCCAGGAAATCAATGGATGTGTACGATTGCCATGGTTTCCCTTATTAAGAAATGAGAAGCCCCATATCAGTTGGACAACCTCTGACCTATTTCGATGTTGCGCTTACTAGTGAATGTAATCGAGGGCCCAATTAAAGAGGATATCCAAGATATTATCATAGATCAATTGTCCTCATACTAATTTTCCAATAAGGGGATCGCAACTGCTGATGTCGTCATCATGTTTGCAGAAGAAGAATGTCCCAACTGATTGCAGTTCAACTCGAACTTTGCTGGGGCCTTTGATTGTGTCAGATCGACATATTATTAAGTGTTCTGGAGGAACTCCAAGGGCCTTCAGCATACCTCCAGATGATAGAACCTGCTTCACAATCAGGAGGTATTTCTCTCTATGGCAGAGTGGCTCCAGGATTTCAGGCCCTATATTTCCATCCCTCAGGGCTCATCACTTAGTACAACCTGATTCACAGCCTGTGTGAACCCATTACTGTTAAGCATTGAGGCTGTCTTTCCTGGGATAGCCACCCCTATGCTAAGAGAGAACATTCACCATATTTCCTATATGGATGATGTGGTGGTGTTCCTCTCATCTTGGAATGAGTTCACTAGGCTTGAGGAACTCCTAGATCAATTTTCTCACAAATTTGGTCTCAGATTAAACAGAGCAAAATCGGCCATGTGAGCAAATTCTTTCAGGCAAGGAAATGCCAGGTGGCTTGAAGCCCCCAGAAATTTTTTGGCTTCCCCTAGCCTCCCCCATCCACTATGAGAAGGGAACTCAAAGCTTCCTTATTAGCTAAGGTCAATTCTACAGCAATATCACTGTCTAAGGTCTACCTGTCCTTGTTGGGGAAGCAAGCACTACTAAATGCTGTAGTATTGTCCAAAATAACATATCTGGCAGGATTTTCCCCCATGTGCAAGTTTACCCAAAAAATTGAAACCTTGTGCAGAAAACTTTGCTGGGGAGGCAAGACTTTCATCATCAGCCTTAACCTATTACAAAAACACAAGTTTCTTAATGGCCCTAGCCTTCACTCGCTGAAGATTTTTTACCTCCAATGAACTCATAATGTACTATTCAAGATTTTTAAGGATAATTCTGATATGGAGTGCGCCTTTCCCATGGAAAACATCGAGCCTACCAATTGACCTCCACCTATATGGAGAAGCATTTGGTTACAAAAGCAAGTTATGGTGATTATTCAAAATTTCTGATCGTCGGTTTCCCTTTTCCAGGGAAAATTTATCATATTGGGAAGTTTATCGATTAATGTTTCCAGAAAAAAACTAAATCTGTTAATGTACTCTCTATAGAAATCTCTTGATTTTCCAAATTAACAAAATTCATAAAACTGAGTCCAAAATTTTGTCTTTTTTACTAAAAATCATCCTTGGAGCACTTCCCACTGGGGACTTTCTCCATTACCAAAGGGGTTACAACATTAACCCCCTTTTCCCCCTTTGCAACAAACAGGAGGAATCCCTTGACCACTAATATAGCATTAGACTGGATAAATGACAATGATCCAGCTAATATTTCTCCTAAGGCTGCAATTAAAAAGGGTCAATTTGGAACAATAAGACTGGCCACTTTCATTAACTTTTCAATTTGGACCACCAGATGTAGCATGATATTTGATGATGGCTGTGATGACTCAATGGTTAATCAATTTTTCAAGTCCCTCTACAAGATAAAAGATGAGGATAAACAAACTTATCAGCCTTTGTCTAACTGACCAAACCTGGAGCCAGATGAGGCTATAGACTTAATTCATGTAAGGCCTAAGACTTGAACTTTCTCCCATCAACAGAATGAATATATCCCATCTTTCATCTAATAATAACTTTAAACATTGAATTTGTTCCATGCTGTGTAATTAATTTAACTACATCAACTTGTAAATATTGTTATAATCCTTGTTGGTCTTTGGGCCAAGATAGTCATTAATCAATGGAATTTCTAAAACTTATATATAGGTTTGACTTACCTTATATTCCTACCAAATTATGCATATGACACACTGTCTTAAGGCATTAGTGTGATCTTTGATTTTATTTATATTTATTTATTTATGTTTCTTTCATATTTGCATTAATTTGCCTATCATAATTTTCTTATGCAGCTCTCGAGACTATGTTATTGATCTAATACAACTTTTTACTTTTCTATATACATGGTTTGCATACCACATTTATTTGTATTCATTAAGACTTTATTCATAATTAATGCATCTATTCTTCTATCCCATTCCTTACCACTATAGCATTCAACAAATTCTCCTAACACAATCATCCCACCTTTTGTAAAAATATACTGACATAAATGCTTTATCCAAATCTTCTGCATACCACATTACCTTTCTCACCCATATTGTTGCCTGCACTTTATTTATAACCCAATTAAATATTTTTTTGGCTATTCTGTTATTTTCCATAAACTGCAATCTACTGAAAATTTTCATTTTGCTTTTTGCATCTCATATAAAAACTTGATCATCCCATTTTTTTTGAATTGCCTCTTTTGCCATCCACTCATCTGCACCTAATGTATTCCTACTTCTCTTTGTACTTTTTCTAAGTAATCCAATATTCCTTTACTAACACATAATGCATCATTACCATATGTTAACCCTGCTATTGACATATCCTTCCATACAATTCTAGCTACATCATATTTATTATATGAGAACACTGTTAGTTTCTTTATCAATCCCTTTCTTTGGTTTGCTTCATCCACAGACATATAAATTAAGGAAATGTCTGTGTAAGTGAATAAGAAATTATAGATTAAAAATTGTTATATACTGAACAATGACGAATAGGTACACACATACCTGAATAAATGGTAGATGTGAATTAAGAAATATTAATAAAATGTGTCCAAATAATGACTTCAAACCACACTGAAATGATGAATAAGTAGTTCAAACCCACAGATATATAATATATTAAATAATAATAAAATGCTTTCAAATAATGACTTCAAACTGCACTGATATGATGAATAAGTGGTTCAAAACCTATATAATATATTGTAACGGAATAGCGTTGGGGGGTTTTCAAACCCGGGGGTGTGGGGGTTTATTTATAATTATTAAATGGAGAAAAAATCACGGGGAGGAAAAAAATTTTTAAAGAGGGGTTTTTTTTTTATAAGTTAAGAACAGCCTCTTTTTTCAAACCCCATCGCAGCTATTTTAGAGTACCTTTTGAATTTTTTGAAAAAAAGAGTAAAAATTTTTTTTTTTTTTTTTTTTTTGTGTGGGTTGTTTTTTTTTTTTTTTTTTATTTATTTAATAAGAAAGAAGGATAGAAAGATTAATTTTTTTTTAATAAATTAATATATTTTATAAATATTTTTTTTATTTCTTCCAATTTTTTCATATTTTTTTTAAAAAATTATATTTTTAATATAAAATAAAATAGAAAAAAAAGGAGGGGGAGGTGTGGGTGGGCCGTGAGAAAAAAAAAAAAAAAAAAATAAAAAAAGGGGGGGAGAGAGTTATCCCTCTTGTTTGACTTCTTTTCTTCCCCAAAAAAAAAAAAAAAAAAAAAAATTTCAAATTAATTCCAACTATCCCCAACACTCCCAGTTGGGGGGTGGGGGGCGGGGGGCTTGATATATAAAGAAAGGAAGGGGCAGGGGGTGGGGGGGGGGGGGGGGGGAGGAGAGAGGGGGGGGGGGGAGGGGGGGAGGAAGAAGAGAACAGAGCGGACCGGGGGGGGGGTGGGGTGTTGTTTTTTTTTTTTTTTTGGTGAGTGGTTTTTTGTTTTTTTTGTTTTGTTTTGTGTTTTGTTGTGTGGTTTGTGGTCGGGTTCCCGGCTCCCCCCCCCGCCTTCCGCCGGCTGCTTCCCCTCCCCTCCCCTCTCTGGCCCCTCGGGCCGGGGGGGCGTTTTTTTCTTTCTTTTTTTTTTTTTTTTTTTTTTTTTTATTAAAAAATTAAAAAAAAAAAAAAATAATATATTAATATTTTTTAAAAAAAAAGAAGTTGGTAAAAAAAATTAAATAAATAAAATTTTTTTTTATAAAAAATTTTAAAGAATGGTTGGTTGTGGTGGGTGGGGGGGGGGGGGGGGGGGGGTTTGGGGGGGGGGTTGGGTTTGTGGTGGGAGGGGGGGTGTGTGTGGGGTTTGTTTTTTTTGTTGGGATTTTTTTTTTGGTGGGGGGGGTTGGTGGGGGGGGGGGGGGGGGGGGGGGTGTGGGGGGGGGTGGGGGGGGGGGTGGGGGGGTGGGGGTGGGTTGGGGGGGGGGGGGTGGTGGGGGGGGGTGGGGTTGGTGGTTTGGGGGTTTGTTTTTTTTTTATAGTTTTATAAAAGTTAAAAAAATAAAGGTGGGGGTGTGGGGGGGGAAAGAGAGAAAAAAAAAAGGGAGGGGGGAAAAAAAAGAGGGGAAAAAAAGAAAGGAAGGAGAGGGAGGGGAAAGGGGATATTAAGTGATTACTTAATATGATTCCTAAATTGTTATATTTATTCACTACATTTAACTTTATATCCCCCAATAAAAATTCTTTATATTCCCCAATAAAAATTCTCTATCTTCTCTTTCTCTAATATTAATCATCATTACTTTCGATTTTTTTCCACTAAATTTAATCCCCATCTCTTTATACACGCTTACACATGTTCATAGTATAACATTCATATCTTCCCTTCTTTCTGCACACAAAAAGACATCATCTGCAATATCTTCCCTTCTTTCTGCATACAAAAAGACATCATCTACAAATAAAAGACCTGATAATGTATATACTCCCTTGCCACCTAGTAATGGTATCTCTATCCTTCTTCTTAATCATTCTATTGCTTCCTCCATTTCTCTCAAATAAAACAGAAACAAAATATATGACAAAGGGCATCCTTGCCTTAGTTTCACCTCATTTTTAACTTTAACTGATTTTATATTCCCTAATTGATACATATAGCAATTATTTTCATATAATTTCTAAATAATATCCACTAAAGCACTATCCATTCCCAAATTTACTAAACTTATCCGTAATCTATTTCTATTAACTCTGTCATACACCTTTTCCATACCTATAAAAATCATATATAACTCTCTACATGTATTCCTACTCATATACATAAGTTGTGTAACTATAAATAAACTATCTCCTATATACCTATCCAATCAAAAACGTCCTTGTATTTCTTCCACTATATTATCTCCTATATACCTATCCAATCAAAAACGTCCTTGTATTTCTTCCACTATATTATTTTCTTCTATCCAATTTGTAACACTTCCAGCCATCATATATGAGTAAAACTTTATATAACACTGACATTACCACTATCAGTTTATAATTGTTTAACCTTCTATGATCCTTACCCTTTTCTTTAAATAGTAGTCTTATTCTTGTATTACTCCAACTACTCAGAAAAATCTCTCTTCTATGCCTTTTTATTAAGACATGATACTAGTTTTAATTTTATCCTATGCCCTAAATTCATTACCATCTCTGCTTCCCATCCATCCAAACCTTTTGTCTTTCCACTTTTCAATTTCTTACCTGCCTTATTTAGTTCATTTTCTGTAAACATAATATTCCCATTTTTGCTAGCACTCTGTCCTTTATATCTAACATCTTTTCAATATCTATTGCATATTTATTTCAGACTATCTCTAATTCTTCCCTAGAGCTATACTCTACTCCCTCACCATCTAGTAATACTATTTCTCTCTCCCTACATTTCTTTTTTTCATATATTTCCAAAATTATTTTACTCGCATCTCTTCCACTTTTATTAATATCCTCCAACAATTTACTATTCAATCATATATTTCCAAAATTATTTTACTCGCATCTCTTCCACTTTTATTAATATCCTCCAACAATTTACTATTCAATTTTATTCTCTCTATGTAATTATCTATTTTGGCCAACTTCTTTTTTTTCTAAATATTTTTCCCATTTAGCATTAACATCTTTTTCACTTTCTTTAATCTAAATAGCACACATATGCTCCGCATGCTTTTCCCTCTCTTTTACACTTTTACTAACTCTCACTTTCCTATTACTTTTCTTGCTTTGAATTTTCTCACCTGAAACTCTATTTGTCACTTTATCTATTTTACCACACCAGTACTACTTTAATTTTATACTCCTCTAACTTATTCTCATCATCCACTCTTCATCCACATCTTTCACTATCCTTTCTCCTTTTATTACTCTTTTACATCACATTACTAACCATTTCTATTATAAAGAAGTTATGATCACTATTATATACTCTTGCTTCATTATCAAACATGTTAATTTTCTGTGCTTTATTCATTCCCTCTTTTTCTACTAATACATAATCCATTATGTGGAATATATTATTTGTAGACAATGTCTATTGTTCCTCAGAAATATTTGATAAATTTCCAATGTTCAAATTCATTTTCTACAAAAATTCTTCAAAAGCTGTCCATTCTTATTATCTATATTATCAACTTCTGCAATATGCCCATTCATACCCCATATAACCATTATTCTCTTCCCCTTTTTTGTAAAACTCTGTATATCCTTAACTAGGCATTCATGTATGTTTTACGGTTTGACTATCTCTAGTGGCTATATACATTATAGCCACCATCCATTTTTGACTTCCTAACCTTATCTCAAACCACAAATGTTCTTGACATTTAATAATATTTAAAATATTTTTTTGTTTGACATAACTCCTGTACCACCACCCTTTTTTTCTTTTTTCTATTTATATCCTGACAGAACAAGTCTTCCAGAATAAGTTCTTCTTCTCTTAGTTATGTTTCCATTACTGCTAAAATCTCAAGCTCTTCATTTTTAATTGCTTTGTTTAATTCCAGCCACTATTCTGGTCTTCTACCACCTTGCATATTCAAATACCCAATTTTAACAATTTCTTCTTTCCTAACTATTCTTTTATAAATTCTTTTGACTTTTTCTTCTCCATTACATTTACAAATAACTTGCTTACTATTAATTTTCCAAACCCATTTCCTCTCCGTGTCTACATTTATATCTAAATCAGCTACCCTTTGATTATTTCTTATATCCTGTCCATTCTTCTTCTTTCTGATAACACTGCCATTTAAAATTCTGCCCCCCATTTATAAGTTTCTCAAACTATATTGTTTATAAATGAAACTCCTTAAAACTTCACTTCCTTGTTTTTCTTTACTATGGGCAATCCATCTTTACTATATAACTCCCTCTTTCCAATAAAAAAATCCCACACATCCACAAACATGACATCATTTCTCTCACACAATTTTTTCAACCTCTCATTTATAGAAAATGTCCTATCTAACACATACCTCTTATCAAATCTTGGTAATAATCCAACTATTCCTACTCTTCCTTTAATCTTATTCAAATTCCTAATCAATTCTATATACTCATCCATTACTCTCTATTGATAGCTCTGACAAATTATTAGTTCCTACCATAACATACACATCTCTACTTCCTTGATTCTTTATTTTATATGTAGCATCCCAAATTCTAGCTCCAGGCAAATATACTCTTACATACCTGTTTGTTCCACCACATATTTTATTATATTGTTTTTAAAATATGTTAAATGCAGTAAATCAAAATTAGTTTATCTTGATTAAATATTTAAGCAATAGCTGATTGCAATAGTTTTATTATTCAGTACTATTTGCTAATCATTAATCATAAATAATATTCATTTTAAATTATTAAAACACACACTGTCATATATATTATATATTAAGCCTTTATTAAACGAATGCCTTTCTCATGTGCAGATTTCCATGTAAAGTAAATGTGATAGTGTATTATTGTATTTGTAAGCAGCATTCTAGAATATATATATGCTTAATTTTGTTGGGGGGGATAGGGCTAAAAGACAGATTACGTATGAAATTTTTCTGCAAGTAGCAATATTTGCCCACATGAAAACTAAATTTCATATTATGAGAAATTTGTATTAATAAAATGACTGCAATATGGAATTATATACATACAGTTCGAAAACATTACATTAGTAAAATAGATTATAGCAATAATATGAAATGAAAGAATAGAATTACGATGCATAAGCACACTATGAATGCCACAAGGAAGATTCTAGGCTGTAAAATAACAGACTATAATATTATGAAATTAAATCATTTCATGTATTAGTTATAACAAATATTTTTTCCAATTAAAAAACAATTTATTTGTTGGAAACATATCAAAATTAAAAATAAAGATACTTTACTATTTAGTAATTGTTAATCTGGTAAAAGAGATAAGTATAACCAAGATAATAACAAAAAGATAAAATTAATTTATTTACAGTATGGAAATTTTTAATTTAGTTTCAGATATGTCTTAAAGAGGTCACTACCGTCTTGGAAAAAAGATTTAAAACCTTCGAGTTAAGAAGATGGGAAAGACAAAAATGTAAAATAAAAAATAATCAGATATATTAATCTTTAATTGAGGTTTAAATTTTATATCTGTGCTATAAATAATCTCTAGTTTCGAAAATGATTACTAATAATCCTTATTGTTTTTATCTGGAATGGATGGCGTCAAAGTTGTGAGTGGAAGAAGTTTGATAATGGTAAATGAAAATGTAACAAATATATATATAGCTGTAGATTAAAATTATATACAATTAAATAATTCTTATTTTAGTTTTTGCTTGAACTTAATCTTTATAACAAGCAGATTGTTCCATTAATAACTTCTGATTTATAACAAGCAGATTGTTCCATTAATAACTTCTGATTTATACTTAATAATCAATGCCCTGAATAAAAATTAAAATGGATGTTTTTTTAGAGATTAAAAATAGAGAATCTTAATAAGGGAGTCTTAGAATTTTATAGTGTGCAGCTTCAAATTTAAAATGTTAAAATAAATCGTTAAAAAAGTGGTAGGTTTTGTAAGATTATCATTGATTATAGTTAAATGCCTAGTTTTCTCTACTTTAAGAATTAATTTTTTTTTTGTGATTTAAAAAAGTTTAATTTCTCTTTTGTCTTTCACCAGAAAAATCATCAAAATAAAGTCTGGTTTCCATATGCAAATTATTTGTTTTGCATTCTAATGTCTACTACTTGCAGGGTGGGCATGAGAAGAGTGACATTGCTTCAGAGAAATTAAAATCCATTAAGCAGATCAGATGCCAATAACTTAAGATATATCTTCACCATTTGATACTCATTTCAAATTAAGATTCTCCTTTTAGATGTGAAACCAAGAATCTACAAGTGGAGAATCACAACATGAAAAATAAAATTTTTATGATGTTCAAACAAGTTTCTTTTTCCAGGTCCAACAATAAAGTCATTGAAATTTTGAAATTTGATCTTCCTAGACACAATTGAAATCTCACCATCAGATTCAGAGCAACCGATACTCATTGGACTCATCTGTTTAATAAATAAAATGTATCGGTCACTGATTTATGTAAATTTATGCAAATAGAAATCATGAACCATGTCATTAACGATTGCTGAATCTATGTCTACAGTGGCAGAATTGAAGATCTAATAGCTTTATTAAGTGATTGAATTCTGAATCTACTGGTTGGAATCTCTATAAGTTTCTGATCAATTATAAGAAATTAGGCTCTAGATTTGTTTTATCTTTTATAATTTTTCTTTTCATTAATTTTTTTCTTAACATCATCTGTGATTTAACCTAGGAATATATGGAAGTTGATCTCAAAATATTTTTATTCGTTTCTAAAAAACAACAACAAAGTACTGCAACATAATTTGTCATATTTAATTTGATATTTTGTTGTATTAGTTATCAACTGCAAAAATTCTATATCAAGAAATATGTCCTTGGAAAATAAATAAAGCGGGTGAAATTTCCATACAGTAGTGTCACTCAGTGCAAGCCAGAGTAATCAATGGATGCCAGAAGGCATGTGCATGAAATTCCCATCTAGTGGTTACTCTGGCTTGCACTGAGTGGCGCTACTGTATGGAGAGTTTTGCCTGCTTTAATAGCAGTTATAAGCAAGCATAAGAAATGGTGATCATGTGATGTTTACTCGCTTAAAATAAATAAGGTGTTAGTTTTTCCTTCGTTTCGACATTCCATTAGAAGTATTTCCTTTTTTAGCACTAATTTTTGATCTGCCACGATTTGTAAAACTTTTCTTTTTATTCTATTGTAAAGATTGATGGTAAATCAGATAGAGAGGAAACATTAATTTTTCAAATGAATGGAATGTACCATATGCAGATAATTCAGGTTTATGTATCAATAAGTTTTCATTGTGATAAAGAATTAGAGAATTTTTATAAGGATGCAAAAACTGTTTTTGACCAAACAAACATTTTAAAATTATTATTGGTAACTTTAATTCTAGAATTGGTACATAATTGAAGGATAAAAGTGCTGTGAGTAAATTTGATTATTACTTTTTTTTTTTTTAATTTGGTTATGATAACAGAAATAGGAGAAGATATAGGCTTTTGCAGAAAAAGAAAAACTTTATATATATTTTTTTTCTGAGAGAAAAATGATAAAGGGACCTGAATATGGCAACATCCAAATAAAGTTACAGCAGAATTGGGTTATATTTTGGACAACATGAAATATGTGCTTCAATAGTTTCAACACAAAAAATGATAATTGATTATTGAAATATAAGATACATAGTAATACAAACTTAGAGAAATAATAACTATTATAAAAACAGTATTAACAATTGATACTTCTAACGTTTCAAAAACATTCAATGGATTTATATTAGAACTTGCTAATTGTTACTCCCAACATGCATCTCTCTATACTTCTTTAAGTGGTCTGAAGTCTCTGTATCCAAATGATTACCAATAAAAATGTTTGAAGTCATAAAATAAAAGCTGTTTTAAGCCTATTTCTAAAATCCAACTAAATTACTTAAAGTAATAAAGTTCTGTTTCAAAATTTAAAATTCCACTTATAATTATTTTTAAAATGACAACAAATAACTGCTGTGGTGATTATAAATGTGTTTATTTTTTTAGGCAATCACAACTTGTTTGCTTTACATTATTATTTTCTTTGATTTTTTTTCTAAAAACAAATTCTTTCAAATAAAACCTGAATTTAATCATAAATAAAATTTAACAAATATTTTTCAAAAATGCTCACAAATATATGAACTAACTATGGGAAATATATCTAAACAAAAGAATAACAACTGTTAAAAGTTCTTGAAAGAGTGAGAAAAATAAACTGCCAATCAGTATTCTTGTCATATTTTTTGAGTTACATTTCTCTCTACACTACTGACATTTTGAGATTCTTTTTAAATAAATCAATGAATATTAATTTATTATCGTTTTTGCCATCAAATAAATGCAAAACCAGTGAGAAAATGCTAAAAATGGCCATAAGAGAATGAAATCAAGTGAAAGTGACGAAAGTGTTATGAATAATATTGTTATCTTGTAGTCAGAATTATGAAAATAATATTTCTATCTTTAAATGTTTTATTTGATGGCAAGATTATCTAAAAAGTGAGTTACAATATAAGTTCTGCTTAACCTTTAACATCGAATTGAGCATTGCAAGTCTATTTAAATGGAAATGGAGTTGCTATGTTTGTTGTAATTTCAACTGGTCTTCCAATCAGTTGATGATGCCAGGTTTGATTGATAAAAATACAAGTCCTACAAAATGTTTAGTACTTTTTCATCATATGTCATACAGAAGACCATGTATTTTGTAAATGTGTATAGAGAAACATAAATAAATAATGCTAGTAGATTATAAATATACAGAAATGCTTCAATACTTTTTCATTTATTATAAATAATAATGTAGGTTAAACCACAGCACATGTGCTTTAGCCACAGATGGAATTCTTTAAACTGAATACTCTCCTTTCCAAACATAAGATAAAGTCTTTTTAAAAGACAGAATGGAACCACTCTATCTTTTTTCACCCAAGCTATAGGTATGGGCCAATCTGAAGCATTAGGAACTAAGAGTGTAAAGATTTTACGTAATCAATTTAAATTACTAGTCATATGATTTAATTAATGATGCTTACGAAATATATTAAAAATTAATTATATATAGGCAAATATGCTATTACCCTTCACAATAATATTACATATATAAAACTGATTTTAAACGATTATTAGGTAGATAATCTTATTAACATTTCAGTGATGAATCTAAATGTGATGTGATGTGATGCACTGTGACTTCCCTTTATACAGACTCAGGAATCACAACTATGCCCAGATAAACCTGTTAACCAATTTAACTCCCCTTTCCATTCCCCACCCAAAGTTTTCCCATATTCTGCACCATCTCATTTCCACTGTATAATTTTTGTCAACTCCATGGTCTTTATATCTAAATCCCCCTTATTTTTTCCAAAACTCAGCATAAAAACCAACAACCCACTTTTTGTATAATCACTTTGTTTATATTTATTCTTCAACAACATCATTACTTGTACCCTTTCTGCTTTCAGGCATTTACATTCAATTAACTGATGCCTAATATTTTTTATGCCTTCCTTACACAACTTGCAGACTAAATCACCCATATTTTTTCCATTTATGTGTATATTCCATTGTTGCTAAAGATCCTGTTTGAGCCTTAAACAATAAACTACTTTCTTTGCAATTATCATAAATTAACTTGCACCCAATATTCCATTTACTTCTATATATATTTAGACTCTTTCTACTCTCCATATTAGTTGTCTATCTCTCCAACTAACTATTCTTTATTAATGCATCTATTCTTCTATCTCATTCCTTACCACTATAACACTTAACAATTATTCTAACACAATCATCCCACCATTTGTATAAATATACTGACAAATTTTTTATCCAAATCTTCTTTATACCACATTACCTTTTCACCCATATTGTTGCCTGCCCTTTATTCATAACCCAATTAAATACTATTTTGGCTATTCTTTTATTATTCATAAACTGCAATCTACCGAACATTTTCATTTTGCTTTTTGCATCTCTCATATAAAAACTTGACCATCTCATTTCTTTTTGAATTGCCTCCTTTGCCATACACACATCTGCATCTAATGCATGTCTTTGTACTTTTCTTTGAACTTTCTCTAAATAATCTAAATACCCATTTACTAACATATAACACATCATTCCCATATGTTAACCCTGCTACTGCCATTCCCTTCCATACAATTCTCGTTACATATATATTTATTATATAAAAACACTGTTAATTTTTTTATCAGTCCTTGCTTCATTTATCAATTTTTTCTCCTATTCATCCAAGCAATTCTGCAAATAGTTATATCTATTTACCACACTTAACTTTATATTTCCCCCAAAAAATTCTTTATCTTCTCTTTCTCCAGTATTAATCATCATTACTTTTGATTTTTCTTCACTAAATTTAATCCCCATCTCTTTACTAACCCTTGCACATGTCCTCACTTCCATATCTTTCCTTCTTTCTGCATAGAAAAAGACATCATCTGCAATTAAAAGACCTGATAATGTATATACTCCCTTGCTACCTATTAACGGTATCTCTACCCCTCTTCTTAGTCTTTTTATTGTTCTCCCCATTTCTCTCATATATAATAAAAACAAAATAGGTGACATAGGGCATCCTTGCCTTAGTCCCACCCCATTTTTAACTTTAACTGATTCTATATTCCGTAATTGATATGTATAGTAATTATTTTCATGTCATTTCTTCATAATATCCATTAAAGCTCCATCCATTCCTAAATTACTCTGTCATACACCTCTATATCTATAAAACCATATATAACTGTCTACCTGTATTTCTACCCATATCCATAAGGTGTATAACTATAAATAAACTATCTCCTATATGCCTATTCGATCGAAAACCTCCTTGTATTTCTTCCACTATATTATTGTCTTCCATCTATTTTGGCAATCCTTCCAGCCTCCATATATGAGAAAACTTTATATAACACCGACATTACCACTATCGGTTTATAATTGTTTAACATTCTATGATCCTTACATTTTCCTTTAAATAATAGTCTTATTCTTGTATTACTCCAACTACCCAGATAATCTCTCTTCTGTTCAATCCTATTAAAACATGACAGCAGTTTTAATTTTATTCTATGTCCTAAATTCATTACCATCTCTGCTACCAATCATTCCAAACCCCTTGCCTTTTCACTTTTCTTACCTGCCTTGTTTGGTTCATTTTCTGTGAAATTAATATTCCCATTACTATATGCTTTCATGTTTGCTATCACTCTGTCCTTCACATCTAACATCTTTTTTATATCCATTACATACTTATTTAAGATTATCTCTAATTCTTCTCTAGAGCTACACTCTATTCCCTCATCATCTAGTAATACTATTTCTCTCTCCCCTCAATTCCTTCTTTTATTGTATTTCCAATTTTTTTATTCCCATATTATCTACTTTGATTAATATCTTCCAATAATTTACTATTCAATTTCATTCTCTCTATATATTTATCTATTTTAGCCAACTTCTTTGTTTCTAAGTACTTTTTCCTATTTAGCATTATTATATTTTTCACTTTCTTTGTTCTTAATAGCACACTTATATTCTCTGCATGCTTTTTTCCTATCTTTTACATTTTACTAACTCTCACTTTCCTATTATTTATATTCTTCTGAATATTCTCATCTAAACCCCTATTTGCCACTTTTTCTATTTTACCACACCAGTTCTTATAGTCATCCCCAACCAACTCTTCCAAGGTTTCTTCAACTCTTATTTTATGCTCTTCTAACTTATTCTTATCATTCACTCTCCATCCACAACTTTCACTATCCTTTCTACTTTTATTATTATTTTCCATCACATTATTATAATTTATGATCACTATTATATGCTCTCTTCATTATCAAACATCTTAATTTTCCATACATTATTTATTCCATCTTTCTCTACTAGTACATAATCTATTGTGTGGAATATATTATTTTTAGACTATGTGTATAATTTATCATAAATATTTGAAAAATTTCCAATGCTCAAATTCACTCGATGACAAAAATTCTTCAAAAGCTGTCCATTCTTATTACCTACATTATGAATTTCTTCAATATGCTCATTCATATCCCCTATAACCATTATTATCTTTCCATTTTCTGTGAAACTCTGTATATACTCAACAAGGCATTCATGTATGCTATTGTTCCACTCCATTATAGTTTGACTATCTCTAGAGACTATATACACTATAACCACCATCCATTCTTCACTTCCTAACCTTATCTCAAACCACAAATGTTCTTGACATTTAACAGTATTTAAATATTTTTTTGACATAACTCCTATATAACCACCCCTTTTCTCTTTTTTATTTTCTATTTATACCCTGCCATAACAAGTCTTCCAGAATAGGTACTTCTCCTTCTCTTAGTTGGGTTTCCACTATTGCTAATACTTCAAGCTCATTTTTAATTGTTTTGTTTAATTCCAGCCACTTTTCTGGTATTCTACCATTTGCATATTCAAATACCCAATTTTAACAATTTCTTCTCTCCTAAGTACTTTTTTTTTTATAAATTCTTTTGATTCTTTCTTCTCCATTACATTTGTAAATAACTTGTTTACTATTAATTTTACAGACTTATTCCCTCTCCACATCTACATTTATATGTAAATCAGTTACCCTTTGATTATTACTTACATTCTGTCCTTTCTTCTTTTTTCTGATAACACTGGCATTTAAAACCCCACCCCCCTTTATAAGTTTCCCAAACTATAGTCATTATCATTCAAACTCCCTAAAACTTCACTTCTTTGTTTTTCTAAATGCAATCCATCTTTTTTATATAACTCCCTCTTTCCAATAAAAAAATCCCACACATCCTCAAACATGACATCATTTTTCTCGCACAATGTTTTAAATCTCTCATTTATAGAACATGCCCTATCTAACATATAACTCTTGTCAAATCTTGGTAATAATCCATCTATTCCTATTCTTCTTTTAATCTTACTCAAATTCCTAATCAATTCTATATACTCATCCATTACTCTCTCTGATGGCTCTGACAAATTATTAGTTCCTACCATAACATACACATCTCTTTTTCTTTGCTTCTTTACTTTATCTGTAACATACCAAATTCTAGCTCCAGGCAAATATATTCTTACATACCTGTTTGTCCCACCACATATTTTATTAATTTGTTTTTAAAATATGCTAATTGCACTAAATCAAAATTAGTATATCTTGATTAAATATTTAAGCAATAGCTGATTGCCATAGTTTTACTATTCAGTACTATTTTCTAATCATTAATCTTAAATAATATTCACTTTAAATGATTAAAACACACACTCTCATATATATTATATATTAAGCCTTTATTAAATGAATGCCGTTCTCATGTGCAGATTTCCATGTAAAGTAAATGTGATAGTTTAATGTTGTATTTGTAAGCAGCATTCTCGAATATATGTGTGTTTAATTTAAGTGGGGGGGGGGGGTAAAAGACAGATTACGTATGAAATTTTCTTGCAAGTAGCAATATTTGCTCACATGAAAACTAAACTTCATATTATGAGCAATTTGTATTAATAAAATGACTGCAATATGGAATTATATACATGCAGTTCGAAAACATTATATTAGTAAAATAGATGTAGCAATAATATGAAATCAGAAAATAGAATTACGATGCATAAGCACACTATGAATGCCACAAGGAAGATTCTAGGCTGTAAAATAACAGACTATATAATATTATGAAATCAGGTCGTTTCATGTATTAGTTATAACAAATATTTTCTTCCAATTAAAAAACAATTTATTTGTTGGAAACATATCAAAATTAAAAATGAAGATGCTTTACTATTTAGTAATTGTTACTCTGGTAAAAGAGATAAGTATAACCAAGATAATAACAAAAAGATAAAATTAATTTATTTATAGTGTGAAAACTTTTAATTTAATTTCAGTTTGTCTTAAAGAGGTCACTACCGTCTTGGAAAACAATTTAAAAACTTCGACGTAAGAAGATAGGAAAGAAAAAAAAGCTGCAGATTAAAATTATATACAGTTAAATTATTCTTATTTTAATTTTTATTTATACTTAACTGCATAACAAGCAGATTGTTGTACTTAATAATCAATGCATTGAATAAAAATTAAAATAGAGATATTCTTAGCGATTAAAAATAAAATCTTAATGATGTAAGGAGTCTTCAGAATTTTATAGTACAGCTTCAAATTTAAAATGCTACAATAAATTGTTTAAAAAGTGGTAGGTTTTGTCAGATTATCAATGTTTATAGTCAAATGCTTAGTTTTCCCTACTTTAAGAATTTTTTATTCTTCTTTGTAATTTAAAAAAGTTTAATTTCTCTTTCGTCTTTCACCAGATATTCACAAAAATAAAGTCTGGTTTCTGTATGCAACCTATTTGCTTTGCATACTAATGCCTAATACTTGCAGGGTGGGCATGAGAAGACTGTCATTGCTTCAGAGAAATGAAAATCCCTTAAGCAGATCAGACACCAAAGACTTAAGATATATTTTCACCATTTGATACTCATTTCAAATTAAGATCCTACTTTTAGATGCGAAACCAAAAATCTACAATTGAAGAATCATAACATGAAAAATGGAATTTTTATGATGTTCCAAACAAGTTTCTTTTTCCAGGTGCAACAATAAAGTCATGGAAAATTGATCTTCCTAGATGCAATTGAAATCTCATCATCAGATTCAGATCAATCCACACTCATTGCAATTGTCTATTTAATAAATAAAATGTATCGGTCACTGATTTATGTAAATTTATGCAAATGCAAACCATGAACAATGTCATTAATGACTGCTGAATTTAGGTCTACAGTGGCAGAATTGAAGATCAAATAGCATTATTAAGTTATTGAATTCGGAATCTACTGGTTGGAATCTCTATAAGTTTCTGATCTATGATAAGAAATTAGGTTCTAGATTAGTTTTATCTCTTATAATTTTTTTTTTTTAATTATTTTTTTTAACATCATCTATGACTTAACCTAGGAATATATGGAAGTTGATTCCAAAATATTTTTATTTATTTCCAAAAAAAACAACAACAACAAAGTACTGCAACATAATTTATGGTATTTAATTTGAGTACTAGTTATCAACCACAAAAATTCTATTATCAAGAAATATATCCTTGAAAATAAATAAGGTGATAGTTTTTCATTCTTTTCAACATTCCATTAGAAGTATCTTCTTTTTTAGTACTAATTTTTGATCTGCCATGATTTGTCAAACTTTTCTTTTTATTCTATTGTAAAGATTGATGGTAAATCAGATGGAGAGGAAAGATTAGTTATTCAAATGAATGGAAAATACCATATGCAGATAATTCAGGTTTATGTCTCAACAAGTTCTCATTGTGATAAAGAATTAAAGGATTTTTATAGGGATGCAAAACCTGTTTTTGACCAAACAAACATTTAAAAATTATCATTGGCAACTTTAATGCTAGAATTGGTACATAATTGAAAGATAAAAGTGCTGTGAGTAAATTTGGTTATGATGACAGAAATAGGAGAAGATACAGACTTTTGCAGAAAAAGAAAAACTTTATATATATATTTTTTCTGAGAAAAATATAGCAACATATAGTTACAGCAGAATTGGGTTAGTGAGATATAAAATACATAGAAATACAAAACTACAAAAATAATAACTATTATAAAACAATATTAACAATTGGTACTTCTAACCTTTCAGAAACATTCAATGAATTTAAATTAGAACTTGCTAATTGTTTAAAAATATTAGCAGACGTTGAAGAAACTTCAAACTTAACAGTGATGATTCTCTACTAAAAACAGTAACAAAGATAACTAGTACACAAAAAAGTAATTCACCAGTAAATTTTTCATTGAGACAAAGCAATATATGAAGAACAGAAGGAATATGAAAATATGTAAAATTAATCCAATAAAAAGAATTAAATATCTGCAATTCTATAAAATAATATAAAAAAGAATTAATAATGATATATAAATATAACTGTGATTTGGTAAAAAAAGCTATAGAAGTGAATACAAGTTTCAAATGTTAAAAAAAAAAAAACATTTTGTATTGGAAAGAATGTTGTTCCAGCAATAAGAAGAAAAGATAGAACTGTTACTAAAAAGAAAGATGACATCATTAAATGCATTGAAGAATTCTATAGAATTTGTATAGCAATAAAAAACAAGAACACAAATTAACTGTTACAATTACTATATTTTCTGAATTGCTAAGTATTTTAAATTAAGAAGTAAGATATGCAATTAAATCTATAGAAAGGAAACAAAATTCAGGAAATAATTGATTATTATTGATATCTTAAAGCAAATGAAGAAATAAAAAAAGTGTTAGCAACACCATATATCAAGGGCCTAAATAATAAAAATATATTAAGTGATTAGAAGATTAATAATATCACATGATCACTATTTCTTCTGCTTGCTCATAACTGTTATTAAAACAGGCAAAACTCTCCATACATAAGTGCCAGTCCATGCAAGCCAGAGTAATCAATGGATCTCAGAAGGCTTGTGCATAAAATCCCTATCTAGTGCCTACTCATCCAATATCCCCAGACTAGTTTCTGGTTTGTGGCCTTCATCAGATGACTAGGCATTAGATAGGGATTTTATGTATAAGCTTTCTGGCAGCCATTGATTACTCTGGCTTGCACTGAGTGGCACTACTGTATGGAGAGTTTTGTTTGTTTTAATAGGATTAATAATAATACTGAGATTTAAAAAGATAATAAAGAATATATTCAAAATTACAGATCTAGTAGGTCTATATAATTTTTTTCACCAGAAAATTTAAACTAATTTACAGCAATCTTTAGATTTTAACCAACCAAAAGAATAATCTGGATTTTAAAAGGTTTTAACACTGAAGATCATATTCATGTATTGAGAGATGTTATAAAAAAATCAATAATTTATGAGTTGTCATTATGATCTGCATTTGTAGATTATAAAAAGGTATTTGAATCTTAGGAATTAACTCCAATGATTAAAGCATTGGGTCATCAAGACAGAGACCTTGGATATTGTCATATTCTGAAAACTATTTACAAAAATATAAAAGCAGTGATTGGGTTTCATGGGTGATACTGGGAAGGATATCTATCAAGACTTTTACAGCAGTTTATAATAAGTATTTTGTGAATTAAAATGGGCTGCTAATGAATAAAAATAAGTGAAAAATTTTAGTCATTTAGATTTTGCAAATATTGTAATTATTTTTGAAAATGATGCTTCAGAGTTACATAAATGTTGTGAAAGTTATCAAATGAAAGAAAGAAAGACTAATGAATAAATGCTAAGAAGAATTTTCACACAAAAAGAAAAAGATTGAAAATCATAAATTATAAAAAGTTAGCAAGTACAAATACTTTGATTAGATTACTAATATAGATAAAAACATAATGGATGAAATTAATCATAGAATTAAAAATTTAAATGGAGTGCTATTTATAAAAATAATTTGATATTGAAAGAAAATGTGTCTATGAGTTTGAAAATTAAAGTTTTTAATAAATGTGAAATTAGTTCTTACTTATAGACATTTAAGAGACTTCATCTCACTCAACAGGGTATGGAGAAATGTATGTTGGGAGAAAACTTGTGTAAGAGAATAAATAGATGCCATTGCAGACTTCAAAAGAATTAGCAGACCAAAATGGAATTAGATTGAACCTATTTTTAATAGAGATAATAAGTTGAAGTTTTAAACTGGATCTCAAAAAATTGTAAAATCCATATGAGATGCTACAAGCATGTTTGCTGGTCCAATGTGGTGTAAATGGAGCATTTGGATTAAATTTGGAGAGATTTTCATCCTGCAGCATATTGATTTGAAAATGATGATGGTGGTATATCCACACAGACAAAATATATACAAAATATATGCCACACCTATTATAAAAAAATTATGATTATTCACAAAATAAATTTAAAGGAAACATTTTTATTATAATGTTAATAGCTGAATATATAGCATTGACTTGAACATCACCAACTTATCAGATGATACTTAATATATCCAGTCACTGCCTATATAATTTTTAAATTTATTATAACAATATTTTTATATGAAATTCTTCAATTAAAATTTATTTCCCAAGTTATGAATTAATTCAGACACTCTTGCTTATCTTCTAAAAGTGTTAATTGCTTATCATTTTTATAATTAGTGAATCATACTTTATATACTGAAAATAAATGCAAACCAAAGTATCAACACCTGTACATGTAACACATATCTGTCACCAATAATGAAAACTGCATTATAATTGTTTTTTGTGACTAATGCATGATTTTAATTTTATTATCCTTCAGCTGAGAATCACAAAATTCTCACTAATAACCACTACTGGATGACTATCTAGATTAGGTATGAATGAGCAATCTAAGGAAATTTCATGATAGCATGGGAAAAGTTGTATTTTTGTAGAAACGTCTTTAAGCTTGATCTGAATTTAAATATCTGACTGTAAGCATGGTGAACCAATACAATAATTATTATATTAATAGTCCATTAATTTGTCTGTGTATTCCAAAAGTAAGATGTTTTCATTTTTAATTAAATATAGTTATTAGGTTACATTTTCACAAGTGTGTGGTATATATATTATATAAGGGATTTGAAGACAGACATTCAAGTTCCCTTCAGCTATCCAATCTATCTCATATAACCAATACACATGACCACGCACATGCATAAAAGATAAATGATCTTCAATATATGTATTTCATGCTGAAACAGCACTCATTAGTGGGTCCAGATCATCATCTCCTAAACATATATATGTAATCAGTGCTTAGTTTATATATTAAGGTAGCAAATCTTAAAACTTTTATGTACAGGTTTCAATCTACTCTATCCTCTTATCAGCCATACATTCCATTGAAAATGTGATGATAAAATATACCCAAATCCTCCATTCATGCCAATATTATTGTCATATCCATATTGGCTTCAATGGGAGATTCAGTGAGTCCAGATCATCATCTCCTAAACATATATATGTAATCAGTGCTTAGTTTATATTAAGGTAGCAAATCTTAAAACTTTTATGTACAGGTTTCAATCTACTCGATCCTCTTATCAGCCATACATTCCATTGAAAATGTGATGATAAAATACACTCAAATCCTCCATTCATGCCAATATTATTGTCATATCCATATTGGCTTCAATGGGAGATTTGGGCATTCCATTAACAGATTTTCATTGGAATGGATGGCTGAGGAGTTGGAGGATAAAGTAAATTGAAGTCTGTCTATTAAAGTTTGAAGATTTGCTTTCTTAATATAAACCATGCACTGATTATATATATATATATATATATATATATACGGGAGTCATCTGGATCAACTGATGGGTGCTAGTTTAGCACAATATATATATTTTATCTGGATAACCATAAGAAATATTAATTGTAATTATATAGCACTGTATATTGCATCATTACTAAAAAATAATGACATAACCAGAAATTTAAGTTGCTTTTTTATTAATGACATAAAACTATGTTTAAAAGCACTTATAGATATAATTTAAAAGTTTTGAGATATTTAATATTCTTCTTTAGTGAGTAATTAATGATAGAAAGGGGGGTGGCTTGTCACAGAAATTGTCCGTTTAGTTTAATTTGATCCAAGTTTGTTTTATTTGTCTGCTGAACAGTATTGATATTTGTTTAGGTAATTTCCTGGTTTAATTGCTTTTTATGTTTCAAGCCATGGTGTGAATAATGCAATATGTTTGACTCATAATCATAGAAACACATTTCAGTCAGATCAGTTTAGTACCTGTAGTGCAGCATCTAGGAAGGTGCATGTATGCTTGAGCCATCTTTCTATTTCATTTTCCATTCATGTACATCATTAAACTAACTAATATCATGTTTCACAGCAAAATGTTTAACTATATAATCAATAGCTTGAATAAACAGCTTGAACACAATTTAAATGAATTAATAGATCACTGGATCAGTGGATTATCAAACAGACAAATACACTATCAATTATTTTATTTGCTAAAATAATCATTAGTTTTTATTTTGTTACAGAATATTTTATTCTTGGTTCAATTTAATTTAATATTTTGTCACTTTTTCCATTTTACCACAGCCGTACTATTTTAATTTTATACTCTTCTAACTTATTCTTATCATTGTAACAGTCAGATTTGTACACTCATGCAACAAAATTCAGAGCCCGAGCAAAATATACCAAAGCTGACCGTAGTGAGGTGGTTGAGACCTCTAATCCGACCAAACTCCAACTCATCTGCCAGTACTCCAAATTTAACACCTTATGAGTGACATTCCTGGGGCTACACTCAGTTCTCATTTAACCGCGAGCCGACATAGAACAGGGAGAAACACGAGACTTAAGGTCATTACTAACCTAACTAAATAAGTGATATATATAACACTTGACACTCTATTAATCTTAAATACTAGACATACACATATAGCATATAAACTCATTAAGAAATTGGAGTAATGAACTGTGACATTTAATAATATACTGTGGATTGGATAAAATACTATGGATTGGATAAGATACTGTGGTTTGGTTTGATCTAGAGTCTGAGCAAGAAAGATATACAACAGTTTATATTTAAAAAAGATTTATTAAAACAATAACAAATGATCTAACACAAAATATCATAATGGCAGGGATTGTATAATCTTCACAAGGTATTCAATACAGGCAAGCATGTTACAATAGTTGGAACTGTTATCAAGTACATCTGTTCCCTTTTAAACACATTAAAATACATGTGTGTGTGAGTTATAGAGGTCATGCCTAATTATTTAATATGCTCATCTTATGAACTTGACTTGTTTAAGTTAGAAGTTGATACTTTAGTAGAGATGATGATGAGTACAGCCAGTTTTAAAGACTGTTATATATACTAATTAACTGAGCAACTAAATAAACTCAGAATCATGCAGATTCAAACTGATAACCCAGATTCAAACTCCAGTCTAAAGCTGAATGATTAATTAATATGGGAAAAAGAACTGGTTACCATTAGGTCCACATATATGCGCTATGGTGCTATATTAAAATATTAAAGAAATAAACTTGCAGTGCGAGTGTGTGATTCTTCAAGAGTTTCAGCATCAAATGCTCGGTTTACTCTGAGACCGACGGTTTGCTGCTATTGGTATATGAACATAAAGTTCAGGATGTCGGATTAGCTTTATGGAAAAATCTGGGTCCTCATGCCCCCAGTTCTAATGAAGATAGCCATAACCCGAACTAAATAAAGGGGCGGTTTGTTACCGTGAACCCTTGTCAGAGGCAGCAAATTGTAACACATATAAGTGTACTATATAAAAACACACCCACAATGCACGCAATATATATATAAAAAGCAATAAGTATGCATATAATTAATTGCGCCTAAAACAGATAGCTTTTATCTGTCAAGCTAATTCAAAACAGTTCTTAAAATTAGCATTATAAGTATGCTAATAAAATGGGCTTAAACTATATAAAAATAATCTAGTTAAGATCCTGAATCTGCATGTAAAGATTCTTAATTAAGGAGGGAAAGTATATTCGATGGGACTTAATACAAACATTAGCGACTATACTTTATCATCTCTAAACAATATATATATCCCCTTCCAACTAATAAATATCAAAGGTTATAATATAAGATCGGTTAAGCAAATCTTAAAAAATACGATTTTACAATATATATATAACTATGATAACAACGAGTGGTTAGCGCATTCGTTTATTACCAATATTATAATTTTGAAACAATGATTTAACAAAATAAACAATGCTTTTAAAATGTCTAAGTGAAGATTACAATTATCTCCTTTATAAATTACTTAGTTTCATTGTTTCGAAATCTGAGCATATTATCACATATCAAACATAACAAAATGCATTTAAACAAAATATTAAAATTACTGAAATTAGGCAAGACCGTTAGTTGTAGGAGTTGAAGAGAATAAATTTCAGACATTTAATGAGTATAAAAAAATATGAAATCTTTTAATTCATAAAAGATTTCAGCAGTTTATAAAATTAAAGTAAGTGATTTTTTTTTTTTTTTACATTATATATAAAGTCACAGACCGATAGTTTCTTTTTATAAGAGGGTAAAATTGAAAGAGTTTTTATAATTTAGATAGAACGTTCTTTTTTTAAAATGTTATAAGAATTTATAGATTAAAGTTCATACCGCAGCTCCTTTTAAAAATGATTACCATCTCTCTCTGCCTCCTTGAGTGGACTTGAAGCGTATATCAATGATAGTGGTTGGAATAGGGCGTCTGACAGTGTCATAATCTTCAGTGGCCTTTCAGATAGGTTAAATTTCTTCATATTCTCCATGCAGGTTGCTGGAAAGTCTATTCAAAGGAATGTTTAGAGGAATTGAGAGTCCATCTGGCTTCCGAGCCAGTAAATATATTATTCTACTCGATCATTTTGGATTTTGGTCTCCACAACAATTTTCAGAAAAAAAAGCTAAAGAGAGTGAATTTCAAAAAAAAAATCTGCAATATTTATATTCCCTAGATCAAAAGCCAGCGACCATCTATTTTAAAACTACAATTCAGACTTCTAAGTTTTAGCCTTAGGTCTCTTTTGATTCTTATCTTTTTTTATCTTCTTGCCCAAACTTTTACTGGTTTGATCTGGGAAAAGAAATTCATTACAATCATAATGAATGAGCTTTAAAACAATGTCAATAACCCAAGGACTATCTGATCCCACCTGCAATTTATTCTAAATAAAAATCTGCGATATCTATATTCCCTAGATCAAAAGCCAGTGACTATCTGTTTTAAAACACAATTGAAACTTCTAAGTTTTACAGCAATCGTCTTTTTTGATTCTAATCTCTCTTTTTTTTATCTTGTTGCCAATTATTTACTGGTTTGATCTGGAAAAGAAATTCACTACAATCGTAATGAATGAGTTCTAAAACAATGTCAATAACCTAAGGACTATCTGATCCCACCTGCAATTTATTCTAAATAAAAATCTGTGAATTTCACATGTGATTTATAATTTACTTAAACCAAACTTGTTAAAGAATATTTAGCCACATTTTCTAAACAAAATAACCCTTATACAATATATTATTTATATAAATGCTGCAATATATCTATACAAAATTTAATATCATTATCATTTACAGGTGCTTGTATGTGTGACAATAAACATATAATTGTTTGAATGCATATAAAACTGACTATATATATAATTGTATAAATGAATATATCGCTGTGTGGATATATACAACTGTGTAAACATATATATACAGCTGTGTAAAGGCATATAACACTGAGTGGATACATATACACTTGTACTAAAGAGTGTTCAAAACCGGCATAGATGTCTATGGAGACATAAAGGTGAAACAGATAGAAGGACAGTAATATCTGTTTCATCATTCACTCTCCATCCACATCTTTCACTATCCTTTCTACTTTTAATACTCTTTCCCATCACATTACTAACCATTTCTATTATAAAAAAGTTATGATCACTATTACATACTCTCTCTTCATTATCAACACCTTAATTTTCGGTACTTTATTCATTTCCTCTTTCTCTACTAATACATAATCTATTGTGTTGAATATATTATTTCTAGACCATATGTATTGTCCCTCAGAAATATTTGATACATTTCCAATGCTCAAATTCATGCTCTAACAAAAATTCTTCAAAAGCTGTCCATTCTTATTATCTATATTAAAAACTTCTTGAATATGCTCATTCATATCCCCTATAATCATTATTCTCTTCCCCTTTTCTGTAAAACTCTGTATATCCTTAACTAGGCATTCATGTATGCCACTGTTTTACACAATTATAATTTGACTATCTCTAGTGGCTATATACACTATAGCCACCATCCATTCCTCACTTCCTAACCGTATCTCAAACCACAAATGTTCTTGACCTTTAACAGAATTTAAATATTTTTTTGACATAATTTCTATACCACCACCCTTTTTTCTTTTTTCTATTTATACCCATACCTAATAAATCTTCCAGAATAGGTTCTTCTTCTTTTCTTAGATGTGTTTCCACTACCATTAAAACCTCACACTCTTCATTTTTAATTGCTTTGTTTAATTCCACCCATTTTTCTGGTCTTCTACCATCTTGCATATTTCAATATCCAAATTTAACAATTTATTCTTTCCTAACTACTTTTTTTATAAATTCTTTTTACTCTTTCTTGTCCATTACATTTATAACTAACTTGCTTACCATTAATTTTACAGACCTATTCCCCATCCACATCTACATTTATATATAAATCAGCTACCCTTTGATTATTACTTACATTCTGTCCTTTCTTCTTCTTTCTGATAAACATTGGCATTTAAAAACCCACCCCATTTATAAGATTCCCAAACTATATTCTTTATAATTCAAACTTCCTAAAACTTCACTTCTTTGTTTTTCTAAATGCAGTCCATCTTTACTATATAAATCCCTCTTGCCAATAAAAAAATCCCACACACCCACAAACATGACATTATTTCTCTCACACAATTTTTTAAATCTCTCATTTATAGAACATGCCCTATCCAACTTATAACTCTTGTCAAATCTTGATAATAATCCAACTAATTCTACTCTTCCTTTAATCTTACTCAAATTTCTAATCAATTCTATATACTCAGCCATTACTCTCTCTGATGGCTCTGACAAATTATTAGATCCTACCATAACATACACATCTCTACTCTCTTACTTTTTTACTTTGTCTGTAACATCCCAAATTCTAGCTCGAGGCAAACATACTCTTACATACCTGTTTGTCCCACCACATATTTTATTATATTGTTTTTAAAATATGTTAATTGCACTAAATCAAAATTAGTTTATCTTGATTAAATATTTAAACCAGGAGTGGGCAATTGTTTTGGCTTGAGGGCCACAGAGGTTGGTGGAGGGCCACATCAGGGGCCACTTTGTGGAAGCAAAGGTTAGTGGAGGGCCACACCTTTTTTCATGATGCAATAAACACTGCTTTATTTTTCCTGTATTACCAAAGAAATATTTGTTTGTCCATTCTTCATTAAACACACGACATTCATCACCGATTTTACATTTTTTTGGAGGGTTCATGGTTTCACTAAAGTTGGAAATGTATATATTTGCTAATACAAAGACAAAATTGAAATTAACTAGATCAACTGGAAAAGCACTGCACATCATATCTACACTGTGCATGTGTATTGATGTGGCCATCCTAGTGGAAAATAAGAGACGAATCTTCAGTCGTGCACGGGAAGGAAATCTCAAGGTGGATTTTTCTGATTGTCTTGGAGAGCCGCATAGAAACTCTTAGTGGGCCGCATGTGGGCCTCAGGCCACTATTTTCCCACCCCTGATTTAAGCAATAGCTGATTGCAATCGTTTTACTATTCAGTACTATTTGCTAATCATTAATCATAAATAATATTCATTTTAAATGATTAAAACACACTCATATATATTATATATTAAGCCTTTATTAAATGAATGCCTTTATCATGTGTAGATTTCCATGTAAAGTAAATGTGATAGTTTATTATTGTATTTGTAAGCAGCATTCTCGAATATATATATGTGCTTAATTTTATGGGCGGGGGGAGACAGATTACGTATGAAATTTTCTTGCAAATAGCAATATTTTTGCCCATATGAAAACTAAATTTCATATTATGAGAAATTTGTATTAATAAAATGACTGCAATATGGAATTTTATACATACTGTTCGAAAACATTACATTAGCAAAATAGATATAGCAATAATATGAAATCAGAGAATAGAATTACGATGCATAAGCACACTATGAATGCCACAAGGAAAATTCTAGGCTGTAAAATAACAGACTATATAATATTATGAAATTACGTCATTTCATATATTAGTTATAACAAATATTCTCTTCTAACTAAAAATCAGTTTATTTGTTGGAAACATATCAAAATTAAAAATGAAGATACTTTACTATTTCGTAATTGTTACACTGGTAAAAAAGATAAGTATAGCCAAGATAATAACAAAAAGATAAAATTAATTTATTTATAGAGTGAAAATTTTTAATTTAATTGTAGTTTCTCTTAAAGAGGTCACTACCATCTTGGATAAAAATGTAAAAACTTCGATGTAAGAAGATGGGAAAGAAAAAATAGCTGTAGATTAAAATTATATACAGTTAAATAATTTTTATTTTAATTTTTGTTTAAACTTAATCTGCATAACAAGCAGATTGTTCAAGTAATAACTTTTGATTTATACTTAATAATCAGTGCACTAAATAAAAATTAAAATGGAGGTATTCTTAGAGATTAAAAATAGAGAATCTTAATGATGTAAGGAGTCTTCAGAATTTTATAGTACAGCTTCAAATTTAAAACGTTACAATAAATTGGATGGACAGTTGAAGAGTTGGAGTGTGGAGTCTGTCCACTAAAGTATGAAGATTGGTTATCATAATATATACCTGAGCACTTATTGCATATATGTGTGGAGATGATAATCTGGACCAACTGATGATTGCTGGTTTAGCATGAAATTTTGGTTATTATTTATTTTTTCGACATATATGTGTTCAATGGGAGTCATCTGGATCAATTGATGGGTGCTAGTTTACCACAATACATATATATATATATATTGTAACCTTCTGGATAGGTACAAAAAATATTAATTGTAATTATATAGCACTGTATGAGTAACAGCTGATTGCATCTTACAAAAAATAATGAAATAACCTGAAATTAATTTTTTTTTTTATTAATGACCTAAAACTATGTTTAAAATCACTTGTAGGTATAATTTAAAGGTTTTGATATATTAATGATAGAAAGAGGGTTGGCTTATCGCCAAAATTGCCAATTTAGTTTAAGTTGATCCAAGTTTGTTTTATTTGTCTGCAGAACAGTATTGATATTTGTGTAGGTAATTTCCTGGTTTATTTGCTTTTAATGTTTCAAGCCATAGTGTAAATAATGCAATATGTTTGATTCATCATCATAGAAACATTTCAGTCAGATCAGTTTAGTACCTGTAGTACAGCATTTAGGGAGGTGCATGTATGCTTGTGCTATCTTTCTACTTCATTTTCCATTCAAGTGCTTCATTAAACCACCTAATATCATGTTTCACAGCAAAATCTTGAACACAATTTAAATGAATTAATAGATCAGTGGACCAGTGGATTATCAAACAGACAAATATATTATCAATTATTTTATTTGCTAAAATAATCATTAGTTTTTATTTTGTTACAGAATATTTTATTCTTGGTTCAATTACTTTAATTTTATACTCTTCTAACTTATTCTTACCATTCACTCTCCATCCACATCTTTCACTATCATTTCTACTTTTATTACTGTTTCCCATCACATTACTAACCATTTCTATTATAAATAAGTTATGATCACTATTACATACTCTCTTCATTATCAAACACCTTAATTTTCAGTACTTTATTCATTCTCTCTTTCTCTACTAAAATATAATCTATTGTGTGGAATATATTATTTTTAGACCATGTGTATTGTTCCTAAGAAATATTTGATAAATTTCCCATGCTCAAATATACTCTAACAAAAATTCTTCAAAAGCGGTCCATTCTATTATCTATATTATCAACTTCTTCAATATGCTCATTCATATCCCCTATAACCATTATTCTCTCCAAAGTCCCTGCAGTACCATCAACTCATATGTTTATAGTTATCTATTCACAAAATTTTTTAATGTATTATTATTGTGATGTGTTACAACATAAATCTAATAGTGAGTTTATTCAATATCTCAATCCATAAAGTATTCAGGTTCTCATTCGATTTATCTTTTATGATTTAATTCTTATTGTTTTATTATCTCTGCAATTTTGGCAAAGGCCAATATAATAAACACTCTTTTAAATTTGGGATTTATTCAAAATTAATATTTCGGATATGGATTTTAATGGCTATGTAGGCTGAACCTCCTAGAGATCTGAGCATCAATAATAAAATAATTAATAATTTGTAAAATGCATACTCATTACATAAGTAATATATATTAAGACTATGCACCTTAAGATAGCTGTTCTTATCTTTTAAAGTTGTTAATCTTGCATTTAGATTTGTAGAGGTCCCTACTGTCACATTTTAGGTGCATAGTCTTAAGATTATAGCCCTAACATATGTTAAAATTATTATTATAAATCACTAGGCTTTTTCATGATTAGACAATTTTTTAGAGAACTTGGGAGAAGATGATTCATATTATAAAGTATTAATGTTACATGATCTCCATTTCTTATGCTTGCTTATAACTGTTATTAAAACAGACAAAACTCTACATATAGTATTACCACTCAGTGCAAGCCAGAGTAATCAATGGATGCCAGAAGTGCTGTCAGATCCAAGGCTCCTCACTGATGAAGACCAAAAGCCAGAAAACAGTTTGGGGATATTGGATGAGTAGGCACTAGATAGGGATTTTATGCATAAGCCTTTTGGCATCCATTGATTATTCTGGCTTGCAGTGAGTGGCAATACTGTTATTGCATAGAACTCATCTCTTATTCTTTTGTTATTATTTACTTTTATATGCTTAGTTTATTTTTTTCACTCTATTAAACATTTAGGGTGCTACTCTGTTTTTGCCATCATTAGATCCAATTTTATTTTCATTAGTGCATATCTATTTTTTTTAATTATTATTTGGAAATTTTTTAATTTTTTCTCTGATTCTACTTTTTTCTTGAATATTAGAGCTTCAGACCATGTCTTGAACACATAAGCATTATATCACCAGAAATGGAAATTATTTATTATAAATCCTATACATTAACCAAGTAAATATATTTTTTTATTCTGATATGTTCTTCATTATAAATGATTATCTTGATGCGTATGCAATGAGTTTTCTTTTTCAGATTTTTCTATTGTTAATACATTTTTCATTTCATGGGAAAATATGTGCCCTCCTCATTTTGCTATATCTTTGATTTTATTTCTATTTCAACCTATGATATGTGATTACCTTTACTTTCTTTGCAGTAGACATTAGTTTACTGGTCTTCTTAATATTGTATATTTGTAAAGATGTTCTGTTCTCTAATTCTTTTTCTATAATCTCATTCATGAATAATTCTTGGATACTGTGATTAATGCACTTTTTGTATCTATTTGAGTCATGATAAATTATGTAGAAGTATGCATATATGAACAAGTCTTTCAAATCTGCTACAAGATGTATATTTGTTAGTCTGATAATTAATCAGTTATATGATTAAACTTATAACTCCTAATAAGTTATCATCTGTTTGTTTAGGTGAACCATATACAAATATTTATTAAAGACATGTTGCACTGATCTCTCGGCTAACAACGCTTGACAGACTATCTTAATAAATTTTTCATCATTATGAACAATTACAATTACACCATGTGAAAATCTAATTTTTTGAACTTTTCTCCTTCAATAATAATATGATTTTTTTTTTTTTAGAAAATATTCTTCTGACTAAATATTTAACAAATCAGATATGAACAACATCTTGTCTCCTGTATTACTTTTTCTCTCAATAAATCACTTAATTTTAAACTTTTAATTTTTTAAAAACTAAAGCACGTTTAGTAATAATTACAATATACAATAAAAATATGTAGTACTTTGTATAAATAAATAAATGTTTTACTATTACCAACAATTATAGAAATGTTTTGAATATTTGTCGAAAATATTAACAGTACTTTGTAGAATTGGTGTTTTAGACTAAAATGCAGTCAAACATAAGTAGTTTAGTCAAGTGTTGATGGCCTAGTGGTCAGCATAGCTGCCTTCCAAGCAGCTGGCCCAGGTTCGCTTCCCGGTCAACGCATTTGACATGTGAAAAAAGAAACAAAACATAGGTAGCTTAACAGAGAAATATACATTTTGCAAGTGTTATTTTTTATGTAGCATTATAAGTACTAGTAATATAAAAAGATATATGCATTTTTCGGTATTAATTATATTTATTTCTAAATGTGTGGTCTTAAAAATGACATTATTTATCATAGAGCAGTATTATAATTTTAATTACAATAGCATTTAAAATATTTGCATTTTCATTATCAACATCAACCATTATCAACCAATGACTGCAGGATGAAGATCTCTCCAAGTTCAATCCATCTTTTCCGATCTTTAGCTTCTCTTCTCCACATCACCTCTGCACATTTTCTTACTTCATCCATCCATCTCACATGTGGTCTCTTTCAGGGTCTTTTACAATCTCTTGGAATCCAGTTTAATATTTCAATTGTCCATCTATTATCATCTCTTCTAGCAATATATCCAACCCAACTCCACTTCAGTCTTTTAAGTTTTTCATGAGGTCAGTAACACATGTTTGTTCTCTTACCCATATATTGCATTTTCAATCTCTTCTTGTTATTCCTAACATATACCTCTCCATACTTTTTTGAGTGGTTTGAAGTTTTTGTATTGTTTTTCTTTTATTATTATTAGATGCAATAAAGTCAAAAATAACTTCTCGACTCTTTCAGATTCTCCAGAATGACTGACTTATATTTGGTTTTGATAATAAATATATTCCATATCTTTATTAGTCATTAGTCAATCCATATCTTTGTTAATGACTAGTCATTCTGTTTTTTCATTTACTACCATGTTTGCCAAACATTATAATTAGATGTTTCAAGTTAGTCATTTATGGTTCAAGAAAGAGATCCATGTAAACTCACTAAGTATTTACTATTTGTTTTGTTTTTTTGCTCACCATGATATTTTTAAAACTCTTCACCATAGTTCAAAAATAGACATAATTTAACAAAAACCACTTATTTATAATTGTTAATAAAGAAGAAGATATAAATTAATATTAAAGTTTATCAGCTAAACGTTTTCGAGGATCCATGCCTCATATTCATAGCCTTCATAATTTATATCTTCTTCTTTATTAACAATTATAAATAAGTGTTTTTTGTTACATAATATTGAGAAGTAAAACTATATTTATTACATAATTTAAGTATTTTTTTCCAGTGTGCATATTTCACATTTGTATAGTAACAGGAAACAAACAATTCTGATTTTTATTTTGTAAAATATGTTTCGATATTTAAATATCTTTTCCAGTGTTTTCTTTACAACTTTGCAGAACACTATTTATTCTATTGAGTTTTTTGCAATTGATGCATGACCTAAGAAGTCATAACCTTTCAAATACCTCTAGAGCTTTATTAAGAGTTTTAAGGTCTTTAATGGCATAACCTATCTTGTTCATGTTTAGTGTTAGATGTGTTAAATATTAAGTTATTTGTCTAATCTTAGTTTGTAACTGTGTAATATTACACCATTAAAACATTAAAATATTAAAGGTGTTGCATTTAGATATTTATATAGAGTTTTTATCTTTATTGTACTAAATAGAATATGCATTAGAAATTCTAGTGCAGCTGATAAATCAGTGGTTTAATTGAGAAAACCCCTTTTTCAAGTTTCTGGATTATTTCTTTTATAGCATTATATCTTTTGATGTTGTCAAATCATTTATTTAATATTTGTATTGTGGGGAGTCATATATACTTTCGTCACTCTGTATTGTACAGAACAGAGATTAAGGTAAGAGCTCTAAAACTCAAGATGTATGGATCATGGTCCAGGTCTGTTACTTCTGATGCACAAGTTTTTTTATTGAAACTTGAGCAAAAAATATTTACTTATTTTTATTACAATCTGTATCTGACTTATGCAGTTTAAAGTTATGTACTTCAGATATTTACAATTGTTCAAAAACAAATATTTTTATTTTTTAAATGTCAGAGCATCGGTCGGATGCGAACCCGCAACCCGGGCAACTGCCTGCAAGTGCAAGGCAGTCGCGCTGACCTCTCGACCACCAACGCAAGACAAAAACAAAATATTTTTATTTGAATAAAATTGTAATAAGTCGAAGATATAGAGGAAATATTAATTTGCTGTTTGGAAACTATATTTCTAAGTATATCTTTCAGAATAACAAGGTTTAAAGTAATCCTAATTTACCAGGATATTTAAAAGTGCATTTGTGGATTATACAAAGATTAATGTAAAATAAAACCAGGAAAAGGATTAGAGAATGAATTTTTGTTAAATATAAAATTCTTATAATAGATTCCAAATAAAAATTTTATACACGTTTTTATTCATTAATGGAAGATATATTTTTTTTAATTATAAAAACATTCAGAGTTGAATAATAATTTAACAACATAAAAATAAGTGGTATTATACACATATTTAATAAAAGACTTTATTTTTAAATCTATTTTTTCCTTTTCACTATGTCCATCAAAGTGCTAAATATTTTCTTTAAGTGATTCTGACATTTAACTATTTTAGACATAATAACCATTATGAGAGTAATTTCAATTGTAAAAATTATTTCATGTATTTAAAAAAAGAAAGAAATACCAGCTTGCAAACATTTTTTTGAAAATAATGGTTTAAAAAAATAAAAAATTCTTGCAGTGGAATAAAAATAGCTAAAAAAAAAAAAAAGAAGGGGAGGGGGGTTAAAATATTAATTACTTGACTTTTCATATTGATGCTATAAGTCCAAGATAAAAAATATTTTTATGTTATATTTTGATCATTTTGAATCAAACATTTAATATGTTAATATAATTAAAAAAACTTGATCAATACCTACCTTTCTACCTACCTCCCTACCCACCTCCCTACCTACCTGCCTCCCTGCCTACCTCCCTAACTACCTGGCTGCCTGCCTGCTTACCTCCCTCCCTCCCTCCCTCCCTATCTGCCTGCATGCCTACCTATCTACCTGCCTGCCTGCCTCCCTGTATCTATATATCTGCTTCTTTTTTTTATTTGAACAATATTAAATTTCTTTAGAACTCTTTTACTTCTAAAAAATCTAACCTTTTTTCCATTTTCTTTCTTTTAGCCTATTCTTAGTGTTACTTATGTATTTCAAATTTATCCACTTATTATCCTTTTTTATATCTATCAAAACTAATCAACACAATATATTTAGGAACCTTATTTTCATTAGATCTATATCAGTTTTAGATCCACCTAAGCAACTTCTGGTTATATCATATCATTTAAAGATAGTATAAATAACCATTAACACAGCTTTTTTTTTTATTAAAGAAAGCATGATATACTACATTAATCCTTAATGACTTTATTTTCATTTTTTCTAAATTATTGACTTGAAAATTTCAATTACTTTAAGAATTAATCCCAAGCAAATTGTCATATGATTTTTATTTATTATTAATATTTGTTTTAGATATAGGTTCTGTTTAAACTCAACTAGATTACTTAGACTTTTTGTCACATTAATTTTCAGCTCCTTGTATATTAATGTCTTCAGTTGTAAATTAACTGAAAATTGCTTTGATTATTGTTCTAAGGGGTTTTGCTGTAGTGCCAAGTGGCTCTGAAATATAAGATCAATGGATTGGAGCTTAGTTCTGTTACTTCTGATTCTTGAATATCTTATGAAATCTTGAACAAAAACCATTCGATTATTTTAATTATTTTTTTGGGAAAAAAAAACTTACCCGGAAGTAAGCATCCCATAATTTTTATATCTTATATTTCCGGTTTTAGATAATGGTTATCTTTCTACTTCCACCTTAGAATCAATTAGTCAATGGACATCAAATGACTTAACAAATTCTCAAGTCTGATAATTATTGTTTTAAATTGCTTCATTTTCTTCTAACTTATTTGCTTTGATCTACTGTATACGATTCGCATTTATTATAAAAATCATGTGTTAAAAATATTAATGAAATCTTCACTTGCTGCTAATTTCTTGAATTTTTCTTTTAATTATTGATGTTTATCTTATGTAAATATTCCATAACTATATTTAGTAAAAATCTATTTTTAGAAAAACAAATAATGTTTAATATTTCACATTTATTAAAATTATATCGATTTGAAATCTTTATCTTTTAATTAAAATAAGGAGTAATTGGAATTTCACAGTACAGATTTAATGTCAATGAAAGATTTTCTTTGATGATCTAAAATCTATTTTAACATTAAACTGAAGAAATAAAAAAGATATATTATTAACATTCACAGATAAATAATTATAAATCTTTTTTTAGAAAGATTATTTAAAAGTTTGTATATTTATTATTTTGATAATATGTTTCTAAATGCTTTAGTGAATGAAAATATTTTTTCATGCTATATTATAAATGAATCAGAGAACAGTCGTATTTAAACCAATTGCACAAATAAAATTTGAAATCATTATAACAGTGAATATCGGATTATTTATAAATTTTATATAAGTAAATAAAATTGGTATTATTATTTAAAACAACATATTTTAAATCAAATTAAAATTATACTTCAATTTGATTTACTGTACATAGTTATCTTTCTTTCAATTAGTTTCACTAGATGGCGATACTAAAAAAGCTTTTGAATTTTTTAAAGTCGATATTTAATGTTTAATGCTTTTATAATAGTATCTGTCTATTAAAGCTTTAAAATTTATTTTCCTGCTCCTTTTTTGCATACATTACGTCATAAGTCTTTTTTCATATATAAATAGAATGCTTTAATTAACTGTTGAGATAATAATGAAATATGCATTACATATATATCCACTAGCAAATAACTCACTAATTATAAAACAATTATTAAAATACTTTTTTAAAAAAAATATAGATGTCGTGCCTATGAGTAATGCAAGAAGCTCATTCAAATATCTGATATAACTATAAATAATGAAATGCTATAATAGAGAAGGGTAAATTGACACTAGCAATAGTCATGTGATAACATTTGTTTATTGTATTCTATTGCTTATTAATTCATTCTACTACAAGAAAGAGAAATTAATACATACCATCAGAAAACACTCATAAAAGAGTATGACCATCATAGCTCCAGAAAGAAAAAAGAGACAATAAGGAACAAAAAGCTAAAAATATGTTTTGTAATGATTATATAAATCAATCAGGAAAATACAAATATACACATATACATCACTTTGTCTTCCTGTAATATTATTTTTTGCCCTCATTTGAAATAAACTTTTTTTCTTGAAAACCTTCAATATTTCTTTTAATTGGAGTTCTCATTATATTTTATTTTCAGCTATAATTGTCCACTGAAAGCAATTGATATTAATCTCTTTAAAATGATTTCCACTGTGTGCTTTGTGTCGCAGGGAAGAAGAACACACAAGAGCACAGACAGCTGATGTTGAACAATTATAGGAAAAGTGAAATCATAATTGAAAAAATGCTGGAAACATTCAAGTAAAACAAAATACCAAAAATGCGTGCAGTCACTTTCAGTATATATGCCTTATGGAGCACGAGATGCACTTTCACCTTAGGAAACAATCCAAGGAGACACTCTAACACATATCATAACAAGCTTGAAAAAATTAAAGAGACAATCTTCTTGCACCACCAGACATTTTTGCTGCCCCTTGGTCACTCTTTAAAATAAGAGCAGCATTATAATTGATACAAGAAAACATAACCTCTAGAAAACACAAAAACTGGAACAAACTGAACTGAAAGTTTAAAACTATAACAATTATCAAAGACTCTAATTGAAAAACAAATTAGCTTTGTTCTTGTGTTTGATAGTGTATCTTTGTAACCAATTATTGTCTAATAAAGTTTCCTTTGAAACCTAAAATGATTTTGAGATAATATTTATGTGAACATTTTTTTTCCTCATAAAACTATGTTTAAGCTCATAATAAAATATTTATTTTAAGAAAATATCTTACTTTTTAGCTACTTCACATGCCCACTCCAATAAATATATGTTCTTATAATTGTAAATTCAATATACAATGCATTCAGAAAAATGAATAAAATTCTAATTGTTTTATGATCTTATTTTTGAATCTAGAAAGACATATATAGATTAAATGTTTCTTTGATAAAAGTCTATAATTCACTTTCAAACAAATTTGATACAATAACAGACCTATATGTAAATAATTTAGTTGAAGTAGTTATATCTTAATATGATATATTTAAACTTGTTAAATTCAGAAGGAACACACTGAAATTATCTTGCATCTCAATGTTGAAGTCTGATTTTTTACTAATATGTAAATTCATGAATATTCTCAATCTGGTAACTAACAAAGTTAAAAGCTGCTAAAGATTTTTCTTTGATTATTGGATGATGAAACCCATGAGCTTTTTTAAATGCCAATTACTAAACTATATTTTTTATAGATTGCAAAAGTAACACAATTTTCAGTGTACTCTAAATCTAGATCTAGAAAAGATAAATTATTATTTTTACTTTAAAAGGTTTCAAATTAAAAATCTTAATGTTAATCTTACTGTTAAACAAATATCACACTTTGATGCCTCTTTTATAGAGCTATGTTTGAAACCCTCAAATTTTACACCACTGAAATATCATCATGAAGAGAACCTATAATGGGAATAAATTTTCATGGAGAACTAGTTACCTTCTCAATCAAGTCAAATATTTTGATTAAATTGATAAAAGAAGTATATAAAATTATATTTATAGTGCCTCTTGATTCTCTAAAATTACATGGATTCTATATGATACTCACTATTTTATTATTGAAAACATCATATTCAATAATATACTTCAAAATACCTTTGCACTAATAATAATCATCAGTGAGAATCCACATTTATTGCAATATATTCAATCCTATTTGTGTTTGTGTGTTGTAACAACATAAACAATTTTGAAATTAAAAGGTACAACTTCATTAGTTTATACATTTCTTAAACAACATTTCAACCAATTTGAACATATTAGTATTGATATTTGAAATACAGGCATTCTTCATGTACCAGGAGCTTAATTGTAAATATAGAGGATTTGAATACAGACTTTCAAGCACCCTTCAACTATCCACACTATCTCATACACATGATTATTTATCTTTTCTACATGTGTGGTCATGCGTATCAGTTGTATGAGATAGTGTGGATAGTTGAAGGGTGCTTGAAAGTCTCTTTAAATCTATATTTACATATTAGTATTACCATATTTTAAAACTCATTTAGAGAGGGATTTATCAGAACCTATAGTCTTTCCAATATTAAAATTCCAAGGTGTTTTAATTTTATTAAGTTGCACATCTCCATCCAAATATAAACACTTTTTTATAGTGGATATATCAATAAATGCAGTCATGTTATTTCTTTTTACTTTTATCTGTTCAAAGTCCATCTGATTTATTAGGATTATATATTCATTTTCAGACATTAAAAGCAAATCAAAAAAATTCCAATAATATAGTTTTTTCTTCAGTTCATTATAAATCTTGATACCTTGAAATCTCTTTGTGCATAACTGGTATTTGTTATTACTTAAAAAAATTACTTAAATTTTCAACTATTTTGTCATATATTATTTATGTTTTCTTATTTTTATGTTGCCTAGTAATTGCAACTTTTTGCTTGGTTTGATTTTTATTTGGAAATAATAGAACAGTTAAGAAGATAATCTTACAATAATTTTTTTTTAACCAACAAATTTCATCAACAAATAACACTGATGCTTTAAGGGTCGCTTATATTCGACAATTTTGAGATTCACTTCTTATATTGTCACAACTCTGTTTTCATTGTGGTTACATTAATTTAATCTTTAATAAATTTAATTTAATATATTATTACACACATGTTGAAAAAAGACTTAGTCTTGAATAAACTTACACACATTCATAGTCTAAGTGAAAGTAAGATGACAATAATATCCTGTCTACACTTTTTTGTTTAAACTTTGAAGACTATTTAAAAAGTTGAGACAAATTAGATTGTTTGTCAAGTGTTGGTAGCCGAGAGGTCAGTGCAGCCACCATGCAAGCAAGCAGATAGTTGTCACGGGTTCATTTCCTGGCCGATGCTTTAACATATGAAAAAAAAAATTACATTGTTCAGTCTGCAGAAAGATTTTACATAAAAACTTTAAAAACTTTTTCATTCAACCTAAAAAAACCCAAAATACTTGTAAAAATATTAAACAACTAATAAGTATATTATTTACAAATTATATGTTGACTATTTCCATCATTTAATATTAACTGTTAAATGTTTTTAGAAACATTCAAACTTTATTAAATCTTTTCAAATGCATTCAACTTTTATTAACAGTACTTACGGTTAGTATACGCTACAACATTCTGAATGATTTTATTCTCCTCTCTTATTGCTGACCTGACAAATGACAGTTCTAACATTGGAAACAAATCAATGAATCTTTAGATTCATGAATATTGAATTTAAGGCAATACTCTAATCAACTCAGTTTATTCTATCAAAAGCAATAGTCTGTAGTAAGTTTGCATACTTATCTATGAGCGTCCTTCTGATTTTTTCTTTTTTTAAAGACAAAATTAATGGCTGGTTTTGAAATATTATGATCACAATACTAGCTTGACTCATGGAGTTATTTGTTGTTATCATGTGAGCAGGTTCTTTAAAATTTCTTCTTGGGAAAAGATAAAAACATTGGGCAAAGAGGAAAAAGCACAAAGAAGAATATTTAAAGAAGCTAAAACAGGCAAAACTCACTATATTTATTGCCACTCACTGCAAGCTAGAGTAATCAATGGATTTCAGAAGGCTTGTGCATAAAATCCCCATCTAGTGCCCACTCATCCAATATCCCCAGACTAGTTTCTGGTTTGTCTCAGATCCAAGGCTCATCACTGATGAAGGCCACAAGGCACTAGATAGGGATTACTCTAGCTTGCAGTGAGTGGCAATATGTATAGTGAGTTTTGCCTGTTTTAATAACAGTTATAAGCAAGCATAAGAAATGGTGATCATGTGTTATTTAAAGAAGCTGTTTACATGATAATAGCAGATAACACCATAAGACAATCTAGTGTGGTAATTCATCTTGCCATTAAGAAAAAAGAAGAGAAATTATGAGAATCCTCATAAATATAAGTAAAATTTCTACTGACTACTGCCTTTGGCAGAATATCTAGTTGGTTAGAGCATTATCTTAAATTTAATATTTATGAATCTAAAAGTTCCTGATTCATTTCCAATGTACCATTAAAAACATTGTGTTACATTCTAAACTATGTGATATTATTATCAGTTAAATGTATTTTAAAAGCTTAAATTAAATTTGAATGTTTTAAAAGATATTTAACAATTAATATTAGATGATGGAAATAGACCAACATATAATGTAACAAAAATACTATCATCGTAAATTTCCAGACAAACAATCAGTATATTATGTATGATAACAAGGTTTTAATTCATAGATCTATAAAATACACACTCTTCTTCGATAATATAGTTCGTATTAAATTGATGTGAAACAAACTCTTTCTCAATAATTCTATAAACTTGTGAAAGTTTAGAATTAAGATAGTAGAAGTAAAACAGTGATTGCATAAATTAATAATTGATATAAACATATTTTTTACATTTAAAGAGAAGGAACCAAAATATTTCCACCATGATAATGTAGCTATGCTTTATATAATGTTCTATGGGGAAAGTGAAAAAATTATTAGCATTTTGATAAGCTTAATTATCTACTTGTTTGGTCTGGATAATAAAAAGAAACAGGAAAAAATAATAATTCATTATAATACAGAAGCAAATGAAGTAAAGAAGATTGATTGGTGGTAACAATGAATTGTGTGAAGCAGATCATATTGTGAGATCCCCAGCTAATAAATTCTACATTACTCCGTCAGATGGCATTTCAGTTGATTTATCACTTACTTAGAAATTATGGATATTAGTGAAATAAATGAAATTATTAGTTGTTACTTTAATATTGACTTGCATACATCAGCAGATTTTTTCAAATCTTGACATTTTTAATCCAAGATAAAGACTTTCACAACTGACAGAACATTTTTGTGAATTCATTTTTTTTTTTTAAAAAAAAGTAGTGAGATAAACAACATTCTTTTTTCAAATTAACTTTATAGAAATACCACTATTAAATTTTATTGATGTAATATTCAAATATGTATATATAAATAAAAATTGGTAAATAAATATTCATGTAAGTATTTCAGTATGAAATAAAGGCTTAATTGCCTGCCATAGAGAAATACTGAAGGAATAAGAAACACCAGGCTCACCATATGATAGGTAGCATGGATATGATTGTTTTTCATTATCGTTTTATTTTCTAGCCAAGAATACTTAGATACCCATTTACTGACTAATACCACCAGATGATTGTCTGGGTTAACTATGACTAGCTGTCTGAAAGAAAATTTGTAGGTCATTTAAAAAGACTTTTATTCTGACAAGATATGAACACTGGGTAATAGGCATATGCTGCCTCTCCACTATGAGTTTTTTTATCCATATATAGAAAAAATTTAACACATTGACCATTTGTCCATGGGCATAATCAGACAGAAGAAAATCAACTAAAATTTCTTAACATTAACTAAGGAATGCTGGCATGCTTATCTTAAAATCATATGACATATATTTTTAACAAAATTAAAAGAAAAATATTTTATTCTTTTAATAAAATGACATTTTAGTTTCAACAGAATTTTGCATTTAATCATATATATAAGCTTGCCGTACATATATGTTTCATTAATAAATTTTGAAAAAGAAATTTTTATAAACGATTTAATTTTAATCAGAATTTACTTTAAAAGAATATTTTAAAGTAAATAGCTAATTTAATGACCGTTGAATATACAAAATGAAACACTTGAATTTTCTATTTAATGCAAAACCCTGTTGATACTTGAATATAAACTTAACCCAGGTTTACAATACCAGTGAGTTTATAACAGACTGTGAAGCATGGATCAGACTTCTGGATCCATTGCTTCATTTCCCAATAGTTAGTGAGGGAAAAAATGTTAAAAAAAATGCAGTTGCTTCAGGTCAGAGATAAAAATTGTGCCAGGTGAGTTCAAGCCTAACTCTTTAATTAGCTGTAATATTTATACACTTTCTTTAACTAACTAATGGTTTTTATTTTCTTCCCTATCTGTTGTATAGTCATTACTAAATGTCATAATCTTAAGTCGGGTCTCGTGCTGTTCCTAGTCTAACAAGTTGTACTATATTTTATTTTCTGTATTTTCCAGGATCCGGTGGTACATAATGCCTTGCATTTTTCAACTGCATCATGACCTTGTCATTTAAATATGACATTAATCACTTTTGAAATTACAAATATTCAAATAGAGGATGGAAACAAAATTTTCTTTTCATCTAAGTAAATAATTTGGCATTGTGTGTATATATATATATGTAATTATACAGAAGAAAATTAACCTTCAAACTTGTATTGTTCTTTTTTTTTAGTATATAAATCTATGTACACTCACCCAAGGATTTTAAAAACACAAATAAATCATTTATGCCTAGAGCTTATTCTTATATAAGCCAATCCTTACTGATTATTGCTTAACTCAGGGCTTGGTCCTATTCTGTGCCTAATATTTTAATTGACAACTGAATTTTACAAATTTTGTTGATATAACACAGGGAAAAGATAGTTTCTCATTTTTAATTATCTGTGATTAAATGTATATTAATTTAGGATATAAGTAAGTTAATAGTTTATCAATAAAATTTGTACAATTTAGTTGTCAAAATATCAGACACAAAATAGGATCAAACCTGATGTTAAGCATGATGAGTAATAATTGCTTTATATAAAAAGTTCTAAGCACAAAATGATTCACTTGGGTTTTTAAAATTCTTACTGATGGATGAGTGCATGTAAATTTATACACACACACAAATGAACAGTGCAAGTTTGAAGGTTAATTTCCTTTTATGTAATTTCACTTTGATCAACTTCTACAACAGTAATCAAATATCAGTTTGTAAATATCAAATAAGCATAGCTTAATGTATATAAAATCCAATTAGAAGTAAACTACACTCCTCCAATAGTAATGAACGAATAACATTGTTTGATGTCAGCAAACAATCAAGATTAAATTGGATCTCTATTATCTATTTGAATAAGCATAATTTTCAAGAATGATTAATGATGTACTTAAATCATATTAATAAATGATTTCTGCTCTGAATTTCCAGCAATAATGGTAATGAAAATTATAAAAATTGAAAGCTGAAAGAATAGATGAATTAATTCCATTTTTTATCACTTGTTGATATATAAAATATTATTTATTTGTAGATTATGGTTAGGGAGGGGGTCTGAAGTTATTTCTATTTGGATTTCATAAATATTAAATTATACTTAATCGATATTTGCATTTACAAGCTGATATTTGATTACTGTTATAAACATTAATAAAAATGAGATTCCGTTTGTAGTCTCTCTTTGAATAATTATAGTTTTAAAAATGATTAAGATGCCATTTTGAAACAGTAAGATCCACATTCAAGTCTTAAGTTTCACCTTTTTCTATCGTCTCTCACTCACCACCCTCTCCTACCCAAATTTAAACTTTTTTGGTATCGCATTGTGTGTGTAGCAATATTAAAAATGTATAAATATATGTAAAATTCATCATAAACACACACACATTTCGATAACAAATTTAAAGCAATAAATAAAAATAATTGATATAGTTTGTATTTATCTTTTAGTTATATAAAAATATATAATTTTAACAATTTATTTTAAATTATAAAGTTCGTTATTTATTGCTGTGTTTAAATTTCATATTTAATAATAATTTTCGAAATTGATTATAATTTAAGTAAAAGTAAAATAATTGTATATTCCCTTTTGTATTTGAAATTTTAAAAGTAACGGTCGATGAGAGATAATAGATTAATTAAAAAGAAAAATTCCCTAAAATCTTTAATTACAAAATGTAAATGTAAAAATAAAATTGAACAATAGAAATGCAGCTTTCTATATAAATTAAACTTACAAGAATGTATTGACTCTCCTCGGGGAAAATGAGTGGATCCAAAAATAAAATCAAACAAAAGTGAAAAGATAAGATCAAAGAAAGGAGGACATTTTGAATTTTCTCAGAACTCTTAGTTAAACTTTAGCTGTGCTCTCAATCAGTTGAGAGTCTCCAGAAATCATAAAGTAATTTACCTACCACAGTATGTTCGAGTAGAAAGCGCCCGGACTATTCTCCCCCCGGAGATGGTCGATCGTATGCCGTGAACCTTCACATATGCCCTCCATAAAATCAACCAAGAAGATCCGCTGCCCAAACAATTAGAAAGCTGCTGCTGCTGTTGAAATAAATGAATAATCTAAATGCTGGAAAGAACTGCTACTTCTGAAATCATGAACAATTTGCTACTGACTACTGAATCTGAAAACTTCGTATAAACAGGTACCTGTACCCAAAGTCTCTTAGAGTACTCTAATTAATGATCATGCTATAGCTCACTCTCTATATAACTTATAAACTATAAATTGTAAAATGATAAATTGTAAAACTATAAATTTAATGATTAATTTATTATATAAATTTCGTTAATAATCTAGCTTGCCTAATTCTATCTTTCTTGGGTACATATTTCTAAATTTTATATTTTATTATCTAATTATAGCATGCTCATAAGATTTCCAACCGGACCTCGCCAAATTTAAATATAGATTTTAATCAAGATGGTTTCATCTTGTCTAGCAACCTATTAATATATTTCATTATATACTTCTGTTGGCTGGTCAGCTCGGAAATCTCCATAATTTTCTAAATGCAAATCCATGATTGCTTGAAACAGTGGATGCATGTCCTGCAAATCCTCATTAATATTTACTTCTATAAATTACTTAATATTTTCATATACACCTGGGTCTCTTTTTATGCGGATTTATTTAACGCGATTTTGAAGTTACGCGATTCATGTTTCTCCAGAAGTCGAACTCCGATAATGCGCTATTACTTTAAATAATAAATTACGTGCACTTACGTCATATTGAAGGTAATAGCACATTATTGGAATTCGACTTTCATCTTTCATCTTAGTAATTTCAATATTTTCAGTGCTTTATAATAGTAAGATTTTATACAATAATGAAATTAAAATCATTATTTCCACATTTTATGTATACACACATTAAATTTTACAAGATTATAATGTAAATTTGTTCAAACATTGTGCATGTTAATTTTGCATTTTAAATCTCATTTTGTTTTTGCTTTTTAAAAAAGAACGTAATCAATTATTAATCATTTAGTGTCCGCAAGTTTATTTTTAATTATTTTCTTATTAATGACACTAATCATGAACGTGCTCTTAAATTCCAACGAGAGCTAAATGGTTGTATGTCTGGATATCATGAGCTTCATAAACAATTAATAAAATCATCATCTCAAAGATTAATTACTAATTACATTGTCACCAGAAAACCATTAACACAACATGAGAGTGAAGTTGGTGCTAGTTGTATTTCCTCTTGTGAAGAATCTTATTTTTTACCAGTTTGCAAATGAACCTGTTTATCGGCAAGTAGCAATAATAATTAAAACGTGTATAAAAAAATGTCAATTACTGTACTGTAAATTATGCATAAAAATATATTGTTTTGAATAAAATTAAATATTATAGTTAAAAAAAAGTTTGTCTTGTATCAATTTTTTTCAAATTTGAAATTTTTTATTAGTCATATTTTATTTTCTTATTTTTTTTTTGCGCAAATTTTAAAGTAATTTTACATTGGTGCTTTGCTTTTACATGATTTTTGAAAAATCACAGTCTGTATCCCCCCTTTTTCAAGGTAAGTTACATCTATTTTTGCATGATTTCGTTTGCATGTGTTTTCTGAGGAACCTATCTATCGCGTAAAATGAGACTCAGGTGTAAATCGACACGCATTCAATGCTTCATTTATTGTAATGCAGGGGTCTACTACTTAGCAAATGGCTGACATATTAGTTGTTAATACTCACCCAGCTTACCTATTGTTTTATATTTTATTAAGTTTTAAGTAATAATTCGGTAAATCACATTTCTTTGAGAGTCAAAAACATTCTTTATTAAATGTTGATGATGTAGGGCCGAGTTATAAAATATATTTAAATCTTAACAGAATAGTCTGTAGATTATACACATGTTACGTTTTGGAGATGTGATAACCTATTATAAGCCTTGGATACTCTGGATTCTATAGGATTGAAATTAATTCCAGTCGTCCTATACAAGCGGACAAATAAATGTTTCTGTAGGACTTGATGATGGTCACACAGCCAGGAAGTAATCATGGCATGAACCACGTGCCCCTGGTTATGTTTATGTGACACCTTATCTCTTTGGGCCTACGACAAATGCCAGCCCATTGTTCTAAACTCATTCCAGCTTCGCAGTTTTAACGTACTGCCACCCTCATATCGCCTTTCTAGACGTACCACGTCTTTCTTCTTACTAATTCTGTTATTCAATATATAACTCTATCTCTGCATTAGTGACATAATTCACTCTCAAATAAATGTCTATCCATAGTAACTTATAAATATCTTATTTAATTAAATAAATATATGTCCGCCACTACTATTATAAATCCTAATTTAGACTCTTGCATTGCAAAGATATAAATCCTGAAGGCATGCTCGTGAAATACTTGCTCAAGAATTTAGGTAACTAGATTACATCAGCCAAATAATGTATCTCTTTGTAAAATATAACAGTATTGGAAATACTGCTACTGAGATTTTAAATATAGTAAAATATTATTAATTAGATGATTTAGTATAAAATGTTTTAAATAAATAATTTCAAACTATACGTCTGCCGTTACGTCCTTATTTATTCGATACCTATTCAATATAATATTTCCTCAATTCTGTAAAATATAAATGTTTAATATTAGTGTTATTATTAGGTAACTCAAAAATAAATTCTTGAATCTCTTGCATCTCACTGACCACCGTGCCTAAAAAAATATTTACTAATGTAGCATCAGATGTGTTGTTTTGTAGATTGTATTGTGGAACCGATAAACTATGTTCGAACTCAGTACTATGGGTGGCTTCGCTACCTAGATGGTGCTGCAGTTCTATGTGGTGGTCAAATTCTGCACTATGTTAACAAATCACACGAATCTGACCATTACAATATTTAAATCTGGTTAATCTAGTGAACCTGTGATATTACTGTAGCAGTACATCCTATTTCAGTTGTATTCTAACTCAAAAAATGTAAATAAACAAAAATATAAACATGAAAATTCTTACAATTAATACATTTTAAGATATGGCTAAAGCTATTTTTTTTAATTATATATAATCGTGTCTATCAATAACATTTCTTTAGGTTATGTTAAAAGTACATGCATTTAATTTTCATTCTTTTTTTAATATTTTCAAAAAGTTGATGTGGTACAGAATTCCATGTAATAAAATTTTTTCTAAATGTAAAGCTATAAACTTTACAAAATTTAAACAAAAATTAGTAGCAGCAGAAAAAAGAACTATAAAATATTCTTGTGACATAAAGCTTAAAGTTTGAAGAATGTATTGGTATTGTAGGGGTGGCTGCATAAATTACAAAGTTAATATGGATTTAAAAACATCAAAACAATGAGTGAAGCCATAATTTTATAATAATACGACTGCTTTTCTTTCCTTAAGAAAAAAGTTACTAATGATAAAAAATATCATTCAGCGTTTGTTTAATTGTGGAAAGTCTGACATTTCACTGCTCGTTTTATTTTAAAAAAAATAAAGATGTGTTACAGTAAGTTTTTTATTTTTATTTTTGAGTGAATATGAATGAGTGAATATATACTTAGTAAACATACATATAAATGCACTCTTTCAATTTATTATTAATAATTACATTACCTTTTCAACATGTGTGTGATAAAGTGTATCTGCAGTATGAGATAGCATGGATGATTGAGGATCGTGTGAAAGTCTGAGTTCAAACCTTCTATATATTATATATGTAAGTGCAGGTATGAAAAAGCCTGTACCATAGAAAAATTACTATTTTTCAAAATTTTATTTATATTATAGTTTTAATTTGCATATGTATTCTATGCAAGTAAAAAGCATATGTGTTATATATAAGTGCATGTTGAAACGTCCTGTATACTTAAAATTCAGTAATCAATATATATTTTAATTAATCAGAGTTTATCAACAAAATGTGACCTGTTACCCACAATATATTCAAGAAGAAATAGAACAAAATATATAACAATTCCACTCTATTTAATTTTCATGCTGATTTTGTAGCATTATTAGAAAATGAAAAATTATAAAAATCAAAAGCTGAAAAAATAGATGAATTAATTCTATTCGCTACCATTTCCTGATGTACAAATGTTATTGGTTCATCAATTATAAATGATTGTGATTATTTCTATTTGGATTTTACATATATTGCTAAAAGTGAGATTAAATATTTATCATCTCTTTGCATCTACTTTCAAAAATAATTAATGCCATATTTAAAATCTGGCTAATATATAATTTCTACTCTAAATTTCCAGCAATGTTTTCAAATGAAAGTAATCATTTTTATTTCAACATTCCACCTTATCTAGGAATACTAATTTCAATTTCCTTTGCTTAATATATTTTGTTGAGATTCAACAAAATAGTCTAAAAATAAATTATTCAAGTTGAATTTTTTGTAAGAAAAAAATCATGACTGGTACCCAATTTGCAATGAGAACAAATGCTTATGCGAAAACTCTGGGAGAAGGCAAAAAATGAATGATAGTGTTACATAAAAAATACAAAAGAAACAATAGACAGTAATTAAAAATTTATTAGATCAATGAGAATACATTAATAGGAAAATATAGAAACTGATTTATCTTGAAATAACTGTGAAGAAAAAAATCTCTAAACCATTGGAGTTGACAGTGACCATGTTTGAAGTTTAAGAAGCATTTGGTTTGGTAAAGTTCAGCAAAGACCAAATTTCCACATGTAGCCATTCAGGGGCTAACATGCAGTCTCTGAGGCTAATACCTTTTAAAAGTTTTATGAAATGTTCCCTTATATTTAAATTTGAGTCACTAAAATGAACTTGCATCTGGTGAGACAGATTACAAATGAAAAAACACAGACAGTCTGATTCTTGAAAAGATACCTGACTTTATGGAATTTAGGATGAATAGGATGTCTCTGTAATCACAGGAGACCCTTTCATTGATGAACGTCCTGACTGGACTAAGCATTGTACATGTGCAAAGTGTATGCACAATAGTCTCATCTGCCATTAAGCAGAGCTGACAGAGGATATTGAGATCTTTGAAGCCTCTTTTTCACACAAGAAGGTGGTTCATGGGTAGAGAGGAGAGGTTAACTTTCACCAAAAAGTCTATAAATTTTGGCTCAAGGAACCACCTTTTTTATTTCTTTATTAGAAGCTTGTTTGTTAGTCCAAGGGCATTTTCAAGTGGCATAAGATCTGGATATTTCAACACTAGATAGTTAAAAGATAAATACGTTAAAATGCCATTAGAAGCCAGAATTTTCATGCAATAGCAAAAGATTACCATTGCAAAAAAGAAAATCTTCAGCAAAAAAATTAGGCTTTCAGATATATATAGCAACTCATTAATAATTTTCCAGTAAATTTAATAATGCCATTTAATTTTTTGGTAAAAAAGTCATATGACTTTATTGCTCAGGAATTCATAAGTAATTAAAGAACTAGACCTATGAGAACCAGAATCTATTATGGAACCCCTTGATGCTTTACTAACTGTATCAAATTGTGACTTTATTGCTCAGGAATTCATAAGTAATTAAAGAACTAGACCTATGAGAACCAGAATCGATTATGGAACCTCTTGATGCTTCACTAACTGTGTCAAATTGTGACTTTATTGCTCAGGAATTCATAAGTAATTAAAGAACTAGACCTATGAGAACCAGAATTGATTATGGAACCTCTTAATGCTTCACTAACTGTGTCAAATTGTGACTTTATTGCTCAGGAATTCATAAGTAATTAAAGAACTAGACCTATGAGAACCGGAATCAATTATGGAACCTCTTGATGCTTCACTAACTGTGTCAAATTGTGACTTTATTGCTCAGGAATTCATAAGTAATTAAAGAACTAGACCTATGAGAACCTGAATCGATTATGGAACCTCCCTATGCTTTACTGTGTCAAACTGTGCCGGATTTTTTTCTGGAAAGATATGTTATTATGGATGTGATTTATAATGTTTTTACAAAATTAAAATCAATCTTAAATGTATATTGGAAAGATTATTTAAATTACATTTTCTTAATAGCATTCTATATAAGGTTTATTTTATGTAATTTTATAGTATTAGAATATCATTCAAAAATACAATGTAGAATATCCAAATCAGATTATAAAAGTATTCTGTTACTATTAAGTATAAAGGAGTTAAAACTCTTAATTGTAAAATATTTCCTCAACCAGCAATTGATAAAACACACTATCATTGTATTGTTTATATTTACAATCAGTGTATCAACAATTATCTAATTCAATGCAATTAATATGAGACCTTTATTCTGTAATAACATATATTTACTTTCACTACAGAATGGCTAGCTAAATTGGCTTTGGGTCATATACCTGAAAGAAAAATTCTAGACTTGTTTATAATGTGATAAAAAATTTAAAAGTTCTATAGGCTTTAACTCAAATCACTTATTGTAGGCATGAAAGACTCTTGCAAATAGTATACCCTATTATTTTACAGATACATAATACAACAAGAAATATTTGTAAAACTGAAACATAATTCAGATGAGTTTAATGACGTGCAACATGTTCTTGAAATGTATCTGCAATATTGCATAATTAAGGTGTCCATATTTTCACAGAGTCTAACCAGGACATATGACCAAAAAACCCCCACTTCATTGCATCTTACTATGTATTTCAGTACAAAATAAAAGATCATAACGTATATCACATTTACATTACTAACAATATATTTATTTCATAATATAAACAAAAGCAAAAGATTTAATTGTTTGTGTACATATATTATCTATTAAAACAAAATCACAAATTGAAATCGTGTATTACTACCATACCAAAATGATGGGAAGCCGCTTCCATTTTGATAAAATTACTGATTAATCAATCAAAAAATTAATTATAAAATATTAAATGAATATTAATTTGAAAAAATAAAAATAAAATATAAAGTTAAAATTAGAAGTTAAAAAGTAAAAGCAAAAATGAATGGTTAAGAAAATCAGGAAACCAGGACAATTAATTATCCCAAAAGAATATGCTAAGACATTGGAACAAAAGAGATAAAACTGGGACATACGAATACCCTATGCATAATTCTTGAAAGTTTATTATTTGGATGATAGATTATAAGTCAATTAACCAATTACTACATAGAATAATGGTATATCTATCATTATCCTGATTAAAAAGAGGGAGCAAATGTGTTTTTATTGTAATTATTTAAGTTTGATTACATTTGACAACTAAATGAGTGGTAATCTTAAATAACATATTCATTTTTATATAGTTAATATTCATCTTATCTTTGTGTAACATTACTTTAAGCATGTCAACATACGGTCATGTACATTAATATATATTTATTTTGTTTTACTATATTCTATTTCCCTTATATACAACTGTTGGAATATGTATATAAATTGCATTTTGGACAAATTGGACAAAAAGAGTGACTTGTCATGGTGTTCTAATCAAGAATCTAAGGACCCAGGTTTGAATCCCATGCTAGTACTGTCATTAGTCAGGCCAAAAACACTTGAAGAAGAGGGGAGAATAATACCTCTCAAAATGTTGTGCATATACTAACCTGTTTGATGTGCTATTACTAACAGTTGAATGTATTTGGAATATTTAAATAACTTAAATTTTTCTAAAGACATTCAATATGCATATTAGATGATAAAAATAGTCCACTATAAAAATACAATGACTTGTCATATGTAGGAGAAAAATGAATAGGTAAATAATAATAATTGCCATATAATAATCAATTAACGAAACACTTTATTACTTTTACAATGCTTTATTATTCACCCTTTCCTTCAGTTAACAGTTACAGTAAATTATATTTTAGAACATATTGTAGCTTTTTCCAATAAACATCTTATTCCTTCAGGCAATATTGACCTGTCTACTACATGGAAATTGTTGACATTTGTCCCCATCAGTGTTCAATTTGATTTAATTCACATTTGCACACAGGTTTTCACCATATCTTGGTTCTTTTATTTCCAACAGGAACACATTTAGTCTGAAGATTTTCTACAACCAGTATATCTTTCTAATTTATAATTGAATTTTATATGAAACTAATGTTTAACAATATAGTTTCAGTTATTCTAGACTAAAAATCAGGTATGAATACCTTTATAATTTCATCTATTATAATTGTATGACTTTTTTTATAGTGTTATTGTAAATCCAAACATATTAATAAGTTTTATGCTTAAAACTAATTTTTGTTTAATAATTGCATCTGCTGCTGCTTCTTCTTCTCCTCCTTCTCCATCTTTTTCTTTAGAGTTCATAATAAATTGTTTTTCTCTTCACCAATAAAATTTTTTTTTGCATGCGTTAGTGAAGCTGTAATTATATTATAATGTTTAATATGCCTGCTTAGCACTTTCAAGATTTAGTATTTAAATCTCATACCTATAGCTTTACGAATGAAGACTGTTGTGATTTATTGTACACATATGCAAATGAGCTTGAATTTTTAATTAGACCATTGTTTGGAGAGATCAAAGTATGCCTCTCTTCTATTAATGGCACTGAGATAATTTTCTATGTAAAAAGCTTCTTTGACTTTTCTTTTGGCATCATTCTTCTCTGTGCAAATTATTGGGGCAGAACTGGATTCAAATACATGGCCTGTAGCCACTTTGTGGTCTCCGAAGATTGATGTTCCTTCATTTTTATTTTTAACCCTGTTGTATGCATACCTGTGTTGGTAAATTCTTGTGTTGATGTTAGCCTGAGTCTCACCATAGTAAGATGCCTGGCAGCCTAATTGAGGGCATGCTATTTTATAGACCACATGAGGGGCTTGATCTATTTTTATTTTATCTTTGGAATTATTTATTAGTCAGTTAGTATTATGAGGTGTTCTGAAGCTAAATTTGAAATCGTTAGTCAATTTTTTAGCAATTTTTGAAGTTACATTAGATATAAATGGAATTGTTAAGTATTTCATATTGTCTTTAGGCTGTTTATTATTGAGTTTTCTATAATTCATACATCTGAAGTGATAAACAGAAATATGAGATTATGGATATTGAGCTCCGAAGTCTGACACTATTACTTCATCAAAGTCAGACAGAATGTAATGTTATTAAATGACATCAAGTTAACATTAATTCCTGGCAATAATATAAAAAACAGTAGAATTCATGAATTTAACATAGTATATACAAGGATTATTTATAATTATTTTTACCTGCATGATATAAAATAATATTTTGCTATAGACACAACTGTGATCATCCATCAATAAGATCATTGTATAATTACTGCTACACAGTATAAATATTAGTAGTGAAGCAAGAAACAAAGAAGTAAACAGTACAATACAAGGTAAAATAAAATAGACAAGGAAAAAATAGAAATCCATCTTGTAAAGGTGAAACTTTATAGATTTCAGATAAACAAGGCCACAAGCCAGAAACTAGTATGGGGATATTGGATGAGTAGGCACTAGATGGGGATTTTATGCACAAACCTTCTGCCATCCATTAATTACTCTGGCTTGCACTGAGTGGCAATACTATATGGAGAGTTTTGCCTCTTTGGATTTCAGATAATATATAAAGTGTAATCAAAACATAAACATATCTCCCTAGGTATGACCCTTGAGTTTATTAAACTTGTACTCAATAATTGTGACCCATAAGGACTTGAAAAACTTTTATTTAAAAACAATATTAACTTTTAGACTCATTTGAAAGTTATCTGTAGACGATAAATCGATGCACATTTTAAGTATAGATATTTTCTATATTTTATAAAGCCTCATATAATTTAGGCATCAGTAGAGTGATTATTATGATAATCTCAATTTTATTGTTTCTAGTGCTCAAATATATCTATCATTTCTCTTCAAATACCATATGATTTTCCAAGTGATTAACTATTCAGTAATAATTACATGATTACTTTTACACATGACTAATTTTCCAAAATACTGTATTATTTTATCTTTCTTTATTTAGTGTTTAAAAATGAATCAGTTTTTATAAATAATCTAAAGAAAATATACTGGATGCCAGACTATAAGTTTCAAAGACAATACATTCATGTTTTTTTATATGTCAAAGCATTGACCGGAAGCGAAACAGGTTAGCTACTTGGAAGGCAGCTATGCTAACCGCTAGGCCACCAATGCTTGACACTTGTTTTTAATTATTTTATATTATGATGATCAATGATTGATTATTTATCTCAAAATATGTATGAATTCCCAGTAATAAAATGATTACGTGATTGATTGCATTAGCTACATGGATCAAAACACATTAGACTAATGTTTGTTAAAAGCATGGAATCTATTAAGCTTTTAAGATAGTAACGTAAGTGTTATTCTGTGATGAATTGTGGAAAGCAGCATCTGTTAAAATTTGAGAAAAGTTCATTAATCACATTTTGACATTTTTGGAATCTCCACTGACATGCTGATATCTGAACAAGTAATATAGATATGTTTCTTTTACTTTTTTAACGTCATTTAATGCCTTATGTAGTATAATACTATTCATTTTTTGCAACAGCTGAGATAACTTTAAAAAATCATATCGCAGTTTTTATTTCATTTGCTTTTCAGAGGTTTATTTATTTTCTAATTAAAAATGGATTTAAATTTAACGTATTTATACATTTTTAAAATAAGATTCTATTCCATGAAATGATTGAATAAAGTTTATGACAAAGTTTATTTATAAAATATGTTTGAAGAAATAATATAAACTTAGAAAAATTCATTAAAACTGCTTTGCTATTAATAGAAAAACAAATTAAACCTCAGAATTACAAAATTCATAGCATTAAAGCAAATATATTTTATTACAATATAATTTAAAAGATTTTTAATATCATCCACTTCAGATAAATACATTAATAATTATTTTTGGGAATGGGTGAAGAAATTTTAAATATATCTATACAAGAAATATATTTTATATTCAGAAGACGATATTAAAATGAATTAATTGGTTCTAGAATGTCATTTATTATAACATTGGTAAATTGTAGCTTATATTGTAAGTCATGTATTAAGAAATAATTTTAATCTATTCCAGGCCCATGATTAAGATTAAAACTATCATCCAAAATATTTATTTAATTTTAACCTTATCTACTGTGTTTCAGTACTATTGGAAGTTAAAAATATCTTTGAGGAAGCTTGAAGATATGACACTCATTACACATGCCTATATTATATCATATAGGAGATAATTTATTACATTATACAGGCTTACTGCATTTATATATGTAATATATGTGGGATTCGAACTTAGACTTTCACATGATTCACAACTCTCAGTGCCATCTTATATTGCTGACCCACCTGATCATTATTGTATATTCTAACTGTACTTTTAATGTTGTGGTATGACTTACATATTCTGTTTTAAAAAATATTTTTATAAAAGTTGTATATATATTTTAATTTTTTTTACAAAATAAAAAGAGCATGGAGAATTCACATATAAGATTTTTAAAATAAATTGTTAGATGCTTACATATATGTACAATTTTAATCATTACATTTTAATGTTGTATTGAAATGGATTATCTCAATTTAAAATTACTTTTAAAGAAGAAAATTAAATTTATAATAGAATTTTAATTGTATTTTTATTATTATATTGTAAAAACAATTGGCATTATGATAATATCTACAGTGTATATGTTTTTGGATGTCATGTGTATATATATATATGTACAAGCATGTACTTGTGTATATAAAATAATTAAATTCAGTAATAATCTATTTTTAATTTCCATCTTTATGTTTTCAAAATAAAAATTATTATTCATAATGGACTTATAAGTGTTAGAATAATTTTAGAGCATTAAAATTTTCCTATTTGTAAACTAATGTACAATAATAGCAGAAATGATAATGATTATTAATATTAAGATTTAATGAAAACTTTTATATTTTATTCCAAATGTTAAAAGCATTTGAAAAAAATACAAAAGTCAGAAAGTAATTTAATACTAAAAGCAAAGACCAGAGAAAGCTAATTAATTTTAGGTCTGAAGTGTTAATTTTAGCAAGCTATAAAGTACTTACTTATATAATGATTAAAAAAGTAATTAAAGAAAGGAAAAGAACAACAGAGTGAAAGAGATGCAGGGCAGATTTGATCTTATCAAACTGTGTTTATCTAAAAATTGATAGAAATGAGTAACAAAATAGATAAATATTTATATAAAAATAAACATAGAAAAGTTTTATGACAGAGTGACTAAAAATAGATTGTGGAAAGATTTTTTTAAAAATATGGGGATGGTTATAGTATTAGAGGATCATAGAAATGATTATTTTATCAGTTTGAAAATGTAGAATTAGTATTAAAAGTAGTTTATCATATAGACAGAAATTGAGTTTAATTTCTGTATATGATGTAAGATCACATATAAAATATTTTTTTTAATTAGTTTTAAAAGTTATGCATTAATCTAAAGAATATTAAAATGCTTTCTATGACAAGAAAATGCTAAAAAGAAAAAAATTGTATTATGATTACACCTGGGTTTTTTTTTTATGCAGACTTATTTAACACGATTTTGAAGTTACGCGATCCCTGTTTCACCGGAAGTCGAACTCCGATAATGCATTATTACTTTAAATAATAAATTTTGCACACTTACGTTATATTGAAAGTAATAGCACATTATTGGAATTCGACTTTCATCTTAATAATGTCAATATTTTCAGTGCTTTATAATACTAAGATTTTATGCAATAATGAAATTAAAATCATGATTTCCACATTTTATGTATACACACATTAAATTTTACAAGATTATAATGTAAATTTGTTCAAACATTGTGCGTGTTAATTTTGCATTTTGAATCGCATTCTGTTTTTGCTTTTTAAAAAAGAATGTAATCAGTGGGCACAATTAAAAATTAAAATCTGATTTTTAATTGTAATTAACAATTTAAAAATTACTTGGCGACTTGAAATTAATGTGATGTGAAATTTGATTTTTAAACGGAATTGAAAATTAAAAAACTAAAGACAAAAATAAGAATTTAATTTTTAGTTGTTCGTCTCAAAGATTAATTACTAATTACATTGTCACCAGAAAACACGAGTGTGAAGTTGGCACTAGTGGTATTTCCTCAGTTTGCAAACGAACGTGTTTTTTTGGCAAATAGCAATAATAATTAAAACGTGTATAAAAAAATGTAAATTACTGTACTATAAATTATGCATAAAAATATATTATTTTGAATAAAATTAAATATTATAGTTAAAAAAAGTTTGTCTTGTATCAATTTTTTTCAAATTTGAAATTTTTTATTAGTCATATTTTATTTCCTTATTTTTTTTTTGCGCGAATTTTAAAGTAATTTTACATTGGTGCTTTGCTTTTATGCGAATTTTGAAAAATCACAGACTGCATCCCCCCTTTTTCAATGTAAGTTACATATATTTTTGCACGATTTCATTTGCGCGTGTTTTCTGAGGAACCTATCTATCGCGTAAAACGAGACCCAGGTGTATAGCATAAAGTTAATAAATTAATCGTATTCTTTTAAACACATGTGTAAGCTGCAGGAAATGTTGCAGGAGTTGTCAGATGAAAGTAAAAAAGTAGGACTAAAGATAAATGTTAAAAAGATTAAAGTAATGTTCAATGGATTTTCTTAAAATATGAAAATAAAGATTGATTATGATGAGTTAGAAGAAGTTAACAGCTACAAATATCTTAGTCAGATTATTAATACAGATGGAAGCATAATGGATGAAATTAATCATAAAATTAAACTTGTTTGGAGTGCTTTTGGTAGAAATAACTTGATACTAAAAGGAAATATGCCTATGTGTTTGAAATGAAAAGTTTTTAATAAATGTGTTTTACCAGTTTTTACTTATGATTCTGAGACTTGGACACCTAATATAAGAGCAATAGAGACTTCAGACCACTCAAAGAAGTATGGAGAGATGCATGTTAGGGGTGACAAGAAGAGATCAAAAACACAATATATGGGTAAGAGAACAAACAAGTGTTATTGATCTCATTGAAAAAATTAAAAGATTGAAGTGGAGTTGGGCTGGATATATTTCTAGAAGAGATGTTGAAATCTTAAACTGGATTCCAAAAGATTGTAAAAGACCCAGAAAAAGACTACATGTGAGATGGATTGATGAAATAAGAAAGTGTGCAGGGGTGATGTGGAGGAGAGAAGTTAAAGATCGGAGAAGATGGTTTAAACTTGGAGAGATCTTCATCCTGCAGTGGTTTGATCACGGTTGATGATGATGATGATAAATTAAAAAACAGTAATGTTAGATAATAAAATTAATAACTAACAAAATTCATTAATATTTTTTTTGTTTTTTCTATTTTTTTTATTGCAGTCATAATTGGTATTATATAGAAATTACAAATAAAATATTTAATATCTTAAACACACATATTTTATGTTTACATTATGCGTGATATTTAAATTAAGATAATACATAAATTATATATTTCCAAAATAATTATTTTAGTTATATTGATTTAAAGAATGTAATGTTTATTTTCAAAGTGCAAATATTTTTTAATATAACTATTTATGAAATATTATTTTATTCTTTCTATTGTTATAAAAGAAAAACTTTGATTTTGAAATGCAGGACAAATCTAATTTTAATATTTGATAAAAATTTGAACCTATCTTTGATTTTGATCAATCATAACAAAGTATAAATAGGACTGAACAATTTAAAAATCTTTCTCTGATATTTTGGCATTCATGTAGGCAAATCCAAACACACACGTATATTTTTTGTGTGTGTTTTAATTTAGTGACTGTCAAATACTGTAATGAAGAAGAAAAAGAATTTATTTGTTAGAGAAACTGAACTGGTTTTTTGAAGTACTTGAAAAAAAAAAAGAAGCAAAGAGAAAGAAAACTTCTAATTTTAAAATTCATTTTAAAATTTTCTGCTAAAGGATTATTGATTAAATGAAATGTTTTAATCTTTAAATGTCAAAATTATCTATATGCTGTTATATCTACAAATTATTTGTGCTTTAAAATATCGTCTAACAATTCTGATGGATTATTTCAATATTAGATTGGAAATGATTTATTTATATATATTAGACACATTATAAAAAATTGTTAGCAGCCATTAATTTTAAACATCATTTATAACATTAATCTTATTGTTATTCAAAAGATTATAAAATAATAATAATTAATATTTACTAGGAATTGAATTTTATATTTTATTTCAGATAACCATCTGAAATATATTTTATTCTGACCAAATTGATGAAAATAATTGGACTATTTGAACCTTACAATACATAAACATTGTATTTCTCTGGAAAATTTAAGGATTTTATACAGGTTGTGTGTGAATATATATTTTAGGTATTCATTATTTTGTGCATTAATAAATTGTTTGTTCATATATTCATGTATAAAAGTAGAAGAAAGTTTAAATCTTAATTTAAGTAAAGCTATATTCTAAATTTAATGTTTAAAATTTCAATTTAAAGTTTGATATGTTTATTTCTTGACTTACGTTATTTCAGTATTACATTGCAAGTATTAAAAATCTAAATGATTATATTACAATAGTGGTTTATTGACATCATATTTTGTGAATAAAATAAGCAAATATACATACATAGCCTTGTTTTATTATTTTTATTAAATGAATTATCTTATAGTATGAATATTATATAATTATTATTAGCTTTCTTTTATTTTAGCTGTGTATTTGTTTAACAATATTTTCATTTTTAGACAGATTCTATTATATTATATGATAAATATAAAATAGATAAATTTCTGTTTTTACTAGTATCTATCTTCTCTAGTAGTAAGTCACATGGAAGATATACTTAGCAATGTTTATTAATAATTAATATTGATTTAAATTGAATAAATAAATATGATTCAGTGACTCTTTTAATTAAGTCATCATCATCATCATTATCAACCATTATCAATCCACTGCAGGATGAAGGTCTCTCCAAGTTTAATCCATCTTCTCCGATCTTTAGCTTCTCTTCTCCACATCACCCCTACACATTTTCTTATTTCATCCATCCATCTTACATGTGGTCTCCTTCTGGGTCTTTTACAATCTCTTGAAATCCAGTTTAAAATTTCAATTGTCCATCTATTATCATCTCTTCTAGCAATATGTCCAGCCCAACTCCACTTCAATCTTTTAATTTTTTCAATGAGGTCAGTAACACCTGTTTGTTCTCTTACCCATACATTGCGTTTTCGATCTCTTCTTGTTACTCCCAACATACATCTCTCCATACTTCTTTGAGTGGTCTGAAGTCTCTGTATTGATCTTCTATTAAGTGTCCAAGTCTCAGATCCATAAGTAAGAACTGGTAAAACACATTTGTTAAAAACCTTTCTTTTCAAACACATAGGCATATTTCCTTTTAATATCAAGTTATTTCTACCAAAAGCACTCCAACCAAGTTTAATTCTATGATTAATTTCCTCTATTATGTTTCCATCTGTATTAATAATCTGACCAAGGTATTTGTAACTCTTAACTTCTTCTAATTCATCATAATCAATCTTTATTTTCATATTTTGAGCAAATCGATTAAACATTACTTTAGTCTTTTTAACATTTATCTTTAGTCCTACTTTCCTACTTTCATCTGATAACTCCTGCAACATTTCCTGCAGCTCGGAAGCATTATTTGCAAAAACAACTACATCATCTGCGAAATCTAAATGACTTAAATAATCTCCATTTACTTTCACTCCTTTAGTTTCCCATTTTAATCCACAAAATACTTCTTGCAGCACTGCTGTAAAAAGTTTTGGAGATATGGAGTCACCTTGTCTTACACCTTTCTCAATGTTGACTTTCCCAGTATCATTATGTAATCTAATTGTTGCTGTTGCATTTTTATAAATATTCTTTAAAATATGACAATATCCTGGATCTATACCTTGATGATCCAATGCTTTAATCACTGAAGAAATGTGTATAGAATCGAATGCCTTTTCATAATCTACAAATCCAAAACATAATGACAACTCATATTCATTTGTCCTTTCTATGATTTCTCTCAATACCTGGATATGATCTATTGTACTAAAACCACTTTTAAATCCAGCTTGTTCTCTTGGTTGGTGAAAATCCAAGGTTCTCTGTAGACGAGTTGTAATTATCTTGGTAAAAATTTTATATAAAACTGATAAAAGGCTGATAGGTCTGTAATTTCTAATATCTTCTTTATCACCTTTTTTAAATATTAATATTATTACTGCATTCTTCCAATCATCCGGTACATCTTTATCATTTAGACATTTGGTATATAACTTTGCTAATATTTTTTCTGTTTCTTCACCTGCTTCTTTTAATATATCAATTATAATTCCATCATTACCTGGAGCCTTTTCTTTTTTCATACATTTAATTGCATTTCTCACTTCTTCATTTAAAATTCTGGGCAATTTGGAAGATGTAATAGATATAGGAGGTACTTGCTCTTTATTACTATATAATTCTTGATAAAAATCTTCTACCAATTTCATAATGTCATCCCTCTTTTTAGTAATAATTCCATCTTTTTTCCTTATTGCAGATATAAATTTCCTACCAATACCAAAATGTTGTTTTACATTCTTAAGACTTTTATTTTCTTCTACAGCTTTTCTTGCTAGTTCACAGTTATACTTTCTTATATCATTTTCAACTCTTTTCCGCACCATTATACAAAATTCGAGATATTCAATTCTTTTTAATGCATCATTCTTGCATATCTTCATATTCCTTCTTTTCTTCATAAGTTCTCTAGTCTCAGTAGAAATTTTATTAGTCAATTGCTGCTTTTTTCTACCAGCTATCTTTGTTGCAGTTTTTAAAAGTGTATCAGTTATTTTCATATTAATTTCATTCAAATCTGAATCATGTTCAAAATCTACTAATACTTGAAACCGATTTGTAAGTTCTAATTTAAATTCATTAGAATGTTTCTGAAGATTAGGAATATCAACTGTAAATATAGTTTTTCTTAATAATTTTTGTCTCTCTAGTTTTACATTAACATGTATCTTACCCCTTACTAATCGATGATCACTTCCTGTGTTAAATTTATTAAGAACATTACAATCTTGAAATATGTATTTCCTGTTAGTAAAAATATAATCCAATTCTGCTGTACCTTCATTTGGATGCTTCCATGTCCATTCCATGTCCATTTCTTTCTAACATTTTTCTCAAAAAAAGAATTCATAATATAAAGTTTTTCCTTCTCTGCAAACTCCACAAGTCTATGTCCTCTCTCATTTCTATTACCATAACCAAAATTACCTACAACACTTTCATCTTTCATTTGTTTACCAATTCTAGCATTAAAATCTCCCATAACAATTTTAAAATGTTGTTTACTCTGATCAAAAGCCTTTTGTACATCCATATAAAAATCTTCTACTACTTCATCACTGTGAGAACTTGTTGGGGCATAAACCTGAATTATCTGCATTTGATATCTGCTATTAAGTTGTATAACTAATCTTGCCACTCTGTCTGATACACCATCAATCTCCACAATATTGTTCTTCCACTTTTTATTTATAATGAATCCTACTCCACTTGTATTTCCAATATTTGTGCCTTTATAATAGAGCATATGTCCACTTTTTAAATCAATTGTCTCTTCACCTTTTCTTCTAACTTCACAAAGTCCAATAATATCCCATTTAATATAAGAGAGTTCTTCTTTTAATTCTTGCAATCTTCCTTCACTTGAAAGTGATCTGCAGTTGTAAGTACCTAAATAAAAAGTCGTCATCAAATGGCAGCCTGGGTCCGCCTCCAGGATATTCTTAGCACCCTCCACCTTTGGCCACCAACCGCTGCCTTGGTTGGTGACTTTACACGCCTCCTGGGATTAAGGGCCATGCTTTATTTTTGTCTGTCATAATTGTATAATTGGGAAAAATCTTTATCATTTACACAAACATTCATTCTGCCTTATCAGGCACTGAGAAGAAAGACCATGGTGTTTCTTGATCTTAAACTCAGAGGTAAAAAGCCAATAAACTCACCACGCTGGCTAATGCGTGTTGGTGAGCAGCCCATCCATGTTCGTATACTATATGAATAAACATATAGTAATAACAGCTGCAACGACAAGAACATATGGAGTGTACATTAGGAATTTGCCCTGCTCGGTTCCTTTAAGGCCTCCAAGAGGAATCAAAGGGTCTCCTTTCAGTTAATAGCAAACTCCTTTCTGCAGCCTTAATTAAGTATGCAAACCTATTTACCAATGTAATTTTAAATACTTTACAGCTCTGAAACAAACAAGAAATCAGCAATTGGATTGATAAGTGCATATATACTTATATACAGAGACTTCAGAACACTGCATGTTGGGAGTAACAAAAAGAAATTGAAAACACAATATATGGGTAAGAGAACAAACAGGTGTTACTGACCTCATTGAAAAAATTAAAAGACTGAAATGGAGTTGGGCTGGACATATTACTAGAAGAGATGATAATATATGGACAATTGAAATCTTAAACTGGATTCCAAAAGATTGTAAAAGACCTAGAAAGAGACCACATGTGAGATGGATGGATGAAATAAAAAAGTGTGCAGAGGTGATGTGGAGAAGAGAAGCTGAAGATTGGAGAAGATGGATTAAACTTGGAGAGATCTTCATCCTGCAGTGGATTGATAATGGTTGATGATGATTACTTTCTTTTATATATTTGGTATATTTAATTATTATTTAATGTAGGTTACAAGTAATATTTAATAAATCAATATTTGGTGATCTTGACAGGTGCATATTTAAATATAAATTTAAAATCCTTACACCAATTGTCTTGGTTTAAATCGATTTCAATAATATACTTAATTTAATTAAACGACAACAAAATCCTAAATGACATTTTAATCCTTTATATATGATGGGTTTGGTAAATAAATTTTAAGATGAATCATTTTTTTTAGTTTATCTAAATTATTTTAATTTAGAAATACATAATTCTATTGAAGGAATATAAATTTAAGGGATATTAGTATTATTATTAGTAGTAGTAGATATGTCATTATGCAAATTTATAGTGGGCTAATAGAACATTATAAATATTATGGTAACTATTTATCTTGGATTATTTTAGATAGAATATTTCAACAAAAAATACATATTTTAAATTATTCAATTCTGAATTATAATTAAGGTGTTATTTTGGATTGAGATAGATTAAGTGATTTATTAAGTTATAGGTTTGGGTAACTGATTATAAAATCATTATCGATATTTCAATACTCATTTACAGTATTTATTTTATATAAAATTATATTTGAGCTAATCTAATAAATTTTAGGGCATGAATGTTTTGATACATTCAGAATAAATAAAGGCTATTATAATTAGATGTTATTCTATAATTTTAAATAGTTATTTGTCTTACAATTTGTTATTTAATGAGAGAGTGGTTTTATAAATGATATAAAATTATATTAAGATTGATATTTGACTTATGAACTTGAGAGTTGTTAATATGGTACATGTTTAATTAGTGAATTTAACTTTTGATATTCACACCTGCTTAAAAATAGAATTTTGTCAATACAATGCAAATCATACTTGGTTGCAATTTGGTGCCCAACATGTAAACTTTATTGAATAAAATCAGATTAAAATTTCTATATTAACTGTCTCATGTTTTACGTGCTTATTTGTTATCACTATGGCTTTTCTTAAATATATTTTTACTTTTTGAAAAAGTTTTATATCAAAGTTATCCACACAAACAAATACATACATTCACATTTAAATGTTTTGTGGAGGTAAAAGTTTGTCTACATGTATTTTAAACTGAATGCAATTCACCGAAATTAGCACTATGTTATGAACAATTTATTTTATTACAAGATATTCAACCATAAATTATATCACTGGTGTAATGTGTGATTGATAATCTAAATTATTTAATGAATGTTTTTACTTGATTTTAAATTTGGCTGTGATTTTTATCATTTAGCAACATGTTTTGTAGGTCTTAGCTATGATCACCATTTTGGTAACCCTTGGCAATGCTATGTTTATAATTATACTAAAATTGAAAAAAAAATGATAAAAAAAAAATATTTTTTTAAAGTTGTGTTATTATAATATTATACTGAATTAATGGAGTTACTATCTTAACACAGTACAAGTGAGTTTTCACACCATATTAGTATTAAGACCAGTTTCTGATACTAGCATCCTCAGTGAGGTGCTAGGACATTCAATCATTAGATTAAAAATCACAGGACAAGCCCAGCACTTTATCTAATGTATAACTATCAAGTAGAAAATCTGAAATTTTCAGACATCCATATGTCTTCCAATCTAGCTATCTAACTTAAATAGCCATATGGGATTGTGCTGGGATTGTCCTGGTAATTTTAATCTAATTATTGAATGTCCTAGGACCTCACTGAGGATGCTAGTAGCAGAAACCACTCTAAGATTGGGGATATTCTACAAAGCTTGTTAAGAGCTTGTTTTGCGATCTCTATATATAATATTTGTAAATACAAGCTTATTAAATTAGATCATGTGACATCTGATTTGACTTGTTTTTTAGTATTAAGAGTACTGATAGAATATTCCTAATTTATAATAACAAATTATTAAATAATATAGAAGGAAAAAAGAAGAAATATAGATGTTTGAATGTGACTAGATAGAGATAATCCAAAATACAAATTGAAGATGGTAATAAAGTTGTTATTATTATTTAAAAAAATGTTTTCTTTGTTTGTAGTGAAGAAATATTGTACTGATAGAAATTGAGTTTCATTTCGATATATACTGTAAGATCATGTATAAAATTTTTTTTAGATAGTTTTAAAAGTTATGCATTAATCTAGAGAATATTAAAATGGTTGCTATGACAACAAAGTGCTAAAAAGAAAAAAATATTATTATAGCATAAAGTAGTAAATTAATCTTATTCTTTTAAATATATGTATAAATAATGAAACAGTAATGCTAGATAATAATATTAATAACTTTAATAAAATTCATTAATTATTTTCTTAGTTCTATTTTTTTTATCGCAGTCATAATTGGTATTACATAGACATTATAAATAAATAATACAAAAACTCTGTCAGATAACGAAAATTATTCTACATGAATAAAGTGTGATAAACAGAGCAACCAAAATTCAAAAAGCATTAATTATAAATAACAATTTGCCAGCGCTTTTAGTACTGTATATTAGAATCATGTCACCATGATTTTGGTATACAGTACCGAAAGCGCTTGGCAAATTGTTGTTTATAATTAATGTTTTTTGAATTTTGACTGCTCTGCTTATCATGTTTTATTCATATAGACATTATAAATAAAATGTTTAATAGTTTAAACATATATATTTAATGTTTATATTATGTGTGATGTTTAAGTTAGGATAATACAAAAATTATATATTTCCAAAACAATATTATGCATATGTAACTTAAATTATTTTAGTTTATATTTATTTAAAGAATATAATGTTTATTTTCAGTGTAAATATTTTTTTATATAATTATTTATGAAATATTATTTTATTTTTTCTATTGTTATAAAATAAAAACTTTGATCTTGAAATGCAGGACAAATCTAATTTTAATATTTGAGTAAAAATTGAGTGCATCCTTAGTTTCAATGATAAATATTACATAAATCATAACAAAGTTATAAATAGGTCTGAACAAAATTAAAAATCTCTCTCTGATATTTTGGCCTTCATGTAGGGAAATCCAAATATATATATGTTTTATGTGTGTGATTTAGTTTAGTGACTATCAAATAATGAAGTACAAAAAGAATATATTTGTTAAGACCAGCAATAAATATAAATCAACTGGTCCACAAAAATCAAACTCATTTCAAACAGGAGATTCTGCACTCATAAGACCGCTTCATATCAGCTACCCACAACAAAATAAATATATTTTTTTTCAATCTATATGGGGGCCCATATAAAATAATAAAACAGGTAGTGAAAATGCATTTATAGTTAACACACCCGACAGTCCTAAGGGAACATGTAGGCCTGAATCCTAAAACATATGCAAATTAACAAACAATGAAGGAGAAAATTTTAAGTCATATTTCTTGAATAATTATTAACTTAGGTATGGAAACAGAGACTATTCACTAGCTAGTAAAACTATTTAAAAAAATACCCACTAATAGAAAGTTTCAAGTGAAATGGAAATCTACTAAAAAAGAAAACAAGTAGATGGGCCAAGTGCTCTATGAAATAAATACATTTTTTCCCTAAGTGAGAAGGTATGTAATAATATATCTATTCCTAAATATGAATCAATATATATAAAATGCTTATATTTCATTAATTATTCTATTTTGCGCAAAGTTGTTTAATTGTTGTTTTATTCATTTTTATTAATCCTAGATAAACTAATTAATTATATTTTACCTAGAAATGTTTATTATCAAAACATCCTCAATTTTAAAGTAAATTTTATAAAAGAAAAGATTAACTATAATTTAAAACTGAATCACTAAGTAATCTACGAGAATTGTATGTATGAATGAATTAAATTATTAAACAAAACATTTTGTAATGGTCATATTTGTACATTCACCCAACAAAATTCAGAATTCTGGCAAATTACACTAAAGCTATTCCAAATGAGTAGTTGAGACCTCGAATTTGACCACATCTCAACTCAATTACCAGTGCTCCATGATTTAATATCCTATAGATGACATATATGAGGTTACACTTGATCTCAATTTAATTTTCCAGCCAGCTGAGAAAAAGGTGGAATATGAGACTTGACGGAACTTATTAATAATGTAATAATAATTTTAAATAGACACACACACACACTTATGGCTTAATAGACTAATGCATATAAAGATTAATAAATCTATACTAATTTTGTTTGATTTGGAGTAAATTATGAGATATATACTAAACAGCATTAAATTTTAAATATCTTTAATAAATAAAATTAAACAAATGGATTAATATCGTAACAAATAGATGTGCATTGATTGTGAGATTTTATGCACACAGTCATTACAACAATGATGTGGTATTTAAAATAAAGAAGTCTCATCTTATTATGAATGCATCTTATACATATATTTACTATCTATGATCAAGATTCATGCCTATATATATATAGGGTATGCTAATTATCCCCAAGGTTTGCTAGCTATGAGCTAAACATTACTGATTTAAAATGACATAATATAAAACCTTATTTGCTAATTCTACAATGCTATCATTAAGCAAAAATTACTCTCTACTACAGATTTCTTTGATAAACCAGATTTCAGATTCAGACCAAAGTTGGTTATCTAAGAGGGTGGAATGAACTGGTTACTGTAGCTGGGCTTTTGATACTTTGGCACTAAATACTAAATTAAGGGTTTATGGTATAGGCATGGGATTCAATACCTAGTACTTTATTCACTTGGATTATTGCCAAAATAATATAGAACATTAGTTCAGGGTGTCAGAACAGCTTTGACAATGATTCTGGACCCTTGTATTCCAATTCTAAGTATGGCTGTCTGAACCAAATAATAGGATGGCCTATCACCATGAGCCCATTTTAAAGAAAGCATAGCAAGGCATAATGCACAATAGTGTTTAATAAAACATATTCACAATGCTTGTAAAATACTACTGAAATTAAAGACAAATTTATAAGCACTAAATTCTATAGTTTTGTTCAGTGAAACTACCTTGACCCAGTTCCCAAATTAGCATACCTTGAACATGCTAAGAGGGGCTCATTAATAGTAATCTAGTGTTAATAAATGGAATATATATATATACATATTTCAGGGCTTTATTAATTATTACAAATATGCTTGTGATATCATCTCTGGCTGTTATTTAACTAATACATAATAATCAGAAACCTCTTTAACAAGCTAGTACTTAAGTAATACATATATGTATATAACAATGAGAACACAATGGTCTGTTGTTATATGTGAGAATAGATTCCAAAGCAATGATTTAGGTTCTAATCAACTCTCCCCAAAGATTTATAATTAAATCTCCATGCTTTGAAATGTTGGCATAACATATCACATAAATTTAAAATGAAATCCAAATAATTAATATAAGAATTAGACATGCTGCAGATTATAGAAAGATGAAATTAATATGATTTAATACTACAACTTTAGAGACTTATTTTAAGATTACATTAATATACAAGCTGTTACAGTTAAGATTTATTCAAACAAAGACTTGATTATTTAAGAATTACTACTTTATGAATTTATGAATGTCCATAATTAGATGATTTTAGATATTAAAGTTTAAATAGATTTATAGAGCCCTGCAGTGAAGATATTACTAATTTCTTCTAAAGGCTGAGCTGTCCAGCATTTGTAGTGGGCACTGTTACTTCACTGAATAAGTTGTCCTCCGATGATTTCTTTGGCAGGTTGTGGTACTGGTCTCCATTCCTGCAGTGATGATGATAATGTATAGTGGATGGAAGGTCACAGTTCTTCCATAGGAAGATGGCAAAGTTGGGGCTTCCTAGACACTGATGCTAAATTTCAAATGGATGTAATTCCTGGTAGCAACTGCTTTAATTATTATAAAATAGAGCTCTAGAATGCTGAAAATTGAGGGGGAGGAGATATTAAACTTCTGATCCCCCTCCCCTGTAAAACCTATTAATTTGTTTACAACTTTTAAATTTTAATTTTAAATTTTAACATCTCTTTATTAACTTTTAAATTTAACATTCTCATCCTGGTGAAGACAAAAGCAAATCTCTAGCAAATAAAAAATAGTACAGCGTGAATGTATTTGCTTTGTTCAAGATATACTTTAAAATTTATTTTTAAGATTTATTTTTACCCTCCATGTAATTTAAACCATGAGTGTGGTATGATCCTTTTTTACTTAAAATTATTTAATATTTTTAAAACTAAGTAATTTCTGTGTAAACATTTTGAAATATATGTATGTTGGTCACCCACAGATTTGTACATATATGCAATTCTTAAGTCAATTAATGAATAAACTTACAAATATACTTTATTAAATCAAAGATTTATAATTATAATTGCGCTGTAACTTTACCAAATCTATTATTAGTTACAGCTTTCACTCACATACATATAAATGCACTAATACATATATATATATAAAGATGTTTACACAAATATATCTTTAAATAAATATATAGATATATAGATGCACATGTTTAATTTAATATGTGAAATATATCTAGATATATGTACTATACATAGACATACATGTACATATGTGTATATACATAAATATATATAATTATACATGAATATATGTGCACTTGGTGGGGTTTAAACCTAGATAATCACTACTATGGAACATTGTTGGTGAAACAGGATGGATGCCAATAAATACAATTTCAATATATTATTGAAAAACATTATAAATTTCATATAAAATTAAATGATTTATTAATCTCCAAAAAAAAAGGTCTACTGCATTATTACTGCTCAAAGAAAGGTGCTAAATGGAGTGACCAGCAGACACAAATAGTATCACAAAAAACAACAACAAAGCATCTGATATGTGATAGGAATGTTCATCTACCACATACTATTGCTCAAAGTAAGTTAATGAAGGTAAGTGACTAGTATCACACTCAGTTATGAATACACAAAATGCATATAAACAAAGCGCACATAGACCAAACAGTCAGAAATGAAAGTATATTATCAGCTCAAATACATTTAAGACGCTCCACTATCTTTTTCCATGCTTGTTTATTCTAAAACCTGGAAGATATTTAGCTTGAAACTAAACTTTTAGAATTATTAAAGAAACATAAACAGACAACCTTACTTAATTTATTAAATCAGTCAATGAATATTATCCAGAGGTCATTAATTTACATTATTCATGTTATAATATGAACTTGCTGTGAAACTGACAGGACACCAGTGTGAACCACAAGAGATGAACCTGGTCTGCAAAGAGTGACTTAATGTAAAAAAGGAAAGTGAAAGAGGCCTGCTTCATCACTATGGATTGCAATGCTATCAATCGTAAAGACCCATGCTTCTCAATATTGAAGAAATGGAGCAATTGACCTTTAACCTTGTATAATTTGTATATATATATATTAATTTATATAATTACAGAGAGTTACTTCACTCAGAGCTATGAATATAAGAGCATGCCTCTCGCAAGCGCTCAGCAGAGAAATTTAATAAATGTAAACAGTAGCTTTGCGGGTTAGGTGTTAATAGCACCAATAGTGTTTTACTCATATTATTAATGTTAATGTTTAAATTACTATTTTTATAATTTCTATAAATAAGGTAGTGAAAATGGTAATCACTGTTAAATCTGATTTTAGAATACTGTTTAAGTTTTTAAGAGCAGGGTGAGGGTTTGCAACAATATGCTAATTACTTTATTAAAAAATATTTTTTTTTTAGAATTATGCTGACTAAACTGTGATGTGACTAATAAAAAATAGAAATCCCTTACCATACTAATTTATAAACAGATCTACTTCTACATAAAATTAATCATAATAATTTATAAAGTATATAGGAGATACAATGTCTAATATTAGTATAGACAGTAATAATAATATATTTAAAGCTCATACACATTATCCTTTTTCTCATCAAGAGTTCAAGTTATGAATTCGGGTATTGGTAGACCTTTAATGAACTCAGTCTGTGCAAACATAGCTATATGTGGTGAAGCTTCTACCATATTGGTCTTGATTATTGCAGTGCTCTTTCACTAACACACACTTCCTTTTTTTTGTTTAATGGGTAGCATCGGACAGTCATTTCCTTTTTGATTGACAGCTGTTTTCTCCCTAAAGCAATAGACACTTTTGAAATTCAGTCAGCATATAATTTACATAGATTCTGAACACAAAGCTCCTTAAGATTGTTCTATATTATTTGTTGGCTTCTCAGAAACTCTCAATGGAATTTCTGCTTACACTATGCCAGCTTGGCAAGAGTAGAGCAGATAGTGACTTCTCTACTCTTCCATGATATTTAAACACAATAATAAGGATGATCACAGCATAATAATCAATCAAAGCACAGTTAAAGAAATATCAAAGCACAATGAATTATAAACCCTATTCATAGTTCACTGAGCTGTCTTCTCAGCAAAATCACTTTCCATCATCAGTCATTTCAATCAATTTATGTATTGGTAGTAGATAACACTTCTACTTTATTATGGTCCACAGTTTATTTGTCCAGTAACAGCATTTATAAAAAATTTTCTTTGAAAGGGATTATCAAAATAACGTTTTGACTAAATTACATCAGATAATTTATTTCTTTAATTAGCTGATTTATTTATCTAAAATTTAATTACATTTTCTAAAATAATGCCAGTTCCACCCAATGTTAATAAAAGAAATATTTTATTTTAAATTACTTTTAAAATAGACTTAAAATTAATAATGCCATATATATTTATCTGTGCACATATATATGATATCTATTTATTAAAAATTGTTAAAAATCTTTGATTTAAAAATTCTTTCTAATTTTTTCAAAATTTCCATGAAGCATATATAAATATTACTTCATGTCAGTACTGCCTGCCAAAAATAATACTAAAAAATACTTTACTTGGTTAGCAAAATTATAAATGCAAAATTAGTTGTATATAAAAGTAAAATAATTTATAATCCATAAAATTTTCAATCATACCATCAAATTTCTGGCTCTCTTGACCATAACAGTTTGTGCATGACACTTACATGACTTCTTGCCTTGTGTGGTGATTCTTACATCTGCTTTGGTACTTTATCCTGGTGGCATCTTACTAATATGTCCAGACTTTTATCCACTTCTGTAATATGAGGTCTTTTTAAGATGGCCTTGATAATTTCATAATAAGATGTCTTTACCGGCTGAATCAATCTATACTCAAATTTTTACTATCACATTTGTGGCAATATGAGGCAGCTTTCCATTATTACTCTCCTGCCCAAAAAGCTTTATATTTCCCATAGGCCACAACATACGATGGAATCTACAAAATTTTCTAGTTTAATCATAGCACAAGCTTCAAGCTTTACTTACCACATTACTCAGGGTTTTTCTAAAATTATATAACTTAAAAAATAATATTTGATTCTTTGATTATGGAGATAGAGGCAATATTATGAAAATACCTGATGAAATTTTGTATCCTGTCTTTCTTTGTATGTCATAAATTTTCTTTTTAAATACAAAAATTCACTAGTCCTTTCTAAGTCACCCTTAAACTCTTTCTCATAATCCAGGTACAGGTAGTACTTATTCTATTTTTCTTCAATTATTTCTATGGTCTGTGTTCATTGAAAACTTCTTTTACCTGCTATTAATTTTCTTGTTATGTACATTTGCACTTTCTGTCTCTATATCTCCTCTACTGTCACTAATATGTTTTTCACTGATGTTATTTCTTTTACTATTTCAATATTTCATCCTAATTTTTTTCTCTAATGCTTTCATTGCATGCTGAGTTTGATTTGCCCTATCTATTAACTCCTGTTTTATTGTTTCTTTCATCTCTTGTTGATTTTGATTTATCATTTCTATTAACTCCTGTTTCATTGTTTGTTGATTTTCTTTAACTTTTTTAATTTCTTGTTAATCTCTTGTATCATTGTTTGCTGACTTTGGATAATTATATTGACCACATTTCCATTTCTGTTCTTTTGATGATTTTGGGATTTTTGAAAGTAATAGGGCTATCTTTTTCCCCTGTTACCTCCTCAGGTATTAAACTAGGATTTTGCCTTTCAGATTCCATATTGGGAAAAAATAAAAATATATATACACACATCCAAAATTACTCTATTTTATAAAATTAAGCCTAAATTTCTGCTTTCTATAATTACTTTTAACTATTATTTATGTTTTGACTAGCCACTACCATGCTTTATGTGAGTATATGATGGTTTCATACTAAAATCACTCATCTTCCATCCACATTTTGTCCTTTGTTGCTATTGCCTTATCCCTATTATTAAAACTTTCCATATTGTCCAATTAAAATATAAAAAAATATGGTCTTATATATATATTATGAGATGTTATGTATGCTTAATTTAATTTATTTACATACTGCTGATATTAAACTTCACTACTATAATAAAATAATTTCTATTATGTATATTAAGTACATACGTATATTAAGTATATATGTGTATATACTTTTGTTTATCTCGTTGCTAACGATAACTTGTCAAACAAACTTCTTTTTTTTCTACTGATAAATATATTTTTGCAATCAATAATTAATTTTAAATGCAATCTAAAATGAACTTATACTATTTATAACAAAAATCTCCTCTTCCCACTTTAACATATCAAACGGAAAAAAAAAAGGAACAAATTTATTTATTTTTTTATATCAATTTTCTTAATAAACAAATACCTCACTCTTCTCTATTTTAACACATCAAACAAAAAAAAAAACTTTTATATCATTGAAAATTTCCAAGCATTTTCAAATCAATATATAATCAAACTTGAACTTTCAATCTCCAGCCTTCATAGTTATATATTGACCTCTATGTTAGTGCAGTAATTCAATAATAATAATAAATCCTATTACCAAAATTTGCATGGAATCTCCACATTCCAATATCACATGATCAAAAACTTTTTTTCTTTTATAGCCCACTAAGGTCAGCAAGGTGCAAGAGACTCCATCTTTTTTAAATTAACTTTATTGATTGCAAATAATAACAAATGCTAAAAATAATAAGACATTAATGTGAATCTAGCATTAATGGCGATCTTGGAGAAAATGTGTTATCACATGCCGTACTTTTACATGCATTTGGTAATTTTAAAAACGTACTGTATATTGCTAATTTGATTTAAAAAATTATTGAAAATTATTTACAAAGTAAACATAATTAAGCGGAAGTTTGATCATTTTAGAAATATTACCAAAAAATTTTTGTACTTTTAAAATAAAGATTTAATGCGAATATGGCATTAATGGTGACCTTACTTTTACATGCATTTGGATTACTTATTGTCTATATTCAATAATATAATTAATTATAAAATTATAATTATTAGAAAAAAAATTAAAATTACTTACAAATAGCGTTCACTGCGGAGGACTGAATTGGGATATATGTTCCAAAATCACAGTGAAAGGATCAGCTTTATATGACTGCCTCCACATAAACTCGCTCAAATATGAGTCCAGGTGCTGATGTGCTGTCCCTCTGTGTTTTTTATTACGCCATTTGATCAAACCCCATGACCTTTCAACATTTTGTGTATGTACGCCAGTTGTGGGGTCTACAAAGTTGTATGTGTGATTAACACGATGGTGTTTGTATCCAGCCTCAGCTAACTCTTCGCTTTTATATCCCTTTCAGCAATCGCTGTAGATAGTCAAGCCTTCATGTACATTTTGCAAAATTTTTTGCATGAGAGTAGACACACTTCTATCTCGAATGGCTACAATAAAACATTTGTCAGTTTCTCTCTGCATATGCCACCAAATAGCCATTGCTGTGGTAGGACTCTTCTTGCATTGTTCTTCCATTTTGTGAAGAGGCTTTCGTCGATTTCCACGATTGTGTTGGGACCTCCGATTTTCCGCCTTTCATTTTTTAACAATCTCCAGGTACAAACTTTGTGGAGGTAGTTGTTCCAATCGATAACAGTTTTGTCCGAAATATTCAATTCCTCCACACAAAATGCTATGGATGTTAATTGTTTGGACCAACTGTAGATGAAACGTATCGCAGTCACGAAAGTCATTTTGGAGCAAACAAACCGCATGCCTTTTCTCATTGCAATTTGGGATAGACAATCTTTCAAGTTGCATCGCCATTGTTTCACTGAATTGGGTCCTGAATTGTGAACATACTTTTTTATTTCATAACCATTTTGACACAATTTCTTTTTGGGGAGAAGTCCACGGTCTTGTAAGAAGATGATTGCTTCTTTCTCCATACTCGGTAAATTAAATAAGGTTGTTGTAGCTTCAGCCATCATAAATGCAAATATCTCAAAGTAGAAGAGCTCAAAAAAGTCACTGTGATGCTGTGGATAGCAAAATCACAATAGACAGAAAAATCAAAAAATTTCCCAAACCTCTCTCCGAATTTTAAATCTCGCAGGTAAAAAAAAAATTGACTCTCTGATGGATTCTCTGATGGATTAATCACGCCAGTCACTTGGTTGCCATGACAATGTTGTCATGCAAAAAACGTCAATGTCTACTGGAAGGGAAATTGGCAAGTCAAATACGTCATCGGTTGAATTACCCGTAAGTACCAGCCATTATAATTTATACACAATACAGGTTAGTAATTACACAATGTTTTGAGTAGTCTCCACTCTTCTTCAGGTGTTGCTGGCCTATATGCACAGTGACAATATTCACTTAGAAGTTGAACTTGCACCTTCAGATTCTTGAATATCAAATTTAAGGCAAACGCTCTACCAACTGAGCTATTCTGTCAAAGGCTGTATATATATATTATTACAACACAAACAATAATATAAGTGACAGCAATCCACTGGCAACATTAGTCTATTAGTTCTTTTACCCGGGATTAAATTTAGAATAATAACATTATTTTATTTAATTAATTGCTCTTAAAGATTTATTGGTTCTGTTAGTATTACTATGCACAGATAATATACGATGCAATACATTTTAATTATCTCTGGACAGATATAAATTCATTGCACAATAATAAATTAAAGGATTACAACTATAAATACTTTGATCATATTATTAATACATATGGAAACATAATGGATGATGAAGTATTTTTGATAGAAATAATATTAAAAGGAAATATTCTTGTGTTTGAAAAGAAAAGTTATTAATAAAGATGTGTTTACCAGTTTTTACTTATGAATCTGAGACTTTATCATTTAACAAAAGAGCAATAGAAAAACTTCAGACGACTCATGAAGCACGGAGAGAATATGGGGATTAAAAATGAAATACATGACTGAGAGTACAAACGTGTATTATTGATAACATTGAAAGAATTAAGAGACTAAAATGGCTGTCTTGGACATATTGCTACAAGAAACAATAACAGATGGGCATTTGAAATCTTAAATTGGATTTCAAGAGATTGTAAAAGATCTAGAAAGTGATCCCATCTGAGATGAATGGATAAATTACAGAAGACTTACTGATGCAGTGTGAAATAAAAAGCTAAAGCTTGGAGAAACTGGATTTAAATTGGAAAGACCTTCAATGATGATGATAATATACTTCATGTATTGAGACAAAAGCTTATTCACTAAATTTCCAAAATTTAATTAAATTCAAACTCTAAATTTATGCAATACATTACAAGGCTTTCTTTCGGATTAAATTAGAAAATATTATATCGTAAGAGAAGTAATTAGAAATATGAAAAAAAGTCAGTCTTAAAATGTTATGGATTTTTTAATTATTATTATTAAATATGTTTAAAATAAGATAATGTCAATATTCTGTCAAACACTAAGGTTTCAATACACGTTGAAAGATTTTTTTTTTTTTGTAGTTTAATCAATTTTTTAAAATAAATATTATCAAGTTATGACACCTAGTGAGAACCACGGAAAATATTTACAAATTTTAATATGCATTTTAAAAGCATTACAGTACATTAATACAGTAATTATAAAATTATACGAAATAATTTTATTTAATTAGGATCGCTATTAATGGTATAAATTAATATCTGCGATTTGTAATAATAAACAGCCCTACATTAGATAAAATTTTTGAACATTAATGAATTATTAATTTTTTTTTAAAAGAGATGGAAAGGGGGGGGGGCATTTAAAATGCTAAAATAAATTTTAGTATTTAGAAGGTATGCGGTGTGAATTATTGTAAGGTAGTTATAATGAATTGGTATTAAAAATGAGAATGTTTAGTTAAGTAAAAATATTCATAATTCTTAACAAGCAAATCGAATGAAAAAAACTATTAGCGTGCAGTGAGATTTAAAGTATTTTATATACTTATGGCTATTAATATTTTATAAAAATACTTGAATATGTAAATATAAAAAGTAATGTACATATACAATGAATGTGCTATAACTGAAATAAAATGAACTATAAACAAAAGCAAAAAAAAAAAAATCAACTATTTAAAAACAGCCAAGACTGTGCACAATTTGAATATGAAACCTCAATATACAAAAAGTATTGTTGACTGAATAACAGTTATTATTGCAAAGATTTTACATATCTCTGGAACAAAAGTATTTTGTAACATCTACCAAATTCTATTTGATTTTTATAAAGTTTATTAAAAATCAGCAATAAAGCTTGTAAGTTATAAAAAAAAAAAGACTATTAAAATGAAAGTAAAAAATACTAGATGAGGTAATTGTACAGTAATTGCTTAGATAGTCAAATGAAGCACCCAGCAACTACATAAAAGTTTAATTCAACTGACCAAAGTGACTTATTTTTTTTAATTTACTAACAGGAATTTTAACTTTTGGGTCAACCACCCTCACAGAGCTAAGATCCACATAATCAGATAATGACTGATAATGCATCAGTTAAAAGGACACGAAGAAAAAATTGTGTAAAAGAATATCTTTAAATACATTCTTTGCATCAATAAAATATACATATAGCATACAATAGGCACTTGTATATGAATATGGCCATTCTAACTTTAAGGAGAAAAAGAAATGATTTTAAGAAAAGATGAATGTTGAAACGGTCATGCAAATCAATCTGTGAAACAAGAAATATGTTCATATATAGAACATGCTGATTCATTTCTTGTTTGTTTATTTTAAATGCTGCTTTTTAAATTTCTTTAACAGAAAACCTTTCTTTCTGAAACACTATTTTTTGTTATAACTTCTCAATGGAAACAATCAACATTACATTTCTTTAGAAAATATTTGAGATAATCCTTATAATGGTAACAGGTTCTATCTTTTCCATGAAAACTATGTTTAAGTTTATTGTAAAGTTATTTTTTAGAACATATTGCTTTATTTCTTTATTTATTTTATATGTCCAATCCAATAAAGGTATGATTTCTAGTCAAGTGTTGGTAGCCTAGCAGTTAGTGTAGCTGTCTTCCAAGCAGCTGGCCCAGATTGCTTCCCGGTCAATGTTTTGATATATATATATAAAGATATAATTTATAATAATGGTTTCTGTAATATCACATCCAGAAGGGGAAAAATACTGATTGATTTTATGATTTTGTTACTGTATTTTTAAAATTTTTGGAGGCAACACTTAAATTAAACATTTCTAGTGCCTTTATAGTATATTGACAGGTAGTCCAAGTCTCACTTCCATACAATAAATTAGGTAATATAATAATCTATATAAGCTGACTTAGTTGTAATAACTATTTCCCTGTCTTTTAACTTGTTAGAAGCAGTAACACATTGGAATCTAAGTTGAGTCCAACATCTAAGTCTATATTTCTACTTACATAAATACCAAAATATTTAGATTGCTTTATACGATCAAGTTTATAACAATCCAAGCTAAAATTTTCTGAAAAGTTTTTTCTCATCATTGGTTGATAAAAAACTGAATTTTTTGAGCATTAATTATGAAAACAAATTCTGCGACTATTGCTTTCAAAACATCGAGTACATTCTGTAATCATCTTTTGAACTAATAAAAATTGAATAATCATCAGCATAATCTAAGAGGATGAAGTATTTGTTTTCAGTTTTAATCAATTCAAATTAAAAATTATGTCCATAGTATTGTATTACATCACTGTCATAAAATTTAACATGTTGTTTAAGCCCAGTTTTCATTTCAAATGTCTCAGATTTACCACCTTTAGAACTAACATTTCCTTGATTCCATTATGCAGACACCATATAATATGAATAAACTATCCACCAACCTAATTTTAAACAGCATCACAAGCCTAATTGCTAATTAAAATGCCTCAACCAAATCAATAAAAACAATATATTAATTCTTACATTACTGATACTTTTCCTGAATTATCATGGAAACCTAAATCATATCTATAGTGGTTTTCTAAAAACACATTGAATATCTAATAATCATTTGTCATGTCTCACCTTGTCTTTAAATAATGATCTAATCCAGATCCCAATTTTTATCTAGATCAAATTGAGCATTCATTGTCTCTAACCAATGTGTATGCAAATATATAACACATAGCCAATGGCAAGAATGGGCCAATAGATGGCAATGCTCACTAAATCTGAATGTTTCCATTAGGGAATGGAGATCTGGTAATAAATAGTCAAGCTTTTTTGAAAATAGAGTCAGAGAACTACTGTTACAGAACTGGAAGACAGTATTCATGTTCTCTAGTCAATGTCACATAACTGAATGCCGGACTACATTTCTAGAGTTAATTACTGTCACAGAACTGAAAGACAGAATCAGCATTCCCCGGACAATAGCAGTTAATCTAAGTGGTTGATACAGTAAGGAAAGTCCAGGTTAGGACTGGGAGCTCCTAGAACCGAACATTAACATGAGGCAAGCTGTCAAGTACAGTCAGAAATTGGACCAGACCTACTCATGAGTCAGGTTGTCACAATGCAGCTGGAAGTCATAGGAAATCTATAAGGGGCCCAGCAGTCCTTTCTTTTGTAATTCACCCTAGAACTAGGAAATATACCTCAGCAATGGTAGCAAGCAGAGTGTAGGTAATGTCAATACACAAATGTCTATTTGCTTGCATTAATCCACATATAAACATAACACATCATTTATAATTGGAAACAACCTATCAACAAAATTTTTAAAAAGTACTTTTCCTATAGTAGATAATAATATTCCATGATATTTAGTGCAATTTTGTCTATAGTTTTTGTTTTCAAAAATTGGGCTGTTAAAAGCACCCTAAGATAATATGGCACAACTTTACGAATCCATATACCTAAAAAAATCCCCATATTTTTTAAACTGACTTATTACTATTATATTTTAAAACTTTAGATATCAGTCTTTTAATTTTAAGATTACCAAGAGCTGTCTCAGCTTCTCTAAGCTGGATATTTTTTTCAAATCTAAATAAGTAGATAAAATGAATATTTGATTAAAAGTCATCATTTCAGATTTTATTTCATTAATCAAAAAATGATGAAAATACTTTCTCCACCTGTTCAAATATTATTGTGACCACATGAAAATGCCATGCCATTACTGGATTTAATAGGATTGTGATACCAATTTTTAGGTCCATTTGTTGTTTTCATTGCATCAAAAAAAAAGTTCTAGTTTAATAATATCTTTTTTGCAGTTCTACTCCATTTTAAAACTTTCTTATTAGTTATTTACCTTATGACTTCAAATTTTTATTTTATGAAATTTCAGATTTTAATTTATTATTCTGCCAAGTAGAAAATGTGATTTTTTTTAACCAGATGGGTAATATTATGATCAGTGTCAGAAAAATAATCATGATTCTTCTTACCCAAGAATAGATTTATTTGTATCCATGACACACTCCTTAATAGAATTCCATGACTCAATAATGAAAATCCAAATCAGCTATTCTAATGTTTAATAACTGTTGGAATTTAGTATGCATAGAAAATACTTCTAAATTTCTTGTGAATATAATTGAAATAATATCTACTTTTTAATACAATAGTCATTTTAATCTTGCATCATATTAATCTATGATTTGTTCAACAACATGCACTTATAAATGCCCATGTCATATGAACATTTCTTGTATTCTGACTTTTGATTAAAATGTAACCTATTATATGCTATTGTTTTGAGGATAATATTTTCTTTATAGCAATTTTTCTGTCAAAATCTTCCTTGCAACATTTTCAAAACTCCAAAAGAAAGACAAAATGCTCTCCTCAAAGTATCTACATGAACATTCATGGAAACTGTTCAAAATACCTTACCTACAAAATGACTCAAATCCTAATGATTGGTAAACTATATAACAGATAAAAGAAACACTCAAATATCTGATTAATGTATAGACATAAATTCAAACGTCCTAAACACACACAAATTTTCTCTGACCTATGATCTGACTGAACAAACAAATCAGATCTCGCCTCATTCTTTACAAACTTTTGGAGGACTTATAACAATATAAACATTTATAACTATCATAGAAAACTTTTGTATATACCTATTATCAATAAATCTATTTTTTTTTTAAAATAAATAAATAAAATGTTAGTAAGAGTCAATTCAAGTATTATGCAAAAAATTCAATTGCAACATACAATGTAAATTTATAGCACCAATATTATTATTTTCAACAACCTTTGTCCAAAAAGACTAGTATTTGTACCAACACTTGCATTCAATTCTCTAAAATGTTAAAATTCAAACTTGTAATAATAATGCTAACCTGAAAGTAATAAAAACTTTCACTCAATTATCTGAATCTAATGTTGGAGCACAGGTATCATTTAAATGAGTACTGGTATCATTGTGTTGGCCAAGTTTTAACATTATTGATCTTCTATTGATGCAATAAGGAATTTCAATAATAGAAGATTTTAAATTAGACCTTACAATAAATCTAACGCCATTCATTCTTCTTTCACTGTGAATTGCTCTTCCAAAAAATGTGCAACCATAATACTTGCTCTATTAAACTTATCTTCTACAAAAGATGAGTTTCATTAAGAGCAGTTACATTGACCTTAAATGTTGATAGTTTCTTAGTCATCAGTAATTTCTTACATTCTTGTTTTGAAGATTTTATATCATTTAAAGTTTGCACACTCTCATGTATATATATATAGGAAAAAATATAAATCCCTACAAATCTACTCACTATTACTATTTGGTTCAATAAAGTATTTATGACATTCAATAACCAGTAATATATATATATAATAAAATAAATTCTACAAGAGTATATAGATAATTATCAACTAATATGATAATAAATTTTGGTATAAAGCAATATTTATCATTTTATTAGATTTAATTAAAGTTGGTTACTTGACAAACAGACAAGAAAATTTAATAACAGACATATATTTGATAGAACAGCTAATTCTAAACATGGATTGACATGACTTACATTCCTAATATACATTCAAAAATAATATCGATATACACAATGATTTTAATATTGATTTTAGATGTCCAGTTTAACTAAATAGACTTATTAATAATTCCAAAGATAAGATTAATGATGATGACCAAACTCAATTTGTGTACAGCTTGGATTGTCAGTTTTGCAATGTTAAATACTATGGAGAGACACATGCAAACTTAAAATTGAGAATCATTCAGCCTGCTCATTTATATAATAGAGATAAATGCAACAGCACTTATAGTCCAATATTTGTAGACTATGATAAAAAATCTTGTTATTCCTTCAAACCTGCTGGTGCTAAAATTAGCCTAGAAAATAATAATAAAAAATAAAAAGTAAAAGAAGCACGGCACATAATTATCTCTAATAACTCCATAAATATAAGAGTCAATAGCATTTCTCTTAGCAAACACCGGTTATTTAATCCAATGACACGGCCAACTGTCAGGTCAATTTACACATGCAAATATGAAAATCTATTACAATCAACAACTAGTTTAATGTACATTTATACACATGCAGATATGCTAATGTATTTCCTAATATTCACTTTAAAATATTTTATCACAAACACTTATTTATTGTAGATTAAAAGGACAAAAAAATGGTTTATTTAACCACAATTGAGAATTTTACATATAACTTGAAATAAAAGCATGGAATATCCATAAATTTATTTATTAAATTCCTACTTTTTATAGCAAGGGATTGAACTAATTAATTTTTGAATATCACATGCTTTTATTTCAATTTAAATATTTAAAAACCCAATTGTAATTGAAGAAACAATTATTTTTTCGTTTGTAGTCCACAGTAAATATGTGTTTATGATAAAATATATATTTATACATTATTTTTAAGATTTTTGTATTCAGACAATAATAAGAGATTTTTTATTATAAAACATTCTGTAATTTTCTAGCAATTATGTGTTTATTCACTTCTAAAGAAAATATTAACTTATTTAAATTTTAAATAACAACAATCTTAGAAGTGCTTTAACCCTAGAAGATTATATAAAGAGAGTGTCGGCCACTAAGTTTGAACACTATGAATATCATCTTCTAAGTTGAAAGCATTGCTCAGCTAATTATTATTTAAAATTAAATAAATTATTCTTTCCTTTGGAAACAAATAAATGGTTATAAAATATTATATATATTATTTTTTAAGACAAAAAAAGGAAATAAAAATTTATAAAATCTATCATAAGTCTTTTTCAGTAATTTCTCTGCAAACCATTCAAAAATTTAAGAAGTGGAATTTTTTTAAGTGTGAATAGAAAATTTATTTTAACATTTTGTATTATTTTTCATTTTATATAAAAAAATGTTTAAATATTTTTTTGAAACTTAGTAAATTCAATGTAATAAGTAATATTTAAAACAGATTATATTTAATTTCTAGAAAAAAAGAAATCATTGACAAAAATTTTTTTTTTTCAATCATTTAACTTTTTAAAAAGATAACATTGAATTGCTAAGTGGAAAGAAGAAATTAATAACTGAATAAACTGACTTGCATTTTAAATAAAATCAGAATTATGACAATCATTGACTAGACATACTGAACTGTAAATACAAAAAAGGCATGAATGATTTTTGGGATTTCTTAATTATATAAAGTGTTATTCAATATTTTTATTGTTTTTTTATATTCTCATCTTCTATGTACTGCACATTATTCCAATAAAAAAAACTTTTTACTAGAATAATATGCATCATCAATTTAATAATTTACCATAGAGATTTTGTTATAAAATAAATTCTTACATTTCTGGAATCAAATTTTAACTCCAGTCAATATTAAAATTTCCACAAGTTTAAAACCCACTAAAAATTACCAAAATATTAAATAATAGTATTTTTTTAATTCTTTGCTCAAAAACAACTAACTTTGTATTATGTCAAATATAGTACATAGGGAGTTCTGCTGTAGTTCTTACTCCAATTAATAATCTTTCAATCATTATACTTATTTAAAACATTAACTACATAAATCATAAGAATATAAATATATGTTTCTGAAAATTGAAAAAGACATACTTCATGAAATCATGAGTTAGATCTTGTTGCTCAATCAAACAATCTCAATTATGACAATTCAAAAAGAAAAAGAATGAAAAAAACCACAGAAATGTTTGAACAATGCTGGAAATAAATATTTCTGAATACAAAAAAAAAAAATCACCGACTTAGATATTATAGGAAAAAATTGTGAATATTTTTTTAAAAAGTAAAAAAAAATCAGTATAAAAAGACAAATTTTAATTATTATTTTTTGACATATTAATGAACTCACTAATATCAATTTTATTATAAATTGCCTTTTTATCACTTTTTAAAAAGCAATATATTATAGTTTCCTTTTTATTTCATTTGCTGTTTTTAAAAACACTTATGATACTAAAATTTTCTGGATTTCTTATGTGCAATTTCTTTTTAAACCTTGAGATTTGTATTAATATTATTAATGGGTGTCTTTAATATGCAAATTCTAAATTTTAATAATACAAGACTTATAAGCTTGGTTTCTAGAATATGATCATTATCAGTTATGTCAAGCCACAGCATTATTAAGCAAAAAGCAAAATAGACTTTAATCTTATTTACATTAAGCAGATTTGGTTGATTTATTTTAAAGTGTGAAAAATTAAAGACACATAACATACTTCTTAAAGTTAACATAAGCACACAACTTATATATTAAAACTGTTATCTCTTTTGCATTACTTTATTTGTATTTAAAAACAATAAAACTTCAAAAAACTATTTCTATCTTCTTAGATATAATCTGATGATAAATATTTTTGAATCTGAGGCTATCAATCTAATGCAAATTTCTTTTGATAGTAAAGGTGAGAGGTTTTTGAAATAATTGATGGAAAGTTTATTTCTGTTATATATATATATCTGAGCTTGCGTGTTTTGTATATAGTTGATTTTTACTTGAGAGAGACTATTTGCTAATACAGAAAACTATGGGCATGAGAGAATTTTAGCATAAATTTGGTTTTAGCTAGTATTTCATGTTATATCGTTTATATTCTTTATAATATATTAACTACATAATGGATTATTTTACATCAATTGTACATTAACTATACCAAATCAAACTTTATATAAACTTTTTTGTTATAATTCATTAAATTTTATTAGAATATATTGTAGAAAATCTTGTTGCACATTAATTTACAGATCCTCTGATATGAATATGAGCCAGGATTATATTTTTTTCATACAATCATTCCATAGGCAACAGAAGTTGCAATTCAATAAATGTTTGATAGTAGAATATATAGAGATTATTAACTGGAGCAGAAATGGGCAAACTATGACTCACTGGCCAAATATGGCTCTTTGGTCCCAATCTCATAGTTCTTTTTACCACGATAAGTATAATCATGTTTTAAAGTTCCTTTTGTAATTTGTAAATAATATTTTGTTGATACTAGGAGAAGGAAAATGTGAACTGCAACATTGTTTCTTGAATTCAGCCTTATTATAGAATAGTAATTATTGTATATGATGAATATTTAAATATTAGAAATTTAAATTTATTATTATAAAGCACTGAAAACTTTGAAATTATTCAAATGGAAATCAATCTCCAATAATGCACTATTTCTTAAATATTATAAATCTACGTGCACTCTCCCATTGGTAAGAGCTTAAAGAACTTAAATGAATCAATATACACAAACTCTTACAGAGGGCTTGAGTGTATTGTGTGCCTGATGGTATAATCATAGGTGGTTAAAAATGAGACAGTCTTTCTCCTGCGATGGGTTAAATAGATTTGTACAATTAAATATTTGATTATAACATCATACACACAATAGACTCAAGCCCTGATTTAAGCATAGTCTGCAAGAGTTGATGTGTATAGAAATTTACACTTTTAAGTGATGCACTTAAGTTTTTTAAACTCTTACTGGTGGGAGAATGCACATAGATTTATAATATTTAAGAAATAGGGTATTATCAGAGATTGACTTCCATTTGAATGATTTTAAAGTTTTCAGCACTTTATAATAATAGTTTTACATTTATGTCATGTTTGTCTAATCGTAGATGGTTAAAAATGAGACACTGTCTTTCTCCTGCGATGGGTTAAATAGATTTGTACAATTGAATATTTGATTATAACATCAGGCACCCAATAGACTCAAGCCCTGATTTAAGCATGGTCTGTAAGAGTTGGTGTATATAGAGTGATTCACTTAAGTTTTTTAAACTCTTACCTGCAGAGAGTGTGTGTAGATTTATAATATCTAAGAAATAGCACATTATCGGAGATTGACTTCCGTTTGAATAATATTAAAAATTTGTAAATAAATCAAACTGTGAAAGTAATTTTTGTTTTTATTTAAGAGAATTTTTATTTTCATTGGAATGTGTATGGATCCTATTATGTTCTATTATTAAAATAAACGTTCAAATATTTCCACAGCCATTCAAAATTTCATGTTTTTCAGGGGCATATTTTTCACTTCTTTCCTTGTGGCTTTTTAATGAGGATGGGAAGGGGAGATACTTCTCTTGCCTTTCTAATGTGGGAAGGGAGGGAGATATAAACAAAATGGCTCTCCCTAAAAAAGTTACAAAGTTTGCCAACTTCTAAGCTAAAGAATAAAGTTTCAAGATTATTCGTTATTAGCCAGATGGATGTCAATGCCCTAATTATATAAAAAAGTAATATTATAGTGTAATGCAATCTAGATCACTGCTTGTGGAAGAGAGATCATTCTTCTCTAGATGCTAAATGAATGGTTTATCTTTATATTTTAACAATAATTTATTTGATAAGGTCAAATTTCAAGCTTAAAAATTAGTCATAATATTTGTTTTCTTCATAAAATGTAAAATAATAAACTACAGAATTGAAAATAAACCACTTTAATGGGAATAAAAAATTGATTTAAAATATTAAAGTGGGTTTTCGTGCCTTATAAAAATCTTATCAAGATGCTGCTTTTTCACAATCACATGAGATGAGATGAGATGCATTGTGGCTTCTCCTTTTTTGGAGTTAGGAATCTCTCAGCTACCATGTCCAGGGAAACCTGTTAGCCAATTTACTTTCCCTTTCCATTCCCCACCCTAAGTTTTTTTCCATGTTTTTCTCTACCCTGCTCTGTCCCATTTCCATGATATAATCTTTGTCAACTCCATGGCCTTTATATCTAAATCCCTCTTATCTTTTCCCAAACTCAGCATAAAAACCAATAACCTACTTTCTGTATAGTCACTTTGTTTATATTTATTCTTCCAAAATGTCATTATCTGTATCCTTTCTACTTTCAGGCATTTATATTCAATTAACAGATGCCTAATATTTTCTATGCCTTCCTTCCACAACTTGCAGATTAAATCACCCACATTTTTCCATTTATGCGTATTTTCCCTTGTTACTAAAGATCATGTTTGAGACTTAAACAGTAAACTACTTTCCTTGCTATTGTCATAAATTAACTCACACTTCTATACATTTTTAAACTCTTTTTACTCTCCATACTAGTTCTCCATCTCTCCAACTCCCTTGCAACTACTACACTCAGCAATTCTACTAACACAACCATCTCACCTTGTGTATAAGTATACTGACATAAATTCTCTAACCAAATCTTCTGCATAATGTACCACCTTTCTCATCCATCTTGTTGCCTACTGTTTACTCATAACTTAATTAAATAATATTTTGGCTATTCTCTTAATATCGATAAACTGCAATCTACTGAACATTTTCATTTTGCTTTTTGCATATCTCATATAAAAACTTGCCATCCTATTTCTTCTTGAATTACCTCCTTTGTCAGCATGTCTTACTACATCTCTTTGTACTTTTTCTAAGTAATCTAATGCCCCTTTGCTTACACATAATGCATCAATACCATTTCATGTTAACCCTGATACTGTCAATCTCTTCCATACAATTCTAGCTACATTATATTTATTATATAAAATCACTGTTAATTTCTTTATCAGTTCCTTTTTTTTCTTTGCTTCATGATTCATCCAAGTAATTTTTCCAATTACTTAAGACAATTCCCAAATAATTATACCTATTCACCACACTTAACTTTATATACCCAATAAAAATTCTTTATCTTCTCTTTTCCCAGTATTACTTATCATTAATTTTGATTTTTCTTCACTAAGTTTATTCCCCATCTTTTTACCCCTCTTGCACATGTCTTCAGCATAACTTCCATATCTTCCCCTCTTTTTGTACACAAAAAGACATCATCTGCAAATAAAAGACCCAATAATGTATATACTCCCTTGCCAACTATTAATGTTACCTCTACCCCTCATCCTAGTCTTTTTACTACTCCATCCATCTCTTTCAAATACAACAACAAAAAAAAAATAGGTTACATAGGATATTCTTGCTTTAGTCCCACCCCATTTTTAACTTTAACTGATTCTATGCTCCCTAATTGATACATATAGTAATTATTTTTATACAATCTCCTTAATAAGATCTACTAATGTTTCATCCATTCCCAAATTTACTAAACTTACCCATAATCTATTTCTATTTACTCTATCATATGCCTTCTCTATATCTATAAGAGCCATATATAACTGTCTATCTGTATTTATACTAATATCTATATAATTACAAATAAACTATTTCCTATATGCCTATCTGATTGAAAACCTCATTGCATTTTTCCCACTATATTATTTTCTTATGCATTTGCGACCCTTCCCACCACCATATATGTAAAAACATTATATAATATTGACATTACCAAATAGTAACCTTACTTTTATATTACTGCAACTATCCAGAAAACCTCTCATCTGTGTCATCTTATTAAAACATGATAATAGGTTTAATTTTGCCCTATGTCCTAAATTTATTACCATTTCTGCTGCCCAACCATCTAAACTTTTTGCCTTTCCACTTTTCATTTTCTTCCCTGCCTCATTCAATTCATTTTCTGTAAATCTAATAGTTCCATTACTATATACTTTTATGTTTGTTATCACTCTGTCCTTCACATCTAGCATCTTTTCTATATCCATTACATACTTATTTAAGATTGTCTCTAATTCTTCTCTAGAACTACTCTCTATCTCTCATCTTCTAGTAATAATATTTTTCTCTCCCCTACATTTCTTCTTTTAATATATTTCCAAAATTTTTTACTCCCATCTCTTCCATTTTTATTTATGACTTCCAACAATTTACTATTTAATTTTCTCTCTATATTTATCTATTTTGGTCAACTTCTTTTTCTAAATAATTTTCCCATTTAACATTAACATCTTTTTCACTTTCATTGTTTTTAATATCACACTTACACTCTCTGCATGCTTTCCACCCTCTCTTTTACACTTTTACTAACTCTCACTTTTCTATTACTTTTATTTTTCTCAATATTTTCACCTAAAACCCTATTTGCCACTTTTTCTACTTTACCACACCAGTTCTTATATTCACCCCCAGTCAACTCTTCCATGGCTTCTTCAACTTTTACTTTATATCCTTCTTATTTATTCTTATTGTTCATTCTCCATCCATATCTTTCACTATTCTTTCTATTTTTATTATATTACCTGTCACATTACTAACCATTTTTATTATAAAGAAATTATAATCACTATTACATACTCTCTTCATTATCAAGCACTTTAATTGTTCATACTTTTATTAATTCCCTCTTTCTCTACTAATACACAATCTATTGTGTGAAATATATTATTTCTAAACCATGTGTATTGTCCCTGAAAAATATTTGACAAATTTCCAATGCTCAAATTCACTCTCTGACTAAAATTCTTCAAAAGCTGTCGGTTCTTGTTATCTGCATCATAAATTTCTTCAATATGACCATTCATATGCCCTATAAACATTATTCTCTTCCCCTTTTTTTAAAACTTTGTGTATCCTTAACTAAGGATTCATAGATGCTACTGTTACACTCTATTATAATTTGACTATCTGCAGTAGCTATATACATTATAGCCACCATTCATTCTAGGGTTCATAACTCTATCTCAAACCACCCAGTATTTAGATATTTTTTTGACATAACTCCTATACCCCTACCCCTTTTTTCTTTTCTATTTATAACCTGCCATACCAAGTCCTCCACTATAAGTTGTTATTTTTCTCTTAGACATGTTTCCACTACTGCTAAGACCACAAGTTCTTTATTTTTAACTGCTTTGTTTAATTCCTGCCACATTTTTGGTCTCCTACCACTCAAATATCCAATTCTAACAATTTCTTCTTTCTTAACTACTCTTATAAATTCTTTTGAATTTTTCTTCTCTATTACATTTATAAATAACTTGCTTACAATTAATTTTACAGACCCATTTCCTCTTCACATCTACATTTATATCCAGATCAGCTGCCCTTTGTTTATTTCTTACGTCACATCCATTCTTCTTTCTGATAACACTGCAACTTAAAATTCTATCCCTCTTTACAAGTTTCCAGAACTAAATTCTTTGTAAATCAATCTACCTAAAACTTCACTTCCTTGTTAATAGCTTCCTCTTAGTAATAAAAGAATCCCACACACCCATAAACATAACATCATTTTTCTCACACAATTATTCAATCTCTATTTATAGAACATGCTCTATCTAAAATATATTTATTGTCAAATCTTGGTAATAATCGAACTATTCCTACTCTTCCTTTAATCTTACTCAAATTACTAATCAATTCTATGTACTCATCCATTATTCTCTCTGAAGGGTCTGACAAATTATTTGCCCGTAACTAACATTCACATCTCTACTCACCTTGTTTCTTTATCTTATCTGCAGCATTCTAATTCTAGCTCCAGGCAGACATATTCTTACATACTTGTTTCTATTTTGCTTTGCAATTATATCTCCACATTCTCTAATTAGCAAATCTATCAATACTGTCTCATAGTTTACTTTCCCTACTTCATCCATAACATTCTCTTCCACCTTCTGGACTCCTTATCTACTTCTTCCTTAACATTCCTATTCAATAATTCTTTTAACTCCTCATACTTTGTCTCTTATGGTTTTAATTTTGCTTCTTTATCTTTTACTTATTTCTCTATTTATTCTTCAATTAGCTATCTCCATTGCACTACTTATTTTTTCATTCATATCTCTTGTCACTCCACTAACATCATACTCTAACCTATTTTCATTGACTACATTTTGCTCCATTTCTCCTCACTTTCTCTTTAAACTATCTACACTTAGAAACTACTTTTTCACCTCTTTTACCACATTTACACACTGTCTACATAGTCATAAACCTATAACATCTTTCCTGGTTCTATTTAAGCATTTCAAATGATAAACATCACCACAAATGGAACACTTTACCACATCATGCCTAATTTCTTTTTGTCCATTATATATGCATTGTGGAATACAAATACAATCCATATTCTTTATTTTCAAATCCCCTATTCTATATGTAACTCTATGCTTCCTCTCCTATTCTTCAAACCTCTTTATACAAAGGGAAAAAATCTTTACTTTCTTTCTATGGTGATTGATAAATATGTGTTCTCCAACTTAAGGCCTCAAAATGATATCTTCTTTTTTAAATAAATCACTTTCTTTGTATAATTAAAAAAATTCTTTAGTAACAAAATTACTAAAAAAAAACAACTAATCTTACATACAACTTAGTTATAAAGTTTCCTTATAGTAACGTCATCATAAAAAAAAAAATATATTTTTTTTCTCTATATTTAAAATGGCACAACAAAACACTTGCAGAACTGTATTAAAATTCTTCATGACCTTTCTTGACCCCAATTTTCTATCCACTTCCACACAACACCAGCACAATTTTCATAGTAATCAATTTCTTTAAAATAATTGCTAAAAAATAAATAAATTTTAACTTATCTTGCAGAGCAAAATAGCCACATAAGCACAGCAAGTCAGTCAAAGTTTGGAAAACTATTTTATAGCAATTCCATCTAGAGGACATTACTTAAATTATAACACATTAAAAGCACTAAATGTAAAATACATACATAAACATAAAGATTAATAAATAAATACAAGACTTATTACAAACTAATTTTTTAATTTACAAAACAAATCTACAAAAGAATATTTTAATTATATTTTTAATATTTCCAGTATTCTAATAATAATCATTTCCCACCTAATTGTACTGGATGTTTAACTATGTTTATACATTTAATTATATCTTCTTGAATGCTTAATTTCATAACATTTTCTTTCTTTGTAATTTTTAATATATTTTATTTCCTGAATATTTTTCTTACAATTCATTCTATGCCTAGTATCTAAAATGAGTATATATGGCCCTGATTTGGCATTTTTTCTTTTAATTGCCCTATCATGTTTCTTATTTCCTTAAATTGCAGTTTTTTCTGACTGACATATATATATATTGTATTGGTGACAATTTTATGTACTATCCCTATCTTATTTTTTAATATTATCAATCCTTTTAGCATTATATATCCATTTCTCTAAAGATTTATTATTTTTCTATCCTACTTTAATATCATCAATTAACTTGAACAATGTTTTAAATACATCTATTGAATATGGTATTGTAACTCATTTCTTATTTATACATATGCATTATATTATTTCTTATATTATTTGTATATTTATTATTTAAATTTTTTCCAATATCTTTTTATAGCCTATTTCTACATGTTCATCCTCAACTTCCAAATTTAGTGTAAATGTTTTTTGTACATTTAATATTAGTCTACCATTTTTTAATTTAAACTTTTCAAAACTATTATTTTTTGAGACCAAAATTGGTATGAATGTGGATCAATCAATTACTCCTCTTTTTCTTTTTGTTTAATACAATGCTTTCTAAGTATTTCTCTATTAATTTCTTTTGTTAAAAATATCTAAATATTTTAATCTTTTTTTTTATTTTTACATTATAAATCCAAGATTGTATTTATTATTATTATTCAATTTTTTAAATGCATTAACAATACTTATGCTATTTCCCAATTACAATTACATCATCAACATATCTATAATATTCTATAAATTCTTTATTTTTATATATTTGTAAATTATATTTTTCTTTAGGGTAGTCATTACAATTTATGACATAACCTCACTAACAGAACAACCTATAACCCATCTTTTCATTAGATTACAAAACCACTTTTTATATTTAAAATGTAATGCATCATTTAACAGTAATAATTATTCTGCTGTAGTATATAAGCATTTATCTGAAATATTATTACTCATTTAAATCTTATCTAAAACTATTTTAATACTATTTTCTTTGTGTATAGTCTGATATATTTTTTTCAATATCAAATGAAGCAGTTATTTCATTTCTATTTAATTGTACAATACTTAATTTATCTGTAATCTCTTCTGAATTCTTAATACAATATTTTCCAAAAGATGTTGCTATGACAATTCTTTTATATATTATACATCATAATTTCTTAAGAATATAACTATTAAAATCTAAGAAGCAGTCTTACTGACATATCATCGTATGTTATACAATCTTCCCAAACACTAATGAATGTTCAAATGCTTTAAGATATAAAAATCTATATTCTTTTTTATTAATTAATTGTTTTGTTTTCATATAATTTAATAAAACTTATACTTTAATTTTAATTGTTTCCTGGATCTTTATTCATCTTTTAATATGCTTGTCTTTCTATATAATTCTTTTATTTTTCTAATATATTCCAATTTATTTAAAATAATAAATCTCTGTCCTTTTTCTTCACTTTTTATTATTAAGTCTTGCACAAGTTATTTTATAATAGATGTATCTTTCCACTCTTTTTTATTACACTTATGTTTCCTATTAGTAACATTATTAATTTTTAACTGTAGATTTGTTTTCAAATTATTTGTAATATCCAGAGATCCCACATTAACATTAGTTCTTTTATGAATGTATTTATCTACAAATGATATATATATTTAGAGTCTTTTTTTAGAATCTGTAATTGTTCATTTGTAAAATTAGCATTAGATATATGTATGAAATTATTTTATTATTATTATTTCTTATATAGAAAGAAATCATTTTTTTCTACATTTTTGTTTCTCTATAATTCAACCATCTCCATTTATTTTCATATTTTTTTATATAGATTATTCTGTAATATACTATTATGAACCAATAAACAATGATAAATATATGGAAATAATTGTTTAGTTGTATATGCTTTAAAAATATTTTTCTGTCTATTGTATTTCTTAATATTGTTATTTATTTCCATATAGTTTTTTTTAAACCATTCTAATATCATTCTTTAATCTTATTGCATACATTTTTATTCTTAATAATTATCCAGCTACTAATTTTAATCCTTCACAATATAGGTATAATTGCATATCTTTTACATTTACTTAGAAAAGTCAGTTGATGTTTTAATTATTCTTTGATTATTTCATAACTTTTTAAGCATAATAAAAGCAATCCTGTTTAAATTTTGATATAAAAATTCTTTCGTGCTTTTTATATTTTACTGTTCCATTATTAAGAGTTTTTTCTATCTTTGCTAAAGAGTATCTTTTATTATTCCTTATGATGCAATGATCAAAACTATAAATACATTTTATTTCGAATAGTCAAATTTTAAGCTAAACAAATATCCACAATGTTGTCTTTTTTATAAAATTTAAAATAATAATCAATCAAATAAAATTTATAATAAATAATTTTAAATAAAAATTTAAAACATCAAAGCAGGTTTTCATTCCTTAAAAGAATCTTATCAAGATGTCCCAACTTTTACAATCACATAACAAACTGTTCTTTAGTAATTAATCCAGTGAACATCATTTAAATTATAATATATTTAAAACACCAAAAGTAAAAAATATATATACATAAAGATTAAAAAAAAAATACGAGGTTTATTACCATCTAATTTTTCAAATTACAAAACAAATCTACAAAAATTAATATTTTAATTATACTTTTAAAGTTTCCAGTAATCCAATAATGTTCATTTTTCAAGTAATTGTATTGAATAAATATATAAAAAATAAAGAAATTATAGAATATTATAGATATGTTGATGATATAATTGTAATGGGAAATAACAGAAGTATTGCTAGTGCAAAATACAATATTAGATTTAGAATAGAAAATGAAGAAAAGAGATTAAAATATTTAGATATATTTAAAAAAAAGAGATTAATAGAGAAATACTGGTCTTTTAAATAAATCTTGTGTTAGATTTGCAGAGATCCCTCCTTTCGTTTTTCCCCTACATATTTTTTAGGGTGGGGCCCTTTATTTTTTTTTTTTAAAAAAAAAAAAAAAAGGGGAGGAATTTGCCCTTTTTTTTTTTTCACTAAGGCCTCAGAAAATAGCGCTTCTGGGAGTTTTTAAATTTAATTTTTTAGCCCCATTTTTTGATCAAGAGATTTTCACAAATTTGGGGGTTTGGGGAGTTTTTTTTGATAGATTTTAAAAAAAAAATAAATTAAAAAAAATAAATTAATAAAAATAAAATAATATAAAAAAAAATAATAAACACAATTATTAATATAAAAAAAGGGATTTAATTCTATTTTCTATTATATTTAATTTTTATATAACCAACAAAAAAAAAAAAAATATAATATAAAAAGGAAAGGAAAATTATTTTTTTAGAATATTTTATATGAGGAGAGGAGAGGATATTTTTAATAATAAAAAGAAATATATATTTTTATTATAAATCTTATCCACTTCAATATAAAATACAAAAAAAAAACTCTCCCCCCTGTGCCGCCCCCCCTCCCCCCCCCAAGAAAGCAAGGGAGGCAGGAGGGGTGGTCCATAAAATTCCCTCTCCATCCCCCTTCCCCCCTTTCCCCCCCCTTTGTTGGTGTGGTTGGGGGCCTCCCCCTCTCCCCCTTCCCCTTTTTTGGTGTTTCGCCGGTCTTGGTGGGGGTGTGGACCCTTCCACCCATTCTTTTTTTTTTTTTTTTTAAATAATTATTTAATTTTTTTATAAAAATATTTATTTGTTTTTATTTGTTTAAATTCTTTTATTTTATTTTTTATGTTTTTTCATCTTCTTTCTTTACTTTTCATTCATCTTTAATTTTGATTTTTATTTTTTTATTATTAAAAAAAAAAAAAAAAAAGAAAAAAGGAGTAGAAAGGAAAAGGGTTCTTCTTTTTGGTTTTAAAAATTTTATAAAAAATTTATAAATGTTTGGTTTTTTTGTTTTTTTTTTTTTTTTTTTTTATTAATTAAAAAAATAACAAAAAATGAAAATAACAAAAAAAAAAAAAAAAAAAAAAAAAAAAAAGTAGGGTTAAAAATAAATGAAATATCTATATTTGAGTTTTGAAAACTCAATCAATAGTCAAGCATTGTTAGCAGAGAGGTCAACGCAGTCGCCTTGCAAGCAAGTAGTTGGTTGCAGACAGTTGTGAGTTGCCTCCCGGTCGATGCTATGACATATGGAAAAAAAAACAACTCATGCAATCCTTTTTGAACACGAGGAAAATTCGAAGAAAAAAAAAGATAGTTTAATTATGAATTATTTAATTTTTTAAATGAATTAACTTTATTTTTTTAAATAAACTCTTAAGGTTAATAATACAAAAATATCTCATATATATATATGAGATACTATGATCAAATTCCGTCTAGAAAAACCTTTTTTTTTGCTTTAATTTGACTTAAAATGTTCATCTTAAATGTTTTTTTCCTAGACAATTCAGATAACTACCTTAAATTGGTTGTATAGAAATATCTAGCTACCATTAACTAGAACGTTGATCAAAGAGTGAATAACACTCAAAAATAATCAAATCTGCTGAGTATTAATTACTCTTTTACTGTTCCTCTATAGAAAGTTGAAGAGATTTTTTTTTGTGTGTGCCGCACTTTTTAATCTATTTATAGATGTGAGATTTAAAACTTTAATTAATAAATACATATTTTACTAACAATGCTTAATCTCCGTAATCGGATATATTAGAATATCTCTTATCTTTTGAATTTGGATAATTTATTTAATTTAAAATCAGTTAATTTCAGTTAATTACAGATTTTATATGATCTAACAATTGATAAAAATATAATATTAGATAGTTACATTACATTTTATTTATTTATTTTTTCTTAAGAAATATCTGAAAAGAAGATATTTTTAGACTTACATTTTTTTATTAATATTAGAATTTCGTAAGAGGTAGAAATAATGACCTTTTAATTTTTTTTTTATTTTTTAGAAAGGAAGAGAGATTTTATTTTTTAATGGTTTTTTTTTACTTTCTATTTTGCTTTAGGTCAATCTTCCTATAGCTCATATTTCATTTTAATTGCCAAATTTTCTTTTTTGAATAAAGTATTATATAAAAATCACATAATATATATTCTACGTTCCTCATGCTTCAGAAGTTAATATCAAATCGAGATAATTCCACAAAGTTTGATAATTCTTCACAACATACAAATAAATTAATAAACAAATAAGGCCAGATATATTCAACCATATTTTAAACCAATATATAAATATTATCCTGATAAAATCATTTTCCTGAAATTGAAAGGTGACTGTCCTGAGAATTGGGAATAATACTCAAAATAATAAAAAAATTGAGACGAAGAAAAAAAAGATTATGTGATTAACTGAATGGATCTGTTGGGCATTTATTACAATTCTGACGCTTATATCATTTCTTAAGCAACTATCCATATGATTAATGAATAGAGTGTAGACAATTAAAAAGCTCCATTAAAAAAATTCTAATCCTTTTTACATTCTTAACTTGTATTTTAGTTTTGTTTTTTTTTTTTTTTAAATATCATAGCATCGGCCGGGACGCGAACCCACAACCCGGGCAACTGCCTGCAAGTGCAAGGCAGTCGCGCTGACCTCTCGACCACCAATGCAAGACAACTTGTATATTAGTTAAATTTTAAATGTAACAAAATCTGTTGAAGTGTTTATATCTATGTAAATTTAACATTTCTGCTTCTCAGAAATTATAAAACTATTATGGTAAAACTGTTTTTAATTACAATTACTTTTTTAGATGATTTCACAAGAATATTTAAATTACTTTAATTTATATATCTTTTTTTAAAAAGCTCTAAGGCAATAGTATTATATTCTATGTTTAAGTCGTTATTTCATCCAAATGAAATTTCCAATGTTCGCCATATTTATATAATAATATGGTTTCTATTTTCAATATAAAATTAAATATGTTTTATAAGATGTCAAAGTTTAGGATACCAAAATTCAACAAATAAACAAGAGAACAAATAAACAAGCAAACCAATAAAAAAGGAAGAAACAAAAACAGAGAAAAGGATGAAATAGTCTTTTACTAAACTTAGGTTTTCCAACAGTTAAAAAAAATACTATTTTTTATACAGACCATTTATCATTCATTGAGGGGTTAGAGTTTTTCTTTTATGTTTTACTTTCTGCTGATCCCTAATTATATTTGATTGATTTGCCATATAAAAAAAATTTCTACATTGGTTTGGAAATCTTCAGTTATTTTTTAAAAAATGTTTCATTTAGAATAAAAAAATGTAGGCTTTGCAAATGTGATAACAGTCAAATACTTTAAATGCATAAATATTTCATAAATTTCTCTCAATATTTAAAAACACATTTTATAAAAAAAAAAATATAATTGAGTGTTTATTAAAATATTTAAGATAATGACATTTTTTTAACAAGAAATATATCATAATAAAAAAGAATATAATAATTTCCTTCATCAAAATCATCCAGAAATATGACATTACAATAAACTTTACTCAATTTGAAAAGTGCTGCAAAATACAAGAACCAATAATTCTTGCAAAAATGAACAGCAATTTTTGGTTCAAGGAATCAGTTTATAATTACTGAAATCACAATATATTTTTTCGTTTAATTATATTAATAGAAAAAAATAAAATTTTATAAAAAAAACGAAGGCCTAATCTTTAATATCAATTTTATTTATTAATTATAAAATCTAAATGTTGAGTGAAATTGTTATGAGCAGTATCTATCACATTAAAAAGATCTCTTTCAACTATTCTAACACATATGTAAGCCGGAATAATAATTGAATATAAGATGATAACACAATTAAATAAATTCCATTTAAGAGACATGTTCTTAAATTATGCTTTTATCAATGAGGACTTGAGGTTTAAATTCTGAATCAATGCATTTATACATCTGAAAAGCCATGATATTATAATAGCATGAAATGCAAAAAACTCAACTATCTTGCTTTGTATAGCTGTATAGATCTTATAAAATGTAAGTAATTATATATCCATCTACTGGGAGAAGTTATAGAAAGGATTAAGAATATGAGTTGTCATTGTGCTTTGGATTTGCAGATAATGAACAGATATTTAATTTTATAAGCATTTCTTCAGTGATAAAAGCATTGGATCTTCAAGATATTGCCATACTTTGAAAAATATTTTTTAAAATGCAACATCAGTGATTAGATTTTACAATGATATTAGGAAGATGAACATTAAGATGGATATACAACAGGGTGACTCCAAATCTCCAAAAAACTTTACAGCAGTTTTGCAAGATGTATTTTGTTAATTAATGTGTAAAGTTAAGGGAGTAAAATTAAATATGGAGATTATTTAAATCCATTTAAATTTTGCAGATGATGTAACTGTTTTTGTGAATGATGTTTTAGAGCTTCAGGAAACGTTGCAAGAGTTATTAGATGAAAATAAGAAAGTAGAATAAAAAGATTAAAGCAATGTTAAATGAATTTTCTCAAAAAAAAAAAAATAAAGATTGATAATGAGAGTTAAAGAAGTTAACAATTACAAGTACCTTAGTCAAATTATTAATATAATTGAAATCACAGTGGATGAAATTAATCATAGAATTAAACTTGATTGAAATGCTTTTAATAGAAATAATTTAATATTAAAAGAAAATATACCTATGTATTTGAAAATAAAGGTTTTTAATAAATGTATTTCAAAGGTTTTTAATAAACATGTTTTATCAGTTCTTATTTATAGATCTGAGACTTGGACACTTAACAGAAGTCCAACACAGATATTTCAGACCACTCAATAAAATACGGAGAGATATATGTTAGGAGTAATAAGAAAGAATTGAAAATAAAATACATGAGTGATAGAACAAAGTTGTTAGACTAACATCATTGAAAGAATTAAAAAACTGAAGTGGAACAGAGATGGGTATATGAGTATAGAAGAAATAATAGTAAATGGACAATTGGTATCTTAAAATGGATTCCAAGAGATTGTAAAAGACAAAACTCTCCATGTAGTAATGCCACTCAGGGCAAACCAGAGTAATTAATGAATGCCAGAAGGCTTGGGCAATATCCACAGACTAGTTTCTGGCTTGTGGCCTTTATTAGTGAGGAGCCTTGGATCTGAGAGCACTGCACCTAGATCTTAGGATCTAATGAAACCTTCCAGCAGCCACCTTTTATTTCTACTTAATTACAAAATTTTGAGAATAAAAATTGAAAACACAATAATATTTTCAATCTAAGTTCATTAGCTTATATAGTCATATAGGTCTGAACTCAGTTCAGTACTCATACATTTTGGTGTCTTTGGTTCTTTAATAACCATAGCCACCACTATCCTATTAGAGAGGATTGGTATTAAACCACTAAACATCATATGATCACCATTTCTTATGCTTGCTCTTAACTGTTATCAAAACAGGTAAAACTCTCCATATAGTAGTGCCACTCAGTACAAGCCAGAGTAATCATTGGATGCCAGAAGACTTGTGCATAAAATCTCTATCTAGTGCCTACTCATCCAATATACCCAGACTAGTTTCTGGCTTGTGGCCTTCATCAGTGAGAAGTATTAAATCTAAGAGCACTACTGTATGAAGAGTGCAGCCTGTTTTAATAACAGTTATGAGCAAGCATAAAAAATGGTGATCATGTGAAGATTATAAAGACCTAGAAAAATATCACATATAAGATGAATGAATAAAATAAGGGGGTATGCTGGAATGATGTGGATATTAGAGATCATAGAAACTGGATTAAACTCAGAGACTTTCCTCATATAATGGATTATCAATGGCCCCATTTTCAAATCTTTTTTAAGACTTTTCCTGTATTTTTGCCTATCAAGCCCTTGATTAATGAGAAAAAATGGATAGCTTGGAAGTGATCAAAGTCACATGGGAAGCCCTCTGCATGACTCTTAAACTTTCCAGTCTCATTTTAAGCTTAGCTCTCATATTGAACTGGTGAAAATGATGATGATGAATCAATCAGTGATTGCACATCACTAGTTGAAACTCAAATGTGGTAATTCAATACATGCTAATGTTGGAATAATTCAACAGTGCTACCTGAAACTCTAAATCACAGCATAGATAAAAGGTAACCTCTTACCTATTAATTAGCAGCTTGATAAGTATATTGATTTCAATTCTATTATAAAAAATGAAGCCTAAATTTAAATAATCTAAGATCTTAAAAACTAATAAACAAACATATTTAACGTTTAAAAGCACAATGAATAAATATTCAATTTACAATTTGAAAAATTCCAAACACAACTATATAAGAACCAATTAATGATAGTATGCTAGTAACTCAATAAAACTAATGCTAAAATATTTCAACAGCTCTACCTGAGTCTATAAATACAAAATCTAAAGCAAGCAGCACAGATAAAAAAATAATCTCTTAACTATTAAGCTGCAAAATGAAAATATATTGATATCAAAGCTAATGTAAACATGTCAAGCATTAGTGACCTTGCAATTAGCATAGCATAGCTGCCTTCCAAGCAGTTGGCCCAAGTTCGCTTCCTGGTCAACGCTTTGACATATATATACAGGGCCGGCGGAAGCGGGCATGCAACGCATGCTAGGCATGCGGGCGCTGGCAGAAGGAGGCGCCATCACTGAGAGATTAGCATCTGAAAAAGAAGGCGCCATCCCTGAGAAATTAAAACTCTACTAACAAAAATACTCACATTTGAAGAATATTATTCTCAAATGTTTATTTACAAAAATTATTGAGAGTAGATTATTGAAAATCATATGAAGTCATATTATATCTTATTAAATGACACACACAAGCAGGCCTGCACACAAGCTCTGCTTAATATTAAAAATATAAAACAATCAAATCTATTATTTATCATGAACAATAAACTAAACATAAAGTTTATTATATTACAAATTTCATATTGTAATGTTTATATATATATAGTACTGCTTATAGTAAACTATAAGTAACTTTCTGCTAGCAAATATATAAATAAACATACACTAAAAGTATTATAAATTAGAACTTATGTATGTATATGCGTATATATATATTAGATCATGTACATAATTTTGAAATCGTAAGAAACGATTATAATATTGCAAAATAAAACATTTTCTAATTTTTTATTTAAATAATAATTTGATATAAATATTCGAACGTGTATGTAATATATATTATAGGTATAATTCCAGTAAACTTAATATAATTTTCAGTTTACTTTTTATTTTATATATTTTAATCGTTGTCAAAAGTCTATTTTTTCTGCATACTAATTAGGTTTGCAAATTAATTACATACGTTTGCTTATGATGTTTATCGCAAATTTTAAAATCTTAGTAAGAACTTGTAAACAATAATTATAATCCCAGGAAATTTTCTATTGAAATCGCAAATCAGGCCTGGCAGGCCACCTGTGTTAATTAGAAAATATATGATAACAAAAGAAAATCTTGCCAATGGTAAAACTAAAATGTTCAATCAAGCGTAAAAACTGGACACTTGAGTTATTTTAAAACCTGACCATTTTTAATGTCAATGGCTGAATATTTCCAATTTATTAGCTGCCTTTTTTAGGTAAACAAGTTAAACAACTTCTTCCCCTCCGCGTATAGAGTTTTGTATTTTGGCGCAAGAAGTAATTTGTGTTGGACATCTAAATTAGCGATATATAATCTTAAGTATTAAGATACATGATGTAAATATATAAATTAGAGTCCGTATTTATTTATTTATTACATTTGAAAATTATTTTAAAGTGGCGTTCATGAGTAAAAGTAATATGGAATCAAAAACTAAGAAAAAACTATCCGGTGCACTTCCGATCTAACGCCAAGCTGAAAAAATAGCAAACATTAAAAAACAAAGTGGATCACTTAATAAATATCTTAAAATATCAACTGCTTCTGAAATAGCTTATACTCAACAAGAACCAGAACCGTGCACATCATCTAGATCACAGGGAACTGTTGAAAATATTGAACAAGATTTTAGTAAAAAACAGTTAAGTGACAACAAAGTCATTGTGCCAATATCATATCAAATGTGTACAAATTTAGAAGATCCAGCTGAATGGAATAAAATCGATGACAAACTACGTATTATTTTAGTAGAAATGGGGCCTGTTCAAAAGAAAGATATTATATATCCGAACGATGTACATGGCCGTAAATTTTCTGATGTATATTATAATAGAAAAATGGAAAACGGAGAAGTAGTTTTTCGAAAATGGCTTATTAGATCGGAAGAGCACACGTCTGTGTTTTGCTTTTGTTGCAAAGTTTTTGGATCTACTGAATCTAGCCTCATAGAAGGATACAATAATTGGAGAAATTTAAGTACAACTTTACACAGACATGAAACTAGTATGGCTCACATGAAAAGTTTATTGAATTGGAATGAACTTGAGAAAAGATTAAAAAACAAAATTACTATTGATTGTCAATCTCAAAATTTATATGAAATGGAAAAGAAACATTGGAGGAGTGTTTTGGAATGGCTGATTGAAATTATCAAATTCCTTGGTAGTCAAAATTTAGCATTTCACGGATCATCTGATAAATTATACGAAAAAAATAACGGAAATTTTTTAAAATTAATTGAATTATTTGCGAAGTTTGATCCCGTTATGGAAAATCATGTTGAGAGGGCCCTAGATCAAAACAATAGAGTACATTATTTGAGCAAAGATAGCCAAAATGAATTATTGGAAATTTTAAGTACAGCAATTAGGGAAACAATTTTATTATCGATAAAAAAAATCCAAATATTATTCTATTATTTTAGATTGTACACCAGATGCAAGTAAAACTGAACAAATGACCATAATTATTCAGCTCGTTTTTGTAATAATGGAACGGTTAAAATTAGAGAAAACTTTTAGGTTTCATAGATATAACAGATTCCACTGGGCGAGGTTTATGTACAACAATAATTGAACAACTGGAAAAATGGAAGATTCCCATTGAAGACATGCGTGGTCAAGGGTATGATAATGGGGCCAACATGAAAGGCAAAAAGGCTGGACTTCAAAATTTGATTTTAACCAAAAACCCTCGTGCATTTTACGTACCATGTGCTGCTCATTCTTTAAACTTAATCATAAACGATGCCGCCAAAGTCAATGTAGATACAATTGGTTTTTTTGCAATTGTTCAAAAAATATACAATTTTTTTTCATCATCTTATAAACGGTGGTCAATCCTTTTAAAATTTATTAAAACTTTAACTCTAAAACAACCATCAGAAACACGATGGGAAAGCAGAATTGATGCAATCCGGCCTCTACGGTATCAGTTGGGTGAAATTTATGATGCACTCTATGAAATAATGAACAACGAATCTTTTAATAGAGAAATTCAACATGAAGCTCAATCACTCTGCACTAACCTTAAGGATTACAAATTTATTTGTTCTTTAATAATTTGGCATGATATATTAAATAGAATAAATCCTGTCAGTAAAATGCTCCAAAATGTAAATATGAATGCTTCACTTGCTTTAGAATCGATCGCAAATCTAAATAAATTTTTACGAGAATATCGATCAGATTCAAATTTCAAAAACATTCTCAATATTGCAGATGAACTTAGCGAAGAGGTTGATGGAGAGAAAGAATTTAAAACTGCCAAAGAAGTTCAACAACGGAAAAAAACTCGTCAATTTGATTACGAGCATCAGGACGAAACACCTCAAATACCTGAAGCAAAAATTTAAAATAAACATGTTTTTTACACTTTTAGATGTAGCGATTAATTCTTTAACAGAACGCTTTGAACTCCTCGAAGCATGTTATAATAATTTCAATTTTCTATATAAAATATCAGAAATTAATAAGAGCGAGTTACAAGCAAAATGCAAAGATTTAGAAAATATTTTGAAATTTGATAACAGTAAAGATATTAATGCTACAGATTTATTCGACAAATTATGTGCTTTTCGAGATATTTTTCAAAAGGATTTTTTAAATTCTCAAAACCCTTTCGAAACACTTAATTTTATAGTTTCTAATAATTTATCTATGCCAAACTTATCAATAGCTTTAAGAATATTATTAACATTACCTGTTAGTGTTGCAAGCGGTGAACGCTCTTTTTCTAAGTTAAAATTAATTAAAACTTACTTGAGAACAACTATATCACAAAAACGGCTTGTTAATTTGGCATTAATTGCTATTGAAAATGATATTTGTGCAGAACTGGAAATAAATACAATCATATCAAGGTTTATTAATATGAAGTCAAGGAGTATAAAATTATTATAATTATAACATGTTTTGTAATGCATTTACTTTTTTTAACTGTATTTTCTTTTTTTTTAATATTAAAAATTATTTATTTACATTGCCTTGTTTGTTTCCCTTAGAAAGATTTTGTACACTAATATTTATAACATGTAGGTGGTATACATTAAAGTGACCAGATTTTAACATTGGTAAAACGGGACACCATTGACCGGGGGGGGGCTGATTAAAAATTTGGTTTATATGGAGCGTTTATATAGATATAGCGTACATTAATAATAATAAATTAAATATGTATGTTTGTCATATTATCTTTTTTTAAAATTATTTCATTTATAAATTGTAAATTTATTATTAAATTTGCTAATATTTGCATAAATTTAGAGGTTAGAAAAATTAGCAAAAATTTTAAAAATAATGGGTTTGTTAAAAACAGACAGTGACGCAAATAATAAATATGAAATTTAAAAAAAAAAAAATATTTGAGATTAAAATATGTAAATGTTTTTCGAAAATTATTTTAAACATTTAAATATTTTAATCTCAAACATTATTTTTTTTAATTTATTATATATATATATATTTGAATCACTCTGTCTATTTTTAACAAACACATTATTTTTAAAATTTCTGCAAATTTTTCTAACATCTAAATTTGCCGTGTTAAATTATATATTATTTCATACCAACCGTTTGTATGAAATAATATATAATTTAACAATCAATTTTATGCTATTTTTGATATCAAAAATAGCATTACATCGTGCATTCTTTCTAAAAATCATGACTTTGTCTTGCGTTGTTAGCCGAGAGGTATCGCAGCCGCCATGCAAGCAAGTAGTTGATTGCAGATGGGTGTGGGTTCGCGTCCTGGCAGATGCTATGACATATGAGAAAAAAAAAAAAATCATGACTTTTTTAAAACGCCACGAGACACGGTCGGGTGACCTTAGTAAACATACATATTGACAGGGGCGCCAAAATCAAATTTGCATGCGGGCGCCTAGTACCCAGCGCCGGCCCTGTATATATATATATATAAACTAATGTAAACATGAAGCTTGACTTTAAACAAGCTACAACCTTAAAACTTAATAAACAAAGATATTTCACATTCTGTATATAATGCACAATTAGTAAGTAATCATTTTATGCTTTGAAAAAACTATATTTGAGTTTTAATTAGCAATATGCAATCATTGATCTATTCTTATGTAGTTATGTTTTGTTTTTTTCTAAAGCATAAATTATTTATTAGTTGTGCTTTGTTATATGAAACATGAAATATGTTTTTTTTATTATCTTTTAAGATCTTATCTTATTAAAATTCAGGCTTTGTGTCTATAATAGTCTTGAAATCAATATACCGTACTTATTAACTTGCAGCTTAATAGATAAAAAGGTACCTTTTGTTTGATTTAGACTTTGTGTGTTTGAAAAAAAATAACACTGTTGAAATAATTGACATTGGTTTGCATTAAGTTAATAAATATTTAAAATACTTTTTAAAATTTTTCAACCAATAGCATTTGGGATTGAGGAGAAAATAACAAAGGTAAAAAATAATGATTTTAAATCTCACCACACACATTCTTATGATTTGAGAAAGAAGAAGCTCTGAGGAAAGTACTTCATTGTACTAAAACATCAACTATTTAGCTATTATATTTTTATTACAAGGAAGCTCCCAGATATAATGTTATTAATTCATATACAATAATACAAATCAATTGCAAATCATTATCATCATCAACCATTATCAATCCACTGCAGGATGAAGGTCTCTCCAAGTTTAATCCATCTTCTCCGATCTTTAGCTTCTCTTCTCCACAACACCCCTGCACATTTTCTTATTTCATCCATCCATCTCACATGTGGTCTCTTTCTGGTTCTTTTACAATCTCTTGGAATCCAGTTTAAAATTTCAATTGTCCATCTATTATCATCTCTTCTAGCAATATGTCCAGCCCAACTCCATTTCAATCTTTTAATTTTTTCAATAAGGTCAGTAACACCTGTTTGTTGTCTTACCCATACATTGCATTTTTGATCTCTTCTTGTTACTCCCAACATACACCTCTCCATACTTCTTTGAGTGGTCTGAAGTCTCTGTATTGATCTTCTATTAAGTGTCCAAGTCTCAGATCCATAAGTAAGAACTGGTAAAACACATTTGTTAAAAACCATCCTTTTCAAACACATAGGCATATTTCCTTTTAGTATCAAGTTATTTCTACCAAAAGCACTCCAACCAAGTTTAATTCTATGATTAATTTCCTCCATTATGTTTCCATCTGTATTAATAATCTGACCAAGGTATTTGTAACTGTTAACTTCTTCTAATTCTTCATAATCAATCTTTATTTTCATATTTTGAGCAAATCGATTAAACATTACTTTAGTCTTTTTAACATTTATCTTTAGTCCTACTTTTCTACTTTCATCTGTTAACTCCTGCAACATTTCCTGCAGCTCTGAAGCATTATTTGCAAAAACAACTACATCATCTGCGAAATCTAAATGATTTAAATACTCTCCATTTACTTTCACTCCTTTAGTTTCCCATTTTAATCCACAAAATACTTCTTGCAGCACTGCTGTAAAGAGTTTTGGAGATATGGAGTCACCTTGTCTTACACCTTTCTCAATGTTGATTTTTCCAGTATCATTATGTAATATAATTGTTGCTGTTGCATTTTTATAAATATTCTTTAAAATATGACAATATCCTGGATCTATACCTTGATGATCCAATGCTTTAATCACTGAAGAAATGTGTATAGAATCAAATGCCTTTTCATAATCTATAAATCCAAAACATAAAGACAACTCATATTCATTTGTCCTTTCTATGACTTCTTTCAATACCTGGATATGATCTATTGTACTAAAACCACTTTTAAATCCAGCTTGTTCTCTTGGTTGGTGGAAATCCAAAGTTCTCTGTAGACGAGTTGCAATTATCTTGGTAAAAATTTTATATAAAACTGATAAAAGGCTGATAGGTCTGTAATTTCTAATATCTTCTTTATCACCTTTTTTAAATATTAATATTATTACTGCATTCTTCCAATCTTCCGGTACATCTTTATCATTTAGACATTTGGTATATAACTTTGCTAAAATTGTTTCTATTTCTTCACCTGCTTCTTTTAATATATCAATTATAATTCCATCATTTCCTGGAGCCTTTCCTTTCTTCATACACTTAATTGCATGTCTCACTTCTTCATTTAAGATTCTGGGCAATTCGGAAGATGTAATAGATATAGGAGGTACTTGTTCTTTATTACTATATAATTCTTGATAAAAATCTTCTACCAATTTCATGATGTCATCTCTCTTTTTAGTAATAATTCCATCTTTTTTCCTTATTGCAGATATAAATTTCCTACCAATACCAAAATGTTGTTTAACATTTTTGAGACTTTTATTTTCTTCTACAGCTTTCCTTGCTATTTCACAGTTATACTTTCTTATATCATTTTCAACTCTTTTCTGTACCATTTTACAAAATTCGAGATATTTAATTCTTTTTAATACATCATTTTTGTATATCTTCATATTCCTTCTTCTCTTCATAAATTCTCTAGTCTCAGTAGAAATTTTATTAGTCAATTGCTGCTTTTTTCTACCAGCTATCTTTGTTGCAGTTTTTAAAAGTGTATCAGTTATTTTCATATTAATTTCATTCAAATCTGTATCATGTTCAAAATCTCCTAACACTTGAAACCTATTTGTAAGTTCTAATTTAAATTCATTAGAATGTTTCTGAAGATTAGGAATATCAACTGTAAATATTGTTTTTCTTAATAATTTCTCTCTCTCTAGTTTTACATTAACACGTAACTTACATCTTACTAATCGATGATCACTTCCTGTGTTAAATTTATTAAGAACATTACAATCTTGAAATATGTATTTTCTGTTAGTCAAAATATAATCCAATTCTGCGGTACCTTCATTTGGATGCTTCCATGTCCATTTCCTTTTAACATTTTTCTCAAAAAAAGAATTCATAATATAAAGTTTTTCTTTTTCTGCAAACTCCACAAGTCTATGTCCTCTCTCATTTCTATTACCATAACCAAAATTACCTACAGCAATTTCATCTTTCATTTGTCTACCAATTCTAGCATTAAAGTCTCCCCATAACAATTTTAAAATGTTGTTTACTCTGATCAAAAGCCTTTTGTACATCCATATAAAAATCTTCTACTACTTCATCACTATGAGAACTTGTTGGGGCATAAACCTGAATTATCTGCATTTGGTATCTGCTATTAAGTTGTATAACTAATCTTGCCACTCTGTCCGATACACCATCAATCTCCACAATATTGTTCTTCCACTTTTTATTTATAATGAATCCTACTCCACTTGTATTTCCAATATGTGTGCCTTTATAATAGAGTATATGTCCACTTTTTAAATCAATTGTTTCTTCTCCTTTTCTTCTAACTTCACAAAGTCCAATAATGTCCCATTTAATATAAGACAGTTCTTCTTCTAATTCTTGCAATCTTCCTTCACTTGAAAGTGATCTGCAGTTTGTAAGTACCTAAATAAAAAGTCATCATCAAATGGCAGCCTGGGTCTGCAATCATGGGATTCTTAGCACCCTCTGCCTTCGGCCACCAACCGCTGCCTTGGTTGGTGACTTTACAGTCTCCTGGGAATAAGGGCCATGCTTTATTTTTGTCTATCATAATTGTATATATGTATTGGAAAAATATTTATCATTTACACAAACATTCATTCTGCCTTATCAGGCACTGAGAAGAAAGACCATGGTGTTTTTTGATCTTAAACTCAGAGGTAAAAAGCCAATAAACTCGCCATGCTGGCTAATGCGTGTTGGTGAGCAGCCCGTCCATGTTCGTATACTATATGAATAATCACATAGTAATAACAGCTGCAACGACAAGAACGTATGGAGTGGACATTAGGAATTTGCCCTGCTCGGTTCCTTTAAGGCCTCCAAGAGGAATCAAAGGGTCTCCTTTCAGTTAATAGCAAACTCCTTTCTGCAGCAAATAGAATCATTTATATTTCGTAAAAGAAGTTTTTTTTAATATTTAGCTTAATTGCTACCTAGCATGCTTTCAATATATTTTTACTGTATCTTATTCATGGCATATAGTGGATATAGTAAAAATATATTGAAAACATGCTAGGCAGTAATAAAGCTATACATTATTAAAAAGAACTAACTTTTCTATGTGTATTTTCATTTTATTAGATATTAAGTTGGTCAGAAAAGAAGAAAATTAGTAACAATTGAATCATTTACATTATAAAGCGTCTTGTCATGAAACTATTAAATACAGGTTGATTAAAAAGAATATATTAAATTGATTTATTTGAATAACAAGTATAGTATATATATATTTATTGTAGATGAAATTAGAGGGGATTTGAACTTAGAATTTCAAGCTTCCTTCAGTCATCCACTCTATCTTATACAACCAATACACATATCCACATACATGTGAAAAAAATAAATAATCTCTAATATTTATATTTCGTACTGAACCAGCACTCATCAGTTGGTCCAGATTTTCACCCCCCCCCACCCATACATGTAATCAATGCTCATTTTATATTAAGATAGTAAATCTCCAAACTTTAATTGACAGGCTTCAATCTTTTCCACTCTCCAACCCTTCAGCCAACCATATCATTGAAAATCTGATGATGGCATGTTCCCAAGCACTTGTTTACCAATTTTGTTGTCATACGCATGTTGATCGTAAGTCACTCTGACTCCTCATATGTTGGAATTTAAGATTATTTAAATATACAGAAGAAGTATGGCAGAGTACAGGCTGAATCTGTAATATTTAAATACAAGTGGAGTATATATATTTTATCTAGATATAATTAGAGAGAATTTGAACCCTCACTCTCAAGATTCTTTTAGTCATCCACTCTTATCCAATTGATACACATGACCACATACATGTAAAAAAGCTAAACAATCTCCAATATACAAATTTCATGTTGATATTAGTTGGTCTGGATCAGTATCTTTTACCATACATATAATTGGTGCTAGTTTTATATTAGAATAGTAAATCTTCAAACTTTTATGGACTTATGGTCAACATGGGATGCCATCCAACAGATTTTCAGTGATATGGATGGCTAGGATTGGAGAGTGGAGAAGATTAAAGCCGATATGTTAATGTTTGATAATTTTCCATCTTAATATAAACTGAGCACTGATCATATGTATGTATGGAAGATAATGATCCAGATCAGCTAATGAGCACTGGTTTAGCATGATATATATATATTAACCATTCGCTGCCCCTCATCTACCTATCGTGTATGGACTCGTTGTGGCACTAAAATGTAACCGCAAATTGTGTGGTCTAATTACGTAATATAAGTGCACTAAGAATTGTAACTGCGATCACTAATCAATTCCCACTGTACATTGTCAGCTATTAAGAGCTGTATCCAAAAGCATCATCATTCTATCTATTTTTATGCACCAAAGACCACTAACTACAGGACCAAACTAATGATCTAACATAAACTTTTTACAATTTAATTTGATCACAGCCAGGGTGTTCTGCGAAGAACTATCATAGTAGTATAATAAAATACATTAAACAAATTATAGTGTAATTTTATTATTTTTCAAAACTTAATTTGCGATTTTTTATTGTATGAGACCCGATGGCCGACCATGTACAAGATGGCATAATTTGTGGAATTGTTAAGATTATGAAATTTTAAACCATCTATATGATTTTTAATACAAATGCTAGTCCAGGTAAAGCTTTGTAATAAATAAACATAAATACTTGGGTTCTTTTTTTATAGTTTACTATATCACTGAGACTTATTATACTGACAAATGACAATTTAAAAACGTTAAGTAAATATATTCAATCATGTTATTATCTGATAAATCTGTTTAGGTTTAATAATCAATTTGGTATTGTATTCTAGAATCAACTACAAAGGCCAAAATGATGGAAAAGGTAAATGGGATTTCATTGTACCTTACCAATCATAAACTACCAAAGACGAAAAGCATCTTAATGTTTTCTCAAAAAATATTAATAAACTCTTATATCATGTAGACAATAATATGCACTTCAATGTATGCTCTATCCAAGGTTTATGATTTCCGATTGTACGAATGACACATAGCAACGGCACAGTAAGTTTAATTATAAATCAACGTTTATTTACAAATTTATGAATAATAAGTAATTAATTCCAATGTTATAATTAAAAAACATAAATAAATAAATAAATTATAATTCCATCGACTTTCTTCAATAACATATCATAGGTACAGTTTTTTAAAACCTAATCCTACCTTATATTTCAATTTGATATAATGAATATTGAGGAAATTATACTCAATTCAGCATCAACTCATGAAATATTTAACGTCATTTCCAGATTCAATAAATCCCTACCGTAAGCTTATAATAATATAATAAATAATATTATATCTGTAGGATTTAGCTATAATATAATCATTAAATAAGTGAAAATTTAAACTTCGTCCGGTAGATAATAATCAACCAACAGTTAATTATTATGAAGTAACTTGAATAGAATGTCCTGCTACAATTTGATAATCTAACCTTATAAATTATACTTACAACACTGAAAGAAGATGATTTTAGCAGATTAACTTAAATATTTGGACCATCACTTGTCGTTTGATATCTGTGAAGTAAAACATATTCCTGTGGATGCATTCATCTACACATAGGAATTAAATAACACTAAACGTTTTGTGGATTTATACATCATCATAAAGCAATAAGTACAAGTACACCATTCCGCGGATTAACCACCAGCGCAGGAATGAGTGTAAAATACAAAAAAAATGGCAATTAAGTAATCTGCAGATTAACCACCAGCACAGATTAATGCCTTTTAACATTCTAAAACAACATTACTATTTACTTCATATTAAAGTGCAAAATCATCCTCCTCAGTTATTCTGATCATTTAGAAAACACTAACACTTTAGCAAATGTGGGTTCTTGCATAATAAAATGTTACACTAATCAGGATAACTAATGTACTAACTTATCTTGCTTAAAATAAAACATGTGTAATACAATATAAGTAATATTAGTATAGGAATATAAATCTGGAAAGACTCACAAAATATCTCATAAAGATCGATACATCTCATGAATTCATTTAGTACTTCTCAAGCTTTCAGCGCTATTCTCTTGAATAAACATTTTATTCAACCCCTATTAATTTAAACTTAATAAAATATAACTTATGAACTTCACATGCAAGTTCATATAACGATAAAATTAAAGTAATGCATTATTCATCAAATACATAAAATTTAACGGTGTGTGTGTGATATAAATTAAATGTATAGCATTTTATAGTTCAATACATGAATTTTAGCAGGTGTGTGTATCACAAATTGGATTGTATAACATTTTAGAACTCTAAATATGATCCGTGGAATCCATGTACGATGTGTCGAACAATAAATATACGAAGTAATAACTATAACTATCGTTGAATTCCATACATGCAATTTTATCCATTTGTATTAGTTATTATAATCACTATTAGATTAACGATTTTACATGGCTACATAAACATGAAACAATTTAAAACATGACACGCAGAATTCTAAATGAAAATGTTTTTCATAAGTTAATTAATCTCTACAGACTATACATCAATCGTTTAGTTAATAAATCATTTTTAATGTTTGTTTGTCACATCAAGTCTAAGTATGTTATGGTGTTGTTATTCAGTTACATTGATGAAGTCATTACCATTATTATTTCGAAATTTGAAATCATTGAATGATGATCTTGTATCCGAATAATTGATAATTTCAATTTTATTATAATAATCATTGAACGATTGTTTCATTGAAAATTTCTGATCAATCTTTATCTTTTGATTGTTCTACATTTCATCAACTCATCAAGAAGTCGATCGAATCATCATTGATTTGTCTGAATCATTTCGTTTGAATGAGATCAGTTATATCATCAGTCTCATGATGGACGTTGCGATTTCAACATTCGATGTTATTATTGATTTATCATGAATCATTTGAGTTTACGGGATGGTATTTTATCTCAGATTCAGTGTAATGTTTTGTAAATATTTAACCACAGTTGCTTTATGTCACACACGGCCAAAATTTACCCATGTGTTCAGATATAATTTTAATAAGAATTTATATGTTCAAGTTCATAAATTTATATTTTATTTGATTAAAAAATGTAAGGAGATGGACAAAGCAGTTCATTCAAGAATAAGCGTAGCGAAAAAAGGCCGAAAAAGTACAAAGTAATTCATGAAATGTATCGATCTTTTATGAAATATTTTGTGTGTCTTTTCAGATTTATATTCCTATACTATATTACTTATGATACACAATACAAATTTTTACAAAGCAAAATTATTCTGATTAGTGTAACATTTATTATGCAAGAATTTACATTTGCTAAAGTGTTAGTGTTTACTAAATGATCAGAAGCCCCCCCCCCCCCCCCACTTTAATTAGAAGTAAATAGACAATGTTGTTTTAGAATGTTCATGATTAACCCCCCCAGGTGGTTAATCTGCGGGTTACTTAATTGCCATTTTTGTATTTTACACTCATTCGGGGGCAGGAGGTTAATCGGATAATAATATAACGACGACCCTAGGGTAAAGTGATGATATTCTAAATCCGATAAATATTTAATTATTTATTTAATGGGGTAATATTAATAAATAGAATATAATCCACGGGGAATATGGCCCGACGCCCGAATATAGGTAGTGAGACCAGTATTACGCAATTATTCTGACTAATCTTTCATTTGTAACATTATATTTATAAGTTGGAACCACATCCCGGAGGACATTCTGATGCCCGGGATTTTTATATAATATAAAATAACCTATTGGTTGATCCCTCCCCCCCCCGGGGGGTAATAGTTTAAATTTTCACTTTTATTATTATAATATTATTTATTATATTATTATAAAGCTTACAACATTGGGTAAAGTTAAAGGTAATGATAGTAAATATTTAATGAATTTAAAAAAATCTTTTTTAATTAACATTATTCATTATATCAGATTAGAAAATATAAGATAGGATTAGGTTTTTAAAACTATTTATATGATATGTTATTGAAGAAAGTCGATAGAATTATAATTTATTTATTTATTTATGTTTTTTTTTAACATTGAGAATTAATTACTTATTATTCATAAATTTATAAATAAACGATTTTATAATTAAACTTATATTGCTTAAAATTGCCCAAAATGTGTCATTAAAAAAATTTGCAATCATAAACCTTGGATAGAAACATACATTGAAGTATATTATTATTAATATGATATAAGGATTTATTAATATTTTTTGAAAAAACTGTAAGATAGCTTTTCGTCTTTTTATTTTAAATTTTGATATGGTAAAATTTTGACCAAATGCATTTTTTTTTTATTGTTTAGAAACTTTGCGCAGTTGAAAATAGTATACAATACAAGTGATTATTAAACCTAATAGACAAATTTGAATCAGATAATAACATGATTGAATATATTTACTTAACGTTTTCCCATTGTCATTTGTCGAAAAATAAGAGTCTCAGTGATATAATTAAACTATAAAAAAGAACTTAAATGTTTTTATGTTTTAGTGCAAAGCTTTACCTGGACTTAAGATTAAAAATCATATAGATGGTTTAAAATTTAAATAATTTAACAATTTCACAAATTATTACATAATCTATGACATGGTCGTAGCCATCGGGAAGAATACATTGTAAAATCATAGTAAAGTTTGAGATAGTAAAATAACGCAAAAAATTCGATTTAATGTGGTTTATTATACTCTATCGAAAGTTTACTGGCACACCTGGCACATTGAAATCAAATTAATATTAAAAAAAAGTCTTATGTTAGATCATTAATTTGTTGAAACCATGTACATGTGTATAAAATAGATGGCAAAATATTCTTTTGGACTTCTTGATCTCAAAGCTGACAATCTTTGGTGATAATTGTTTCGTCGATCGAAGGTCCCTGAATTGCTGAACCCGCTTTATATTTAAAAATTGGTGAGACCACACGATTTCTCGCGATTTTGTTTGAGTGACATAACGAGAGTTGCCGACTGACTGACGGAAATGGTGAGATGACAAGTTTGAGAATTCCCCCATATATATATGTCATATTTCCAAACGAATAATAATTAACAATATCGGATCAATATATAAAATATATACATATGATCAGTGATAAATTTACTGTCAAAATGGAAGATTATCAAGCATTAGCTGCACGGCTTTAATCTACTCACTCTCCAATGCTTCAGCCATCCAAATCACTGAAAAAATATTGGATAGCATCAAAGTAAAAGATAAGTCCTGAATTTACTATTCTAATAAAAAACTAAGCACCAGGTATATGTATAAAAAAAAAAAGATACAGATCGAGACCAACTAAAAAGCATAATCAGCATGAAATTTATAGAATTGTATTGATTATTTATTTTTTTTTTGTGTGTGTCAACGTTTATATATGTCTATTGGATTTTAATGGTTAAAAAAAGTGTCATAAAAAAAACCCCCCATATTCTTTTTATCTTTTATTTAAATAAATATATATATATACAAAACGTATTTAAATAAAAATTACAGATTCCCCCGTAATATTAAATACTTCTTCTCTGTATATTTAAATAATCTTAAATTCCAACACATTCCCTCAAGTAACTTCACGATCAACATAAAAATATGACAAAAAAATAGTAAAAAAATTGATTAAATGAAACAATGATATGGTTGTTTTTTTCCCCCCCCGATAAAAAAAGATTGAACAACAATCAGTTAAAAGATTTAATATCTTGATATTAAATGAAAAATTGTTTGCATGCATTGAGAGGAGTTAAGTCTGGATACAATTTTTGTTGAGTTCGGGGGTTTCCCCCCCCCCTAGAAATTATTTATTTTTTCACATGTATGTGGATATGTGTATTAATTTTAATAAGATAAAGTGGATGACTGAGAGAAGACTTGAAAATTACGGTTGAAATCCCTCCTATCATCTACGAAAAAATAAATATATATTATACTTGTTATTTCAAATAAATCAATTTAATATATTCTTTTTAATCATTTTGTATTTAATGGATTTCATGACAAAGCGCTTATAATGTAAATAATTCAATTGTTTTTAATTTTCTTCTTTTCTGACCAACTTAATAATATAAAATGAAAATTACACATAGAAAAGTTAGTTCTTTTTTTTTAATAAATAACTTTATTACCCCCTTTATCTTTTCAATATATTTTTACTATATCCACTATATAAAATGAGCTAAAAGATACAGTAAAAAAATAAACTATATAATTAAACTAAATGATAAAAAAAACTTCAACACAGATAAATGATTCTATTTGCAGAAAGGAGTTTGCTATTAACTGGAGAGGAGACCCTTTGATTCCTCTTGAGGCCTTAAAGGAACCGAGCAGGCCAAACCCTCATGTCCACTCCATACCGTTCTTGTCGTTGCAGCTGTTATTACTATGTGATTGTTCATATAGTATACAGTGACATGGATGGGCTGCTCACCTACACGCATTAGCCAGCGTGGAGAGTTTAATGGCTTTTTACCTCTGAGTTTAAGATCAAAACACCATGGTCTTTCCTCTCAGTGCCTGATAGGCAGATGAATGTTTGTGTAAATGATAAATATTTTTCCAATACATATAACAATTATGACAGACAAAAATAAAGCATGGCCCTTATTCCCAGGAGGCTGTAAAGTCACCAACCAAGGTAAGTTGGCAGAATGAGGTAGCTAAGAATCCCTGATTTAGACCCTGGCTGCCATTTGATGATGACTTTTTATTTAGGTACTTACTAACTGCAGATCACTTCAAGTGAAGGAAGATTGCAAAAAAGAATTAGTAAAAATGGGACATTATTGCTTGTGAAGTTAGAAGAAAGGATGAAGAAACAATTGATTTAAAAAAAGTGGACATATACTCTATTATAAAGGCACACATATTGGAAATACAAGTGGAGTAGGATTCATTATAAATAAAAAGTGGAAGAACAATATTGTGGAGATTGATGGTGTAATGGCTAGATTAGTTATACAACTTAATAGCAGATACCAAATGCAGATAATTCAGGTTTATGCCCCAACTAAGTTCATAGTGATGAAGTAGTAGAAGATTTTATATGGATGTACAAAAGGCTTTTGATCAGAGTAAACAACATTTTAAAATTGTTATGGGAGACTTTAATGTTAGAATTAGTAGACAAATGAAAAGATGAAATTGCTGTAAATGAAATTTTGGTTATGGTAATAGAAATGAGAGAGGACATAGACTTTTGGAGTTTGCAGAAAAGAAAACTTTATATTATGAATTCATTTTTTGAGAAAAATGTTAAAAGGAAATGGACATGGAAGCATCCAAATGAAGGTACAGCAGAATTGGATTATATTTTGACTAACAGGAAATACATATTTCAAGATTGTAATGTTCTTAATAAATTTAACTTGAAATGAATGTGATCAGTAATAGGTGTAAGTTACGTGTTAATGTAAAACTAGAGACAGAAAATTATTAAGAAAAACAATATTTACAGTTGATATTCTAATCTTCAGAAACATTCTAATGAATTTAAATTAGAACTTACAAATAGGTTTCAAGTGTTAGGAGATTTTTGAACATGATCACATGATACTTTTTAAAACTACAACAAAGATAGCTGGTAGAAAAAAGCAGCAATTGACTAATAAAATTTCTACTGAGACTAGAGAATTTATGAAGAAAAGAAGGAATATGAAGATATACAAAAATGATGTATTAAAAAAAATTGAATATCTTCGAATTTTGTAAAATGGTACGGAAAAAGTTGAAAATGATATAAGAAAGTATAACTGTGAAATAGCAAAGAAAGCTGTAGAAGAAAATAAAAGTCTCAAAAATGTTAAACAACATTTTGGTATTGGTAGGAAATTTATATCTGCAATAAGAAAAAAATATAGAATTATTACTAAAAAGAGATGACATCATGAAATTGGTAGAGATTTTTATCAAGAATTATATAGTAATAAAGAACAAGTACCTCTATATCTATTACATCTTCGGAATTGCCCAGAATTTTAAATGAGAAGTGAGACATGCAATTAAATGTATGAAGAAAGGAAAGGCTCCAGGAAATGATGGAATTATAATTGATAAAGAAGAAAAAGAACAATTTTAGCAAAGTTATATACCAAATGTCTAAATGATAAAGATGTACCGGAAGATTGGAAGATATGCAGTAATAATATTAATATTTAAAAAAGGTGATAAAGAAGATATTAGAAATTACAGACCTATCAGCCTTTATCAGTTTTATATAAATTTTACCAAGATACAACAACTCTGCATCTACAGAGAACTTTGGATTTCCACCAACCAAGAGAACAAGCTGGATTTAAAAGTGGTTTTAGTACATGTAGATCATATCCAGGTATTGAGAGAAGTCATAGAAAGGACAAATGAATATGAGTTGTCATTATGTTTTGGATTTGTAGATTATGAAAAGGCATTTGATTCTATAAACATTTCTTCAGTGATTAAAGCATTGGATCATCAAGGGATAGATCCAGGATATTGTCATATTTTAAAGAATATTTATAAAAATGCAACAGCAACAATTAGATTACATAATGATACTGGAAAATCAACATTGAGAAAGGTAAGACAAGGTGACTCCATATCTCAAAACTCTTTACAGCAGTGCTGCAAGAAGATATTGTGGATTGAAAATGGGAAACTAAAAGGAGTGAAAATAAATGGAGAGTATTTAAGTCATTTAGATTTAGCAGATGATGTAGTTGTTTTTGAAATAATGCTTCAGAGCTGCAGGAAATGTTGCAGGGAGTTAGCAGATGAAAGTAGAAAAGTAGGACTAAAGATAAATGTTAAAAGACTAAAGTAATGTTTAATCGATTTGCTCAAAATATGAAAATAAAGATTGATTATGAAATTAAAAGTTAACAGTTAGAAAACCTATGGTCAGATTATTAATACAGATGGACACTAATGAGGAAATTAATCATTAAAACTTGGACTTTTTGGTAGAAATAACTTGATTGCTATAAGGAAATAGGCCTATGTGTTTGAAAAGGATGGTTTTTAACAAATGTGTTTTACCGTTCTTACTTATGGATCTGAGACTTGGACACTTAATAAAAGATCAATACAGAGACTTCGGACCACTCAAGAAGTATGGAGAGATGTATGTTTGGAGTAACAAGAAGAGATCGAAACACGCATTATGGGTAAGACAACACAGCAGGTTTACTGACCTTATTGAAAAATTAAAAGATTGAAATGGAGTTGGAGCTGGACTATTGCTAGAAGAAGATGATAATAGATGGACAATTGAAATTTTAAACTGGATTCCAAGAGATTGTAAAAGACCCAGAAAGAGACTACATGTGAGATGAGGATGAAATAAGAAAATGTGCAGGGGTGTTGTGGAGAAGAGAAGCTAAAAGATCGGAGAAAATGGTTAAACATGGAGAGACCTTTATAATGCAGTGGATTTGATAATGATGATGATTGCAATTTATTTTGTATTATTAAATATGAATTTTTAACATTATAATCTGGAACTTCCTTATAATAAAAATATATTAAATAAAATATAGTTGATGTTTTAAACTTTCCTCCAGAGCTTCATTCTTTCTCAAATCATAAGAATATATGTTGAGTGAGAATTTAAAATCTTTTATTTTCTCCACATCAAAAATTCTAAGAAAAAAATTTTAAAAAAAATATTTACATGTTTGTTAACTTAATGCAAATTAATTTCAATTATTTCAACAGTGTTATATTTCAAACTACAAAGTCTAAATCAAACAAAGTTTGCTATCTATTAAGCTGCAAATTAATAAATGCCGCACCTTTTTCCACATTCCCAAAACCTGAAGTTTAATAAGATAGAACTAAAAGATAATAAAAAAGGCATATTTCATGTTTCATATTATATGTACAACTAATAAATAATTTAATAACTTTAGGAAAAAATAAACATGAACTACATAAGAATAGATCAATGATTTTTTATTTTTGATAAAAACAAATATAAATTTTTTTAAAACATAAAATAAGTTACTTACTAATTTTAAATTATAAAAAGAATGTGGAATATCTTTGTTTAAATAAAGTTTTAAAGTTTTAACATGTTTAAAGTCGATCTTTAATATTTTGACAAGATTTATATATCTTATATACATACAAAGGGCGGCCTCGGCACTGCCCCCCCATTTGTAGAATGTGATTTTGAAAAGCCCCTAATCAATAAGTATGTTTAGTAAGATCACCGATTTTTTTTTATCTTCTTAAGACATTTATAATTTTTTTTTCCCACTACTTTTTACATGAAAAACTTTCGTCTAAATCTGCATTTAACTAGCGCGGGATTGAGTCATGATTTACTGGAGAAGAATAAATACGATCATGTCTATTTGTTGATATCCCCCATCACATTTATAATTCGTTGTTAAGGTATATATTATTTTCCAAGCGGAAGGATGATATAATAATATTATTTAATATGTTTTTTACGAAATTTAGATGTTTAAATTTGCGAAGAAATTTTAAAAATAATGTGCCTTTGTTAAAAATAGACAGAGTGATTCAAATATATATATATATAATAAATTAAAAAAAATAATGTTTTAGTTTAAAATATTTAAATGTTTAAAATAATTTTTGAAAATACGACACATATTTTAATCAAATATTTTTTTTAAAATTCATATTTATTATTTGCGATATCCCTATATATTTTTAACAAAATTATTATTTTTAAAATTTTTTAGCTAATTTTGCATGCGAAAATATTAGCAAGTATGTGAATAAATTTACAATTTATAAATGAAATTAATTTTTTAAAAAGAAAATATGACAGAACATACATATTTAATTTATTATTATTAAAATAAATATAACTATAAAATCAATATATAAGTTTATTTTGCGTAAACAAGTCCGATTTACAGGGTTTTTTACCAATGTTAAAATCTGGTCACTTTAATGTATACCACCAATGTTATAAATATTAGTGTACAAAAATTTCTGAGAAACAAAACAGAACGATGTAGAAATAAATAATTTTTAATATTTAAAAAAAAAAGAAAATAAAGTTAAAAAAAGTAAATGCATACAAAACATGTTATAATTATAATAATTTTATACTCATGACTTCATATTAATAAACCTTGATATGATTTTATTTCCAGTTTCACAAGTATCATTTTCAATAGCAATTAATACCAAATTGTAAGCCGTTTTTCTAGTGATATGAAAGTTGTTCTCAAGTAAGTTTTTATTAATTTTTAACTTAGAAAAAGAAGCGTTTTTTCCCCCTACACCAAATGTTAATAATATTCTTAAAAATATTGATAAGTTTGTTTTAGTTACGTGTGTAGAAGCTTTATAAAATTAAGAAATACGAAAAGTTTTGAAATTAAAAAAAAATCCTTTTGAAAAATATCTCGAAAAGCACATATTTATTTCAGGATAAATCTGTAGCATTAATATCTTTTACTGTTATCAAATTTCAAAATATTCGTCTTTTTTTGCAGTTTGCTTTTTAGCCAATATTTATTGAATTTCTGATATTTTATATAGAAAATTGAAATTATTATAACGTAGCTTCCAAGAAATTCCAAGAAAAAAATCAAGCCCATCAATCTAAAAGTGTGAAAAATATGTTTATTTACAATTTTTCTTCCCCATTTAAAAAATCAGATAATAATGATCAGGATCAAATTGAAGAGTTTCCCCGTTGTTGGCCTTCTTTGGCAGTTTTAAATTCTTTTCTCTATATCAACACTTACTAAAGAATGCCTGTAATTTAATGATCGATATTCGTAAAAAATGGAACTAAAATCGATAACATTCTTCATAGAGTCTTTTTTATTCATATTTACATTTTAGGAGCATTTTTTTGAGCAAGGGTTTATTCTATTTAATATATCATGCAATTATTTAAAAACCAAATAAAATTTGTAATCCTTAAAATTAGTGCAAACACATTGAAACTTTATATTGCATTTCTCTATTGCAAAGTGGATTGTTCATTGGCTCATAGAGTGCATCATAAATTTCACCCAACTGATATACATTAGAGGCAGTTTTACATCAATTCTGCTTTCATCGTGTTATTGATAGTTGTTTTAGAAGTTAAAGTTTTAATAAATTTTAAAAGAGTTGATTACCGTTTATAAGATGATGAGAAAAAATTGTATATATTTGGTTAATTGCAAAAAACAATTTTATCATCATTGACTTTAAATATCGTTTATGATTAAGTTTAAAGGAAATGAGCAGCACATGGTACGTAAATGCGCGAGAAAGTTTTTGAGTTAAAAATCAAATTTTCCCCAGCCTTTTTATACAAAATGTTGGCCTTATCATTTTTTTGACCAGCATATTCAATGTAGAAGATGTTCCGACCAGTTGTTCAATTATTGTTATTACGCAAACACAAGTCCGAGCCTAAAAATCTAATTTAACGTTCCGTATTACAAACTTGAAAGCGAAAAGCGAAACATCTAAAATAATGGGAATAATATTTGGACATCGATAATGTTTCCTAATTATAGAATTTCAATAATTCATTTTGATCTTTAACTCCAGAAAATATGTACTCTATTGTTTGATCTAGAACTCTAGACCCCATAGCGAAATTTGATTGAATTTTAGAGATTTCGTTAATTTTTGTTATAATTCGGATGATCGTGAAATGTAAATTTTGACTACCAAAAATTTGACAATTTCAATCAGCCGATATAATGTTTCTTTTCCATTTCATATGGAATTTTGAGATTGTTGTC